>OZ010714.1:15798638-17013422 GCA_963932345.1 Ophion ventricosus
ACACCGCTGCAAGCACGTGCAGAAGCTGTTCGCATACGGAACCCTGATAACCATGTACTCCTTTTGTGCCGCCCTGGTGGAGGAGGCCGTACCTGTAGGATACCGCGGGGGGGGGGGGGCGGCAGGAGGACGGAGCCCCCCAGTAAGACACCAACCGTAGTTCTTAAATGCATCAGCATATTTAAATGTACTATCTTATTCATAATTTGTCGCGGTGTCACGTGAAAGTGAGGTTATGTTTCTTTCCATAAATAAGTAACCAACGTACATAATTCCTCGACCTAACGACTGATGGCAGCACTTAATGACTGATGGCTGTTCTACAACGGCGTTCAATGACCGCGAGCATGAGAAATGCGCACGCGCGAACTTTTAAGTCCTAGTACGTAAAAGACCTCTTTTACGTACCGCTTACACGTACGAAAATGCGAGGAGAGCATGGTTGTGTCATATATAAAAAAATTTACAACATGGCGGCATGCTAAACTTTCATGATTAATTTTTCCCATTTTTCCGACCATTAAGGAAATGACGCACACGTCCGGTTGGTAAAAATCCTACGGCCACTTTTACTCCTAGGCGGATCACATTCCGAGCAAACGAAGGGAAATACGTTGTCCGTCGTTCAACAGAGCGGAAGGTCTTTCTTTTTTTTCCGAAATATTGGCTGTCTCGGAGAACACTGGGAATCTGCAAATTAGCTATCTCTCTCTCGGACTCATGGCCGTTTGATCGGTGTGACACAAGGCCGCAAACGGTTTTCAGAGTCGTATTCAAAAAGGTCTGTAGAATAATAAAATAACGCATATTACGAATATTCATTTATACGCGATCGTGGAAATTCGCTTCGCGGTAATCCAGCCGCATGGCACTTCTCGACAGCAACGCCTCTTGCGACAAAACCTTCGCGATCGAATATCGACAAACCGCAGCGTATATTCGCTCATCAGAATCTTCATTGCAATCGTGACGGCACGAGTTAACATGCGAAATTTCGATTGTCGTGACATGAAACGCTTTAGGTCCAATTGACCTCGTCACACTCGACAATATTTTTTTTTTAACTATTATGAGTTTTACTGAAATTTACTGAACTATTTTCTCTTCTCGAAATTTTACGAATTTAAAACGGGTCAAATTATCGCCCGAATTGTCCTGTATGGATATTCAGGGATAGACTTTTCTGCGTTGTAAAAATTGAATCTGCATGCAACGACATACGATGGTAATGTATGTCGTTCTATGCTGATTTTTACGATATATATATATATATATATATATATATATATATATATATATATATATATATATATGACTGTATGTGAATGTATGCGTAAATACCGGGTGTTCCGTTTATCTCGAGATACGTATCGAGCCGATTCAAGAGATGACTAAAATGGCAAAATAAGGCTTATGTTTCATGGATACTTTCAAGATTACTTCAAGGTCAACTTTTTCGTAAATAAAAATGTATATTTTTCATACTAGCTTCATACTCTACGTTAAAAAACACATATTATAATACTTTTCACCGAATTTTTTTTGACTTCTAGAAAAACGTTCAAAAGTCTTCCACTTCCAAAAATGAATGAATACAGGGGGAAAAATAATTGATAAGCTTAAAAGAGAGAGTCTTTCTACGGTTACTGAGACGAGCATTTCGAATGATAGTGCCCATCATGTTCCTCATAAAATCGTGAAAAAAGTAGCCTACATCGCTATATAGAACGATGCTTCGTGTTTCTTAAAAAAAAAGTTTAACAGATGTCCGAAAATAATGGCTGAATAAAAAAAAAGTTTCAGACAAAACTAACCTCCTTTGTTTTTGCGTAGAATAAGATGCCATTGTAAAAAATATAATTTTCCATTTTGGTTTAAAGTCGACATTAAAAAAACTGAAAGCAGCCACTGATTAAAAAAGTTATCTTGTAATTTTATTCCTCGTTTGAACTCGATACTTGTTCGGGATGTTTCGATTTACGTCGCTGTGCTTGAGTTATTTCGATGTCTCAAGATAAATCGAACACTCTGTAGACATGGGAAAGGATGTTTTGAGACTAGTAGAGTTCGAGGACGGTCCTTGAAACAGCCAGATAAGTTAATAGCCTACATTATATATATATATAATGTAGGCTATTAACTTATCTTTTAACTGGGCATTCCACGCCATTTCATCTAGCCCGTGAGTGATCCTGACCATTTTTTAATTTCCTGATTTTTTTTTGTAAAATTGTACCCCATGAAAGGTATATCCACACCAATTTCTAGATTTTTATCTTTTCTCTTATAGGAGTTATAAATTTCCAAAAAATGTCGATTTCGGAAGTTTCTGGAAACGTTGAAACGCTGATAACTCCTGAACTAATTGAGATATCGACAAAGGGGAATATATACATAATTTTTCATTTTGAAGCTCACTTTCATGAAAAAATATGAAAAAACATTATCAATCATACTGGAACATGAATTTTCTGCTTCGAAAGTGGAAACTATTTTTTTTAAAGATGATTGCCATTTTTTATTCTGATTTTTTAATTCTTCAAAATAGAATGACCCATTCTATGATTTTTAAGACTAGTCTCATCGTAGGCCCATTTTTCCTTGTATTTTTTATAATAATTAGAGGAGAAATTATTAATTTCTCATTTAATAATTGCTTTAATTACTTTTTTAATTTCGAATTACTAAAAAAGAAAATTATTTCCAGATCAAAGTGATCAAAATCTTCTGAAAAAATATGATTCATTCGAAAAAAATAGAAGGAAAAATGGGCCCACGATGAGACTAGTCTCAAAAATCATAGAACAGGTCACCCTATTTTGGACATTAAAAAAATTTAAAAATTGCAATTATCTTTAAAAAAAATAGTATCCACTTACGAAGCCAAAAATACGTGGTCCAGTAAAAGTTATAGTTTCCTTCATATTTTTTCATGAAAGTATGCTTCAAAATTAAATAAAATATATATATTGGCATTTGTCGATATCTCTATTAGTTCAGGAGTTATCAGCGTTTAAACGTTTCCAAAACTTCTGAAATCGACATTTTTTGGAAAATTATAACTCCCAAAAGAGAAGACATAAAAATCTAAAAATTGGTGTGGATATTCCTTTTATGGGGTACAATTTTCCAAAAAAAAAATCAGGAAAATCAAAAATGGTCGGGCTCATGGGGTAGTTGAAATGGCGTGGAATGCCTTATGTATATATATGTGTGTGTGTGTGTGTGTGTGTGTGTGTGTGTGTGTGTGTGTGTGTGTGTGTGTGTGTGTGTGTGTGTGTGTGTGTGTGTGTGTGTGTGTGTGTGTGTGTGTGTGTGTGTGTGTGTGTGTGTGTGTGTGTGTGTGTGTGTGTGTGTGTGTGTGTGTGTGTGTGTGTGTGTGTGTGTGTGTGTGTGTGTGTGTGTGTGTGTGTGTGTGTGTGTGTGTGTGTGTGTGTGTGTGTGTGTGTGTGTGTGTGTGTGTGTGTGTGTGTGTGTGTGTGTGTGTGTGTGTGTGTGTGTGTGTGTGTGTGTGTGTGTGTGTGTGTGTGTGTGTGTGTGTGTGTGTGTGTGTGTGTGTGTGTGTGTGTGTGTGTGTGTGTGTGTGTGTGTGTGTGTGTGTGTGTGTGTGTGTGTGTGTGTGTGTGTGTGTGTGTGTGTGTGTGTGTGTGTGTGTGTGTGTGTGTGTGTGTGTGTGTGTGTGTGTGTGTGTGTGTGTGTGTGTGTGTGTGTGTGTGTGTGTGTGTGTGTGTGTGTGTGTGTGTGTGTGTGTGTGTGTGTGTGTGTGTGTGTGTGTGTGTGTGTGTGTGTGTGTGTGTGTGTGTGTGTGTGTGTGTGTGTGTGTGTGTGTGTGTGTGTGTGTGTGTGTGTGTGTGTGTGTGTGTGTGTGTGTGTGTGTGTGTGTGTGTGTGTGTGTGTGTGTGTGTGTGTGTGTGTGTGTGTGTGTGTGTGTGTGTGTGTGTGTGTGTCCGTTCAATTCTATTCGTCACGGCTTTTTCCTTACTTGTTAGTTCTTCTCAGTGAGAATGACTCGAGCGTGCATTTCTGAAATACGTGCAAGCTCGGGAGAGTGGCAAAGCGCGTATGCGGCGGGTATTTTCTTATCAGCCGAAAGCCCCGTGACCCCCACACTCCTCAGTATTTTTTCCTCGCTTGCGAAACGAAACTGGCATATTACCCGGCGCAATGCTAAACTCGCAAAGAAAATATACTTTCGTTTCTCATGTTTTGCCGATTGGTGTAGGTTCACTGGAAAGAGGTTAGAAGTAAAGCTTGGACTATCGGAGCTTTTTTCTATTACCGGCATTATTTCGTTATCAGCGAGTTGTTATATCGGAATACCGTTATTTCGATATTTTCCGATATTTATGTGAAACCTTGATCAAAAACGTTAGAAGGTTTAAAGTGAAGATGAAAGTTGTAGAAATAATAGTGCATAGCTAAGTATAACCATAGTATTTATAAAAAAAATCACTATCTTTTATTGAGGTCTTCATTTATTATACATTTATAAACATACTCTGCTATGTTCTCAAATATATCAAACACAACATAATAGTGCATTATGACACGAGGACGAAAAAACTTTTTCTAATGAGCGTGAGTTTGCAGCACCAGCCGAAGGCGAGTGTTGCAATCACACGAGGTCGTCGAGTATTATACGAAATTTTATTGTACGCGGTGTGAAAATGCAGTTTTACTCACGCGAAGCGTGCGTAAAACGTCCATTATCGTACCGAATGGAATAAAATAAATAAATTTAAAAAAAAAACAAAAATTAGGAACTTTTCTGCAAGTCTAACAAGTCGTGAACAAGCAAAATTGAAATTGGAAAGTTTTATGCAAGTCAGCGTAGTAATAGCTACCAGAATGCAAACAAATGGCAAAGCTTACGGCAGGCAGGCAACGGCATGGTTACTTTAATCAACGAGATCTAGACTGCTGGAATAATGACCGCAAAAAACAGAGGACATGTAAAGTTTCGCCTTTCAGCGACGTCCTTACCTTATTGCAGGTGCAAGCCGCGGAAAAAACGGTGCTTTTTGATTCCACACTCGTGGGTGGTATCGTCAATATTTAAGTAATAATATTTTAAGGGCGTGTATCACACGCCAGGAAATCAAGTAAAAGTAACTTAAATGGAAATAATAACAATTACAATGATATTTTAATCTTTTCAACTCTGATATCGGAATATTGGTATTATTCGAGTCCAATATCGATTTGTCAAAATCGGATTTCTGGTCCGATATTCCGATTTTTCGAAATTATTGAAAACTGGTATCCATGCTCTAGTTAGAATACAGTACCAGTGAATAAACGTCTTTAATTCTGACCTATTATTAGGAACTTATTCAATTTTTTTACAAATAATCAAACATTGATTCTATCTTAAATAATAATAGTAATACTTACTCTCAAAACTCATGAAAACTTTTGTTTTCACATTTAGAACAGGTACTGTGCACAGCTGTGTCGTACCTAAATTGCGCGGTGTGAAAATTCCACAAACTAGAAAAATTTCGTGTGGCGTCAAAATTCGATATTAAACTGAGACATTGGTTTTAATGACAGCTGTAATTTGTTTGCTAAGTTACAGTCATTCGAGTTTTTATCGACAATTCATATTGTTTACTTATTTTCAATATAAATTAGCTTTCGTCCATTCACTGGTCGATGTATTCTAATCGAGTCACACAATTTTCGTAAACTTGAGATCACGAAGAGAAGAGCACAGGTACACATAAAGGGTGTCTCAAAATTATCTGACATTTTAATTTATTCATAAAACGTATTATTTATTTGAAGAGTACGAATATTTTTATTTTAAGGTATAAATATGGAGGTTATTTGTGGAACACAATATCCGATAAATGGCCACCTCGTTCCTGTTTACAAACGTTCATTCTTTTGACGAAATTTTCAATAACATTTTGGAATAATTGCGGCTTCATTTTATTAATGGTGCGTCCAATTGCTTCCTTTGAGCTCTGGAATGGTCTGTGGATCATTGGTATATACTTTTTCTTTCAAACCCAAAGAAAGAAGTCCAATGGCCCCGCGGCGCGAGACAACACGACCATGAAACTTCGTCTGCAATAACTGCATTGTTTCGCAGTGAATTTTCACAATCCTATGCGTTGCTCGATCGTGTAATTCTCCATGACTAAACCTCAATACTTCCTGATGCCAGCTGTCAAAGACTAGTACTCTATGTTCGCGACAAAAAAAATGGCGAGCATTTAAAAATGTCAGCTTATTTTGAGACACCCTTTATATTCCTAAGTGCCAACGTACACCCTTGCGGGTTTTTACGTAATACCTTTCACAATTGAACTCTTTGTTATCACCCCCTGCCCGCACTCCACTAATTTGACCATAGCCATCTTAAGGTGTTCCTTTCACGAACGCGAATTTTCAACAATTAATCGATTTTTGACAAAAATGAGATAAAAATACGTGCCGATATACTGGTAAAATTTCAAGCCAGATTACCAAACTTTTAACTAAAAATTATGACTTTAAACATCGTCTAATGTATACGGGATTTCATAGAGATGACATGCTGGCTACGTTTCTATTTAATCATTTATTGGCCTTCCGCTCATTATAACTGATGCGCCAACCGATGCAGAATTACCCGGTTACTCCTCTGAGTATATTGGCTCATCCCCCTTTAAAAGGGATGCATTAAATTGAATGAAACGGGTAATACTTCAAAGGGGGATAAAATTTCAGTTGATGTGTTTTTGCACTTTTACCAGAACGCAAGCTTAAGAGGGTTAACCACCCATTACTTAAAGTTCCTTATCGCAGTTGTGTTTTTTCTGTATTAAAAATGTGTGTGCTGATTCAAAATATTTCTACAAATTCCAAAATGATATTTAAAGTATAGCGAAATTCGCGAAAATCGATGGTACGACTTTGAAATTATGCAAAAAAAAATGAAAAATAATCGTAGCTCGATAAATCAAGCGGCAGTTTTAGGAGGAAACGATTGTGAAGAGAATGCGCGCAAAGCGGACTTTCAAATCGAGACGGAATGGAAATTAACGGTGATTGAGTGAAGACACTTATTTTTGGCAGAGACGCGAAACAAATTTGGATTTTTTTTTTTATGATTCCCGATTCATGTATTTTTACCCCCTAAATACAAATTCACCATTAATTCCCTCCCAAAACCCTAAATTTTTATCTAAAATCGTCAAAAATGTATGGAACGTCGTTTACCCCCTGAAGCTTGCTATATCCGCCGAAAAGGGAATGCCCAGCTGCAAATCATTTGCGAAACTAAAAAGTGTAGAATAGATGCACAATGAAAAATTTAAAAAAATGTATGCTTTCGTATGACCGTATACTTTTTTGGAATTTTCGACATTACGAAAATGGCAGGCTCCAAAACAAAATTCAATTTTCGACCAAAGAACAACTTTAATTATTTCTTATTGACAAATGAATAAACATATAAAAAAAATTATCCGACAAATACATGTCGAGATTTCTTCGGACACCTTTTTCTTTGCATTTTGCCTCATGACTCAGTGGAAACGAATGCATTAGTCCTTTGTTGAACGGTGTCCAGCTCAAAGCTAAGAATCCCAGCGGGGTGACTTGTTTTTCTTAAATTTGAAAAGACACCATTCCGAAGATGACCAGTAACGCAAGTGAGTCATCCGGCAAATAAGAAGGTCGCAGTCCAAAGACCTAAGGGGGATGACCGTGAAAAAGTGAAGAGAAGAAGGAGAGTGCCCTGCCTATTTCCTCGACACACGGAGAGAATTAAATGTTAAAAATTACCGTGCAGTAACGGTAACCAGATGACAACCCTGAAACTTCGCTTATTATTACTGAATAAAACACAGATTTTCACGAAAATAAAATAAAATTTCTTCTTCAGATAGAAAATTTTACCAGATTTTCTAGTAAATTTTCATGTGTAACAAAATACGCAAAACTTAAATTTAAAAAATATATAATATCAGCGAAATTTTACTGTGCATTTTATTATTTTATGCCTTTCAAAAATGTCTATAAAAAAGTATCGTCTTTATAACAGTTATTTTAAGATTTATTATAAAATTTAATGAGTGTTATAGGAAAATGTATTGTGCTCTCGGTAAAAATTATCGTGCGCGCTACCCTTCTTGTATAGTAAAATTTAAGCTACGTATTTGAAATTTTCTGTAACGTGAGTTAAAAAAAAACTTGTCGCATACGAATTATTATGCTTTTCTCACTTGTCACCACATTGAAATATATCACGGTAATTTTTACCGTGAAATTCACGACAAAAATTATTTTTTAATTCTCTCCGTGCATAACTACATTTTATTGTTGACAATCTGGCTTGTCTCCTAACTACGCTTCTCCCTATTCCTTTTTCTCAATATTAAAAGTGATGAATAGTATCAACAGCGCTATTATTCGATAATGTTTCGATACTGCAACTTTTTAAATGGCATTTTCTTTAATGCATCGAAAAAATTCTTCTTAAGGAATCCGTATCAGTATATTTTCGGAAATTTTCAATTTCCTAAAAACATCAGTTTTGTATACTACATACCTGTAGAAATATGGTACAGAACGTTATTTAGGTCGGAGCGTCCGATTAGGGGCTAAAAAGAGTGATACAATAGAAGCGTCTCTGCACGCTCGGCGCGCTACCGTCGTGTCGAGCGTCCAAAGCTCGCAGAACAGAGATACGAAACCAAAAATCCCGAGTATTCTATGCATGTATTTCTCTGGCCCCGGCAAATTCCGCCTATAAAGAATGTAATAAAGTTTCATTTCTACGTTTTCCACTTCTACGTTTTTTGCGCTTATACGTTATTAATTTTCTTTCCCAGCATCCGTTTCGGGGTCTGTTTTTTCTCAGTTGTACGTAAATCAGTGTTCTCTGACACAAAAACAAAAGAGACAAAATTTTTAAAAAATTCACAACCCGTACCTTAATTTTTTCTAGTGCAAAATTCTGGGATTGTACTATGTATGAATGTAAAAATATCTTAAAATGCCCTGACATTTTAAATTGCGCGCCATTTTTTTTGTGACGAACACACACGGAGAGAATTAAAAAGTAATTTTTGTCGTGAATTTCACGGTAAAAATTACCGTGATATATTTCAATGTGGTGACAAGTGAGAAAAGCATAATAATTCGTATGCGACAAGTTTTTTTTAACCCACGTTACAACAAATTTCAAATACGTAGCTAAAATTGTACTATACAAGAAGGGTAGCGCGCACGATAATTTTTACCGAGAACACAATACATTTTCCTATAACACTCATTAAATTTTATAATAAATCTTAAAATAACTGTTATAATGGCGATACTTTTTTATAGACTTTTTGAAAGGCATAATAGTAATTTATGCTACAAGTGCGGAAAACAACGAATTCCATCGCGCGTGAAGTTGCCGCATGAGCCGAAGGCTTATGGTGCATTTCACACGAGTACGAGTGTGATTTGCAGCACGAGCCGAAGGCGAGTGCTGTAACCACACGAGTACGAGTGAGAAATGCACCATAAGTCGAGGCGAATTCGGCAACTTACGCGCGATGTAATTCGTTTTTTTTCGCACATGTCCCATACATTATTTTTTGCAATGACTGTCTCGAAAGTGGGATTTGAGATTCAACAAAACCAATAACAATTATATTCAAATAAATCACATCAGTTCAGATCATTTCCTTGTCAGAAAATACGACTGTGATAAGTTGACGTTTCATATGACATGAATTTCGCTACATTCAAGTTTGTTCAATCGGTCCAAAATCGTAGAACAAAAAACTATCAACTGTGAAAAAAAACCGTTTTTTCGCGAATCAATGTGGTAAAGTGAGCTATAAATAGATTTTTTTCCGCACTAGTGCGGGAAAGTCTCACATTCCCGCACTAGTGCGGGAAAGTAAGCATCGTTGAGAAATAAGCCACTTTCCGCACGCTAAACACCAATCGAAAATCGCACTTTCGGGGCAGGCATTGCGAAAAATAATAAAATGCACAGTAAAATTTCGCTGATATTATATATTTTTTAAATTTAAGTTTTGCGTATTTTGTTACACATTAAAATTTACTAGAAAATCTGGTAAAATTTTCTATCTGAAGAAGAAATTTTATTTTATTTTCGTGAAAATCTGTGTTTTACTCAGTAATAATAAGCGAAGTTTCAGGGTTGTCATCTGGTTACCGTTACTGCACGGTAATTTTTAACATTTAATTCTCTCAGTGCAGAGTACTAATCTTTGATATCTGGCATCAGAAAGTATTGAGGTTTAGTCATGAAGAATCACACGATCGAGCAACGTATAGAAATTGTTAAATGCAATGTGAAACAATGCAATTATTGCAGACGAAGTTTCATGGTCGAGGTATCTCGCGCCGCGATGATGTGAATTGGCCACCAACATCGTGCGATTTGACGCCATCGGACTTATTTCTTTGGGGTTTTCTAAAAGGAAAAATGTATGCCAATGATCCACAGACAATTCCGGAGCTCAAGAAAACAATTGGACGCACCATTAATGAAATTAGTCCGCAATTATGCCAAAATGTTATTGAAAATTTCGTCAAAAGAGTGAACGTTTTCAACGAGGCGGCCATTTATCGGATATTGTGTTCCACATATGTTTGTATCTTATATTAAAATAAAAATATTCGTACTTTTCAAATAAATAATACGTTTTATTAATAAATAAAAATGTCAGGTCATTTTGACACACTCTTTACTTAACTGTGATTACCTATCTCTTATTTACACGAAAATGTTATTTTCTAGTCTAAAACGTCAAAGCTTTGATGTTACAAACTCGCATCAAATAAAAATTCTGAACGAAAATTGAAAAAATATTGAGTTGGGTCATTACTTCGTTACTACCAATCAAATATTCAATTGGAAAACCAAATATTGGCATAATATAGATACTGCTATTAAAAAAACATCGCGAATTATGCACCGAACGCCATTTTCAAATGCTTAAGAGTTTTCGATACATACTGTATTTCACTTCTACGTTATTCTCATTTATACGTTATAGTTTCACTATAAGTTTCACTAGAAGTTTCACTGTAATGGAATTTCCCAAGTGGCGTTTTAAAGAGGACAAATTTACCTTTTTTTGCATTTTTTTAAAATTCTTTACGATTTTTTTTCGCCCCGGTAATCACTTTTGAACGTGTCCATTTTTAGGCTTTTTTTGGCCGTTGAAATTAACTGCAAAGTTTGTGGAAAATTTTTTCCTTAGTTTTTTCAATGGTAAACTTAAAAAGGATATCAAAACTTACATTTTTGTTTTTTTAGGAAAGTCTCGTACGATTTTTGCCGCCCCAGTATTGCATTTTTAGCTAAAAAAGACATATTTTATAAAAAAAAGGCATAATCGAAGAACTATAGGGTTTCAGAGAAAATGTCAAGAGGGTAAAAAGTTGCATTGAATTCACACTGGAGTGGCTAGAATTTTTTCAAATTTTTTTTGGACATTTTTTTATCATTTTTAGTTGGAACTTTGATGAGTAGAGAGACTCCACTTAAGAATTAGGGAGTCTAGGACAATATATTAAAAAAGGAAATTTGCTTACATTTTTATTTTTAATTAACTACAATTTTTCTAGATGTTTTTTTTTATTTTTGAAAATTACAACGAAAAAATGTAAAGGAAAAATTCTCAGTGTTTCCAGTGTTTTTTTTTTAAATACCAATGTAAACTTGCTTAGGACATTGAAAAAAACATTAGAAAAAATGCCTCGAGACGCGATTTTTAATAGGATTTTTCTCTGGTCATAAATTTTCATTTTCCACTCTCGAACGTTCGCGCGCACAGTAACTCTGTAAACATTTAATATTCCATGCAACCAGCGAATGCACGTGCCATGAGGCGATGATCGCTGACGTGTGCGCGAGATGAAAGGGAAAATAAAGGGTAAAAAAAATTGTTTATAGAATATCGAAAGGCTGAATCACAATTGACGAACTCTGCTGGTGCAAGAAACGAATGGAAAGGGAGGGGGGAGAGAGAGAGAGAGAAAGAAAGAAAGAAAGAAAGAGAGAGAGAGAGCGAGAGAGAGAGAGAGAGAGAGAGAGAGAGAGAACTTTCGAACGTGACAATCACGTCTAGATGTGGTTTCGTATCAAAACGAGTGCCGAGTTACAGACGCTGCAGCTCGACCACCAAGGACAAGGCTGTCCATTCATACAATCACGCGATCGATAGCTCATTCAGCTCGCAATCGGCCATCCTTATGGTGTCACTCTTTCCGTGTTGGCTCGATACTGTAACGTTATGCACACACATTATTTTTTTCAAATATTACTTTCGACGTTCCTTCGGCGCATGGCTAGGTGGTAACCCATCTGAGTATCGGTCCAAAGAATTCGCCAATCGCCACGCGTCTACCGCTGTCAATGCATACACATTGCAGCCCTCCCACAAAATATACAAATTATCCATACTCACCAAATTCTCCGACAAAATAAAAATTATCTCGACGACTTTATACGGGTACAATGTTTATTGAAGGTTTGATCCACTTTTTTTATCCTTCTTACATCGTAATTAATGAATTGAAAATTGTTAAAATAGTTTCATTCGTTCGCACGTGAAAAGTAAATTTTAAAAAATATTCTAATTGCCATCTAATGCAATGAAAAAAATTTAATGCATTGGAAAAAAATATTTGAATTGTCATTTGATGCAATACAAAAATGTAATGTATTGAAAAAAATATTTCAATTGTGATTTAATGCAATAAAAAAAATGTAATGCATTAAAAAATATATTGAGATTTTAATTAAATGCTATTAGAAAAATGTAACGCATCGAAAAAATATTCAAAGTGTAATTGAATGCAGTAAGAAAATGTAATGCATTAATAAAATATTCACATTGCAAATTGATACAGTCAAAAAATGTAATGCATTAAAAACATATTTAAATTATCATTTAATGCCATAAAAGATGTAATGCATTAAAAAGATATTTGAATTGTAATTTGAAGCAATAAAGAATTCTAACGCATTAAAAAATCTTTAAATTATAACTCAATACGATGGAAGAATGTGCTGTATAAAAAAGAAAAGAATTTCACTTGTAGATTTAAAAACGAAACTTCCATGAAGAAGCCACGAGAAAGTTGTGAAGAAAATTTGACGCGCTTCGATTTTCTCGACAATGTTGAACTGAGACACCTGTGAAGGCGTACGCGACAAAACAAAACCTGTTTTTCACCATAGCCCTCGCACTCGGAATTGTTTCGAGCTCGTACGAGAGCAAAAGTACGTAGGAATAGTGTAGCTCAAGTTGAGCTTAGAATGACGCTTTCCCAGTAGCTGCGCTTTCCAAGAGCGTTAAAATCACCTGAAACTGACGGTCCCGGCGTTGCAACGTGCAGCGGAGTTGGTATTGTACAAGTCATTGTTCATCGACTTTGCAGCGAACGTTTCATAAAGGATCAACGGTTCAAACCGAGAATTGTGTCATACTTGGTCATTTACCTCGAAATATTTGGCGCTCATATCGATATAAATGGTAATAGCTACAATATTTATAATACTCGATAATGAACGTGAAATTCATTGAGTTTTGGTACTCACGTAGACTTCCTTCATTACTTGCATAATTTTCTTTTGATTTCATTGTTTTTAAACTAATAATAACTCATCGTGAAGAAAATAAAAAAATAGATCGTATTCCGCATTTTTTGTGAATGAAGTCATTGTCTATTGACAGGGAAAATGAACATTTTTAATTGAAAAGGAAATTAATCATCGATTCCTGTACATTTTTTGCCGGTTGAGTTACTTTCCATTAACAGCTTTAAAGAAAATAAATGACCAATCTTTTTTAATATGTGAAAAAAAACAGTTTATTTTCGTAAATGTTTGTCGATCAAGTCACTTTCCATTAACAGGAAATGAATTATCGATAATATTGGATATGTAAAAAATAGATTCATTCTCGTACATTTTTGCCTGTCGAATAATTTTCCATAAACAATTGGCTTTTACGAATCTTGCCTTGATATCGTTTTATATCTCAGGATTTTTGCCAACAAAAAACAGTACAAAAGCAGTACAGTGGAACCTCGATTATCCGAATCACTTAGGACTGAAGATGGTTTGGATAATGGATTTTTTTTATCGCAATTTTTTTCTGAAGGAATAATAAACAGCAGAAATAAAAATAAATACACAATCTATACTAAAGATATATTTATGTATATATCGAACCTCTTTCAAGCATGCATGGAATCCGTTTTTTCATTTTTTTTGTTTTGTACAGTCGTCCATCGTCGAGTATGCCGATTTCTATGTATATATCGAAGATCGTCGTTTTTCCAACATCATAAAAGCGTACTAGAGCTGCGCTACTTTCGCTCTTGTCTAGCTTCGAAAGAATATCCAATTTTTCCTCTAACGTAAGAACATTACGTTTACGCTTAGGAATTGAAGGACTTGGACTTGAAGTCGTGACACATATGAATGACCCGAAATAAACGGGTTGTAAACAATTTACATCAATACACATTTATCGCGCTGCAAGAAACAAATTAAAATTGCCGGTAGAAAGCCATGTGCAATCGGACTAACACTGGAAGACGAAAAACGCGCTCGGAACCGTGAGCTACGGATGATTGATCCTGAATCGATCTATTCTCTATGAGACAAATCGATTTTTTGGCTGGGAGTCGGAAATTTGATCGATCGATTTTCAGAAGGATCATAATTTCAAATTAAATACACGGAGAGAATTACAGAGTAATTTTTGTCGTGATTTTCACGGTAAAAATTACCGTGATATATTTCAATGTGGTGACAAGTGAGATAAGCATAATAATTCGTATGCAACAAGTTTTTTTTAACTCACGTTACAGAAAATTTCAAATACGTAGCTTAAATTTTACTATACAAGAAGGGTAGTACGCACGATAATTTTTACCGAGAGCACAATACATTTTCCTATAACACTCATTAAATTTTATAATAAATCTTAAAATAACTGTTATAAAGACGATACTTTTTTATAGACATTTTTGAAAGGCATAAAATAATAAAATGCACAGTAAGATTTCGCTGATATTATATATTTTTTAAATTTAAGTTTTGCGTATTTTGTTACACATCAAAATTTACTAGAAAATCTGGTAAAATTTTCTATCTGAAGAAGAAATTTTATTTTATTTTCGTGAAAATCTGTGTTTTATTCAGTAATAATAAGCGAAGTTTCAGGGTTGTCATCTGGTTACCGTTACTGCACGGTAATTTTTAACATTTAATTCTCTCCGTGTAGTTAACGAACGTTCCCATATAGACGGATCAACCTTATGATAGTCTGTAAAATCGTTAATGAAGATTGCGAATAAAAATATCTCGAAATTGTTTTATAGCGAAAATAAATATAAGATTTAACAAAATAATGAAAAGTATAATATCGATTTGCCGGTATAAATACACCGAACAAATCGAGAGGTGAAATCATGGAATTGTAAATATTACGACGGTTTACAATTTCGAATTTATTAAAGTGAAGGGCCAAAAAGTCGATCAGTTAATATAGCGATAGGCCTACAAAGGCAAAGGGTCAGAATAGCGAAAGCTTATGATCGAGAAATACATTACTTGCGCTTCAGAATGAAGCTGACAGATGGCGCTGGCAGTCAGTTGGGTAAAATATAGGGGTGAGGGTTAAAACGTCGAATGGCCAAATGTAGAACGAGAAAGATTTTGAAATTACAGCATTATCAACCCAAAATAACGAAGGTTAAATTATTCGAAATGTTATCGTTCGACCGATGACGAAATCGAATAACAATTACACCAAAGGATTATTTATTCGAGAGCTCATTTATTCGAGAACATGTATTCAGATAGTCTGCAGTTTCCGTCATACAAATACAGATTCGAACAATCTACACATTCATATCTCCCGAATAGAAAAAAAGGTGAGTATCTAATATTGGTAATACCATCTATAGCGACAAGCCATATATCGAGAATACAAACTTCGAATGTGTAGATCTTACATACGCAAATGATCGATGGTCCAAAATAGCGAATATCTAAATAGCGAACATGGGGCGAATGAATGCCTTACTCGACTGACCGCCAGCGCCATCAGTCAGCTTCACTCTGAAGCGCAAGTAACGTATAGTTAGATCATAAGTTTTCGCTATCCCGACCGTTAGTCTTTTTGGCCTATCGCTATTTTACCTGATCGACTTTTTAGCCCTTCGCTTTAATAAATTCGTCAAATCATCGAATTGTAAATATTACAACGGTTTACAATTTCGAATTCATTAGAGCGAAGGGCCAAAAAGCCGATCAGTTAACATAGCGGTAGGCCAAAAAGGCGAAGGGTCGGAATAGCGAAAGCTTTCGATCGAGAAATACATTACTTGCGCTTCAGAATGAAGCTGACAGATGGCGCTGGCGGTCTTTGTTTTCGCTATTCGGACCGTTCGCCTTTACGGCCTATCGCTATTTTAACTGATCGACTTTTTGGCCCTTCGCTTTAATAAATTCGTCAAATCATCGAATTTTAAATATTACAACGGTTTACAATTGAGTTGTTAAAAAAAAAGGTTCGATTTTTTGTAGAATTGATCTTTTGTGATATGAAAACGGAATGTGAGAAGGGTTTTTCTTTGAAATAATTCTAAAGATAATTATTAATTGTTTTTATATCACGATAATTCAAAAAAATCTCGAGCATTCTGAAAAATTCGAAATATAGTTTAATTTTCGTGCAACGATGTGTGAAAGTGGATTTGTGAAAGCAAGTTCGAGTAATTTACCGACCGTGGATAACTGAACATTTTTAGGTTAAGAGAGGTTTGATAGTGTCAGTATTGCCGCTACGTATCATAAGCATTTTGAGAAAGACGTATGTAAAGAAAATATTTCAATACAGTTTATGTTATAACACGTTTACACTGACATCAAAGTGGCATTCACAGCAAAAATAAGTGGACAACGATTTCGGGTTGACACGTCGTGCTGCATAGAACCACAGATTTCGACGTTTTATCTTATGGCACATTCAGAAATACGTATTAGGGGCACTTTTCGTCGTATTTATACAAAGAGAAACGAAACAAGGCTTATACGATTTTGTCGTTGCCATCGTTGACAGAATACTCGTATCACACGAGTAGTTCGTATACTGGCGTTCGAGCGGTGACGTCACAGAGCAGTCGGGTAACTTCGGATGCTCTCGGCGCGTTTTTGCCAACCCGAACAGAACAATTTCAAAGTGCTAAATCATTGTTAATTGTTGAAAAAAAAGAAAAATACTTTGCCTTAAAACACATGATCTTTACAATGGAAAGAAATCATTCAACAACCCAATTTCGAATTCATTAAAGCGAAGGGCCAAAAAGTCGATTAGTTAACATAGCGATAGGCCAAAAAGGCGAATGGTCGGAATAGCGAAAGCTTACGATCGAGAAATACATTACTTGCGATTTGATAGGCGGCGAATGGGAAGGCCCACTCTCCCGCCTAACAAATACGACCGTAGTTTTAAGACCTGTATGTAAGACCATGGGATAAAGTATATCGTGGTTCGGACGATTGAGGTTCGGATAATCGACGTTCTACTGTATATGGACATACATATGATACTAAAAAAAAATCATAAAGCCCAATAATTATAATAAAATTCATAAAACCCAATGATAATAATAGAATTCGCAAGTTTAGAGATTTAATGACATATTCTGGAATAATTACAACTTTGTTTTTAAACTGAAAATAAGTCATCCTGAAGAAAATATATCATCGATTATTTCAAATACGCGAAAGAAAATAAGTAATTTACCGTAAATTTTTCTCACGACCAAATAACTTTTACTATTCTTGCCTCGACATCGATTTCGGCCTCAGGGTTTTCATAAAACAAAATGATAGAAGACCAGCGTATGGACACAAAAATATATGTGTATGAGTAATATAATAATAATAATAATATAATAATGAGTAATATAATAATAATAATAATAATGTATGAGTAATATAATAATAGTGATAATGGTAGAAGGAAAGTCGAGTGGAATAGAAGCGTGATGTTCGCCTCGTTTCTTTAAGATCCGTGACGACGTAACACTTCTTACCCACGAGTGTATGCACGCAGCGCTCTTTTGCTTTTACTGGACCATGATTGCGTCGCCAAGGCGCACTTTCTGTATGGAACGCTCGTTTCGCGCGTTCGAGCTTCGCAACCACCGAGTCGACGTCACGTCCAATGGCCCTTTACTTCCTTGGGTTCACGTCCCAACGAACTGACGTACACACACACACACACGAAGCTTTGTTCATGGTTTCATCTACGGGGTGTCGACTGGACAAGTGAGTCGAGCATTATTGGGCCTCGTCTTATTTCCGCGATCAGCCTAGTTGAGGAGTTTCGATACCGTTCCTTGGATCCAAGCGTGGCGATGAAAATTCAATGAGCAGGCTGTTAATTTATTGCGAATAAAATTTTATGTAAAAATAATTTATTATTGGACAATATCCAACTCATATAGTCGAAATATATTTCCAAGCCGGGAAATTATATTAATAGTTATTATTTTAGCAATTAAATATAAGTATGCTGCAATTTTATTTAAGGAAAAATAACCGGTAGACTTGGCAACAGTGGCAGTTTCTGCCATTAGCACGACTGTCTATCGCTAAAACGTCATCAGCTTTAGGTTATTTATACGGTGACAAAACATTCGAAGTTCAACGTTTTATGAAGAGTTTTTGTTTCGACAAAGTCGAGAAAACTTTTAAAATGTCGAGAGGACGTAGAATCGTATTTTCTCGAGTAGGACATCTTTTCTCGAGTATTATTAACGTACGAAGCAGAGAAACCACTTCATTACTTAAGGAGTTTCAGGTCAAGTGACAAAATGTTACCATTTGATTCAAATTTATACCGTACATTCTTTGTCATGTACTGAATGCATCCTCTAAATTTTTAATCGATCGTCTACGTTTCCATAAAATTTCCAATTGCAAAAAAAAAACATTTTTTAATATAGGGAGATGTCTACTGACAAAGACAGATTTTGATCGTAATCAACACTTCTTTTAAATAAAATTTACATAATATTCGGTAATCACGTAACACACATATGAAATATTAAACTTGCTGTAATCACACGTTCATATCAAGATTAATGTCAAACTCTTGCAATACCCTAAGAAATAATCAACTAATTTTGTCATGAATCTTTAGTTCAGTTACCAGTTACTAAACTTCACTTTTACTAGGCACTCAATTAAATAAGTCACAGTTTTCTATTTTTTTTTTGCAGATCGGCCCAACACTTGTTCACCTGGAATTTTTTTTAACAATGTCGTTCTCCTTGTTCAGCAATGACATATGAGAGAATCGTTCCTGAAGCATTATGCTTCTAAGCCACATTTTTATCTGCCTCATGGCAAACAAATTTCTGTCACAGCTGGCCGAGCTCCTTCTATTGCTAGAAGAAGTTTGATTGAGGGTAGTACTCTTTTTTAATATGTTTTCTTAAATTATCAGCATTTATTTCATCTTTTGAAAATTGAAGTATGTTTCTCATGACCATCGCTTCAGCTTCTAAGGCTGGCGTATCAATTATTAAGATTTTTCTATAATTATTGATGAAATCTACGCCTTTCTTCATATGCAATTTAAAAAATGCATCAATTGCTTGAGCTAACGGTAGATTTTCAAATCGACGTTTTAGATTTACAATGATATTATCTATTACTTGGTAGTAATGTTGATCTTTCAGTATTTTTCTGGTTGTGAACGGCCAGCAAATCTAATGTATTGCTTTTGCACACAGTTGTCTTAATTTTGAAAAGTAAATGGCTATTCAATTTACGTCATGAAATAGTTACTTTTTATACAAATTACGAATTTACGATAAAACTAATAGTTCAATTTTTATTAAGGGGTTACGTGGGTTTCGAAGCCAAAAAAAAAACATATTTTCTCTATTTTTTAAAATATAATATATAAATTATTTTATTCAAAATGTTGAGCACAAAAAAGAGCAACATTTCAACAATATTTAAAAAAAATTTCATCAAAAAATTTGGGAAATTCAGCCGGTGGGACCTGGTTTCCGGAGATTCCTCAAAAAAAGTGTCCTCGTGGTGGTCAGGATAACTCATGATAGCTTTATTAATTAAAAAACCAAATTTTTTCTGTTAGTATATAGTATATATAATAGGTAGAAAGTATAGCTCGTGAGTGAACGAAGGATTTAAAAAAGAATTAAAGTTTGAATTTTTTACAAAGTTGTATGCAAAATAGTTCAATTTTTGGTACAATTTACACTACGTATAGCCTTGTAAAATTAGTTGTAATAAAAAAAAAACCTTCGTTCAATCACTAGCCAATGCTATTTTGAAGAAGTGTGCAAAATTTCAATAAGATCGGTGCATTAATTTTTTAGAAATCGTGTTCACCGACTTCAAAAATAGTGTTTTGAAAAAAATGCGTATACCTGCGTCGCTCCCGGCCGGTCTTTCCCAACGGGGGGAATTCCCAAAGGCTCTCTCTCCTAAACTATTACTCCGATTGACTTAAAACTTTGGGAGAATATTCTAGACATATTGTACTATTGGATAATAAAACTTAAAAAATGGATTTTTTGAAATTTTCAAACCCACGTAACCACTTAAATTATTTCTTTATGCCTGCTTGCGTGAAACTTAAATTGATCGATTATTTGCCTCATTATTTTTGATCGATTTTTTTTCTGCGGGCACGCGCTTTCTGGCCATGCCCACCCCAGCCAGGTCACGCCAATGTGCGCCTACAAGAAATGCGTGGGGTGGGTATCTGCCCCAGTTATGAATTTGAAGGTAGAAAAAATGATACATGAGTTCTATGGTTAATAAGTGATCCAGACGCCTCCACTATTAATAATCGCCTGGCATCTCCGAGGCATACTTTCCACCAGTGTTGGGCGTTAATCAATTGACTTTTCACTCAGTTCATTAATTTACTAAAAAAAAGCAATTGCAATTAACTATTAATTGCATGATGCAAGTAATTTATTTGGATTGATTTATATTAATTGCAACTCGCAATTAAAAGAATTGCAATTAACTTTTTCAATTGTTCTAAGAAACAATTAAAACTAACAATTAACCTATTTAACTTTACGAATATCAAATACGACGTGTTTGCTCGGGTTTTGTAGGCTTACGCAGCGCAATAACTTACACATTTGTTCTGACACCACTCCGCGCCCTATACAATAACCTGTTTTAATGGTTAGTTTTTAATCAAATACACCAAAAAGATTGAAAATTGATTAGTTTCTAATTGTGGAAAGTCACGATTAACAATTGATTAATTATTAATTCCGACAACAGCAATTAACAATTAATTGATTGTTAATCGTGAGTTGTCACAATTACAATTAATTGTTAATTGTTATAGTCGTGATTAACAATTAATTAATTGTTAATCTTTAGTTACCCTAGCAATTAAATTTTGCCCAACACTGCTTTCCACTAATTTCATGGCATAATCTGGTGACAAAGACCTCAATATGAGTCAAATGTGTCCAAATAATTGCTTAAAGTTCCAAATCATTAGTGTCTGTTTGTGTGGATAGACCAAGTATGATTGATGGGAGGATTTGCCCAAAAAGAAACTTCGTCCGAAAAAACGACGTCGTCCCAATCGTGGTCTAAGCTTTCTTTCGCCCAAATGAATCTTTTTTCGACGTGTTTTTCGGACAATAGCGGTTCGTCTGTGACAACAGTCGGACGACATCTGGGGCTTTCTGTACAAAAGCATCTTGGTGGATCGGTACCGCTACCTGCTCCTGTTCAAATCTACCCTCTAACGATTTCCAGGTAAAAAAAGTAGCTGTACACGCTTTTGTCAAACAGACTGTAAAGTAAAAAAAAAAGGAAAAACTCGATGTATGCAGAAGCAATATCAGCGCGAATTTCCAGATCGGTCTGTACGACTGTCCTCGATTGAAATAAAATGGGTCCAAATAAAACGAGGATTTAATGGGAGGTACGAGAAGGACAATCTTCGAAGAAAAAATCTTCATATCGTGATAGCACGATTTATACGTATACGTTTTTTTTTCTTTCTTCTTTTTGGTAAAATACACTCTCACTCGCGAGGAGGTGAAGCTGGGACCGGACAATAAGAACTACGTTATTCGATGTATCTACATAGGGTCACGTAAGAAGACACGTAAGAACTTTAACAATATATTCTCTGTTTAACATTGTCTCGCCGGTGTCAATTAGTCTCGGATGGATTTTCATAAATAATAACACAACTTTAGCCTTTGTCGTCACTCGCCAAATGTGAATTGTGCGCTCAAGGTTTCTCGTTGCCTCGTTTATGATCGCACAATATTGTTCGCAGTTTCAACGGCAGTAATAGTAACGAGATCGATTGAGAAATAAAAGTTTGTCGAACGTGAATTAAAGCTGAGTAGAAATCAAGTTTCATACGTATGTATGTGCACATGTAAACGAGATAATTGTACGCAGTTTTCGAGGAAATTCAGACGAGTAAATATGTGTGTCGCGAATTGAAAATATGTAACAGAATGACTTTTCAATACTTCGAACGTTAAAAAGAGTGTTATAGTGTGTTATTCTTCGTTACAATATTTCTCTAGTTCGTGACACGTACGAGAGAACTTTTCGGAGAGATTTACGTATCGCGGAGCATTCAAGATGAAACGAAAGAAACAACCGAGATTAGAAGACGGGCGGTGTGTTGCGATCTCTCTGGTCGAGCAACGTTGGTCTGGGCCGATACTCGGATGGGTGACGGCTCAACCGCGCGCCGGTTACCGAGCCTGACTGGGTGGTCTCTGAGGAACTGAAAATACCGTAGTGACAAGATTTCGGGCAAAGTGGAAAGGGATGCAAGAAAAATGGATAGAATATGAAAATGATAATTCCCAAGGGCGCTCAAAACGAATCATACGCGAGAATTATCGAATGGAAATTAGCAGCGTGACGCATTTTGTTCAAAGCATCGATAAATATCGGAGCCCAAGTGAAAACACAAGCTCGAGGGACTGGCTACGAGTCACGTCGTTGTAGCAAACGAAACGACGGGAGGAATAAAATGATGCGCCGATCAAAACAGAATGGATGAGTGCTCAGACATAGCGAGATCAAATAAGAAAGAGAGAGAGAGAGAGAGAGAGAGAGAGAGAGAGAGAGAGAAACGTGTACGAATGAAATGCGAGCTTCTCGAATTGTTTCTTTAATGAGGAAACGCGTCGCATACACTTGTAACAGAGTGCGAATCAACGACTTGAGACGAGGCATCGGAGAAACGAGCCCCCGACGAATGTTTTGGGGTTTCAATCTCGTCGCACGTACGAGCGCGACAACGGATAGAGCAGTATTCGCTACCCGATTGTAGAACGGGTAAAAAAAAACGTGTACGAAAAATAAAGATAAAGAAAAACACGAGCTATGCGACGAATTTGGTGTCGATTTTAACCGATCACGAGACCGCAACCGAGCTTGAAGTCCGGCTTCGAGTGATTCAATACGCCACTGAGGGCGAGCGTGAATGGCAACGGTTGTAGCTTCTTTTCCAGCACTGCGGCCACCGTCCAGTTCGAATCGACGCTGCCTGCAAAATTCAAGCGAAAATCTCGTGAGCGTAAGCGGCATATGATAAAACGCAAACGATGAAAGAATCGCAAAACTTTTTGAATAATTTCCTAAGGAACAAGAACCTTTCTTCACCAAAAGTTCTTTTTAAGGTAGTTCTGTAGGTACACGTATGAGTTAAAAATTTCGGCCGCAGTGTATAGTAAAATCCATTGCTTATATAATGCTGTTGGTTGTAAATTTTTGACAGAGCTTGTACACTCTGTATGTCCTACAGAGCGGTGCTGCAA
Source organism: Ophion ventricosus (assembly GCA_963932345.1). Taxonomy (NCBI): domain Eukaryota; kingdom Metazoa; phylum Arthropoda; class Insecta; order Hymenoptera; family Ichneumonidae; genus Ophion; species Ophion ventricosus. Next base: position 15,822,504 of record OZ010714.1, read on the forward strand.
TCGTGCGTGACAAAAGACTTCAAGTTCTCAGGCACGCGCCAATCAGTTTTAGTAGTTCCCAGCTACGCGCCAATCAGCTCGTCGCGGCTGGTTGTGCCCGAGTTCCGTGCAGAATAAAATGAATACTTTTTAAAAGTCGATATCTCCGAAACAAAACGGTAAAAAATTGCTATTTTTTTAATGAATCCCACAATAGTACTGCATACACGAGTGGTTTTATTTAAAAATCTTACGATCCGTTTAGAACCCATAATGAAAAAATGTGAGCAAAGTCCTATCCGTTTATGTGTTAGATAGAGGATCTCGTACAAAAAAACCCACATTCAATTGCAATTATCTCATAAACTAAACGGTGAATCGAATTGAAAAATTGAGCATCAGTCCACAAGATCATGTCTACATCATACTTAAATTTCGGGCAATTCCTAAGATTTGAGCAAAACTACAGAACTACCTTAAGGGAGGTGCTCAGCATTTTTGCGGGGGCAGGTAGCCTGGAACGGCTGCCAACTCCGAATAAGCAAATTTTTGTTTACATAAAATAAACAAATTTCAGCTGATAAATACGTAGAGTGCATACAATTGACTGTTTAGAAATGTTATTAATTGTTTTTTGTTGATTTACATCACGAATATGTTATTAACTAAGTTGGAATGTGGCAAACGCGTAATTTAGTTCTTTTTCAATTTGGTTCGACAATTTCTGAACGGTACGCTTGGTTATCTGGGTATAATTATAGTTTATTACAGTTCTTGTTACCGACTGAACTCGTTTCGCCTCGTGTCAAAAGTCAATGTTCGCCGAGCTGTAATTTTTCATAAATTTCAACGATGACGAGAATAAGTTTTACCGACCTTTAAAAACTAGATCTGCTTTGGGAAGATCGTATTGGTACGCTATAGTCGCGATCGGCTCTTGTACCCTCGCGTTCATCTCGAGCTCGGCCGATACTTGAAGTTCCGCGTTGACTTTCTGATGGAAACACAAGTGACAACCCGCCAGACCTACAAGAACAATGATAAAGCTTGCTACACTTGACGAAGAACACGTGCATTCGAAAAAGTACTGAGAATAAGATGTAACGAAAATTCCAGCTGCGTGTCCATTCTCTGAATTTTCAATCAGTTCGGGGTGAAAAAAAAAATAGAACGGTTTTCTTCTGGTAATTCTTACGGAACGACGACCAGTATTTTTTGGGCCGAAATATTTATAATTATGAAGATTGAAAGATTGATCTACAGTTGCCGGTGCACGACGAAATTTCCCTCACTCACCAACGCTTGCACTCATCGTCGAGTCGCCGCTTGTTAAACGACCGACGGCCGAAATAACGGTGATCTGTCCTCCGGGTACGGGACTTCGCTGATGTGCTATTTCAGTGCCGAGGGCTAACGAAGGTGTTATACTTTGGAGATAATGACCTACGATGAGCCCTGAAATTGACGAAAAAAAAACAAATACAACTAGAGTACTGTATACTGGAAAAAAAACCTGACAATTCATTACATAAATAAATCGAATTCATTCATCCTTCTTTACCCTCGTAAATTTCGGTCTGAGAGAAAAAGTTTCCGATACGAAAACAATTGAATCTCAGCAAAAAAAATGCCGCCTAAATTGGTACAGGTTTAAAGAAAACACATATATATAACTGTAATCCACCCCGTTCGAAAGCTATCTTAAGGGGTTTGTTTGGGTTTAAAAGTTTAAAAAATCCATTTTATTTAAATTTTTATTATCCAATAGTACAATATGTCTAGAATATTCTCTCAAAGTTTTAAGTCAATCGGAGTAAAAGTCTAGGAGAGAGCCTTTGGGAATTCCCCCCGTTGGGAAAGACCGGCCGGGAGCGACGCAGGTATACGCATTTTCCCAAAACCCTATTTTTGAAGTCGGTGGACACGATTTCTCAAAAACTAATGCACCGATCTTATTGAAATTTTGCACACTCCTTCAAAATAGCATTGACTAGTGATTGAACGAAGGTTTTTTTTACGTAAAAAATTATTTTTTATGTAGAAAATTCTGAAGATTTCATAATGATAATAAAAACAGGGGTTTACCGAATGTTTAGAGAAAATATTAATGATAAAACTTAGCATAGTGTGACTAGTAGAAGAATTTTCGTAACCGCGACTTTTCAGAGAACATCTAAAAATGTCTAGATCTACAAAATTTATGCAAAATTTCGATGGTCGGAAAACAAGGCTTATTGGGGATTTTCCTTTGAAAATACTAATAAAGCAATCAAAATAAGGTTAGGATTTCATTTTCATTTAATTGCTTTTGCTGACTCATTTTGGTTGCTTTTTTTAGTATTCGCAAAAAAAATCCCAACAAATCTTATTTTTCGGTGAGCCACATAGATGTAACGCCTTAAGGGATCAGTATCATTCTATTTTCGGAAATTTTCGATTTTCTAAAAACATCAGTTTCGTGTACTATCATACATACCTGTAGAAATACAGTAGAGAACGTTATTTAGGTCGGAGTGACCGATAAGGGGCTAAAAAGAGTGATACAGTAGAAGCGTCTCTGCGCGCTCAGCGCGCAACCGCCGTGTCGAGCGTCCAAAGCTCGTAGAACAGAAATCCAAAACCAAAAATCCCAAGAAAGTGAAGCTTTTGAAGAAGCTGAAGGAATAATGGGCCAGGCATAGCTGATTGAGGGTAAGAGGCTTTTTTCCAGTTTCATGTACGTTTTTACAAGAGAAACCTTAAACACGTTTTTCTCAAAACAACGTTTTTCGACCTTGTCGACATGATTTTGGAAAAACTGTACCGATTTGGCTCAAATTTACAGAGATTATTCTAGACATGTGTCCCTTCGACCCCTACTAACGGTATAAATATTCATTAATATTTAATCCTATTTTTAAACAAATTAAGTTGTAAAAAACAGTCAAAACATTTTTAAGTACGCCATTTTGTTTTCTTTTTATCGGGGGTGAAAGTTTTTAGTAGGAGTCATAACTACAACTCAACTTTATAATAAAATACTCGACTTTTTATTTTCAGATGCTCCAAAGTTAAGATTTCGTGTCGACAAGGTGAAAGCAGGGGTAACTTCAGGCACCAAGATAAATTTAAAAAAAAAATTTTTTAAATTTTTTCTTGTACTTTGAAACTTTTATTTTTATGTATAAAAAGATTAAAATATGGAGATAAATTCAATTATGACATTTTTTTTTGAAAATATGTGCAATAGATGGAGACTGATGCCTTGAGGATATGTACAAGGTCAACATAATCTCACAAATTTCCGATCTGAGTTTTCTCATCGATGGTTGAGTTTTTTTCGAAAAAAAAAAAACGGAGCATCAGGCTCTGTAGAATTCACTTGCACAGAGCTTGATGATTTCCTTTTGCTCTAAATATTATTAAGCTCTGAGAAATCTCTGTCCGAAAATGTCAGCTTTCTCTCTCGGATTCATATGTCACGTGGTACGTCTTCTACTTTGCCTTAAGAAGTTTACCATAGAAGGATCAAGTTCATTAAACAAGTGAATAAATGAATCGACATTGTTAGCACACGATGCGAATTGATATATGCATTCGATATCAAGAGAATTTACGAACAAAAACGTTAGCCAGTCGTGAGAAACAGCCAGGAAAATTCTTACCCGTGCCATTGGTGATGTCGGGATTGCCAAGAGTGAGGGAAGCCGTGTACGAGTCTCCCCTATAATCGGTGGTCAACTGAACGGCGGTGAATTTATTATTTTGAACTTGGGTTGCTAGTTTGCCCTTGAGCCTGGGGGCGAATTGATGGAGTATATTGGCGTTAAGATTGCCCGAAGGATCTATGTCGCCCAGCAGAACTGGATAGGCTTCCGTCGGTCCGGTCTGCTTGGTACCCACGTAAGTAGCTCCGAACCTGATGAAAAATTATCAGTAATTAACGAGATTCGTTAATATATACATATATGTACACAAGATACCTTGTAGCTATATGTATTCCTTCTAGGCGATCATCGTGGAGTTCAAAAGTTACCGAACTAATATCCTTGTGTCTACCAAGTCCCTTGGATTTCGAGATATTTCGAATTTTATAATGAGATTGAAGTTTGCATCGTTCGAATGCAATGAAAATCCATAATTCTTAATCGCTTTAATTTTTTTTGTTGACGCATTTTGCCCACGAAAATCCGTAAACCATTTTTGATGGTTTACGAATTTTGAGTGATTTATGGATTTGCTGCGTGATACTAAAAAAATAAGGGAATGAAAATGTACAAAAGAACTGGCGTTGCATTCCGATGATGCAAACTTCAAGGTCGCATTTTATCATTTCATAGGACAATGGCTTTAGTCACGACGCGGAAAGACATAATTTGCGATAATACTGGAATCTTCGATGATCATGTTCACTGCATTACAGCAGACTGTTACCTACTGAGCAGACGGTAACATTAACGTAGTTCTCGGGCTGCGGTAGTGCAGAAGATTTCCCTCGTGACACATAGTCAAATGTAAGACTTGCTAGCTACGTGCTTTGATAGTTTCATCGAGTCTACACATCACTGCTTCACATGAGAGAACTGTCTATGCGAGCTCCTAGCCTAAAGTATACATCTTGAGTGACAATCACGCTGGGTGGCACATTTATTTTCAACCGACCACATACGCACGGTTTTTCCAGTGCATCCCTGGTCAATGATCGCATTGGATTTCGAATGTAAATAATTAAGATGAAGTTGAAGTTTGCATCGTTGGAACGTAACGAAAATGATAATTTTTTTAATTGCACAAATTTGTATTGGTCGACTTAGGCTGTGAAAATTAATTGAAAGTTTTTACGTATTCTTATTAGAGATTTACGACCCTCAATTTACAAAAAAAGGTTTCGAATGATAAAAATTTAAAAAAAATGAAAAAGGAAGAAAAATAAATCGTTGCATTCCTACGATGCAAACTTCAATGTTGTGAATTGAGCAATGTTAAACCAATTAACGATCCACATTCGAGGAAATGTACGCCCTTCCGAATACCCGTCTCCGCTTATGTCATTGCCGGCTTGTTGCTACTCAATTTGCATACGCGTCTAACCTTTGTTGAAATTGAACTTGTTTCGTTATTGTGTCTTAGAAACAAAGCGATCAATGATTTTATTTCTCTTCTTTCATTTGTATGAGTTTTCCGCTGACCGGTTTTTTTTTATATAAAAATCTATCGACGCGTTTACTCTTAAGGGGCTATTCTACTGTGAAGGCTAAAAAATAAGCTATTTTTAATATTTTTTTTTTTTTTAACTATTGCATGTATTGGTACAAACGGGGATACTACGATAACCGGGGCGCCAAATTTTGACCATGCGATCGTGATATTTCGGCCAAAAGAAACCTTTTTTCAAAAGTAATAAAAATCGATTATCGATTAAATAACAAAGCTATCGCGATTTGAAATACGCTCGTTTTTTTACTATATTTTGGAGCTACAGTGATATTTAATGGTTTCGGCGTATGCGCGTGTTCGTGTGAGATAACGTTTTGAAAACGGCCACCTTTTGATCCAGCTAAAATTTTGCTCATACTAATCGAATTTTGAAAATTATTCATTTTACTGCGCACCTACTATATGCGTTCAAAGCAGTGCACCCCACGATTGCACATGCACATCCGAGTTGCGCCATGCTCACAGAAGTATTTCATCCACCCGCACATCCGAGGTGCCCCACGCCTACACAAGTATCACACGCACCCCACGATTCCACATGTACATCCGAGGCGTCCCGCGCCCTTACATGTATTCCACGCCCCACCCCCCCGATTCTACACGCACAATCGCGGTGCCCCATGCCCACACCAGTATTTCATCCACAGTTTATAGCATCCCTTCGCCTTGATAAGGGCCGTTGTAGTGGTTTTTTTAAGGTGCGTCTGCCCGATAAGGGCCATTTTAGTATTTTTTTTTACCGTGTGTATGTGTTTGGGTGCATGAACTGTGAGAAAATTGTCGTAGATTCGAAATATTGTACAAAATCAACGTTTTTTCAATACGCTATAGCTCTGTTGTTTGATCGAAAATCGACTTTTATCACTCTTTATCTATATGATTGACTCTATATGTGCCCAAATATCAATGTCGCACGGTCAAAATTTGGGACTCCGGTTATCGTAGTACTGCCGTTCTTGCCAATTATAAGCGCATTAATTTTGTTGAAATCCCCTGGCACGATATTTCACTCAAGATTCCGATACTACTGCAAATTGGTTCATTTATCATGGACAAATGTGTTTTTTTTCCCTAGAAAATCGCTTAGCCACAATGCCTTAAAGACTAACTGACCGGATAACCCTGACACGAGTTATTTAGAGGAGAATTCCCTTCTAGCGTTGATCCCCACGAAGGAATACGTCGAGTCAAGGAGAACTTGTACGTATATTTAGTATACGATGGTAAAAATTGCCCAAAGAAATGTCATACTTGTATCCCGATTGTATCGCCGAGCTGAGGGTAATTGTGTGCGATATCTGAAAGTGATTGCTGAGGCCTCTGTTGAGTAGAAGCCTGGCGCCCTCGAAATTCGTCGGGAACACATCTGCGAAAGGCAAAATCAGATTCAAATTCGTTCGCGCGCCACAGGAGCAAAATAAAACAAGATGCGTTATTTTCGTTCGCATACGCCAAGAATGTGTTCTCGTAGTGTGAAAAAAAGTCAGTCACGTTGTCACGAGGTTCGCGAAACATTGCAGGGTCAAAGTTCTAATTCATGTTTCGACTCGAATTGGAGCGATCGAAATTGCCGGGCGAGCGGCCCGAGAGGGTTATGGCCGAGAAATCAACGGGAGGAAAGGCGGAGGAAACAACGGAAAAAAAAAAACAAAAAACCTCTCAACTCTTCTCTCGTATACCTTTGCAAAGTTTGTGTAGTTCGTCTATGGTGCCGGGATTCTCGAGTCGAACGGTCGTTCCCTGAGGTGCGAAAATTCCAGTCGTCGTCTCGGATTTTCCGAGATTTGGCGGATAAACGGTCGAGGGCGGCGGCGGTGGAGGAGGCGCGGACGCGGCTAATACGTTTCCCATTCTTAGGATTTTCTATTCTCTCTTCTCTCCTCTTACTTCTCGTCGAATTCCTCCTTGATTATTTTCCAAGAAAATCGACGATTAGAACGGGCCTCGCTGTTCCTTTGTCGTACTTTTTTTTCTTTTTTTTTTTTTTCTTTCCGAGACACGTGCGTTAGTTACGAGGCTTTGCGGTAATTTTTTTCTCTTTTAAAAATGATATTTACAAGAAATAATTGTGATCCACCGCCGAACGCACACCACGATAACGCGGTTATACAAGTCGGCGTGCTGCAACGTGAGTCGCCATTTGTAAAGGGCCAACCACTGCCATCGAGATCGCGGAGTACAGAGATTGGAGCGCGGGAGTCCAAATTGCGCACTCCAAAGCGTTAGGGAAATTGTCAAAAATAAGGGTTCCACTCGAGCGGCGCTGGTGTAGGTCCCGTCTGTTGTGTTATATATTCGAGGGATCCATCTCAATGAGGCTAGCCGATACTACAGGAAAAGCAAGTAGGATACACCGACCAGTGAATGGACGAGGATCAGTGAATAGACGAAATTTGTTTTATATTCAAAATAAGTAAAGAATTATGAGTTTTCGATAAAACTTCGAATCACTATAATTTAGGCAAAAAATCATGGATCTCGTTAAGGAAGTTCTGCTCGAACTTTGAGGAACGTACAGGGCGAAGGATGTGCTTATGCCAGGGGGCTGACACCCCCTAGCCCCTACTGTGTATTAAGGTAGTAGTCCCGCCAAGTCGTTTTTCTATGGTTTTTTTTATTATTATGAGGACCCATTCAGGACACTGTTAAATGATTACCTGCAAAATTTCAAAAGGATTCACCGTTCCGTTTTCGAGATATTGGTAATCAAAGATTTCACGGTTTTACACGTGTTCTTATGGGGAGCAGTGGAACATTTTACATTTCCTGCAATAACTTCGTAACTTTTCTACAGATTTTTTTTAATTCTCATTTACAGAGGAACATATGACGAAGTGGGTAAAAAAATTATGAATTTTGACCGTCTAGTTTCAGAGATATAGCGATTTAAATAAAGCAATGTCTAGCGACGCTAGCGCCACGAAGCGACTGGAGCAGACTAGAATTAGATTACAGTAGTGTGTGCTTATCCGTATGAGCAGAGTATCTACGTATTAATTAGTAGTTGGAATGGATAGTCTGATAAAAAAGTGAGGGTTAGATAAACATTATATTAGGCGTTTTCATCATTACTTTATAAGTTTTTACATCCCGATAAGATGTACAACTTACACATTATAAGGATATTCCGCAATATTTCGAAGCTTTTATCGAATGAGCGAAGAATTAACTTTTTAACGTTACTGTGGCGAGACTACTACCTTGAAATGCTACGCTTTTTTTACCGCTTATTCGGTTCTACGTCTCTCCATAGCACTAGTTGTTACCTTACATTATTCTTATTGCGCAAGCGCAAGGCCCGAGCGGTGTACATAACGACACACACTCGACCTTCATGCGGCGAATGTTTTTGGGTTTCCCACAGGGGGGTGACACTCTCATATATCCCCTTAAGGCGACGTAGAGGGTTTACCACGTGACATATGAGTGCGAGAGAGATAGCTAAAATTGTCGAACCGAGATTTCTCAAAGATGAATAATTTTTAGGGCAAAAGAAAATCGTCAAGCTCTGTGTCAGGATATTCTCCAGAGCCGGATGCTTCGTTTTTCCTAAAAAACCTTAACCATTTATGAGAAAACTGGGTTGGGAAATTTGTGAGATTATGTTGACCTTGTACATGCCCTTAATCCAAACACGTCGAGGCAGACCTTGCGCGACTGGAGCGGGGGTAACGCGGATGACTACTAGCGCCCTCGTGGAGAGGGTCAATAAGAGTGACACGATGTTCGAGGAGTGTCACCCCCATGATTTCGCATACGCCTTTTCGAATGTTATATTACCGGTAATTTTCAGCATTACGATGCCATTGATGATAGAAAAGTGTACGGTACGATAATCAGGTCTGGGCACTCTGGCAGGGGGCTGACACTGGGATAAATTCTCTTAAGGCAGAACACCACTGTGACCCCCTGTTTTTTTGCCATTTTTCAAGAATTTTTTTTTGTGGGAAAAAAAAGAGATATTCGAAAAAAAGTTTTTTTGCTTTGTTCGTTGTTTATTGAAGATACATAAAAAAAAATTTTCAAATTTTTCACGCCCCATGGTGACGCTGGGGAAGCTCCCGCGTCAGGTACTGTTGCCTCTGCAGTGGTTCGCGGCACGCAGCAGAACTCTCTTCAAAGTCGATCTGAAAAAAAATACCGAGTGTTTTCGTTAATAATATGATATTTTGAAGAGAAGTACACAGGGATTTGAAAAAATATTGATTTTTAAAAAATAGGCACGCTTTTAAAATTGAAGGACGATTTTCGAGCAAAATTTCTCGTCGAAAATAGGCTATAACTTTTTTTATTATTGAGATATCGAAAAAATCCTATGTACTTCTTTAGATAATCTAGTTTTATTGATGCAGTCCAAATTTGAAGTCGATCGGATAAAAATTGCTCGAGTTCTGCTGCGTGCCGCACTCAAAAAAGTGGTTTTGAGAAAAACGCGTTCAAAGTTTTAGGTTTGTTAATTTATGCGATAAATTGGAAAAAAATTTTTTTACCTTTAATCAGCGATGCCGGCACCATATAGCTGGCCTTCAAGAAGCAAATGATTGTCCCTAGCATCTTTTCTCGAACTTGTAGAGGCTCTTCTTGCCTCTTTTGCAGCGTCTGTGAGGGAGCGCTCCGCCCGCTCGATCCGCGCTGCGTCGGTTTCAACGCAAAAATTGAAACAATTTGGGCCGATAGTTATCCCCAACGTCTCCAAAACTTTCATGAGGCTTCTCAGGCCATCATTGAATAATAATACCGCGATATCAGCTGCAATATCGACGATTTTTTTGCTCCCGGACTGACACTTGGGGGCTATTGCCCAAACTGATTTGTTGTAGCTTTCGTTGTTGTTTTGCGTGAAGCCGCCCAAACAACGCTGCAGCAAATCGTCTGTGCTCAAATTTTCGAAGACTGGCGTAATTGCCTCCAATACTTCCTCAGGAAGAGGCGGCTTATGGCGATATTCAGAAATATTACCGCTTGCGACCGTTCGCTGCCACGAACACCACGACTCGGCTCCCTCTGGGCAATCGTCATGTTGTGGCTCACTATCTGTGGATATTTTATGTTTGATAGTTGCCCAAATTGCCTTCCTCATTTTTTCAACATCATCGCTGTTCCTCCGAATAGCCAAGCCGTAATATGTGCTCAACTCGTCAATCAATTTTCCGGTGAGCTTTCCTCTGCCAGACAATCCTTTTTGTTTTTTCACGATTTCGCGGAGGCGCGTCCCCATACGTTTTTGGACATGATCGATGCACTCTTTTTTTTTATCTCGAAACCGTCGTATGGATCGCTATTCGATATGCCCGACCCTGAGGCGCGCAGCTGCGCGGGACCCCGAGCGTCACGGAGTGCTGCACCGCTCCACAAAATATTCAATATCTCCGAAAATAATTATTTTTTCGACCTGGGTCCAACGGCATCTTAATCTTAAATGTATTTTAGATTTTTCTAGATGGTTTTCAAAAAATCGATTTTTTGAAGCCGTCATAGTGGTGTTGTCCCTTAAGGCCAAGTGTCACACCGACCGAGCGGCCATGAGTGCGAGAGAGATAGCTGATTTGCAGATTCCCAATGATTTCTGAAACGATTGATTTTTGGGAAAAAAGAAAAGAAACACTTTCCGCTCTGTTGAACGACGAACAACGGCTTTCTCTTCTTTTGCCCGAAATATGATCCGTCTAGGAGAAAACTTGGCAGTAGGATTTTTATCGACTGAACGTGTGACACATGGCCTTAAGGCCAAGTGTCACACCGACCGAGCGGCCATGAGTGCGAGAGAGATAGCTGATTTGCAGATTCCCAATGATTTCTGAAACGGTTGATTTTTGGGAAAAAAGAAAAGAAACACGTTCCGCTCTGTTGAACGACGAACAACCGCTTTCTCTTCTTGTGCCCGAAATATGATCCGTCTAGGAGAAAACTTGGCAGCAGGATTTTTACCGACTGGACGTGTGACACATGGCCTTAAACCACGGCGATCTTGTTATAATTGCGTGTTTAATTCTTGGGAACGAAATACCTTTCTTACCGACCGTCGGTAACATGTTTGTCTATCTCTTTCCTCTCGTTTCCTCCCGCACACACATGTTGCGCCAAAAATAGAATTCTCCCTCTCTCGTTGTGAACAAGCCTTACGTCCACGATTGTCGCGTTCAGTGATGGATCAGTAAACGATCAGCGGAGGTTCCTTCGTTAGACGGATAGCCCCCTCTTTGTGTGCGGGCGGGATTTTTTACTTTACGCGCTTGTATCCGTAAAATTCATTCATATTGCTTTATTGCGAACGATTGTTCTGTCATGATTGCCACGCGGTCGATAACGCGAGAGCTAACAAAGCGTCGTTCCGTTGCACCGATCATTCGCAATTGCGTCAAATAATGTTTCGTGATGTCGACTGACTGAACACGAAGCGCTCGTCGTTTCGAGGGAACGTCAGAAAAGAAAGAGAACGGAACAAAAAGAAAAGAAAAAAAAAAAAAGAAAAAAAAACGCTTTGTAACACACTGCGATCAGCATATGTCTGACGACGAAACTGTGCGTGAGCGTTTTTACAACGATATTTTAAAGAAAAAATCACAAGTTTCTCAAACCCTTTGATTCTCGTTAATATTCTTATTATCGTTACTGTTGTTATTATTATCATCGTGATTTGTCGCGATCTCACCGGTTGGTAGTAGGGGGTCCGAGTGTTTACAATGGTCCAAGGAATCCTCGAGATCGCGAGACCAACTCGAAGAAAACGTGATTATCGAGCGAAAATGGTAGACTAGGAAAAGCTCTGCTCGTTGATTTTTTTTTCTTTCTTTTAGCTTCTGCCTTTATTTCGCGGAAGAATAATCACGCGAGACGTCACGCCAATTACAAGTAAAATTCACACGCGCTAGTTCTCGCGCGCGCGATTGTTTCTTGTGAAAATATTTTTAAAAAAAATCACACGGATGCTTCTCGTTTCTTGGTGCGCGTCGTCGATAAATTACCTGGGATTCTTGTAGATTCGATAATACAGTTGCTCGTTCATGGCTCGTTCCTGACAGATAAAGGGTAATTTTTTTTCTTTATCTTTTCAATGCTTTCTCATACTTTAGTCCTTTGCATAGACAAATTTTGATTTTATAAAAAGCACACGTGGAAAAAAGACAGTGAATCTTTCGCATCGCCTTTTCGAGTCGTATAGTACGTAACGATACTTAGTATTTTAAGTACTGACTATGAAATTCGTTCTCTGACTTTTGTCTCCGAGTCTCGTGCCTGAGAAAGTAACGAAGAATCGTTGAACGATTCCGAAAAACTCTGTCAAGCAAATATCGTAATTGGCAGTTCTTATTCTTCACGAATCTGAAGAAGCAAGAATATAATTGCGAAACGTAGCGTCGGAGCGGAAGAGAAACGGAAATAGAGGACAGAGCAAGAAGTATTTATGTTGCGCTTGGATAAAAATTTGAACTGCCAATGGTCAATTGCAACCGAAGAAAGACGAGGCAAAGTTGCTTGTGGCCAAATATAAGAGAAGTAAAGCGTTGCATTTTTATTTTCAGTTTAGCGTGAAATGGGGAGTTCTTGGTGGCAGTGTACCGCATGCCTGAGAGCTCAGGAAGAGGACATATGCGAGTTGCAGCTTAATCACTGTAATCTCTACGACGTACCGCCGGACGTGTTCATCTACGAACGAACATTGGAGAAGCTTTATCTGGACGCTAACAGAGTAAAGGAAACTTTTTGTCCGTTCGACGACGGCTGCTCGGCCTCCTTGCGACGAAACAATCAAGCCTTAATGTAGAAAGCCGCATTAGTAGAGAGAGTTCGGCGAATCGCGGATATGAAAGTTCAACCCGTGATAAAAACAATTAAGAAGAAAGCCCTTTAGTCAAGATTGAACAAATATTTGAACAGTTTGACTCTTGCTGCTCGCTGCTCAACAGTTTGGCTTCGCTGGTGTATCTTTTTTCTGGATTATTAACGACGTTTCGATATTTCATACCTGATTTTCCGTGCGATTTGTTCGGTGTATAGAAAGAAAGCGCGTTACTTTGTTTCTAACATGGCCCTTTGACACCACGTGTTTCTACGCTGTATCTTGTGCTAGATCCTTAGAACTTTTATGCTTTTATGCTTTTATTAACTGTTATGAGACAGAATTAATTGTTCGGGCAAAACTAAGAATAGAAATATTAGAAGCATACAAATACGAAGGATAACTGGAAACCAATTGATTCAAGTAGCTTCGAATCAATTCTCTCAATTGCTTCCATTCTGTTTCTTCATAAAGGGGCTTCATTCTATTTCTCCAGAAGTTTCAACGTTCGGAATGTTCGAGAACGCTGCAACTTTTCCTTTTTAAAAAATCGTGCGGGAGTACTTGTGTGTGTGTTTTTATATGCGAGGCAGAGTTGGATATTTTTTGTAATAAATCTTATTTTGAAAACTGAGCTAGGAATTTTGATTAGGATGGGGTGGTCTATAGTTTTCGGCCTGAACGGTTGGATTGATGTCTATGCATTAATAATGTATTAAGGTATTCGTTTTGCGGACGGTCGTATTTTTTGGGTGCATAAGCAGGGCCCTTCTGAATCAGTAGTAAATTACGGTAGCGCTAAATAAAAATAAATTATAATTATTATATTCATTGAAAAATAGGAATGAAAAATTTAGTATCAATTTTGTATATTTTGAATTTTTTTTACATTTTCCCTGAAAATTCTCGGTTATGAAAATTCTGCTAGTCACATTTTTTAAAACTATCGTTAATATTATCTTTGAACATTCGGTGAACCCTTGTTTTTTTTTTCGTTACGGAATCCTTAGAATTTTTTACACACTCAGAGCAGTTTATATCAGATGTCTGCAGTTAGTATATAAATTATTGTCATGTTCATGAAATGCCGTATGAATTTCGTAATTTGTTAAAAGTTCGGTAACTTGGCTTAAAATTTCACCAGAATACTCGTATGTATTTTATTGCTGACACTCGTTGTTGACAAAAATCAGTTAATTGTTAAAGATTCGCGTTCGTAAAAGGAATACCTTAATAAATCATACTGTTAGATTCGTACTGGGTATGATCCGTTTGGAAACAAAAAAAATACAACAGGCTCCTTCTATTGTGAAGTGCGAAGCTTATATAGATGATAGATAAAAATGGTGAATGACAATAATCTAATTAGAAGCCTTTTCGTCTGATTTTTCAGATAAAAGACTTGCCGAGGCCGCTGTTTCAATGTCACGAACTTCGAGTTTTATCGCTCAGTGACAATGAAATTACTACTCTACCACCCGCCATAGCTTCGCTGATCAATCTCGAACATCTTGATCTCAGTAAAAACAGTGAGTTGAATTTTTTTTCTTCTATTCTTCCAACGAAGTTTCGATCGTCTTCGAGACCTAGGCTCGAGAAGCGTGAGCAGCGTTTGTCATATTATTTCTGTATTTTTAAATTCGCAACTCTCCGTTTTTCAGGTATAAAGGAATTGCCGGACAGTATAAAGGAGTGCAAAAATTTGCGCTCCATCGACATCAGTGTTAATCCGTTCGAGCGCTTTCCCGACGCCATAACTCACATCGTCGGTCTTCGAGAGCTGTACATAAACGACGCTTACATAGAATATTTGCCGGCAAATTTCGGACGTTTGTCGGCTCTCAGAACGCTCGAGCTGCGCGAAAACAACATGATGACGTTGCCGAAGAGTATGAGTCGTTTGGTCAACTTGCAGAGGCTAGATATAGGGAATAACGACTTCACGGAGTTGGTAAGTTAAGCAAATATATTCTAACGATTTGACGAATAAGTAGAAAATGAAGTTCATTGCTTTTAAGGAGGTTGGAGCGTTACGACGAATCCAACTTTCGGGCCTGAAATTTTTATATGATGTTGACGAATACGTTATGCACCCTTTGGAAAAATTTGAACTATATTGACCGTTCAGTTTTTTTTTGTTTTTTTTTTTTTCGTAATGAAATTGCAAATTCGAGCACTTTGAGCTAGTGAAGCACGTCGTCTTATGGGGACGTTCGACCGGAAGTGCGGTGATCACGGTTTTGCTGCTCACGTATCCAACTAAAGTCGTTGTAAAACTGAAATTTTATAAATTAGACACATTAGATATTGTAAAAAATCGAAAATTCGACCTTCACTGCGTAGTTCAAGCAGTACATTATAAAACGGTTTCAACTTCCGGTTGACTATTATCATAATGACGAAATAGTACCCATAGATTTTCCAACGTCGGGCGTAACAGCTGATTCGTTTGGCGAGCATAACCTAGCTCTGTAGCTTCTGTAACTCGGTAGCGACAGTTTTCGTTGTCGCTAGCTACCGACAGCCAATCGCATGCACGATCAGAAGAACGGGAGCCGCTTATTGGCTCTCGCTAGCTAACGATAACGAAAAACGCTCGCCACCGAGTTTTAGAATCTCGCTACTGCTTGGAAATCATCGTGATGACTCCAGAGTCGTTGAGGATCTACTTTTTCAGTTTTTATTAGTAAATATGCAATAAATAAAATATTTACCAGAAATTTGGTACTTTGGGATCGACAATACAAATATTCAACATAAGTTAACATAAATCAGAACACCCGTGGAGTAACATAAATTTAGTCTCTTTGTTGACCCCGAGGAAGTAGTCGTACCTCCTTAAACCGAGTGACTGCTGTATTTAACTCTAGAACTCATGTATCAGTTTTTCTACCTTCTAACTCATGACTGGGGTAGATACCCACCCGACGCGTTTCTCGTAGGCACAATCGCTCCATTGAGCAGTAATAAAGAAACATCAGTGCATGAATCTCTTCGTTTTTCGATGAGCACGCGAATCTTGTTAGGAAAATCAGAAAAAATTAGTTGAACAATGTTTCGTTCGAAAAGTATATTTATTTTCGGATATGAAAATGCGGAAAATACGGATAAAGTTCATGAAAACGCAAGCAAAAAATGTTTGCAGGAGTTTTTCGTATATTTTTCACTTTGTTTATTGCGCAAATAGGATATAATTACTACTGCTGATGAAAATGAGAATATAAAGAAATCGTACATCCAACTCATGCAACAACGGTGCAAATGGGACCGTTGGTAAACACCTTTGGCATCGTTGGTAAAAAACCTGATCCTTGCGATCCTTTGGTCTTGGACAGAATGCGCATCTTACCACTTTTTTTAGCCCAATCCTTGGTGCTGTTGGTTTTTCTTCTTGCAAGATGGTACTAATGGAAATATGCAAGTTCTGTCGGAGATTCGAATTGAGTAGCCTTGCTCGCAGATGAGGCTCGATAAGAGACTTGACGAGACTTTTTGTCGAGGATCATCGCATTCCGTATCTATCAAGTGTTTGTAACGACTACCCAAACACTTTTTTTGTAAACTTTCCAGTTTACTATACTGGACAAAGTGGGGTAGGGACGGACATGTTGAGCAAGTTTGGAATTATCGCCCTGTAATTTCTTAACAGTCTGCCATATAAAAATAAAGCCTACTTTGGTCAATAGGGCATTTATCTGGGACAAAAAAGTCTGTAGACGAAATTCCTGTTATCCTTATTGTTTCACAGATAATCGCTCTCAAATGACTAAGGCCATACTTGCTCAATCTGCCCCGATAGTGGGGTAAGTTGAGCATGAGTATGAGGTAAGTTGGGCAAAGTAAGTATTGCATAAAAAAATCAGACGTATGCAACATGATTTGGTACACTGCAGTAATAAACCAACAGTTTCTTGTTAATTAGTTAGGTTTTGAAACATTAACATTAATTGCAATGAACTTTGAAATATTTTTCTCATACATTGGTAGAAGAAAATAAAAGAAAAGAAAAGAAACGGGTGATGCGTGATATATTCCCCTCCCCCATACTTCTCTTTCCATCGCTTTGATACACCTGCGTGCGGTGCTTAGTTTTCCAGATATTTCGGTTGCCCAACATACCCGACTGCTCAACATGCCCCTCCCTACTCTACGCGCCATCCCGTTTACTTTTCACTATCGTTCGCGTATTTGATTCTGTCCAGGACTTTATTTAGTGTATCAAGCATTCATGAAGAACTATTCTAAAACATTTTGTAAACTTTCTATTATATATAGACTAGCTGTCGCTTCGGCTCCGCCCGCGTTAAAATCCTATCGATGGTAAAACTACCCTCTCAATGCAATACTTTTTAAAGAATTTTGGCCGGTTTGTGGAATATGTTATATAAAAAACTGATAAGGGTCCGCACTACCTCACTATGTGGGATTCATACCCACGAAATTGCTCTCACTTCTACGCTATTAGTAACTCCACCTGACCACGTTTTTCCGGTAATGAATTATAGTTAACTGGTTATATGAATTATATGAATTATAGTTAACCTAGCTCGTGACCAGAAAAAAAAGCAACATTTTCCTAAATTTTTTCTGGGAAAAAGTGTGCAGATTTTCAATGTTTTTTTTATTTACTTTTAAAAGTATGGTATGTATCTTTAACAATTTTTGTATTGAGAAATATTTATAAATGTGGTAGATACAATGATTTGTGCAGACTTCTGTTTGAAGGGAGGTCCTTCACTGCTCGGAAACAAATCATGCGACATAAAAAAAATCAAACGCATTTAGTTTCTGCTAAAAATTCTCTAATGCGTGGGTGAAGGATTTAATAAAATGGTGATTTTTTTAGAAAATGGCCGCAGATGTAGATTTATATTGTAGATCACTAAATAAGCATCTTAAAAAATGGTTGAGAGATTTTTGTAGGCGAAATTTGCCAAAAAAAAATTAAAGGAAATCAGAAATATTAATTATCATTGCATTCCAACGGTGCAAACCGAAAACTCACATTTGTAAATGATCTCATTAGTCCAGTAAAAGAGACGAAGAACCAGCACTTTTTAGCATAGAATTAGAATTTTCGTCTGAAGCTGGATGGTTGCATACTGAAAGTAACCCGAATGAAATTTTGCCTCTCATCTCGTCCAAACCCTAAGAAATAGGAGTTGAAAACTTAAAAAACGCCGTATCTCGATAATTAATAGCCCGATCAAAAAATGTTTCATACAAAAGTTGGTTGGAATAATAAAATGCGTATAAACTTAGTTGACATTCAATCCCCTATCTTTGAAAATAACGGCACAAAGAAGGTTTTAAAATTCAGGTTTGCTTGAAAATGTATTCTCTGCAAGAGCACCACTGACCCAGACAAGACATACCCGCGCTGAGTGTGGAGGAAGCGTGGCTACGAGTGCGAGCGGTACGGACACAGGATGTCTCTTTTTTGCAGTGGTGCGCAACTAGTAAATTCGCTAACTTTATGACGTTAAAACGGACATTAAAAATGGCTTAAAAAAAATCTCGCCAGAAATATAGAGGAATTTATCCTGATTCGATATATATTGAAAACATTTTTTTTTTAATATATAAATATTTTTTTACGATTTTCTAAAGATTTACTGTTTTCACATCAACACCGAATTTTCTAATCGTTTTTGTGCCGCTATTTTCAAAGATAGGGGGTTGGGCGTCAGATAACTTTATACGTATTTTATTATTTCAAACAATTTTTGTTTGAAACATTTTTTGATTGAGCTCTTAATTATCGAGGTACGGCGTTTTTTAAGTTTTCAACCCCTATTTCTTAGGGTTGGGGCGAGTTGAGGGGCAACATTTCATTTTGGTTACTTTCAGTATGCAACCATCTAGCTTCAGTAAAAAATTCTAATTCTACGCTAAAAAATGCTGAGCTTTTGTCTCTTTTACTGGACTAAATATTTCTAATATATAGTTCTTTGTTTGCCTTTTGGGGTAAATTTGCTTACAGCCGGAAGTGGTCGGTGATCTGACGAATCTTACGGAGCTGTGGATCGACGGTAACGACATAAGACGTATACCGGGAAATATCGAGCAACTGTATCGCCTGAATCACTTCGATTGCACAATGAACGCCGTACACTTGGTACCTGCTGAGATACAGGGCTGGCGCGACATATCAATTATGAATTTTTCGTCGAACGAGATATACCAGCTCCCGGATTCGTTGTGCTATTTGCGCACCATAGTTACCCTTAAAATTGATGACAATCAATTGAACTCACTGCCAGTTGATATTGGACAAATGTCAAGCTTGGAGGAGCTTATAGTTACTAAGAATTTTCTCGAGTACCTGCCATCCTCGATAGGACTTTTGCGCAAGCTGCATTGCCTCAACGCCGACAATAATTATCTACGTAGCCTTCCACCGGAAATCGGTAGTTGCACAGCGCTCTCACTCCTGTCACTGAGATCGAACAATATAGGGGGCGTTCCACCCGAATTGGGCCACTTGTCGTCACTTAGAGTACTCAATCTCGTCAATAATTGCATACAATTCTTGCCGGTATCGATGCTCAATCTTACCAATCTGAAAGCACTATGGCTCAGCGACAATCAGAGCCAGCCGCTCGTACCTCTTCAACAAGAGTTCAATACCGAGGAGGATATGATGGTCCTCAGTTGCTTCATGCTACCGCAGAAACAACGTCAGGAGCTTGAACGTAAGTACAACTCACTGTTCGTTATTTCATTTATTCTCTGCCACGCTTTTGCAATCGGGCTGGTCGTTTCAAGGGGTAACACCCACACCACGGAGGCCCGAAAAATGTTGAGACGCCGAATCATAATTTGAACAGAAAAGAAAAAAGTTTCGCTTTACTTGTGACTCTCTTGAGTGGTGTTGGTCCTTGAGTCTCCTTCGCCGTCATGCAAACGAGAATCGTTTCTGTGAAACGTGTTTTTCGAACGAGCCAAATTTCTAGAACTTATACAAAGGTCTTGAATGCCCGTCATTTTTTACCTGCACTGTGTGTTTTAATGTTATCGCGGAAACTCGATATGCCAATGGTTACAGAAAATGGCTCAATTACACTGTAAGCTGTCTAATATTAACCCTAGAACTCATGTATCATTTTCTCTACATTCTAACTCATGACTGGGGCAGATACTCACCGCATGCGTTTCTTGGAGGCACAATCGCTCCATTGAGCAGTAACGAGTTACATCAGTATATGAATCTCTTCGTTTTTCGATGAGGAAGCGAATGGTGTAACGTAAATTCGATTTGATTAAAATTCAATTAGTGAAAACCCCGTTTAAACGCAAACATAGGTCGAAAATCAGCGAAAATCGCTCTTTAAAAAAAAATGATTTTTTTTTCTTCTAACAGATCCTCAAATGTCGCGCAGCGTTTCAAGAAAAAACATTGAGCTTGTAATGATATTATAAAGAATATAATGAAATCGTACATTCAACTCATTCTACCGTCCCGCAAATGCAACAATGCACCGTTCTGTGCTCCTCCCAGGCGGCCCTTTCGCATCATTGACACAAAACCTAAAGCTTGCGATCTTTTGTTCTTGGACAGAATGTACATCTCCCTGCTTTTTGTGGCTCAACCCTCAGTGCTGTTGGTTTTTCTTCTTGGAAGATGGTACTAATGGAAACTTGCAAGTCCCGCCGGAGATTCGGATTCCTTGCTCGCAGATGGGGCTCGATTAGAGACTTGACGAGACTTTTTACGAAGGTCCTCCGATTCATATTTTCAAGATCCGCGTTGAAATTGTGGAGGATCATCGCGTTAATTTTTTTTTTTTATAAAATATGAAATATGTGCCTCTAGATAATGTATATGATCATTTGCACTTAAATTACGTAAAGATACGTAAAATATATTGATTCTTGTAAAAGAAAGTAAAATTCACTTACCGCCACGAAACACCAACGGCAACTTTAGACTGGGGGTAGATACTCACCCCGGACGCTCTTCAGAACCGACTTGCCTGATAACCAGCGAGCAACTGATGCCACTTTCGGCCTACCCTCACAGTGAAGTAGTGAAGGTCAATTGTGATCACGATCCCCAGTTGTCAATGTTGATTTATAGCTTAGAAGTGCACTTTAAAAATCGACTGGGTTGGGTTTCTACCCCGTACATGAGTTCTAGGGTTAAGAATATGAAAATAGTAAAAAAATGAATTGAGTGTTCAATTTTCATACAATTTTTCGAATGATGGTTTTGTTCGACTAACAACGAGCTCCCATTGTCAGAAGACGTGATTCTTTTAATCGGTCGTTCTTTAAGCTATTACGCGTCAATTTATTACATGCGGCATAGTGGGGAACGAGGAAGTGGAGGTAGAGGAGGAGGAGGAATGAAATGGTAACGTAAATCCCAAAAGTATACCGTTAAAAATATGTTTCTGTTATTTTGATTAATTTTCATTCGAAGGCTTTTAAATTAATGAAAACCAAAAATTTATCGATTATTTTGCGTATACTTATGATCGGTTGAACCGAATGGACAGTAAACGGCCGAAGAGTTCAATTGTACCAATTAAAAATATTTTTAGGATTCTGTGTGAAAATCTATTCTAGATATCAGAAAAATTCTCTCGGCTCCATTAGCTCATATTTGAAATACCCAAAATGATTAAACTTTTGTCATCAGACTCAGGCGTCTTTGCGGCGCTGCGCGAAATCCACAGGTCCACTTTTGTACATCGCAATTCCCCATAGAAATGTCTGATCTTGCCCAGCCAAGAAGATTATTGCAACATATGACTGTGGTTATCGCGTATATTACCATCAAGCCTGAAAACCAATTTGGTGCATTTTTCCGCGAGCTCGAACATCAAGTTTCGTAAAAAGGCCTTTTACGACGCATGTATTTGTTTATGAAAAAACAGCGGGTGGCTGTAAATTTATAGTTGTAGTGCACGCGATAGCGACTACGATTGGGAAGAGAACGGAATTTTTGAACAGCTAATAATTTTAGCAGTTATCGTGTGAACCCTTTTGAAACGAGTTGATTCAAGAGGAATGCGTTCAAAGTTTTTTTTTGTTCCGGGACTTCCCGTTAATAATGTGCACTCATAGCTACGTGCTCTCAAAATCTGACCCAGTAGAAATTACAACTTCAAATTTGCACCCAACTTTCTTAATATATTGTAAAAAGAGGATAAAGAATATCGATGTTTTTTAAATGTTCGATGAAAAAATGTAATATTTTAATTCTGGCACGTTTGAGATAATCGTGGATTTTCTATTGGATGTTGGAGCGCGCCAATTGAGGACACGTTACGAGACAACGAATCGATAATTTCAATGAGGCCACAATTGAATTTATGTCCTTCCCCTTTCAGAAATGGAGCAAGCTGTGGGTCCCATTTCCGGCTCGATAGTTGGCACCGGAAGGAGAATATGTTTTGCGGCTGAAGTTGAAACCGAAGTACCCAGACAACTACATCGTGCACCAACCCCTTATCCCAAAGAGCTGCGAAGTCTTGCCAGACATGCCCGCAACCTTCATCATCAGACTGCGCACGATCAGAGGGTATCTTGGATTAATTGATTGAATTTGCTCAACCGTTAACGCCGGGGGGTTGGGGGGGGGGGGCGTACGTGCAAAAAGAAAAGAAGAACGGGAAGTATCGTAAGCGTGGTCAATAAACACTTCGTTTGTTCACAGGTCCAAGCGGAACGTGAGACTTTGATTAAAGAGGCCGTGGTAGCTAAAGCTACATCCGTTCTCGGTATAGCCTCGATAACTGGGACCTGCCCGTTACAAACTAAAAGCAATAAGGTACAAAAAAAAACGCTGATACATTTACCAGATATTACATTAACAATAAACATAACATAAAAACAAATCGAAAAACACTGACTTTACCAATAAAGAAATAAATAAATCAATAACTCGTCAAATATGTGACAAAAAAGTTTCCGCACGTGTACTACATGTTTAGTTTTATCTATCGTAGTTTTATGATCTTACCATAACTAGTGATCGGTGGGTCCACCCTTAGTCGTTTAAAATTCTTTCAAGCATTTTTGCATTACTTGCGAGCCGTTCCGATGTTATCAATGGCCCAATGAAACGATGACTTTGCCTTTTCTATATAATGATTATAGTTTCCACTCTTCCTTCGTATGATCGTTCCGGCTTTTACGAAAATTGCGATTCTATTCCTTTCAGTATTACCCGTCACTTCGCGCTGTTTCCCGTTCCTTAGAGGCACCCTGGAGTATTACCCACAGCCACCTTTTCCTAATGCCCCACGATATTTCTCGAACGGTCACCCATTCGAGAATTGTCTCAAACCAACGCTACTGGAGATGGACGATATTTTTATACAAGCATATTTTTTATCGCTTCGACAGAAATCTTCCCACATATCTTCCACTGCTGCCGACAGTCAGCCGGAAAAATGTAGCAACAACAACGGCTCCGTGAATCGCGACAAGAAGTTTGAAGACACCGAGGACTCGAGCGAGGAAACGAATCGCACGGTAATCGCAAAAGAAATGAGTCCTGATATACGAGAGGCCAAGTGCGTACGTAATCCGACCGTGGAGTGCCTTGCAAGAACACCGACGATCGCCGATTACGTAAATTCCACGTGGAAACCGGAAGAATATTCAAAAACAAATACGGCGAAAATTGTCGAATCGGAAAAACTTGCCGAACCGTACAAAAATGCGTCGTCGAACGCGAGAATTTCTGATCGATCGAGCTTACCAACCGGCAAAGCCAATGAGATACCACCGGCACCTCCACCCTATCACATAGCAGCTGCGTTTTCGAAAAAAGCCGCCCTCTTCCAGCAATTCAATCACGGTAAAACAGCCATCAATGGATTTTTTTTGTTGATTAAATTTTTATATATTTTCGTTCGAAAGGACAAACGAAAAACTCTACGAGAAAGGAAATCAAAATCTTCCATACCAGTTTATTACAGTTATATCGGGTATATGCATAATTCCGTAGCGAAAATCGAGCAAATTTAAAACGTAAAATATTTCTTTGGCAAATAAATTCGTTTAGTTTTGAACGTATGAACGCTATGAACAAAACCAAACGAACTTAATTTGCCAACCCAATATTTACCAAAGAAAGCGATTTTAATGAACGAAATATGTTCCATTATTCTGTTCAATGATTTATCCCTTTTTCATAGAAGTCGTGAGATCTTTGGACAAAGAAGTCATCCAAGTGGTTTTTTAAGGCGTCCAGGGAACTGAAAGTTTGATTATTCAAACAGTTTTGTAGCGCTCGAAACAAGTGATAGCCTGAAGGTGCAAGGTCCGAACTATACGGTGGATACGGTGGCAAAAGTTATTGCGCATTGGGTGAATATAGACATCTGTCGGGATTTCGCTACGGAATTATGCATAGACCCAATACAATTAATTTTCCTTTCCATTCAATCTTTTTACCTCCATCACTCCTCTCACCATTCACTTCGTATGTAATACCTCCGTTTTTCTTTTCAGTTCAAAGACCAAACAATACGTCTCTGTCGTCGCCAACCATCAGTCCCAATCGCGATATCGCGACTTTACAGCAAGCACAAAATACAAAATCTAATTTGCAATTGTCTCGTAAACCGGACGATTCGCCGCAGACGGCGACAACGAACGATCGCGAGAACGAGTCGCGAATTTCATTGGGCAACGGGGACGTCTCCGAAGATTCTGGTGATACGATGGACCGGCGGGTCGACACCTCGTTGGAAACGCCAACGCGCATTGCCGAGAATATTACCGATTGTGAGCGGCTTGGATCTAAACCAAGCAGAATACCCATTTTTCGAACGAAAAACATCGATGGCTCTAGCTCGGACAACGATTCGACGGACAAGTACGTTTCACTGGACGATTATGAAAGAAAGAGGCAACAATTTGATCCTTCGGACATACCGACTTCGCCCGTAACAGGCAAAAAGTATCGTAGCCCGCTGTCCCTGCAAATCCGCTTGTCCGATCGTTCCTCGAAACGTCAAATTAACAACGGCATCGCCTCGCTTGACGATACGAATCCTCGTAACAGCCCGAACGGATCATACGAATCTCACCACAACGGATCAATCTCGAAATCGACGAACCGAGAGTGTGAACAAGAACCAAAAAATTCACATGTCAACGCCTTCCCATCCCCGGCTGGGATTGTCGATGATCGTTTCGTCGATGCACAGAACACTAACAACACCGAGAGAAACAACGCATCGTTTACGAGCCCACCTTGCGAAACTCCGAATGATTTGGACTCGCTCGATGTTACGAAATTCGATTACAACGGCACAAACGAAAATGCGAATTTGGACAGAAGGCCCCGATACAGATGGATGTTTGGACCGCACAAAAATGTCAACGTGGTACGGCATCAGCTATCGGAATGAAAAACTAAAATCGCGCGATCCACGCGTGTAAAGATTGACTCCTTTTTTTTTTAATATCTTGCTTGTAGTTACCCGTACAAGTGAGGAAAAATCCTGGTCTTGGATTTAGCATCGCTGGAGGAATAGCGGGGGCCGAAACGGTGAGAAATATTACGTTGACCTTGGACGTTTAGCTTAATTGGTCAAACGACCGGTTTTATGTTTTTATTTTAAGGTAGTAGTCTCGCCAAGGCGTTTTTCCATAGATTTTTTGTTTTTTTAATTTTACGTACTCATTCACGACACTATTAAATAATTACCTGCAAAATTTCAAAAGGATTCACCGTTCCGTTTTCGAGATATTGGCAATCAAAGATTTCATGGTTTTACACGTGTTCTCATGGGGAGCAGTGGAAAGTTTAACATTTCACGCAATAACTTCGAAACTTTTCAACAAATTTTTTAAAATTCTCAACTACAGAGGAACGTACGACGAAGTGGGTAAAAAAAATATGAATTTTGACCGTCTAGTTTCAGAGATATAGCAATTTAAATTAAGCAATGTCTAGCGTCGCTAGCGCCACGAAGCGACTGTAGCAGTCCAGGACTAGATTTCAGTAGTGTGTGCATATCCGTATACGCAGAGTATCTGCGTATTAGTAGCCGGAATGGATAGTCTGACACAAAAGTGAGGGTTAGGTAAACATTATATTAGGTGTTTTCATCATTACTTTATAAGTTTTTACATCCCGATAAGCTGTACAACCTACGTTATAAGGATATTTCGCAATATTTCGAAGTTTTCATCGATTGAGCGGAGAATAAACTTTTCAACGTGACTGTGGCAAGACTACTACCTTAACGAAATTTAAGTTGTATAAGAATCTTATTGCAATTCTATCACGGCAATAGAAATAGGATGCATTTTCATTCCGTTTGTGCTAAACCTGTATGCAAAATCTGGCATCGTTTCAATAACTCATCGGAAAAATATAACACTTAAGGCTGTGGCACATCGACCGAGCGGTAATAAGTGCGAAAGAGCTGATTTGCAGATTCCCAGTGTTCTTCGAGATGGCTGATATTTCGGAAAATAGGAAAGAAACATCTTTCGCTCTCTGGAAAGACGAACAACGTTTATTTCTTCGTTTGCCCGACATGTCATCGGTCTGGGAGAAAACTTGACCATAGGGCGTTTTTACCGACGGATGTGTGACCCATGGCCTTAAGGTATTCATTTCGTGGAGGGCCGTATTTTATGGAGGCATTAGCCAAGGCCCTTTTGAATCATTAGCGCCACTGTAAAATCATTAGTAGATTACAGTGGCGCTTAATAAAAATAAGTTACACCCATTCATTATACCCAACGATGAACTGGAATAAATAACTTCGCATAAACTTTGTAGATTCAGACATTGCCACATGTTCTCTGAAGAGTCGCGGTTAGGAAAGTTCTTCTGCTAGTCACATTTTTCTAAGTTTCATTAATATTTTCTTTAAATATTCGGTGACCCCCTGCTTTTATTGTCGTTACGGAATCTTCAGAATTTTTTACGTGCTTAGCGCAGTTTATACCAGACATCTGGAGTTATTTAGTATATAAATTATTAAATAAAAATGTGAACAGCATGTTATCTCCATAAAGTGCTGCATAAATTAAACGATTTTTAAAGTTGTACCTTCTTGTTAAAAATTCGCTTGAAATTTGGCTTGAAATTTTACCAGTATATTGGGACGTACTTTTACTTAATTGTAGACGAAAATCAGTTATCTGTTAAGGTAGTAGTCTCGTCAAGGCGTTTTTCTATAGGTTTTTTTTTAATGTTGAGGCAACATTGATGTGGTTTCATTGAGGAAAATTTTCTACAGATTAAAAAAATCTCAATTACGAAGGAATATATAACAAAGTTTGTCAAAAAAAATCAGGAATTTTGACCATCTAGTTTCAAAAATATAGCGATTAAAGTGTGCAATGTCTACCGACGCTATAGCCACGAAGCGACTGAAGCAGACTAGAGCCGGGGATGTGGCAACGCTTTAATGTTGACATCAGAATAGTTTGGATTGCGTCGTGGAACTTGTTCTCACTTGAGACGCTGCAGAGCACTGTTCGCAGAGGATATTCAAAATGGAATTCAGACCAAGTATTCGTTCGTCTACAGTTTTCTGCAGATTCAATTGATTATCGCACTTACAGTATTTTAAATTATTCGCCAATTTCTTGAGATTCACGATACGATGTCCCAAATTTTCGTTATTCATAATTTCTACATTCTTATTTTTTCGTTCTCTCTTTTTCTACGGGTCATAATTTCAACCGCTTTTCCATTTTTGGTGATCATTTTTCGTTTGACAATTTTGCCTTTATGACGCACTTGTTCCATTATTTTCGCCATAGTTCAAATTTTGCATTTCAGTTTACACAAAATATCGTGATAAAAATTCGCTGGGCTTGCGACTTTGCCACGATCTCCACGCTCACTATACTACAGTAGAGTGTGCACATTCGTATACGCATAGTGTCTACGTATTAGTAGACGAAATGGATAGTCTGATACAAAAGTGAGTGTTAGGTGATGTAGGGAACGTTGTTATTTTTAGAACTCTAAACATTATATTAGGCATTTTCTTTATTACTCTATGAGTGTTTACATCCCGATAAGATGTAAAAACAACATTACAAGGATATTTCGCAATATTTCGAGGTTGTCGATTGACAGCCTCGAAATATTGCGAAAATTTAAAAAATTAAAAAGTAAAATTTTCATCGTGACTATCGCGAAACTACTGCCTTAAATATTCGGGTTCGTGAAAGGAATACCTCAATTTGCAGTACTTTTGGATGTCTTTTCAAGGGACATTGCTCCCAGATATGATGAAAAAAATCATTATGGAGAAATGCTACAGAATGTTTTAGCTTTTTTGTGTTGTTAATTTATGAACAAACGAAAGTATTTGGAAACTTTTTGCAAATATTCTCTCTATAATTGTATTTTAATTAATTGAAACTTATTGGCATTCTGCATATTTGCTCGTTTGGCTCTCCCACACATTCTCAACAAACTGTATGGCATCGTTGTAAACAGTTGAGCGGCTCAAAAATTGCGGCCATGTGAGACACGCTCGCTCTCGAGTTGAATATTAAATATCGCTGATTTTTTTTCTGATAAGAGTGGGGCTGATGAGGTCGGTATTTTACACTCAAGGCCTTATATACGCGATTTCGCCGATTTTCGAAGGTACTTTTCTAGACGCGGTTAAAAAAAAAATGACGCATATATTGACAACATTTTTTTTTACAGATCATTTATGCACATGGTTAAGTCTATGTAAAAAAAATCAGAAATATTAACAAATGGCGGAGATATAACATAATAAAGCAATGTATTTTTTTTGCGCGCGCGTTGATGGTGAAAGTTCTCGGCATCGATGTGGGTGTCTGAAAAAAAATGAACATTTATAATTGCATAATGAATGTATCTTCAGTTTGAACCAACAATATTATAGAAACAAATTTATTATAATACAAATTCGAAACTTAAAATTTTTTTCCTCAATTTTCTGTCGGTATTTTATTTTTTATATTTTTTTGTGTCATTGGAATTTTTGTTTCTGTGGTTCACACGATAGGTGATGATACTAAGAATATGTTGTAAAAATTTCAAAGCGATCTGAACCTTCGTTCAAGAGTTAGAACTTTCACAAGGTTCAAAAAAGTGAATCATGGAAAAACGGCTTTGAAGTTGGCGGTCGGGCGCGCTGCGCGGTATCTATTTTACGCTCTAAATGCTGTAACTTTAACAATTTTTGGAATTTTTCAATTCTGTAAAGCTTAAAATATTCCTAACCGTTCAGGCTAATGGAATCAAAAATTAAAAAAAATGAAAAATTTTGAAATTTTTCGCGTATATAAGGCCTTAATTATTATACACTCTTACCGAGATCGAGTTTTTTTTTCATTGTAAAATATTGATAAACAATGAAATTATTATTATTTAAACAAAGTGCCGCCGATGCTGCATGGCCAATAGGTGCAGGTGGTTCTGACAACTAGATTGATCCGAAATAAAATTGTCACCGACCAACCTCCAATTGCAAAAACACACCATCTCGTCTTATTAATTACCGAAGTCTTTATCGTTGGGGCGCAACGAAAGTTCAGTAGACCAAACTTTTTTTTTTTTAATTTGCGTTATGAAAACACTGATATGTTTTTTTAGAATCTGCATTAGAAATTCACAGGGCAAGTTTGCAGGATAATATTTTGGACAATGAAGAAATAAAAAAGATTCTTTATCGCATTCCAACGATGCAAACATCAACTCGCTTATTAATTCACAATGGAGTAACACGTTGAAAAATTTCGTTCAACAGGGAATCATCGTGACGAAAGTGAATCCCGATGGACCCGCTCAAGGAACTTTACGTCCCGGTGACAAAATACTCGAGGTCGACGGAATAGACTTTACGAAATCCGATCACAATAACGCCGTAGCTGTTTTACGATCTACCGGAGCCGTCGTGTCTATGCTGATCAGCAGGCATCAATGAAACAGATCTACCCGTGAACCACCTAAGAATACGAATTTTCAATTACCTTTTCTAATTCTCATTCGAGCAAAAAACGTTCGAAAGAAGATTTTGATAGAGACATCCTCGACAAACTCGTGCTGAAAAATAATTTTTGCCCCCAACGCAATTTTTAAGCTTCTAAAATGAATAAGAAAAATTCGTTGTTCTGAAAAATACCTCTACCGAGCCGTCATGGAGCGTTCCACATTTAAAAAAGAAAGGCATGTCGCGCGTCAATGCACAAATACATCTTCTCCTCGCCTAGACTGAATAGAATTAAATTTTTCGTTAGTTTAATCGCAGCTAACACGAAACAAAATATTTTACGTCCATCGAGGCATAATCACAAGTTTGTTTCGTAAAAGTTTTTCCATCCGTGCGACTCATTGGTCTTGAAAAAAAAAAAGTGTAGGAACATGATCCGCATGATTTCCATTTTTCTTGTTAATATACGTATACGAGCTTCAACAAAATTCGTTTTTAAGTTTTCGTTTGTTTCGAGAAAACCGTTTTTATAAACGTTAATGAGGGATACAGAAAAAATTGTTGTCTAATAGAGAAATTACTCGTTTTCATCGATAGATTTATTGTTTTCTCATTGAAATTGAAACATCACAATGAAATGTGTACGCACACTCTGTCCTCTTCCTAAGCACAATCGTGTTTCATGAGAAAAGAGAAGAACATTAAGTGTGGCGTAAAACTGATTTGCTATATTTGATCGTACTGACAATGTGCCAGAAAAAAATATTTATTAACAATATACATGCATATGTACACACATACACACACACACATATATTATACATAAATTATACACAACAAGAATTTATATGATATAATTATTCGGATTAAGACGTAGAAAAGAAAGGAAAGATATTCTTCTATGTGCCGTACTTTTACCGAATATAATGTTATATACGTATCGCACTGTTATCAACGGTATAGGATACTCTATGACTGGTTACGATAATTTATAGTCTTATCAACGGATGTTATGGCTTCATGAATTTTCTTTGCTCAATAGTTTTTTTTTCTCAACTTTTATTCATTTTTTACCGATTTTATTTAATATTTGTTGCGTCACGTGATTTTATAAAGCGTCTCAGGGTGTCGAAAAAAACTTGTCTTACGATTCTTCCCTAAAGGGAAAATATTGAGTTTTGTAGCGAAAAAAATGGGTCAGTGGTTGATTATTGAAATGTGAATGAGTACATGGGACCCTGGCACATTCTACTTTGGCAACTTCTAAACAAATTAGTGTAAGCATAGGAACAATCTTCTAGGGAAGAGCAAAA
Organism: Ophion ventricosus; assembly: GCA_963932345.1. NCBI lineage: Eukaryota > Metazoa > Arthropoda > Insecta > Hymenoptera > Ichneumonidae > Ophion > Ophion ventricosus. Next base: position 15,853,682 of record OZ010714.1, read on the forward strand.
AAAAATATTTTTTTCAGGACACCCCACTACAAATTAATAATCGATTTTTATTTAAATTGCCATTGGAACGCAGCATTTTGTTTTTGTATTTATTTGGATTATTGACGATTTTGCGCGTCTATCGCTCTCTCGTTCACTTTCTCTTCGAGCTATCGGAGCTTACCGCATTTAAAGAGCGCTGTTTGGAATTATTTTCTCAGAGAAATATAGATACGTTAGGAATGACTTTGCACGAGTGTTGTAGAAAAACAAACTGCCATTCAAATGAAAAGTGTATTTATGTACCCGTTCGTCTTCGAACGGGTACATAAATACACTCGCACACGTGAGTCTATTTCGACGCCTCTTTTCTATCCATTTATTCTTTCTCGCATCAAGGGACTATCTTTATTATCGCCGTGTGAATAATATGCGCACTATCAATAAGCACGTCGTACCAATGTATCCGGAGTTCGAGAAAATCTTCCTCTTTCGAAAAAACGCGAACTGCCCGCCCCCAATGACCGCGTAGCTTTCTCTATTACAACAGTACCTTGAATATCACTCGTGAGCTCGCCGAATTACGAGACTAAACCACATATGCGTATGAGTCAAGTAACTTTTTTAGTGTCATCGTTATCGCTCGATATCTTTGTTAATCATCATTTCGTTTTGCCTGCAATGACTCAACTTCGTTGTCCATTATTATCACTATTATTATTGCTCACACAAATTATTACAATTGAGAAATTATTATTGAGACATTGAAGCTACGGGGGAACAAAGATTTAAAAAAAAATAACAATGATGTATCTCATCCGTGTCTGGAATCGATAATACGAATAGAATTCTTACGCTTCCTTCGGGGTACAAATATTTCATTACCCGTACGCTCACTCGAATGAAGTTGGACTGTGACGATATTTATGACGATTCGAGTGTTGCGGTTCGGCAGATTCGACGTATCAATGCAAACTGTAGGTTCCTAATTCTGATATGTTTTATTTGGGTCCTAGGACGTGAAAAAAAAAAACAAATAACAAATTCTGTGTAATTCCAATGGATGTTCGTATATTTATTTTTATCGTGTCCTTCAGAATCGCAGAGAAAATGACGGGAGTCCGTTGAAAATACGCAATGGCGCTGACTTTTCGCACAATCACTTACGAGAATCCTTGGAAAAGTGTATATTTTTTTTTTCGTTTCATATTACGAGAATTTCCCATACTAGTACGCAAAGGTCGTGCGAGAAAGCTTCGAGTGATAAATAAAGAGAAAACAAACACGCGAGTGAAAAAAAAAACAAAAATATATATAGATATATAATCGTCGTTATAGGGTTACGGAGAGACAAAGAGGCGAAGAAATAATAAGTTTTGTCACTCATCCCGAAAAAAAGATACGCTGAACTGTCGCGAGTAGACTTAAGAATTCGAGAGCAAATCTACACAGTAAGATATAGGAATCGATGAAGCAATACGATAATTGGATAACAATTCGTTTTTTCCGTGATTCAAACGATATGTGGATCATTAACGGATCTCGTTGTGTCTTATAAAAATAAAATAAACAATAATGCCGAAAGAAGAAAAAAAAAGATGAAAAATAATCAGCACTAATGTTGTTACTATAAATTCATCGGTTTCTATTTTTCAGTATCGATATATATATATATATATATATATATATATATATCCTCCAATACACACACACAGACACACACACACATAGATATACATGAATTTCAATTTAGAGCCCTAGTCATATGAAAAAGATTTTTTGCGTGAGTGAGAATGATCTTAAACGCTTTATCAAGGTTCGACTGTTTTGTGTAAACGTATATGAATATATATATACATACGGGGTGGCGGATTTATAGCGACAAGAATCCTTTTTTTTTAAACCAATCGAGTTGTCAATAAATGTTTCAAACAGAAGTTGCAGGGTTTCGCGAGCGCCAGAAGGTTGACTATTCTCTTTGGATCATAGTGTACTAGTACTTTTAGAATCAAAATTGAGCGCTCTCGATTACTACCAAAAAATCCACAATTCCATTTGAAAAACTAAAGATTCGAACGCCTGCACTTAGGGAGAAATTCAACGGCAGTGCCTTCTCTCCCGTTAAAAATTCTAAAACTTCCAGCTGAAACATTTTTCTCATAACTCGCTTCGTGCCCGAAAAAAAGTCCCGGCTCGTTATAAATGTCTCAACCTATATAGAAATATATTCATTACGTATGTTCTGATTCGGGGGTAATTCGGCGTTCGTCGATAGGGACGATAATTTTTTTCTATTGCACAAAAAAGTAGTATAGACGAATGGCGATCGTTGACGATACTGTTTCAGTCTCGTATAAAAACGCTGATACCAACGCATAAAAAAATGCAGTACTATTTTTTGAAAGTTTTATTGTTTGTTAAAAAAACACGTTTTTTTTTTATTACAAATGTCGCTTTTTCAATAGCGTTTTGGTATTTTCAATACGATTTCTTTTGGCCAAAATGAAATCGAGCCCCCCCCCCCTCAATCAATTAACGTGACAATGTGAGGCGTTATGCATAAATCTATGTTTTTTCCCCCCCTCATTATAAATATCATTTTAATTAACGTGTAATTCACACAAGTCAAGACACTATTGTTAAATTGAACTTCGGTGTTTCGATAGTGCCCAGTTGAGACTCGCAATAAGAACAAATTGAGACAAAATATAAAAATAATAATAACGAGCTAATTGGGTGGAGATTTTTTCAAAGTTTCAAAATGTTTCGGTGATATGCAACCGAAAGAGTGAGAACGCAAGTCAAACTGCGGACTAGGTTGTAAATAAATGAATAATTATCCAAGGACCATGTATATGAAAGAAAAGAGAACGTGAAAGAACAAAAAAAAAAAATAATCGTACGTCGTTTCTACTTCTCCTACTCCGACTAAACAGACTGACTATATACGTTTTTCGATAATTTGTAATATCTAAATAATAATAATAATAATAATAACATAGCGTTCGGTGGAAAAACAAGCGCAAAAAGTGTCGATTACAAATGAAGCGAAAAAAAAAAAACTATGGACCCACGAGAAAAGAAAACAATACCCACGTGTGAAATTTGTGAAAAGAATAAATACAAATGGATATGTGTAAATAAATGAGCAGGAGAAAGAATATATTGTTTTTTTTCGTCAATTTCACAAAACTTTCGTGTATCAACATTATTTTTTTCTTCGTTCGTTATAAAATTGACGTAATAAGTGGATGACTCGTTGACTTCAATGTTGTTTTTTCTATTCTCAGAGCATCAAATGTGACGGATTTTCCACAAAGTATTTCCAACGATTTGAGAACTTGGCCATCGTGACTCCGTCGACGACACGATGATCCGCGGCCCAACTGACCGAAAGAATATCCGCGGCAATTACGTTCCCCGTTCCGTCGAATCTCGGTAATTTTTGAATTTTACCAATAGCACCAATCACCAGCTGAGGTGGAAGTATCACCGGCTTTGTGTAAGTACCACCAATCTGCGAATTTATCATTGGAATTTAATTTAATGACTTAATGAACTACTTCATTGAATTTAATAAATTAAGTTAACTCAAAATTTAAAGGCTTACACCTAGTTGAAATTTTTTTTCAATTGATTTTTGGTTTTCGGCGGATTCTCAAAATATAATGTTTCAAAAATATTCTCTGAACATTTCAAGTCGATCCGTTCAAAATTGAGGGAGTTTAGGGCGTTTATGACTTTTTCAAAATCGCTGAACACGATATCTGAAAAATCTCTGCACCGATCAACTTCAAATTTTACAAGCTTCTTTCACATATCAAAAAAGCAGTACTTGAATGAAGGAATTTTTTTTCGATGCATAATTTTTTTTTCCATCAGCGAAAATAGAGAATTTTCTTTCGTCGAAAATTGATACTTTCACTTTGGACTTCGACCATTTTTTCAATACTCAATATTTTTTTAAATCCTTGGTCCAAGCACTAAATTATTTTATGCAAAAACTAAATGCGTTTGATCTTTTTATTTCGGGTTATTCGTTTCCGTGCAGCGGCGGTTACCACGAAGGACGTTTTTCAAACAGCGGTCTGCACGAACCATTGTATCTGCCACATAAATATTTTTCAATACAAAAATTGTAAAATATACTTAAAACCATATTCTTTGATGTAAGAAACAAAAAACAAATTGAACACATGCACACGCTATCCCAGAAAAAGATCACGAAAATTCCTCCTTTTTCCAGCCACGAGCTACGTGTAACCCGTTAATTCAATCAATTAACCAACGACTATTTTTAGTTCTTTACGACGCAAGGAACCGCAAATAGTGAGGTGAAACATGTGGGACGCAGGTGAAAGGGGTCATAAAAGTCCGCAAGTGCTTACGAGGTAACATTGAAAACCAAAAAGAAATTTGTTTCGCGGTAAGGGAAGAATCATTCGAACAAAAAAAAAAATATCCAACTTACAACTCCGATGTTTGACAATGAAAACGATCCCCCTGTTATATCGTTCAACGGGATGGAAGACTTTTTCCCGAGTTCTTGAAGTCTGTTCAATTCCGTGGCGATTTCAGCGATACTGAGATTCTGGACGTTCTTTATATTCGGAACGACTAGACCTTCCGGCGTGTCCATAGCGAGACTAATATTGTGTTCCTTGATGATTTTCAGGGTCTGTGAATTTTCGTCGACCCAAGCGTTCAGTCGCGGAAATTCGTGCAATGCTCTGGATGCCGCTTTGATGAAAAACGGCATAAATGACAATGAGATTCCCTGCTCCTTCATATAATCCTTCACTTCACTTCTGTAATTCACGAGTTTCGTTACGTCGCACTCGTCGCTGTAGACGAAATGAGGTACGCTCTGAAAAATCGAACATCATGTTAATCAACATCAATTGCATGACTTATGACGTTGGTCTCCTTTTTTTTTAATTCTTTTATCATTTACACTATTATTATTATTGCTGTCGTCATCATCGTTATTATTATCAGTTTCGTATTATTGTTAATAGCTGAAAATATAAAAAACGAAATTATATTTTACACAACAACAGTTGTCCTATACTATACAATGCAACGAAAGTTCTTTTCCATATTTGTATTTACTTATGTATTCTTATACAAAATGTTCTTTTGCGAATTTAAATTATGGGTCTCTAAATAAGCATCTTAAGGGGTTAAACCACCTTGACGCTCCGAAAAATAGGTATAAAAATGGATAAACATGTTAACGCGACTATTAAATATATCAAATAATTTTTTTTTCACAAATACATTATCATTTTATAAACAAATTTTAAATAAATGAATTTAAAAAAATAAAAAATAGCGGAGATATAAGTCGTCTAGTAGGACCCTCTTTTCAAACTAGTGGAAAAAATATATCGAGACCTCCTCAACCGATTTTGATGAAATTTATATCACATATTCTTTATAATATTATCTAGGATGTAGCGTAGGATTTTTCTATTGGATGCCGCGTTCATTTTCGATCAATTTTTTTGAAGTCAAAATTTTGGTTAATCCTTGGTGGTCACTCTGGGTAGAATCGATCCATCGATCAATTTTTGGCGTAAATATATAATAGTTCCCGGTTTCGAATGGGACTGTATTCACCATCTTACCTGGAGTTTGAAGTATCCTCATACCATAAAATTTACCCTCTTCACATGTCAGAATAAATACCTTTTTTTGGAACGCGCAGTATGCTACTATTTTCCCAAAAGTAGCATATCTAAGGAGTATTACGTCCAAATTTTAGGTGAAAATGTTGAAAATTCACGGAACTATGATTTTTTGGGTGAAAAAGCGTCTTTTGCGTTTTTACCTCTTTATGATTTTTTTTAACACGTCGGCATTTTTTTTCTTATCAATAAATTTTTCGTACATCATGTAGAAAGTTCAAAATATGTTCCGTAATTTTTTGAACCACTTCGGACGGATAGTTTGGTGACAATACTTTTTTGAAAACTGACTGTGTAGAATCGACCCAAGTGTGGCCACCGCGATTAAATTTGGAAGTGTCACCACGAAGGGTTAAAATAAGAGTTTTTTTTTCAAACAACTGTCATTTCTACAAATCAATCTTTCCCTATGCAACACTTTAGCTATTACCTTTTTTTACAAGAAAGTTTTTTATTTATTTTTCAGACGATGCCTGACAGAGAAAAAAATGCCACCATCGGCAAGGATTGTTAAAAGAGGATCCTACTGGATGTTTTTTATTTCCGTCATTTAAAAATTGTTTTAAACTTATTCACAACAGTATAATGTATTTGTGAAAAAAAAATGTTAATATAAAATAATCGAAAAATACACGTTGCTATAACATTTAGAACATGTTATTTATACGCTCGTGTAAAATAATAATAGTGTTAAATGCACGACTCGAAATTTATTACAGTAATCGTGTCGTTTTCGAACGAAATATTCGTGTGTAAAAGTTGGCGCCCTGCTCAACAACGAAACTCTTTAAGTTTTTCATTGGTAAGGACTTACGAGTGACTGAGTCATGGATTTCCACATGTGCTTCGCGTAGCCCTTGAGCGAAATAATTTCGTCCGTGGGCTTATCGTGATCGCCAACAGAATTTTTCCGAGTTTCGATCTCGATCGGTTTCTCCGGTTGATCAACATTCTTCTTCAGATACTCGAGCAAGTCCTCTTTGAGTACGCGACCGCTTTTGCCCGTCGCAATGACGTCGCGAAGATCGATCTTGTTTTCCCAAGCGATTCGTCGTACCGCCGGAGTGGTGAGAATTTTTTTCGTCGATTCCACCTCCCCGACGATCGACGAGTCACGATGGGTGAGATGAACGTTGGGCGGCGCGGTGGCCGCCAAGTATTCACCGGCTTCCGCTCTTATCTGATCGTCGGTCGTTACACCGGGGACATCGTCGACGAGCTCGATATCGACCAACGGATCGCCGACCAGTGCTGTCTCTTCGACCTTGTAGTGGAGTGCTCGCACATGGCCGTCGAAACGGCTCGTTATCGTCACCGATGCCTTGTCACTTTGTACCTCGCATATCTCGTCGAATTGGGCGACCTTGTCACCCGGTGAGACGAACCTGAGTAAACAATAAGTCCTCGATTATTCTAAAAGCGGAATTGTCGCTTTCTCGGAGTTTTTCTTGGAGTTCTGATACAGCACGAAAATCCAATAAAACATGCCTGTACCGGCTCAGGTTTTATCGCATTTTTCTTGTACTCTTCTGCAAATATCGTCGCGCATTAGGAAGAACTTTGGACAACACTATGTATGGCGTTACAGTACCGTCTGTTTGACAAAAGCGTGTACGGTTACATTTTTTCCTGGATACCGTGAGAGGATAGATTCGAACGCGAGCAGCTAGTGGAAACTTTTTACCAAGATGCCATGTATAAGGTCATTGGCGCAGCTAGCATTTTCCTTGGGGGGGGGGGGGGGGGGGGGGCCGGCTTAACAAGAACTGCTTTTGATCACAATCTTTTTTTTTTAATGAAAATTACATAATAGTCGATAATCACGTAACATACTTGAGATATGAAACTTGCTTTAATCACACGTTCATGTTAACATTAAGGGGCTATTCTACTGGGGAGGCTCAAAAAATAAGCTATTTTGTAATTTTTTTTTTTGAAAACTGTTGCATGTTTCGGTACAAACTTTTTTTTTCGCTTAAAGGTACACTCTTATAGAATAGAAAACAATTTTTTGTTGTTGCATATAAATGTATATTTGCGCTCTCCAGGTGATGTGAAATAAAAAATTCAAAAAGATTCTTAATCTGTATGAGTGTCGCTATCGCCCGGACTAGAATTGTCAAAAAATATTCATTTTTACTTATACTTTCGGCCGAATTATGACGAAAAAAACGTTTTTTTCGAACTCTTGCAAAAACGACGCCATTTTGTTATTTTGCAATATAAAATAATAATTCTAGTTCGGGCGATAGCGAAACTCATACAGATTAAGAATCTTTTAGAATTTTTTGTTTCAGATTATCTGGAGATCGCAAATCGTCAACTCCGGCGACATACTTTTTTTTTCATTCCTTTACACGATTATCAATTGTTAAATAAATATACATTTATATGCAACAACAAAAAATAATTTTCTATTGTGTAAAAGTGTACCTTTAAGCGAAAAAACGTTTGTACCGATGCATGCGACAGTTTTCAAAAAAAAAAAAAAAAAAAGCTTATTTTTTAGCCATCACAGTAGAATAGCCCCTAAGGTCAAATTCTTGCAATACCTTAAAAAATAATCATCTAATTTTTTATCATTCTTTAATCAAGTTACCAATCTTCAAACTTTACTTTCCGTAGGTACTCAATTAAATAATTCTTCGTTTTCTATTTTTTTTCCTGCAAATCGGGCCACCAATTTTTCGGCTGGAATTTTTTTCCAACCATGTCATCCTTCATATTCAGCAGTGACATATGAGAGAATCGTTCCTGGAGCATTGTGCTTCTAAGCCAGATTTTGAGCCGCCCCATGGCAGAAAAATTTCTCTCACAACCAGCGGAACTCACGGGGAGTATTGTGGTGCTTAGGGAAGTTTATATAAGTAAGGGCAGTACTCCTTTTTAATATGCTATTTAATTTACGTACTTACATTTATTTTTCATACAAATTATGAAACTACGACGAAGAAAATAGTTCAAGTGTTATTAAATTATTTCTTTATGTTTGCTTGTGTGAAACTGAAATAAAATTAATCGATTATTTAACTTCAATTCGTTTTTATCCATTTTTTCTGGGGTTGCATGAATGAGAACCAATGGATGAAAAAAAGCTGATTTATATGTAAAATAAGTAAAGAATATGAATTGTCGACAAAAACTCAACTCACTATAATTTAGCAAAAAAATCACTGGTGACGTTAAAACCAATTTCTTACTTTAATATCGAATTTTGATGCCACACAAAATTTTCTAGTTTCTCGTAGGGGAGAGTGGGGCACAATGTGTCACGAGGCACAGCGAGCGACATGCGGTTTCTCGGAGGTTTGTAGCTCGTAAATTCCGAAATTTTATGTGTTGGACCGCGATTTATCGCGGTCCAACACATAAAATTTCGGAATTAGGTTCGGTATTAGGTTTCGTCAAGCCTAAAGAAAGTCGATAGCAGCTCACAAAGGATTATTGAAAATTTAAAATTGATTTCAGGCTTAACAAAAAAATATTTCGCTCGCCGGGAAAACGTAAAATATAACGATACTTTCTGTGGCGGCTCCGGTTTTCGGTCCTAATCGATAGTTTTATTATTTATGATGCACTCAGTGATTTGTGTTTTTCCATTCGTAGTTTAATTAATAGTTATTTTCATTAGTAATAAAATATTTAACTAGAGGGGTACAATGTGTCACCGAGTGGTGGGGAAAAATCAGTCGACTCCCAATGAGGAAACAAAGAACTAACGACGCTCCGAGGAAGCGTAATCTGTCACGGGCAACTGTCAACCACATGCGATTTTTCGGAGTTTTGTAATTTGTAAAAACCGACATTTTTTGTGTTGATCCGTGATGTATATTAAGTTTCGACTGGTCTAAAAGAAAGAAAGAATATTGCTTGCTTGAATAATGCGCTTGCCGGGAAAACGAATTTCAAGGGTATTACTTTTACTGTTTGAGATAGAATCGATCTGATTTTTAGCAAGAATTTAAAATGATTTCGTAATGATAGGTCAGAAATAGACATGCTTATTTATTGGTATGGAATTTTAATCTCTCTCCAGTATATGTACATATGGTCTCTGTTCTGTGAATTTTGAAAGAAGAGTAAAAAATGTAGCTCATCTGTCGAAAATTGCCAAATTAATTACTAGTAAGAATTTTCAATGGACCTTACATCAAATGTTATAAAATTATTTCATCCGTTTTTGAGATTTCGGCAAAACATAATTTTCTGTTTCTCTGTTGAAACAAGCTTTGATAGTTTTTTGAGAGCGGCACGTTAATATGCAAAAAAACTTTGTGTATTTTCTACAAAATCGTAACAATAAATATAATACTCATGTGTATAAGAATCTTCAAATCTAGCATTTGATAAAAATAAATAATAAATCGTTATCCTTTACAGCGTTCATCCACACTGCACATCCATTTACTGGTGGTCAAGTGTCCAGTCACTGGTAATTTCGTCCATTCACTGGCGATTTAGTTATTTTGTTACTCGATTATCAATTCCTCCAATATTATTTGTGGCAATTACTTCAAATATTTGTTTATACTGTCAGAATAATATATTTTGGTAGCTATATCAATTGAAGAGTTTGTTTTGATAATATATTCATTTTACCGTCCATCTGGATTCTATAGTGTCGTTATTCTTAAATAAGTTAGTGTCCTTATTAAAAAGACTCACTTGGGCGAAAGAAAGTTTAGAGCGCGATTGGGACAACGTAATTTTTCCGGACGAAGCTTCTTTTGGGGCACGGTTTCCCATCAATCTTACATGGTCTGTCCACTCGAAAGTATGCTCGGAGATGCCAGGCATACCAGGCAATTATTAAGGGGGGAAAACCCTTTACAATGTTCAAAAAATCGATTTTTTTACATATTTCGAAAGTATAATACATTGAGAGTATACTGGAAAATCGAATAATAGAAATATGAAATATTTACGAACTTATAGCACATAGTCGAGAGCGCGCCGGGACCGCATGCTGTGAACTAGGGAAACTTTAAAAGCGATTATCTCGAAACTGCATTTTTTTAAACTGATCATGTTATAGCTCAAAAAGTTATTGATCGATCTGGCTGAAATTTTGGGAGGTTTCTCACTATAACATTATCGCAAGGATATACCTAAAGTTTTAAGGTTATCGCGTAAATAAATTACTTTTTTAGGATAAAAATTGTCGAGAAAATTGTCAAAAATATGAAAATTTGATTAAAAACTCTACGTTATTTTTACTCTTATACTTTTTTATATTTTTATAGGTATATCCTTCCTCTACACATGTCAATAATTGAAAAATATTTTCGATTTCGGTTTCAAATCAATAGAAAAAATCAGACAAATTGAGCACTTTTCGATATCCGCAAAAGACGCCTAAAGGAATACCTTATAAAGTCGCGATTTTGTTTTGTTTGAAAAAAAAAATTAACACTTGAACGTTGTAATAATATAATGTCAAAATTTTTAAATAATTCGATTATTTTATCACTTAAAAAAAAATAATGAAAAACGACTCATTTTCAGGCGTCTAAAGGGTTTTCCCCTCTCAACAGTGGAGGCGACTAGACGACTTATTAATAATAAATCACCACGGTTTATATCATGTAGTGTGTGTGTATTTTTTGTTCAATTCTCTCAAATACTTTTTTTCTTTTTGCCGTAAACGTTCTTGTCAAACAGACTGTAAGAAGAAAAAAAAATGACAAATTTCGGGCAAAAGGGAAAGAAAGAATCGCAAAAATCAGAATGGACATGAACAAAGAAATATTGGAGGAGAAAAAAATGTATGCAAAGAAAAACTCGCCATTCTTTGATGGTAACCTCGCGTATACCCTCGCCGATATCCGACAATTTGAAAGGCACGATAGCGCCGTATCTCGTGGAGGCGATCGACAAAAAACGATGGCTCGTCGTGTGGACGACACCTTTACCCTATGGCGAGAGATAAAATACACAGCTGTTTGAGAACTAAGCAATAGCACGTTTTCACAAGAATATGATCATTCCACGTATAATATTCGATCCACATTCCCACAATTTTATCATCAATTCCTCTTTGCTTCGTTCAATTTCCAAAAACGGAGCAGCCTTGTAAAACTCTCGAGCTGAAGACGTCGTTATTGGCAATAACACCTACCAATCGTACGATCGTTGACAACGGAACCTTCAGAGCCATATTTTCCGAATCACACGCAACGCTGATCGCGAACTCGTATTAGAACGTCTATTCACTCTTCGCTAATTTCTTGATAAAGTTAATCGGTGAGAAAAGAATGTATACACTAATGGGAATGAGAATGAACGGTGAAAACGGAGCACAGTACAGTTAACTCTACTTTATCACATTTAAAGTCTTGCCATTGGCTTTCGATCACGAACAACTCACATTTTAATATGTGCAAGCGTTAAATTCATGATTACGTAGTCGTCGAGTAAATAGCAGTGATAAGAAATAAGGCAGGATGGGCCAGCTCGCGACGCACTCCAGTGTTCATTCTCGTTCGGCTACCATAATCGTACTGATGTTACAATCGAATCGTTCGAGGTATTTTATACAACGTATTCCAATCGAAATCATCGATCACTCCTTATACCGTGGAATGGGGTTACTTTGATCAATTTTGAAAGTAAAATCAATATATTTTTTAAAATAATATCGTAAAAAAATTGTTTAAAATGGGAACATCAACTTTTATTAGTCTTTTTATCTTCCAAATGGCAATTTAAAATATTTAAAAATAACTGAGAAAAAAAAAGTTAGTCGTGATCAAAGTTATACTGTGAGTGGGGTTACTTTGATACCGGCCTTTTTCTTAATGAAAATCGGGAGTAAAATAAAGTAAATGAAGGAAAATAAATAAAGTAAAATAAAAGAAGAAGATGCAGCATTTTTCCTAAAGAAGAAAAAAAAACGGTCAACGGGATCGAAAGTTACGATTTTTATTGTTTAGGGTTTACTTTGATCGAACAAATATTGCACCTTTACTTCTAAAAATCATCGTTATTGATAAACAAGTGGTATTTTATAATTATTTATGCGGTAACACATCCATAAACTTCAAAACATTAAAGAACTAGAAAAAACAAGCTGTAAGGTAGGTAACATACTTTTGTCTACCCAGGTAATCTAAATCACAAAACGAGATCAAATTGTTCATTAGGAACATTTCTTAACCTACAATTCTGCAACATTAATATCAAATGGGAATTCAACATAATAATTTTTATCGATTGGTTTCGGCAAGAATGATACTATATCAGTGTTTTCGATTTCAGATATATCTCCTTTAATTCTCTTGAATCTTGTTTTACTTCCAACGGATTTGAAACCTTCCACTAGTGAAGGGTCCAATTCCATCATATGGCAAACGTACTTGTATGTTTTTTTTTGCCACGACTGAGAGTACTGAGAATACTCCGAGACTAGCAATAAAGATAATACGTGGAGTGAAATTGTTCAACGATCAATGTTTCTCCGTCGAAGTGATCAAAGACATCCCAATGAAACAACTGCCACCCATAAAATATGTTTTTGAGGACATGCCACACAACAAAGCATAATGGTGTAGTTTAATAAACATCTGACAAGATGATTTTTACCAAAAACATGTCATTGCAACACTCAACTTGTTACTTTTGAAGTTATTCGAGCATAAAGAATAGTTTAAATACATTACGTTTTTTAAATATTTTCACGGTCACTTAAACCCCTTCGTTCGTGCTGCGTCCGAGTGACGACATAAAAAGACATTCAGGCTTGCCAACCGTAAAAAACTTTCCGTCGCCTTCAGGAACTTCGTAATTCGAATTAAAAAATAAAATAAAGTTTTTATCAAAGTAACCTCACGAATCAAAGTAACCCCAATCCACGGTACGTTGTTTGCCGCTTGATTGTTAAACTGTAATTTTTCCTACCAATGTCATGAACTTGTAGTATTTAAACGTTCGTATTTTTTCAGACTCAAATTAAAGGGGTAGCCTACTGTGACTAAGCAAAAATTAGGATTATTAAAAAAAAAATCATCAGATAAGAAAGGTGATTAAAAAGTCGTTTGGACATTTATTTCTATGTACATTAATAAAGTTTTGCACCAAATTTCGTTAAGAAATATTAATAATTAAAAAAGATATTAACAATCTCGTGAAGGATCTTTGAACGTGAGGGGCTCAACGGTGAACTTGATTTTGGCCATTCAGTTGATCTTAAACAAAAAAAGAGCTTTTTTCTTAAAGTAGATAATATTGGCTAAGACTTGACCGAGCTTTTTCTTGTTATCGTGTTTTAATCAACAAAAAAAAATTTGGATTTTATTTTTCGTTTTTTCGAGGAAAAATGACATCATTGTTGTTAATAACTGAAGAAAAGAAAATGAAGAAGAAAAACGTCGTTCGAAACTAAACCCCTGTTGCTCTAAATAAGTGTACCCAATTTCAACTCAATCCATTCATTAGATGTCGAGAAATCGTGTACACCGTTATGAAAAACATGGTTCCGAGTAAAACGAATTTAAAATTTTACTTTTATATACGATATAAATGCTTTACTAAAAACAGTTATATCGTTATAATCGTAAGTTTACTTTGAATGTACGACTTCCGCGGCATATGTTGGACCTTTCTCTTCAATTTGAGTTGCCTCAAGCGACGAACGAGTGTTCGACATTTTCACAGTAGCCTAACCCCTTAAGCTGGTAGAGTCACAATGCGATGTTGAAACGATATATATATTTTTACGATTTTTTCCCTGTTTGACCGAAGTTGGCACCAAAACGGTTGGAGTGCGTTTCCTGAACTTTCGCTATCTGAATCAAATCGATCCGTCAAGATCCATGGAAATCCGGACCTGAGAAAGTGTGATATTCTTTTTCAAAAACAGCGGGGTGCGATGCCCTTCAGCATTTATGAGAAAGCTTTTTAGTAAGTCCTCGATGTAAAACAATTTCATTACCTTTTTCAGAATCTGACTCGTTTTTTATGCTTTTTTCCCGGTCTTATTATTATGAGTACGTGGTAAATTAATTTCCATTCCAAATGGCACATCTACGTGTGTATATATATATATATATATATATATATATATATATATATATATATATATATATATATATCGCTGCAGTTTGGAATGGTAATTCGTTGAATATACAATTCGTCTTCCGGTGGCATTTAATAAAACAGATCGTCTGCTAGTTTTCTCGTCACATATGTATATAATGTAACGCGAATGGTGATATCGTGACCTCAACGATGATCCATACGTACCCATTCATTCCGGCTCTCGCGGCGAATAATTGATCATGCTTCAAACGTAGACGGCAAATATCGGGAATCTGTGAGATAAAATCATTTTCTTTCACAGTAGCTAAAATAATTCAGACCTCGTACCGAAGAGACAATAGCGAAGAAACGAAAATAGTCGATCTCAAAGCTTGAAGACAACTTGAAGACATTTTTCAGCAATATTCGCTATAATTTGAGTTGAAATTTTTTTAAATATCGCATTTTGATTTTCGACGGCCCCTGCAGAAATGTAACCAGGCATTTTCAGCTTTGATGGAACAGACCGGGAAGATCACAAAATTGTTTTTTTTAAATGCTTACACTCTATGTTTGAAACTTACAATGTTCTAGCCGCAATACTTTACAAGCAAGTACACTTTCACGTAATGTATACCCAGCCAGATGATTGACGTTTCCTGAAAAGTGGAGCCCGACTTTAACCCTTCGTGGTCACACATCCAAGTTCAATCGCGATGGTCACACTTGGGTCGATCCTACCCGGTCAGTTTTTAAAAAAGTATTGTGACCAAACTATTCGTCCGAAGTGGTTCACAAAATTACGGAGCATGCTTTGAACTTTCTAGATGACGTACGAATAATTTATTTATAAGAAAAAAATGGCAACATGTTTGAAACAATTCATAAAAAGGTGAAAACGCAAAAAAGACACTTTTTTCGCTTAAAAAATCATAGTTCCGTTAATTTTTAACATTTTTACCTAAAATTTGGAAGCGATACGCTTTAGATATACTACTTTTATGAAAAAATAGTAGCATAGTGCAGGTTCCAAAAAAGGTATTTATTTCGACATGCGAAGAGGTATTTTATGGTATGAGGATACTTCAAACTCCAGATAAGATAGTGAATACAGTCCCATTCGAAGCCGGAAACTATTATACAGGGTGAGGCACATAAAGTGTTACAGAGTAATAGCACACAAACTATTGATCATATCCAAAAATGTTTCAGACAAAAGTTTCAGTGTTCGAGAAGGCCGTCATACTGGACCACCCTATTTTTTTTATCGGTGGAGGCGCTGAAGCTACGTCAAGGTCAACTCCACTTTTTTAAATGGAACTATGTATTTTTTTTTTTCGATGACATTATTACCGATTTTAAGACGAATTCAGCGACCTACAACACAAGGTCATTCTAGTCACGCAAAGTATGAAAATAGTCGAAAAATCGAAAAATATCGGAATAATCACTTTCAAAGGATCCACTAACCTTGGTTTGGGTCTACCTACAGAAGATGCTCGAAGTGATGACCCTCGATTTGTAAGCACTTGTTAATTCGCTAATGAAAAGACCGTCTAACTTCAGCCAACATTTGTGGTGTAATTTCGGTACATGCTCGGCGTATTCTTTCTTTCATGTCGTCAGGCGTGGTCAGGCGTGTTTACAAGTGTTTACAAGTCGAGGGTCATCACTTCGAGCATCTTCTGTAGGTAGACTCAAACCAAGGTTAGTGGATCCTTTGAAAGTAATTATTCCGATATTTTTCGATTTTTCGACTATTTTCATACTTCGCGTGACTAGAATGACCTTGTGTTGTAGGTCGTTGAATTCGTCTTAAAATCGGTAATAATGTTAGGCGAAAAAAAATACATGGTTCCATTTTAAAAAGTGGAGTTGACCTTGACGTAGCTTCAGCGCCTCCACCGATAAAAAAATGGCGTGGTCCAGTATGACGGCCTTCTCGAACACTGAAACTTTTGTCTGAAATATTTTTGGATATGATCAATAGTTTGAGTGCTATGGCTCTGTAACACTTTATGTGCCTCGCGCTGTATATTTACGCTAAAAATTGATCGACGGGTCGATTCTACCCAGGGTGACCACGAAGAGTTAAGAACTGTGTAAAGCTGCTTTTTTTACCCCATCAAAGATACTCATAATTAATTAGGATGAAACTAATACATCTGTTGTATTGCCTGATATTATCTAGGGAAGGCGGATAAGGAGTAGTACTTTTTCCTGACTCAAATTTCTACACGCGGAATTATCAAAATATCTCATTCCACAAATATTCTGTGAAAATTTCAAGGCGATCCGTTAAAAATTTAAGGTCTCATGGGCGTTTTTAGGTAGGTTCCACGAACCGGTGAACTTCAAACGTGTTTTTCTCAAAATTACTTTTGTTAAATCGGTGATCACGATATCTCAAGAAACACTGCACCGATCAACTTCAAATTTCATAAAGTTCTTTTATATATTAAAAGGCAGTGCTTGAACGAAGGAATATTTTTTCGTTGCAGTTTTGTTTTTTTATTTACGTAAATAGAGCGTTTTTTTCACAGAAAATTAATACTTTCACTTTTGGGTGTGGACATTTTTTTCAAAAATTAATATTTTATTAAATTCTTCGTCCAAGCACTCGATAATTTTATGCGAAAAATAGATGCGTATGATTTTCTTTATTTCCAATGATTTGTTTCCAAGCAGCCGTTGCCAACGCGAAGGACGTTTTTTCAAACAGCGATCTGCACAAACCATCATATCTATCACATTAAGAAATATTTTCTAATACAAAAATTACAAAAGATACTTAAAACCATACTCTTTCATGTAAAAAAAAAAGAAAATTGAAAACCTGCACACGCGTTCCCAGAAAAAAATCTCAAAAATTCCTCTTGTTTTCCGGCCACGAGCTAGGTGTAACCCGTAATTATTATGTAATATGTACTTGATATAAAACTTTTTGGGTAATGAGAAAAGCAACAGCTGCTTTTGTTAGGGATATAAGATGAAACTCGATTTTTATAATTTCAAACAAATGTTACGGGAAGTTGAGGAAGGATTGAAATTACGGAGTTTTATGAATTAAACTAAACGAAATATATGTTTTATTTGGATTTTGTTGTATTTTGTAATCCTTTCATCCAACATTCCACAAGTAACATCATTCCTCTCTGATTTCAATAATATTTTCCATTAATAATAACAATACAACAGCAGTGATATCGTTATTGCGCTAGTTGAACTCAATCAGTAATTGCTCTGGCTGAATTTGTTTTTTAACTGGTAAACGAATAAATAAACTTTTTAACAATACGTAAACTTGGTTTATATTTCTTTTTGATGCACACTTCCTTTACTCTGCACATTTTTCATGAAATAATTACACCCTCGGCATAATTATATTGTTATCAGACAATTCTTGAATTGTAACCATACACAATTTTAAAAAAGTATAACAGGTACGTGCACTGCGATGAACAATGTATTGTGATACATCTCGATAACTTCCTGATAGTGCCGTTTCATAAACGTGTCATTTGTCCAGGGATTTTTAAAAAATAGCTACTCCTTTCTCGTTCGTTCATATATTAACTATTACATCGTGGAGTTTTGTTCTCTTTTTATTCTATTATTTTTTCTGCGTAATGTTCCTTTGTCTTTTCGCATGGGAATAAACCTTTCGAAGATCCTCCGAATTTTGTATACTCGATATATCACCATTTTTCGATATTTTGTTCGGAGCTTTCGAAAAGCTAATAAAAGTTCGTCATATGAATAAAAATAAGTATAAACGCAATATCTCCTCCTGATCAGGAAAGAGATAAGATGACGAAAAATAGGCCAATCCATTGAAAGTTCATTGATACAATTAAAAGCACAGCTTTAAATTATCAATCTTGCACACATTAATGAATTTCAATGGAATTTCATTTTATTTTTCAACCAATCACACATTTCAGCCCTTGCCAAAAAAAAATCTTCAGCGCTTGCTTCGCAACGCCGGAAATACGAAAATCGAGTTCTGGGCATACAAAATCCCATTAAGGTTGTGCGTGCAGTCTCTGGTGGTCAGTGACGTTCACGAACAATACGTTTACACCTTTTAACAGTAACAATATTAGGCAACGATAATTATGACGAGGGTGATCGATATATCATTTTTTTACTTTCGTTATTTGCATCTGATTTCGTGAGTGTATACGTATTTAATAATATCGATAGTGTGCAAACGATGAGGCCGATATAATTACCATAACACATTTTTCATTTATATACGTATATACATATATACACTAGGCACAAAAATTGAAGGATACGAAAAAATCTCTAAATTTTTAGGTGATTTTCAGAAGGCTATAACTTGGCGAAAAAAGGTCGTAGAGCAATAAGAAAAAAAGAAAATTCAAGCTTGACATCTCTAGTTTTGAGATCCGGAGGTCAAATATTTTTATCATTGACCATTTCTGAGCAAGCTTAAAGAGATTAGCGGAAAAAAATTTCAAAATTTTTGCCAGTCCTTCAAGAGCTCTACGGGCTTGAATACATTTTTTTTCAGCAATGGCACCTTAAAACTCGTTTAGCTTAATTCTTCTTCTTTAATTTTAATAGTCCATGAGCTTTGTACGATGATTTTTCGCTGAGTTATCGCCGTTCATAGCAAAACATACCTTTTTGGCTTCGATAATTCATTACCCGGGAACTAATGATCGTACAGAAAATAAAAGAAGGATTTTGAAAACTTTAAAGTATCCTCTATAAGGGGTAATTTTTGTTTTTTGATAAACATTTTTTTTCGATGCAAGAACCTTGATTGAAGAAAAGGTAAAAAATTGCGTTCTCACGGATTTTTGCTAAATTTGAGATAACTCAATAATTAACAGAAAGACTAAGGATAGTTTTGGTTTTTTTCTAACCTCAAAGTATTCCAAAGAAGCCCTCAAGAATTTAAACCGCTGCGATTTTTCTTTCATTATGATCCAAACGATTGAAATTGTCACTTTTGCTAAAAGTCAAAAGATACATTTTGCATCTTTTACTAATTTCTTTAAATTGAAAACGATTTTTTTCAAAAATCAATATTTTTTTCATAAAAAAAATGTTAGATATTGAAAAAATGGAAGAAAAAAAATTCAAAAAAATTTTTTTCTTGGAAAAAAATATTGTCGATTTTGTCGACTACACAATCGTCGAAATATTCGACGATTTTGTAGCGTTGTAAATATTGTAAAAAAAATTTGACAATTTTTTTTTATAAAAAAATGTTTGGGTTTGTTTAAAAAAAAATCTTTCATTTATTTCAATATCTAACATTTTTTATTTGATTTGAAAAATATTGATTTTTGCAATAAAAAATTTCAATGTAAAGAAATGAGTAAAAGATGCAAAATGTATCCTTTAATTGACTTTTAGCAAAAGTAACATTTTCAATCGTTTGGATCACAATGAAAGAAAAATCGCAGTAGTTTGAATACTTGAGGGCTTCTTTGGGATACTTTGAGGTTAGAAAAAAACCGAAACTATCCTTAGTTTATCCGTTGTTTGTTGAGTTATCTCAAATTTAGCAAAAATCCGTGAAAACGCAATTTTATACCCTTTTTTAAATCAAGGTTCTTGCATCGAAAAATTATGTTTATCAAAAAAACGAAAATTACACCTTATAGAGGATACTTCAAAGTTTTAAAACCGTCCTTTAATTTTCTGTACGATCATTTGTTCCCGAGTAATGAATTGTCAAAGCCAAAACGGTCTTTTCTGCTATGAACGATGATAACTCAGCGAAAAATCATTGCACAAAGCTCATGAACCGTTCAAATTAAAGAGAAAGAATCGAGCTAAACAAGCTTTAAGGTGACATTGCTGAAAAAAATGTATTCAAGCCCGTGGACCTCTTAAAAGACAGGTAAAAATTCAGAAATTTTTTTTTTCCGTTGATCTCTTTAAGATTGTTCAGAAACGGTCAATGATAAAAATATTTGATCTCCGAATCTCAAAACTAGAGACTTCAAACTTGAATTTGCTTTTTTATTATCTGAAAATCACCTAAAAATTTATAGAATTTTTCGTATCCTTTAATTCTTGTGCCTAGTGTATATATATATATATATGTGTGTGCGTGTGTGTGTAAATATACACAAGTCTTAAAATTAGACGATGATTTTTATTCTTTTCTCGTTTGAGGATATCGACAGCCCTCTAATAATAATTAATCTAAAACAGCTCCCGTATTTTCCAACTAATCAACATAGCTTATTCAGTTGCTCGGATTATTTTGAGTTCGCAACAACCCAACCAAGCCGTATTCCAACGTTTTTTTTTTAATTCGACAACGAAAAAATCTTCGCAAACATTCTTCAAGAATTTTATTCTCCCCTTTTTATACTTCTTTTTTTTTCTACCATCCGTCGAATTGAAAAATAAAGAAGCTTCAAAATGGAGCACCCTGCTATCTATTACGTGTAGTATACAAATCGGATTCATTATACTCTATTGACATCATTTTCACTTGCTGATTTTCTACGTGGCACACAATCTTCGGATTCGAAAGGACAAAGGATCCACGAATCTTCGCGAGCAGCACACGATTGTTTCCGCGTTTCCCAGATGGAGTTTTCGATCCTTTCGTAAAGTCAATTGCGAACTTGGATAATCGCTTTGATGAGCATTTCACACGTTCGCTGCTCTTAGATCCGTCTTATCGGAGTTTTCCCACAGCGCTCATTTCTCTTTCAGGAACTTGAACGACGAGATTTCGTGTTTGC
The DNA here is from genome assembly GCA_963932345.1 of Ophion ventricosus. NCBI lineage: Eukaryota > Metazoa > Arthropoda > Insecta > Hymenoptera > Ichneumonidae > Ophion > Ophion ventricosus. The sequence goes on from OZ010714.1 coordinate 15,875,109, forward strand.
TGGGTCCTTTTTTTTCGGGTTCGTTAATTATTGAAACTGTCTTCTTTTCTCTCTGTCTCTCTCGCTTTTTCTACTTTCTCTCTCTCTTCTCTCTCTCTCTCTCTCTCATCTCTCTCTCTCTCTCTCTCTCTCTCTCTCTCTCTCTCTCTCTCTCTCTCTCTCTCTCTCTTCTCTCTCTCTCTCTCTCTCTCTCTCTCTCTCTCTCTCTCTCTCTCTCTTTCTCTCTTTCAGAGAAAGCACAACCACCCCATGTGTACACAAATACCCACACGTACCTTAGAAACTAATCACGGGGGTTTGCGAAGCTCGTTGGAAAAATTTAGAGCTGGGCAACTCGTTCGTTATTTGTTTGGTTCGACGTATTCGAGGCTATCGAGATTTCGGTAACGCCAACTGACGTTTGCACCACCGCGCAAAGGGCACTTCGAAGGGGCACGTGCTCGCTTCCGGTGTCGCATCCGGTGTCTGCAACACGAACAGAATACGCATGTTTTTGTTAATGATTTGTCATTATCAAAATTCAAATAAACTCCATTTATTATATACTAGGTTTCGTCCACAGCTTCGCCTGCGCGGAATTTCCCCAGTGGGAACTTCATTACCAGTTGCATCCCTTATTAGGGGTTGTTTTTAAAAGTCCTAAACCATGCGTTTTATTATTTGTTTTGAAGAATATTTATACCGAGTTTCAAGTTGATACATGCAAGGAATATAATTTTCCATACAAACTTGTACACCCTATGAGCCCCCTTAAAAGTAGATTTTCTTGAACCCCCTTAAAAGTAGATTTTCGAAAAATCCTTTCTTAGTACACCTCTACACCTTATGAGGAACATATCGTCCAAATACCATGTTTCTATCTTCAGCAGTTTAGGCTGTGCGATGTATATATGTCAGTCAGTCAATCAATCAGTCACTGACTTACTCATGTCAGTCAGTCACGGAAGTCTTTTATATGTATAGATTTCTATCTATAGATATAGTAAAGCTGTGCGGGTTGTTCTCTGTCTGTAATTTGTTATTTTTACCAAATTTCTTTACAGTACACACCATTTTTTAACTATAGAGTTTTAACTATAGAGTTAACTGTAGCCTAGGGCTTTAAGGCCTTAGACCACTCTAGAGATCAACAAAGGGCATATTTTGTGATTTCTTTTCAGCGAAACCATAAAATAAATCGGAATTATAAAATAGGGGTTTTATTATCGAGTAATTGACTGTACAAAATTATTTTTTCACAGCGATCCATGTGAAAATGGCGACTGTGCAGCATTTTTCCGATGACGCCTTTATTTCTGGAAGGTCAATGGCCGGACCAACAGCTCCTACAATTTTTGAGTTATGATGAAAGACTAAAGTTTTTTCGATTGTACATAAGAATAGCTATAGAAGTACGTAGGATTTTTTTGATATATTGTTTTTTGTCAAAATGGCGCATTTCTAAAACAAAAAGTATAAAATGCCATGGGAAAATCGTCAGAAAATTATTTATAAAAAAGGAACTATGCAATATAATAAAAAAATCCTACGTAGTGCCTCAGAAAAGGTGATTCTAAATATACAGTTAAAATTTCAAGTGAATCGGTTGAAATTTGTTTGAGTTATGATTCCGGCCGACTTGAAAAATGTAGTTTTGAGATAAACGCGTTTAAAGTTAGTAGAAAGTAACGACATGAATCAAGAGGGGTTGCGCTAGAATTCGAAAATCGAGTACTTCGAGATTTTTCACACCCATAATCTTTTGGAATATAATTTTATAAGTACTAAGGTACGTTTTTAAGAAAAAAGAATCGATTTTTTGAAAATCCTAGAGTGGCCTAAGGCCTTAATTTCAATATGCAACAAAGATTTTGTATAACTTAAAATAGTTGACCGAACTATGACGATTTTACGAAAAAGTCAGATCATCTCTTACGTTACGGTGAAACCCTCGCTGCGATTTACTCTTTTTTTCTTTTGCATATTTCTCAAAACTATGTTTTGCGAAATGGTGTGAGTCGTATTTCAAAATCTATTCGTATAATTTACTTCGAATTTGGACAGAGCATAGTTTATAACTATTTCTATCATATGGCCCGATGATCTTTTGATATCTTTATGGATTTTATTTATAACATATTATCAAAATTGTATTTTGTTTCCAAAAATCGAACTTTTTTCCTACACCTTGCGATTTTATTAATTTTAAAACTTTCAAAAAAGTTTCCGTACATACGGAATTTTTTTATTAGGGGGGAAAAACCCTTTAGACGCCCGAAAATGAGTCATTTTTCATTAATTTTTTTAAAGCTGATAAAATAAACGCACCATTTTAAAATATTGACATTATCTTTTTACAACTTTCAAGTGTTAAATTTTTTTTTAATCGCGGCGGCTTCATAAAAGGTATTCCCTTAGGAATATTTTTCGATTATTGATATGTGTAGGGGAAGGATATACCTATAAAAATATAAAAAAGCATAAAATTAAAAATTAAGTAGGCTTTTTAATACAATGTCCATATTTTTTTCACCACTTTCTCGACAATTTTTACCCTAAAAAAGTAATTTATTTACGCGATAACCTCTAAACTTTAGTTATATCCTTCCGATAATGATATAGTGAGAAACCTCCCAAAATTTCAGGCAGATCGATCAATAACTTTTTGAGCTATAACATGAGCTGTTTTTGAAAATGCAGTTGCGAGATAATGGCGTTTAAAGTTTCAATACGATAATGTGCTATATGACTATGTGCTATAACTTCGTAAATATTTCATTTTTCAATTTTCCAGTATACTCTCAATATATTATACTTTCGAAATATGTGAAAAAATCGATTTTTTTAACATTGTAAAGGGTTTTCTCCCCTCGATCTAAAAGTACATTTTTTTAAATTTCAGATCCCTCTAGTTGTCAGAAACACCTACACTGATTTGCCGTGTAGCAACGGCGGTACTTTGTTTAAATAATAATAACTTCATTGTTTATCAATATTTTTCAATGATAAAAAAACTCAACCTTGGCAAGACAATGTTTTAATTGTGTGTAAAATCCCGACCTCGTCAGTCCAATACTCACATCAGAAATAAATATTGCAAATCGACCTGTTTTTTGGGCCCCAAGCGTATTTAAAATTCTAAAACACGTAGAAAAAACGTATTTCGAAAAAAATATGTCTGTCCACCGATCTGGATGACTACGTTTGCGCGTTTATAACTCAAAAACTACTCAATTCATTTCGATAAATCTTTCACAGAAAAACAGTTTAAGATGTGGATTATGATTTAGGGATCATTAAGTTATATAGTCAATTAAAACTACAATAAACAAATGTACCGAAAAACAAACATAACATTCATATTAAACGAACAGACGGCAACAACAAACGAACCCAAACAAATAAACGCATAAACAAACAAAAATTTACGAACAATCATGGGTTGTGTGTAATTTTCGCATTTTCATAAATTGTGTTCATAGATCGTTGTTCTTAAAGAAAAAAATATCAAAAGAAAACAAATAAAACTACAAACGTAAGAACCAAGTGAACAAATAAACAAAAATGTACAGACAACGATGAAGCGTATCTTATATGAGATTTTCCACGAGCCCGCGAAAAAAAGTAGAATCAAGGCAATGGTTTTACCATCAATTTTCTTTTCCGTAGTTTTCCTTTTTTTGGGATTCCGGAATTTACGGAAACCCGAGCTTCCAATCGATGAAATAATACCACGGGGCGCGGAAAAAATGGCAATTGGAAAAATAATTCGATCGTGATTCCACGTTGGAGTTTGTGAAAATTCAACGCTCTCGTTACCAAAGGCCGAAATATCGCAAGCGAAAGAAATGTAGGTCACTATGCTACGCGGCCCTTACCGTAAAAACGATCCTCGAGTAACAGCGTCGTCGGCCATGTTCATTTGGCCTAATCGGCTGGTGAAAGTAGAACAAAACTATAAAAGGTCCCTGTAGATTGGGCTTCTCCGAAACGACGAGATCTTATTGAGAAAGAAGAAGACGAGAAGAAAGGATAACGGCGTAATTTTATTGGCCTTCGTAAGGTTCGTGAGACAGAGAGTGTTGTGTGCGTGTTATTTGCACGCGATAGTGGGAGCGAGACATTCGAGGGTTGCATCGATTGCGATGGCGTACGAGGTCAAGGTCGAAATGACCCGCGAGGATCGGCGTTATATCACTTACGAGTAAATGCGTTCGGATAAAATCAATAAACAGTAATAATAGTTGGAAGGATTAACGATCGCGTGTGTCACAGGCTTGTTGGTCCTGATTTCGTGATAATACCGGGCGAAAGGAGCGGAAGGTGAAATTAAGAGATTGTAACACGCGTCGTAACTCCGTATGTTTTTCCTGTTGCTGTTGCCCATTAGTTTTATCCGACTGCTTCTTGTTACCTTGGCAAACGCGCAGTCCCTACGGACCTTCACCTTGGAGTTGCCAATGTCATCGCTATCCTGACGTTCACGTTAACCCCATTGGACATTGGCGTAGCCAGGATTTTTCTCTGGGGAGGGGGGGGGGGGGCGGACTAGAAGGGGCCTGACAAAAACTGGCTTTGATGAGAATGATCTTCTTTTGTAAATAAAAATTACACGATAGATTAATCACACGTTCATGTTAACATTAATATCAAACTCTTGCAGAGCGGGAAAGGGAGGAGGGAGGAATAAAAGTGCAGAATATGTAAAGAACAGAATGAGATGTTGGAGCATCTAATAATTTGTAAACAAAAAAGCAGGGAGTTAGTAACGGAGAAAGCAAGAAAGAAAGAAGAATAGTGGATGGAAAGAATAAATGATGCGGCAATAAAAGGGGAAATTATAAATATGTTGGGTGGGAAAATACAAAAAGGGATGTGTGAATATTTTAGGGAAATAGAGGAAGTGAGCAGTGAGAAAGAGATGGAGTAGAGGGATAAATGAAGAAGAAAAGAAAAATGTGAGAGAGTAAGAAGTACAGGAATATGGGATGTAGTAATTAAGGGGAGAAAATCCTTTAGAATTTTCAAAAAATCTATTTTTTTACATATTTCGAAACTATAACATATTAAGAAGATACTGTTAAAAGGAAAAATCGAAATATGAAATATTTACGGAGTTATAGCTCATTGAAAGCTATATCCATTTTCTTTTGTAAAGAAAATGTTTTAGAGCTCTTTATACCTATAATAAAATCATATTAAAATGAAAAAATGATGCGATTATTTCATCACCTTAAAAAAAATTCACAAACAATGTCTCATTTTCGGGCGTCTAAAGGGTTTTCTCCTCTTAACCCTTCGTGGTCACACTTCCAAATTCAATCGCGGTGGTCACACTTGGGTCGATTCTACCCGGTCAGTTAAAGAAAAAGTATTGTGACCAAACTATCCGTTCGATGTGCTTCAAAAAATTACGGAACATGCTTTGAACTTTCTAGATGATGTACGAAAAATGTATTTATAAGAAATAAAATAGCGGCATCTTAACAAAAATTCATAAACAGGTGAAAACGCAAAAAAGACACTTTTTCGCTGAAAAAATCATAGTTCCGTGAATTTTCAACATTTTAAACCTAAAATTCGGGAGTGATACTCCTTAGATATGTTACGTTTGAAAAAAAATAATAGCATAGTGCGTATTTATGAGAAATAAAATAGCGACATGTTAACCAAAATTCATAAACAGGTGAAAACGCAAAAAAGACACTTTTTCGCTAAAAAAAAATCATAGTTCCGTGAATTTTCAACATTTTAACCTAAAATTCGGGAGTGATACTCCTTAGATATGTTACGTTTGAAAAAAAAATAATAGCATAGTGCGGGTTCCAAAAAAGGTATTTATTCCGACATGTGAAGAGGGTAAATTTTATGGTACGAGGATACTTCAAACTCCAGGCAAGACGGTGAATACAGTCCCATTCGAAGCCGGGAACTATTATATATTTACGCCAGAAATTGATCGATATATCGATTCTACCCAGGGTGACCACGAAGGGTTGCGTGAATGAATATTTAAACGGAAAGTTATGATTTTGTAAAAACCTTTTGTAAAAAAGTGTGCAAATAAAGCTCGTTTGATTGAATTGATATTAAACTCTTGCAATGCCTTAAAAAAATAATCAACTAATTTTTCATCATTCTCCAATCTAGTTACCAATCTTTAAGCTTCACTTTCAGCAGCTACTCAATTAAATAAGTCTTAGTTTTTTAATTTTTTTCTGCAAATCGGCCAACTCTTTTTCAGCTGGAATTTTTATTACACAATGGAATTCTCCACATTCAGCAGTGACATATGAGGGGGTCGTTCCTGCTTTTAAGCTACATCTTTATCCGCATCATGACAGAAAAACTTCTCTCACAGCCGGCAGAGCTTCCTGGGAGTATTGTTGCTGCTTGGAAAATTTTATATAAGTTAAAGCAGTACTCCTTTCTAATGGGCTTTCTTAAATTTTCAGTATTTTTTTATCATTTCAAATTGACGTATGTTTTTCATGACCATCGATTCTGCTTCTAAGGCTGACGTATCAATTATTAAGATTTTTCTATAATTATTGATGAAATCCTTTCGTTCTTCATATTCAATTTAAAAAAATCTACAGATATTACACGGAGTGCAACTATTTCATGGCATTGAAAATGTAATCAGAATTTTCGGACGATAAGAAAAAGGCACATGCAAATAGTATGAGGTGCTCTCTCTCGCTCTCCAACTCTCCAACTCTCCAACCTTCCCAACTGTCCGACTCTCCAACTCTCCAACTCTCTCTCTCTCTCTCTCTCTCTCTCTCTCTCTCTCTCTCTCCTCTCTCTCCTTCTCTCTCTCGAACTGTAAATATAATTATCATCCTGACAAAATTGTAATGTACACATCAAAAATTGAAACTTAAAATTTGTTACCGTAAATGACTCTACATGTAATGCGGCATTCTTCAACTTCAACTCCAACTTCCCAACTCCCCAACTCTCCAACTCTCCAACTCTCCAACTCTCCAACTCTCCAACTCTCCAACTCTACAACTCTCCAACTCTCTCCCTCTCTCTCTCTCTCTCTTCTCTCTCTCTCTCTCTCTCTCTCTCTCTCTCTCTCTCTCTCTCTCTCTCTCTCTCTCTCTCTCTCTCTCTCTCTCTCTCTCTCTCTCTCTCTCTCTCTCCTCTCTCTCTCTCTCTCGAACTGTAAATATAATTATTATCCTGATAACATTGTAATGTAAACATCAAAATTGAAACGGAAAATTTGTGACCATAAATGACTCTACATGTAATGCGGCATTCTTGAACCAATCACAGGCATTCAGCATGTCGCAGCTCCCCCCACTCTGCTACAACACAGCGGCAGTGGAGTGGGGGTAGCGTGAGTTTCGTGTGACATCTTGGTAAATCAGACCCCCTATACATATCTTTAAAAACATTTTCAATGCTAAAATGCATCAATTGCATGAGCTAACGGTAGATTCCCAAATCGCTGTTTTATATTTGCAATGAATTATCTACTCCTTGGTAGTAAATGTTGATCTTCCAGTTTTTTTTCCATTTGTGTATCGGCCGGTAAATCCAATGTATTACTTTTGCACAGTTGACTTAATTGTGAAAATTGAATATCTATTTAATTTACGTAATGAAGTAGTTATTCTTTATACAAGTTACGAAATTACGACGAAGGCGATAGTACAAGTTTTATTGAATTATTTCTTTATGCCTGCTTGGGTGAAACTTAAATAAAACTCATCGATTATTTCACTTTAATTACTTTGGATCGATTTTTTCTGGGCGAGGGGGCATCGGGCTTTCTCGGGGAGACCGTGCCCATTCCAGCCCCTCTCCCCTCTGGCTACTCCAATGCCATTGGGATTGAGTTTACGATACAATTTTAACACATCGCGGGTAAGGGTGATTTCCTCTTCCAAACACGTGGTAACTATTTGAACTGGGCTTCATCGACGCCCATAACATCGATCAAGCTTTGCTGCGAAACTGAATCCCATATATGTAAGAAACGGATTCATCGTATTCTCGTCAGGATTGCGGAACGAAATACGCGACGAAGCCCCTTTCGGCACAGGTCCTTGAGGTCCTCTTTGGACCACCATACACTTGAAGATCTTGAGAAATGGCCCACTTATGGGTCACGTACGTTTGAGAAATTCGTGCCGGAAGCAAACAATGAAAAATCGACGGGCGGTTAGGAGCCGTTCAACGTTCGAACGTTCAATCCCGTGAATCCTAGGTATTTTTCCTTCCTCGCGTACGTGAATGTGTATGGCAATTGAGGAAGAGATAGAACATACCTATGTACAGACGTTTCTCAAATTCAACGTTTTTCTACAGTATTTCTTATACTGGATCGATAGATGGCAGTCTGAAGAGAAGATGATCCTCTTAACCCTGCGTGCCCACTGGGGATAAAATTTTACTCCACCTCCAAATTTGGGGCTGACTAATGGCACGTTCTTTGCGCCCACTGGGGTTTAGCCGACCGGACTTTAGTTCGAAATTCCCTCTGTACGTAGAAACTAACAGTTCTTGAATTACATCGTCGGTTTGTGGGTGACAGCCGTTTGGAAAATATTTCTCATGAGCTGGCTTAACCTCAATATTTTTTGTATTCTGCCAAATATCCGTTATGTTTGTTTGATTCGTAATAAACGAATTACTCTCTCTCTCTTGTAAACATGTGGAACAAAAATAACAATAATGATAAAAATACCTAAATACACTTTATGAAATTGCGGTAAGAAATGTATAACGAGTTATACATTTAATACATTGCAACCTCTCCGATCGGCACCTCCATAAATGAAATCAGCTCCCACTAGGTGCCGAGTATCGATCGGTGTAGCGTATGGAGGGAGAAGCGTCAAGGCTTGAGTGGATGGTGCGTAACCTCTTTGTTTGCAAGTGTTATGCGGAGCCGATTCCGACACTGTGCCGATTAAAGAGGTTGCAATGTCGTTTGTGCGTTTCCAAATGTGACGCCTACTCAAAATGGCCGCCTTGACAGCAACATTGTTACCTGTCGTAGCGCGCTTTATCGTTTTACGCAAATCTGCTACAATTATCTGTTTTATTTCAAGAATATTTCACTAACGAGGTAGACAAAACGCTTCACTCTTCGTTGAAATTATTGATAGAAATGTCAATAATTATTTCCGCCGATTTGTAATGAATTCTTAATATTTTTATTATGTTGGGATATTCGTATCAGAGTTATCGTATATATTTTGCTGTGTCGCCCGTGTATAAGAGCCTAACTTCAATAATTAGTTTCCCAAAAATCATGCAGACGAATGACTTGAAATTTTGCTCAACACCGATTTGCAAGTAGCCTTAAAAAAAATCAGCACATTCTTAGCATTACGCGATAGTTGAGCAACCTCCTTAATCGTAAAAAAAGAGAGAAGAAAAATGCAACTCACATTTGGTAACGGAGGATGTACCGACGCTGCTACCCGGTTTCTTGAAGGTACTGCCGCCCATGGTGACTTTGCCGCGTATATTTTTGTCGGGCTGGAAGACTATAATATAGACTTTGGGTGAGTACAAGCAAACAAGGGTGACCGAAGCACTCAAGCTTATAGCGACGCAGAGCGTCGTTATCTGTGTCTCGTGTGCGTTGCCGGTGCCGAAATAAATCGGCACGAATGCCAGCCATATTATACAAGTTGTATACATCGTGAATCCGATGAATTTGCTTTCGTTAAAGTTTTCCGGTATTTTTCGTGTCTTGACGGCGTATATAGTCGAGACCGCGATCAGGGTCGCGTTGTAAAGCTGCGAGAAGAGAAAACTCATGTCCTGTATGTTGCACTTGAGTATAACCTGTCGACGATCGGGATAAAAGTGTCTCGTGCCGGGAGGCTCGACGATCATCCAGACCAGTGTGAGCACCACTTGAAAAGCTATTAACGCCGCGGCTATGCACACCTGAGAGGTAGGACTTATGTAGCGCGGTCTAACGGCCGATCTCGATGCTGAATCAAAGATCCGTGCTATTCGGTTAGTTTTCGTTAACAATGCACCGTATACCGCGCTGAAACTCACCCCGACACCGAAACGTTGAAGAACACAAGTTACGGTGGTCGGCGTTGCCAACAGAACGAACGTATTCAAGTAACAAACGAGTACACCCGCCAAAAGTAAAATCGTTAATTCGCGTCCGGACGCACGAACCACCGGGGTATCCCGATGTTTGAACATAAGGCCGGCGACCCCGAGAGTAACCACTATTCCTAAGCAGGATATAGCTGCCGGTGCTATCGCGAATCCACTGCTCCATTTTATGTGCTTGATCGGTAATGGATAACAGCCCCGCTTATCCTCGTGCGGCCAATAACCCGGCTCGCAATCTTTGCAGGTCTTCTCGTCGTAAACGTACTCGTACTCCTCGCAACGATCGCAAACCCAGCAACAAGTGTCACCCTGTTGCTTGCGAATCATTCCGGGCTCGCAGGGCAACGAACACGCTGAAATCGGTATCTCGTCCGCTCCCTTCGCCCATATCAGCTCGTCCGTCTTCAGATCCAAACGATTGTACCATTTGCCTACTACCTGCCAAAATCAAATACCACTTTTCGGTCAAATTGTCCGGTACACATGACAAACCTTCAAATACCATTGATATTCCGCTGAATCGCCGATCGAAGCGTAATTTAAAGTATTCCTTTCACGAACCCGAATATTTAATGGCTACCTTTTGCAAGCAACTTCGTTCGCGCGGACTTTAAGATTTGATCGAGAGAGAACATAAAAAAGAGAGAAAAAAGTAAGAAATAAAAAAAGTAGAGTGTCACATTTCTCAGGCACGGTGGTAGGCTGACTGACGGAGGTAAGGGTTGGTAATTAACACGGTCTTACATATAGGTGTGGAAACTTGTGGAGTGGTGAGTGTCTCAGATAATGAGGCAAAGCGGTGGTGCTCGCTTCTGCCACGTAAAACGCTGCTACTTTGGGGAGAGCCAATCAAAAGCAAGCCCCAGAAGCTGTGTAATGGTGCAGATTTTTCGGAATAAACAAAGTTTTTAAGAACGATACGAATGGAAAATTTATTTTTGTAATACTAATCGTATGGTGGGAATGACAATCAATTGTGATTTCAAAAAAAATCCCTAGCTTGTTAATTAATAGCATTTGTAAACATCAAGCAGAGCCACTCGAGTTTCGAGTCAGTAAAATATAAATATTTTAGTAATGATATATAGCGTGGTGGTTGAGTGCCCCCCCCCCCCTCCCACGTGGACAGTTAGGCTTCAGGTCCAGCGATAATACATTTTTTTTCGTTGATCGATTTATTATAGATGCTCTATACGGAAATTTAAACACTGAACACTTTCCACTATCGTTCTTAAAACTTTTCCAACATTGTAATGTAACGGAACGATGAACGCTTTAGGAATCTTCTGAATTCGACAGATCGTTTACTTTCTTTTGGACCCTACAATGGAACATGGTAACGCGATGCAGAGATTTTGAGGAGGCTATCTATTGCTGTCCCGGTAATTACTGTATATCTATATCTACAAGACCCCTACGTGAAGGCGTCTCTAGCAGATAGTTGAGGAACTAAGTTTTTGCCTCACTAGCGATGACACTTTTTAGGACTCAAAAACGTCGGAGTTTCTAGACTTGTATGTAAGACCGTGGAAATTAATAAAATAGTAGTATAAAAGTGCCAAACTTCTGCATATAGCTCTGCAGACAACATTGTATGATTTATAGTCTTCGGCAAGCACATTGAAGTTTTGCGCACTCGATACTCTTGAATAGTCCACATATAGTTGACCATGCGAGAAGCTAATCCTTTCTTAATGCACCTCTACGTTCTTTAAGGAACATATCATCCGAATTTAATTGAGATAAAGCCAGGAATTCGATTTTCTCATACAAAATTCAACACTCTGTCGCACCCCCTATTAGGGGTGGTGGTGAAAAATCCTAAAATATGAGTTTTATTATTTGTTTTGAAGAATATTTATACCAAGTTTCAAGCCGATACACGCAGGGAATACAATTTTCCATAAAACGTTTACACCCGGTTTTACCCCCTTAAGAGTTAATTTTCGAAAAATTCTTAGTGCCCTTCTACACCTTCTAAGAAACATATCTTCCAAATGTCATGTTTCTGTGTTCAGGGGCTTAGGCTGTGCTTTGTCTATATGCCAGCCAGTCACGGAACTGCTTTATATGTACAAATTAACTGATTTTTATCTATGATGGAGTAAGGATACATGCCAGTATACTGGTAAAATTTCAAGCCAAGTTACTGAACTTTTAACAAAAAATGACGACTTTAAAAATCGTCTAATTTATACGGCTGGTCACATTTCTATCTCATAATTTACATACTAAATAAATCTAGATGTTTGATATAAATTGCTCTACGCATGTAAAAAAATCTAAACATTCCGCAACGAGAATAAAAACAAGAGGTCACCGAATGTTTACAGAAAATATTAATAATAAAATTTAAAAAAATGTCACGCAGAAGGATTTTCGTAATTTTGATTTTTTAGAGAAAATGTCTAAATCTACAAAATTAATGCGACATTATTTATTCCACTGTATCGCTGGATGTAATAATTTATTGTAACTTATTTTTATTAAGCGCCACTTTAATTTACTAATGATTCAAAAGGGCCCTACTTATGCGCCCACAACATACGGTCTTCCGCGAACGGAATACCTTAATATCCTCCCCGTGGGAATAGTTTGGATAGTTTTGTCAAAAAACAGTTCGTTAACACTATTTTTGGTGGAACTCTCGTTAAAAGTCTGCGCGTTTTATTCCCATTTGGACAATCATCACTCGTGATTTTTCGTACTTTCAATTAATACGGTTCGTACCAACTAGGAAGGCGAGGAGTTCATCTGTCATTTAATTTAAGGGGGGGAAATACATGTAGCTGTATATAGGTATAAATTCAGCATTTGGGTGTTAAAATAGTAAGAATTCTTGGCTCGTATTTTACAGATCAATATCCCTTCGTGGTCACACTTCCAAATTCAATCGCGGTGGTCACACTTGGGTCGATTTTACCCAGTCAGTTTTCAAAAAAGTATTGTGACCAAACTGTCCGTCCGATGTGGTTCAAAAAATTACGGAACATGCTTTGAACTTTCTAGATGATGTACGAAAAATTTATTTATAAGAAATAAAATGGCGACATTTTCAAAAAATCATAAACAGGTGAAAACGCAAAAAAGACACTCTTTTCGCTCAAAAAATCATAGTTCCGTGAATTTTCAACATTTTTACCTAAAATTTGGACGTGATACTCCTTAGATATGCTACTTTTTGGAAAAAATAGCAGCATAGTGCGCGTTCCATAAAAGGTATTTATTCCGACATGTGAAGAGGGTAAATTTTATGGTATGAGGATACTTCAAACTCCAGGTAAGATGGTGAATACAGTCCCATTCGAAGGTGGGAACTATTATATATTTACGCGAAAAATTGATCGACGGGTTGATTCTACCCAGGGTGACCACGGAGGGATATTGAATTCGTTGGATTTTCTACAAACGGACAAATACCGCCAAAACCTTCCTGGAAGACCTTGCCATCACGTCGCCATTTTGCAATATTTTTTTTTAGGGAAAAAATGTATCTAAATAATTTAATTATGTAATAAATTGTAGCTAATGTTTCATAAAACGTAAAACGTTTTGTTCCTTTCCAAAAAAATGATAAAAAATGAACATCCCCCCTTAAACGATAACGAATTATAAACTAGATAATACGAAATTGGAATACTTCTGTATGATTATCAGAAAAAGGAAGTTCCGAATGACCTAATTTTATCGAAAGTACTTGATAACAAAACTTTCTGAGACTTACCCGATAATAATATCCATTCGTACCGCTCTGATTGGCCTTTTGGAAATTGAGAATTTCGTAGCGTGCCAATCCATCTCCGTGTTCGTCGAATTTCACCTCGCTTCCGGCTAAATCTATGGAGAACAGGAAATAAAAAATGCTGTTACAAACCGTGCCTCCAGTAGCCCAAAAAAAGTTTTGCAATCGTGCATTATCGGTCAAGTGTTACGTCCCAGCCTCACTTTTGTCCCGTTCTTCTTAGATCATTGAACGTACGTACAAAACAGCGCCTCCATTTATCGATCAACGAACTGTAAATCATCAATACTAAGCTAGCTTTAGCCAAAATTCTTGGACGACGAAAGGCGAAAAGCGTCGGCAGTACTTCCCTCTCATAAACAGAGCCGATGACAAACGAGATACACTCGAACCTCCAATAGAGAAACCCTGCTCCCACGGCCGCTTAAACAAGAACCCAGAGATCAAACTACGCCACAATCCCTCTTTGTCCTAAAACCCAAAACCACCCGACAAAGCAAACTCGTGCGAGTCAGACCACGTCACCCGCTCATATAGCAAAACCTATATATCCCAAATTTATATCACAGAGACTGCACCAATCATGGGAACGCTCTAATTAATAAATGAATAAAAATCTCTCTCCCACGTCATGCCGACCTAATTTCATACTACTCATTAACCAATCCATAATCTACATACAATCAAAAATGCATTCACCCAAAAGCCAACCCCCAACATCAAATCTTCCTAATTTTTCCTTTCACGAAGGAGCACGCACTCTGTTCTTGATCTCCGAATCGAATAGTCGACTTACGAAATTAAACCTTTTCGCTCTCCGTTACCGTCGAACAATTGTACGCGTATCTTTTTGTACCGAATTGTAAGTTTGTAAGAGTAAAAGTGTAATAAACTTAATTATGCGAATTAATACCAAATCTACGCGTCTAAACCTTTATTCAATGAACGATCAATCCATGGAGTGAAACCAACTCTCAAACTAGAATGGCGCACCTAAAAATCCTCTATATCGAAAATTGTTATTAATTTGTGTTCGAAACTCACGCGGAAGCCAATCAAAGACTCACTGCGCAATTCTAAATCAGTTCAACTTCGCGAGTCCCTTCTAAATCTCTCTCCGGGACGTAACACACGGAGTTTCGACACCAAAATCGAAATGCTTGTAGACGGTTGAAATTTATATCGCCGAGAGATTAATTTAGGATGCATTAACCGTCCAAAAAATCAATCGGTTTCACAACATAGTTTCGGAGATTTTTAATGTTCAAGTCGAACCTTTATCCATTTGGTAATACACACGACACCTCGTAAACACCAGTTATAGGGCTGTAGGGACAAAAATAATACCGTAATGGAGAAAAAAAACTGAGCAAACCGTGATTATAGTGTTAGGAATATCCTGTTAAATAATTAAGTTATTTCGTTCATTAATAATAATCGAAAAAAGATGTGAATTTTGAGATCGAACGTTTCGTTTTCGGACATTAACGAAATTTGTAAAGGAAATACGGCTACTTAATCGGGGTTAACAAAGAGACTAAATTTGTGTTACGCCGCGGGTGTTCTGATTTATGTTAACTTATGTTGAATATTCGTATTGTCGTATCCCAAAGTAAATATTTTATTTATTGCAAATTTACTAATAAAAACTGAAATATTAGATTCTCAATGGCTCAGGAGTCTTCACGACGATTTCCAAGCAGTAGCAAGATTCTGTAACTCGGTAGCGACCGTTTTCGCTATCGTTAGCTAGCGACAGCCAATAAGACAGCCCTTTCTTCTGTGATCGTGAATGCGATTAGCTGTCACTCGCCAGCGACAACGAAAACTGTCGCTACCGAGTTACAGAATCTCGCTACAGTCCTAGGTTATGCTCGCCAAACGAATCAACGCCCGACGTTGGCTAGTCTATGGGTGCTATTTCGTCATTATGATAATATTCAACTGGAAGTTGAAACCGTTTTATAATGTAGTGCTTGAACTACACGGTGAAGTTCGAATTTTCGATTTTTTACAATATCTATTATATCTAATTTATCAGATTTCGCTTTTCCAACGACCTTAATTGGATACGTGAGCAGCAAGACCGTGATCACCGCACTTCCGGTGGACCGTCTCCATAAGACGACGTGCTTCACTAGCTAAAAGTGCTATTAGCACTAGTCTATTACCGTCTCCATAAGACGACGTGCTTCACTAGCAAAAGTGCTATTAGCACTAGTGCTTTAGCGATAGTCAGCCGAGTAAATGGCAGAGAATGCCGCTGTTGCCAGGTCTGTTGGTTGTTTTTTTTTCTTGAATAAAGTTGCAGCATATTTATATTGAATTGCAAAAATGATAAGTGTTAATATTATTTCCCAGCTTGGAAAGATTTTTCAACAATATTACGAGCTCGAATTTGCCCAATAATAATTCGTTTGTACGTGAAATTTTATTCACAAGAAGTTGGCAGCCCGCCGAAAAATCATTGTATTTTCATCCGCACTCTTGCAGCTAAAGAACATTATCGAAACTCCTTAAGTCGTTTGTTATGAACAGCCGAGGAAATTATTTCTTCGCGGCGGATTTCTTTGTACGTGGAATTTTGCCATGCCAGAAAGGTTTATTTAATTCTTGAGGTGAGAAATTCTCCTCTCGTGAATAACCTACTGCCCGAAAGCATAAAGAGTGATCGTGAACAAAGCGAACTTCAGGATTAAATTGAGCATAGAACATACTCTTGATAATTACGCTCGGGCGGAAGGCCAGGTGTAATTTACGACGTGAAAGGATACAGGAGACGTTTGATATTGCTTCAAGAATTTATAAAGGTACTTTATGGATGCGCTGCATATGCAGTCGCGGCTTGAAGCCGTAGACGAAGCTGCCGGGGATAAACGTTGGAAACTATTTTGGCCAGTATACAGGAATGCTACAGGAAGCAACTTCACTTCCGATTTTCCTTTGCGCCTCTGGCTATAAATTATTACCGTGGCTCATTGAGTTTCTGGAATTCGGTTGGTAGAAACCCACATTGCTTAGCCTCAGTGCATTTAGCTAAATTAATTTACACAAATCACGATGATCCCTGAACTTCGAATGACTTTGACGAAAAAAAAGAAGTCGAGCAATAAACCCTTCCGGACCTTAACTTTGACTCTTGTAAGGTTCGTTTCGAATTGTTTTTTGAAGCATTTATCACGCGTACGCTCCTATATTCCAAGCTACGTACTCAAATTCCTAGTTTGGAAAGTACGTTCCAGAATTTAATTTATTAATCAAAATTTCAGTCTTTTGTGGTTTGACGAACATCTGAACAAAATCAGTCATTGGAGATATTATGATAATTGATTTCGAATAATAATGCCAAACACACGGAGAGAATTAAATGTTAAAAATTACCGTGCAGTAACGGTAACCAGATGACAACCCTGAAAATTCGTTTATTATTACTGAGTAAAACTCAGATTTTCATGAAAATAAAATAAAATTTCTTCTTCAAATAGAAAATTTTACCAGATTTTCTAGTAAATTTTGATGTGTAACAAAATACGCAAAACTTAAATTTAAAAAATATATAATATCAGCGAAATTTTACTGTGCATTTTATTATTTGATGCCTTTCAAAAATGTCTATAAAAAAGTATCGTCTTTATAACAGTTATTTTAAGATTTATTATAAAATTTAATGATTGTTATAGGAAAATGTATTGTGCTCTCGGTAAAAATTATCGTGTGCGCTACCCTTCTTGTATAGTAACATTTTAGCTACGTATTTGAAATTTTCTGTAACGTGAGTTAAAAAAAACTTGTCGCATACCAATTATTATGCTTTTCTCACTTGTCACCACATTGAAATATATCACGGTAATTTTTACCGTGAGATTCACGACAAAAATTACTTTTTAATTCTCTCCGTGCAGTTGATGAAAAGTTATTAATGCAAACAATAGTTAAACCAATGATTAATAAACTAAATTTCCGTAAATACTTATGATTTTTTTCAGTATTTTCTCAATATTTTAGAGTTCCTTTTTTTTCATTTTTTTAAAAGGTTATTGTAAGAAAATTTTTCGTTGAATTAATTGGAAACGATGTAAGAATGATGTGGAGCCTTTCAATAATATATATATATATATATATATATATATATACACTACCGGCGAAAAGTTTCCGGACAAAAATTCAAAAAAGTTCCGGAACGATTTTTAATGCCTTTTCGCCGATAGTTGAAATAAATGAATTTAATAAACGCCATTTTGAAGAGGAGGAATACACCTTCATTCCGCTTTTTAAAAAATTTTTACGATTTTTTTTACGACTAGTACCCTCTTACGAAAACGACCATTTTTCGCTTTTTTTTGTTCCTTTTCTGGTGGACCCCGTTTACAGACAACATTTTTTTAATGCATTTCTTTGACCGGTATCATAAAGGGAGAAGCTCAAGCTTCAATTTCGTTTTTTTTAAAGGTTCGTACGATTTTTTTTCTAAAGATATTTTGATTTTTTTTCAAAAGAGACAATTTTAAAAATATCGTGTAACGCGAAAACGACAAGGATTCAAAGAAAACCTTAAGATAGTAAAAAGTTAAATCGGTTTTCGTTGATTTCGCGAGAATTTTTACAGACTTTTTTTCGAAATTTTTTTTCACCTATTTTCGGTAAAAAATCAAATCATTTAATTACCGTAACTCGAGAACTAAGGGGTTTGTGGTAAAATTGCAACAGAGGAATAAATTTTATTTTTCTATTTTGAACGCAATAGAATTATTTCAGATTTTTTTTCGACATTTTTTTCTCGCGTTAAGGTAATTAAATCATATGGTTTTTTACCGAAAATAGGTGAAAAAAAAACAATTTCGAAAAAAAGATCTGAAAAAATTCTCGCGAACTCAACGAAAATCGATGCAACTTTCACTATCTTGAGGTTTTCCTTGAATCCTTGTCGTTTTCGCGTTACACATTATTTTTCAAATTGTCTCTTTTTTTTAATCAAAATATCTTTAGAAAAAAAAAATCGTTCGAAGCTGTAAAAAAAAACAAAATTGAAGCTTCAGCTTCCCCCTTTGTGATTCCGGTCAAAGAAATGCATTTAAAAAAATGTTGTTTGTAAACGGGGTCCACCAGAAAAGGAACAAAAAAAGGTGAAAAATGGTCGTTTCCGAAAAAGGGTACTAGTCGTGAAAAAAAAAATTGTAAAAACTTAAAAAAAAAACGGAATGAAGATGAATTACTCCCCTTCAAAATGCCGTTTATTAAATTCATTTATGTCAACTATCGGCGAAATGGCATAAAGAATCGTTCCGGAACTTTTTTGAATTTTTGTCCGGAAACTTTTCGCCGGTAGTGTATATAAAAGTTATAATTTTTATTCTTACATTCTTTAGAATTTTCAAAAGCAAATGAAGAAGATACAGAACTTAAAATCATTTGAATCATTGCATAGAGAGAAAGTTTCACTAATTATTAGATGAACTATTCTTTATTCGAGCTTTTTTTTAATAACTTTTCGACAGTATATTTCAAAATTAATGTTCATAACAACGTCAATATGCCGGAATTGGATTTTTTTTTCGAATCGTAAGGATAGGCTGGAAATTTTTAAGGTGTTCGTCACGGGTGCTACATCGTTCGAAGTATACGTGCTTTCCATGAAGCGAATCTTGCAAAAGCTCGTCTCACAAAGAAGTTTTATAAATTGCAGAATGCGGTGAAAAGACACGTTCCATTGCGAGTAGATATATGTTCCAAGACTTGAAGCTCGTCTACGCTTATTAAAATCATCACTATGTACGGAAACGCGATATTTCAAATTTTCGTTTTTTTTTTTCATTCCCTTAGGATTTCCTTTCCCTATGATGTTCGTCTCGCCATATACTTTGATGCCGCGCGTGCGGGCATGAAAAATAACTTATGGAAAGAGTCTGCGCGATTTCAAGTAAATTGAGGGGACATAAGGCTCTTCTTGGCATTCAAAGACTTTCCTCAGACGAGCCGAGACGGCAACTTGTGGGCGACGCGCAAAGTTTGAGATCGATACACACCCTTAGAATACATTGACGAGGCCATACCCGTAATACAAAAGTTCATATTTTTCTCTCGCTCTATTCGCTTCTCGTTCGGTTCTTGAAAAGACCACGGGATCGTTCGTCACTCAACAAATCTTAAACTATTATAAATCTACGAAAAAAAAGTGTGAATATCAAATATATTGATGAGTTTATACCCTTCAAAACTGATCATAAAAATTTTCAGTTTGCGATCAACCATTCGGGAGATATTTACGAAAAACCAATTCTTTAAATCTTCCACGCGCTGTCACTCTAAAAATATTGAGCCCAGAAAAAATACTTTGAAATAAATACTGTAGGAAATGATTTTTTCTGCAGAAATGGTCATGTTCGTTTCTTTGTTAGGATCAATTGTTTCCGAGATATTTGGAAAAGCGTGAATGCCAAAATGGCATCCACACCCGCCAGCTTGTTTCGGCTCACAATAGATAACCCTGAACATCGAAAGAATAGAATGCAGATAAGCGAGTACAAAGAAATGTAGATTTCCTCACCCATGAACGAAACGTTGAGCAGATATTTCTTGTAGAAGGTCCCCTTGTCGTAAGTTATCATAGCCGGACAGAGAGCTTCGACCTTCCCGCACAAATCCTTCTGCAGATTATGGAGAGCGAGGGCAAAAGCGTATACGGCGTCAACGACGAATTGTACCTTTGATTCCTGCTCGTAACCAGCAGCAGGGCTTAGACGAAGTTTGGACGAGCATACGTTGAGAGATCTGTTCGTAACGAGCGGCACGTTCGTCCTTAGCGTACACCCAAAGACTTCCTCCCAGTACTCAGCGAACCATGGATTACGTCGATTGGCCTCAGGTGTAAGGGACGACATGTAATCGTCGAAGCCGGGTATATTTTCCGACTGCAATTCGACGGTAATGGCGCCCTCGGCCTCGTCTTCGAGACCCTCAACAAGTTTGTTCTGACGTCCCCAGCCATCGCTCGCGATCCACTGGAATGGCTGACTCAGGTTTGATCTTCTTGCAGCCTCGAGGATTCTTCTCGCGTCTTCGGCTCTCGTGAACAACACCACTGCCCGGGCGTTCGGCTTTTTCGACAATCGCTGTATTATACTGTCGAATATCTTGTCGTCGGCTGCACTCGGTACCTTTTCAGCAGCCGCTATGCACACGTTTCGCTCGGTTGCTTCCCTCGTGAAGACCTTATCGCGAAATGATACCGGACAGGGCGAGAAAGTGGCAAAGAAAATATCTATTTTATTGCCGGCTCAATTTTCATGATTTGTTTTTACAATCCTGTGGGAAAAATTGTCAGAGTAGCGCCAATAAAATTTGTTGCCTTTGAGGGTTCAAACGTGGCTGCCTTAGGAGGGGTCGCTTTGTCCAATTAGATCCCCATAGAGGGATTTCAGATTCAACCCGTGCGGAAATTGAGTTCGGGCTTTGATCGGACCCATCTTAATTTTTCCTAATTTTATTAAGGCCCTAGTCTGGAAGCCTCACATGGGCCATCAGTGACCGGTCACACTTTGCTATCGACGGCCATTGGAGGCAAATTAACCAGGGCCCTTAAAATTGCGTCAACGGTGCCTCACAAAAATTACTGCAGCCATATGCGCACGTGCGTGTGTGTGCACTGTGAAAAAGAAATGTGTTATTTTAATAAATTTGAGGTTTAGAATTCTGTCGCATATTTTTACGGGTTTGATCCCGCGTTGTTCCAATGAACGCACCGCATGCGTGTTGGTTCAAGGCATCAAAGCTCGTCTATTAAACGCATCGTTTGATTATTATATTTAATCGATCTCGATAATTATTATGCCACAAATTCTTTAGTCAAGCAATTTATACTGATTTGATTCGGGAATCTACAACTACACCCCTTAAAAGCATTCACTTGGTTTCCGTACTTAGACCATAGTTTTAGTCAACCTACGTACCCTACCATTCCCTAATGGGGGCCAGATCCGGCTCTTTTACGAGAAACCCTACTATGGAATCCACAAATAATCCCTTGAAGGCCCCGAATTGTATTAGGGATGCCCTATCAATTTTCTACACGGGAAATAACATATACTGGTCGGTGTAAGCGTTTAGCGCTAAGAATTAAAACTTTCATAGGCGTTTTTTAGAAGTTGTAAAAAAACAATATGAGAAAACACATATTTCTTATTGCTAGATGCGCCGCTAAATCTTAAGAAATGAATGATTGACTCATTCGACGTGACATTTTTTAAATTATAATCCGTGGCATACATTCATTTATAGACAATTCATCGTATTTCGTGTTTTTAATTATTATTTTTTTTTACATAAATACGCTTTGACATGTTATTAGAAGAAAGTGCTTCTTAAAAGTGTGCCAACTTTTTTTCTTTGTCAGACCGCTGAAGTGATGTTTTTTTTTCAGTAAGTGTTGCATATCATTCGTCAGCAAATTTGACATAAAGCATTGAATTGTGGAGGCCCGTTTCTTGAAGAGGCCTCGGGGCTTCAGCCCCTGTGTTTCCCCCACCCCTAAATCCGCCGCTGAAGGTCCACACGAGTGTCTTCAACGAAGGGCGTAATGAAAGAAGGGAAAACTAAACCCCGTCTGATCAAAGTTCCAACTCAATTTTCACACGGGGAAGGCGCGAGGTCGACGAGCGATGGTGTGTTTTCTTCCCTTGAAAAATGCACTGGCACATTATAAGTTATCCAATCGGAGGAAATTATCGACCGCAAGTGGGTTTGAAAAATACCTGATTTCCTGAAAAGAAAACAAGGGATAGTCTTCTGCCTAACAAGCGTGTCTCGTTTGTCACCTTCATCGCTCGCCGCCTTCAGCTACGTATGCTTGTCTCTCCAGAATGAAAAATAATCACACCGGAAACATACGTTCTACTTTCGAGAGTCTCAATTTCATTATATATAGATATATATACACATATATAGCTACCTCGATTCCATATTCCCCGTAGGATCCCTCAGAGTATACGGTCGACACGTACGACCAGTTGGCACTCTTAACAACGTCTACGAGGGCGATTGATTGAAAAGTATCGGGTGGCACCGTTCTCGCGAAGTAATCGAACCGCGTTTTGTCGCTGAGCGCCTTGGCCGTTGAGGCCGGCGATATTTGCGGTATGTGAAAGAGCCTCAGGAGATTGGCAACCTGAAAAATACCGGGGGCGGCGAGATTGATCATCGCGGCGATACGTCAAAATGTAGCCGCTATACGGGCGGTTCTGTCGATGTGGTTTAGAGACGTATATTAGAGAGAATCACTGCAAATTAAAGTGTGTGTTTTTTTTAACGCAGCTACATGTGTTATTACTTGGTGGTCATTTTTTAGACATTTCACCCCGCCTGTGCCATTAGCGTACTATGATTACGAATTATTAAATAAAATGGAAATCAGTATGCAATGGATGATTGTGGATTCGATTCCCATATTTGTTCAGGCTTCCTGATCCAATGGGTCATCGCATTGGATTACTCTACTAAAACGTCACGCTCGTACAATGGGATTCGCCATTGGAATCCAAAGGCGAATCCAAATTTCCACAATCCGAAATTCAGTTTTATTTCCAGATTACCGAACAGAATCCAATGCGATTTTTGATGGATCGCATTGCATTTTGCATGTTTTATTTTTCAAAGAAAATATATCGATAAACAAAACGAGTGGATTTTTAAAAAGTATAAATTTCATCTTAAAAATGTATTCCTTTTTCTAAATTATATCTTTCATCGTGCGGGGTGTTTTGCGTGCCCACCTTGTTCCATTTTATTCCCCACCTTATCTTAAACAAGTATAAATCGCTTAAGAAATTAGTCTCGCCATAGTCACATTGAAATGTTTATTCTCCGCTGAATCGATGAAAGCTTCGAAATATTGCGAAATATCCTTATAATGTAGGCTGTGCATCTTATCGGTATGTAAAAACTTATAAAGTAATGATGAAAACGCCTAATATTGATAATGTTTACCTAACCCTCATATTTGTATCAGACTATCCATTCCGGCTACTAATACGTAGATGCTCTGCGTATACGGATATGCACATACTACTGTAATCTAGTTCTAGTCTGCTCCAGTCGCTTCATGGCGCTAGCGTCGCTAGACATTGCTTGATTTAAATCGCTATATCTCTGCAACTAGACAGTCCAAATTCATGATTTTTTTTTACCCATTTCGTCATATGTTCCTCTGTAATTGAGAGTTAAAAAAAAATCTGTAGAAAAGTTTCAAAGTTATAGCGTGAAATGTGAAATTTTCGACTGCTCCCCATAAGAACATGTGTAAAACCATGAAATCTTTGTTTGCCAATAACTCGAAAACGAAACGGTGAAGCCTTTTGAAATTTTGCAGGTAGTCATTTAATAGTGCCCTCAAATGAGTCCTCAAAATTGAAAAAATAAATCTATAGAAAAACGCCTTGGCGAGACTACTACCTTAAAGAAATATATCTGGAAAATCGATTGGAATCACATCACTGAAAATCTATTGTAATTATCGTTTGTTATTTATTTTACTACACTTTGATACAAAACACACACGTTAACGTTCACAAAGCGTGTAGGTTATTTTTCATCGCACCTAGCTTTTTCCCGTGACTTTTTACATATTTTCGATTCGAAAGTGGTAAGAATTTTCAAACGGCGTTTATCGGTGAAAAATGTAGCATCCAATTGGAATCCTCGGAAACTCCGAAGGAGATGTGTGCGCATTTTGGAACTCCCCAACGAATTTGTGCACGCGATAACGAAAGCATTTTTTCTTTTGAGATAAAACAAATTCCGATTGAGACTTTTAAAAAAATCTCAAACGACATGAATCGGGAAATAGCACGATATCCACTTGGATTCGAATGTGGACTCCCTACGTGCGGCTTCCCTATCAACTCTCTATAGGGCTGTAGGAGAATCCGGGTAGAAACTCTCCAACAAATTTCTGCACAGGTACATATTAATTCCTTTCGCGGAGGGCCGTATTGTGTGGGCGCATAAGCAGGGCCCTTTTGAATCATTAGTACATTACAGTGGCGCTTCATAAAAATAAGTTACAATCAATTATTATACCCAACGATGAATTGGAAATAAAAATTTCGCATAAATTTGGTACACTTACAATTAGACATTCTTACATGTTCTCTGAAAAGTCGCGGTTACGAAAATTCTTCTGCTGGTCACATTTTTGGAAGTTTAATTATTAATATTTTCATTAAACATTCGGTGAACCCCTGTTTTTATTGTCGTTACGGAATCATCAGAATTTTTTACATCCTTAGAACAGTTTATAAGAGACACCTAGAGTTATTTAATATATAAATTATAAGACAGCAATGTGGCTAGCATGTCATCTCCATAAAGTGCTGCATAAATTAGACGATTTTAAAGTCGTCATTTTTTTTTAAGTTCGATAACTTGGCTTGAAATTTTTTCAGTATACGGAAATGTATTTTTTACTTAATTGTAGATGAAAATCAATTAATTGTTAAATATTCGGGTTTATGTAAGGAATACCTTAAACATTGATTCTTTGAATGTGCCCATAAATGAATGACTACGGACCCCTACTTCATGCCTTTTTCAACACGCAGTTGGCAGATTTTTTCTGACATTCTTCAAAAACGAATTATTCCACAGTGATCGCAATAATTCCACTTGGAAGTGCTCGCTGATCGTTGCATTTGTGGATTATTTCATATTTTTTAAGAAAAGGGTAATGATTTTTCATATTTTTATATTTTTTTCTTATTGTTGAAGCAACAGTAAAGGCAGAGGGTGGGGTCGGGTTAGGGTAGTCCTTTGGGACGATCGGACGGGCATGACAAAACTACGTGGAGTCCTAATAGCCACAGACCCCCAGAAGGTGAAGGATCAAAAGGGAAGTACGTGCGGCGCCTGCTCCCCTCTTTATTTATACCCTTAACTACACAGGAATGCGTCACTGATGTACATATGTGATCTTGAATGTATCTCGTGCGCGATACACCGTTAACCTGTTCGCGTATATATTGACTTTGGATAGCCGCCAATTTCCATTGCCACATTACTCAAACCGAACCGGCAAAATCGTTCTGCCTTTTTGCGCGTCAAACTACGAAGGTATCGGCACAAAGGGTAGAATACTTTCGCCGGTAAGAAAAAAAAGTGAGCTCTGCGAAATACAGACCTATTGGCACATATTGAGGCCGTGCCGGAAGGTCAACACGACCTTACGAACTTTCGACGTAATTATTTTTAGAAATGGCCTCGCGTCCGATTCCGAAAGGATTGCAGCTTTGCTACAGCCACTAAATGTTTGCGATGTTTGGGAAAAACGTCCCTGTAAATTTTGGTGTTCGGTATCTTATACTCTCTCTCTCTCTCTCTCTCTCTCTTTGCACTGAGAGAAAAGTGCATGGTATTTACAAAAAAAAAACGCTCATGGTAAAAGAGGGGATAGTAAAATTCCTTACAGTTTATTGACACCCTAATAATAATATGGTTAACACAACTATAAGCGAAAAGTATATAGATACATGCGATTTTGGTAGCGTGTTTGACTATCTATTATGCCTGAAATAAATATTAACTATTGTAAAAGCTTGGCAATGAAATGTTGCCCCTCAACTTGCACCAGCCCTAAGAAATAGGGGTTATGAACTTAAAAATCGCCGTATCTCGATAATTAATACCCCGATAAAAAAGTGTTTCAAACAAAAGTTGTTTGGAATAATAAAATACATATAAATTTATGTGACGTCCAACCCCCTATTTTTGAAAATAGCTGCACAAAATCGATTAGAAATTTCGGGATTGATATCCTATGGGTCCGTACCGCTCGCACTCGCAGCCACGCTTCCTCCCACACTCAGCGCGTGTATATATAGATACAAAACGTCTGGGTCAGTGGTGCTCTCGGGGAGGATACATTTTCGAGCAAACCCCAATTTGAAAACCGTTTTTGTGCCGCTATTTTTAAAGATAGGGGATTGAACATCGGAAAACTTTATACGTATTTTATTATTCCAAACAACTTTTATTTGAAACATTTTTTGATCGGGCTATTTATTATCGAGATACAGCGATTTTTATGTTTTCAACACCTATTTCTTAGGGCTGGGGCGAGTTGAGGGGCAAAATTTCATTGGGGTTACATTTAGTATGCGACCATCTAGCTTCAGTCAAAAATTCTAACTCTACGCTAAAAAGTGCTGGGTTCTTGTCTCTTTTACTGGACTAATAGTTCCGACTTGGCTCCGGCAGACTTCTTTTGTTTCCGAGGATCAAAACCGCCCTCAAAGGACACCGTTTTGACGGCATTGAGGCCGTCAAAACGGTTATGATCCAAGCTGCCATGACGACCGCTCTGAATGAGGTTCCCGTGGAGGCCTTCCAGGGCGCGTACCGTGCCGGGGAAAATCTCTAGAAAAAATGTGTAAGATGCACGCGGGAAGTACTTTGAAAAATTCTAAACATTTGTAACTATATCTTGAATACATTTTTTACGACAACACTTGCATTACTTTACGAATGCACCCTGTATTAACAAAAAGAAGATCCGTGCAAAATTTCACCTACACCGGAGGTAAGAGCTATTCGGAAGTATGTACAGCCGGAATTACTTTTGTCTGTTATGCAAAATCTACCATTAGAATAACATAGGTATCCGATAGCATAGTGGCAGCGTGCATAGTATAGGCAGAAGATATGTAGGTAGGTTGTAGGTTTGATACCATGGGTAGGCGAAATATGTTCTTCAAAGGAAATCGTTTCAAATGGTCAGGAAATTATGAATTATGATAAAAAAATTATTGAGGTAAAACTCTCAAATGAGTTTTTTTAAATTTTTGGTTTTATAAAATATTCTATACATTTAGTCGACGTATCATACAATATGGTATAAATCCCTATAAACATCGTCGTAAATCAAAAGTAACATTTTTATCAATGTATATGAGGCATTCCACGCCATTTCACCTAGCTCGTGACCTTGACCATTTTTGATTTTCCTAATTCTTTTTTTGTAAAATTGTACCCCATCAAAAGAATATCCACACCAATTTTTAGATTTTTACCTCTTCTCTTTTAGAAGTTATAATTTTCCAAAAAATATCGATTTCGGAACTTTTGCAAACGTTTAAACGCTGATAACTCCTGCACTAATTGAGATATCGACAAATGTCAATATATATATATATATATTTCATTTTGAAGCATACTTTCACGAAAAATTATGAAAAAAATTATCATTTATACTGGAACACGTGTTTTTTTGCTTCGAAAGTGGAAACTATTGTTTTTAAAGATGATTGCCATTTTTAATTTTTTTCAAAAAATTCTCTAAAATAGTGACCTACTCTATGATTTTTAAGACTAGTCTCATCGTGGGCCCATTTTTTCTTGTATTCTTTTGTGAATTAACCATATTTTTTTTAGAAGATTTTTACCATTTTAATCTTGAATAATGCTAATAATGAAACGGTTTATTTTTTATTTGTGCTGAAATTAACGAAAAAGAAGATTTTTTGTGCTAATGATTTTTTTTCACTAATAATAATATTGATCAATACAAGCATGACAATTTTCAATCGGACCTCATAGTCATAACTATTCAAGTTTTGATCCTTTACGTAAATAAAATGAACTAAATTGAGAATTATATGGGAATACGCGAATTTAAAAAAGAGTGAAATTTTTCCTTTTATATATATATATATATATATAACTATATATATAATTTCATTCTTTTTTAAATTCACGTATTCCCATATAATTCTTTATTTAGTTCATTTTGTTTATTAAAAGGATAGAAACTGGAATAGTTGTAACTATTAGATCCGATTGAGAATTGTCCTACTAGTATTGGTCAATATTATTAGTTTAAAAAAATTAATTTTGCACAAAAATCTTCTCTTTCGTTAATTTCCCATTTAGTATCCTTGGTACACAATGTACTATTATTCATAATAACCATATTATAGCATTTGGTACAGTATGCGTACTTAGGTTTAATCAAAATTTTATATAAGAATTACATTTTTTCGTGTTTTTTTTTAAATAAACCTAATATTAGAGTGTTTCTAAGTTCGCGTAAGTTTTATTCAGTTTTATTATTAACTTTAAGATAAAAATAGAAAGAATAAAAAATAAAATAGAAAAAATACACACCCAGGCACTCACACACACATATGAAAAAGACATATACACACGCACACAGTCATAAATAATGTCGGTAATGGGGCAGATTGATATGCATCAACATGCCCCCTGGGTTGTTGTATCAGTGCACCCCATACCGTCTTTTCATTTAAAAAAACCGCCATTTTCAACTATTATAGAACTTATTAAAATTACATCCTGTATCAAATTTTTTAAAGATATGTCCTTACCATTTAGCGTAAAATATAGCTCATACAAGAAATTTTATTTTATGACGTTTTTATTTTATGACGACTGGATCTATGTGCCCCTTGCATCAATGTCCCTCAACTCCCCCTATATTCTATAGCATGGAATAAATAACGTATGCCCGTAAGGTTGTTGGTTGCGGTTAAGATGTGTACATAACTTGAGCAACTGTTAAAATATCAATAAGCAGCACTGTATTTTGGGCAGTTACCATGACTACAAAATATTATTGTCCTCTCAGGGAAATATAAAATATGGTTGAAAATACCATACATTTCTCTCAGTGTAGGATAAAAGAATCAAGACGTCTTTGGGAAGTTTAAGTGGAATCGCATGGCATTTTTTTCTCAATTGCGTTGAATGACGTTCCACGTCAAACTCCATTGTATTTGATTTTCCGCGATACGTCGAATCTTTCACCGTTCCGCAATGAGTCCTGGTCTCTTTTCAACGCAATGTTCACGCCCATTGTCCAAAAACAAAAACAATCTAAGGTCTATACAGCCGGAGCTTCCTCTGTGCCAGAAACTCCTACGGTTCTCCAATGAAAGATCTTCTCATTGCAATCTTACGCGAATTCACAGTAAGCTCGGAGCACAGTAACCTTGAGCTTTCAAGTCGAAGATTTAAGTCGAGAATACACGAGCCAGATACAATGTCTGGCATTGCGTCTGCACGAACAGCGAGGCAGTAAACTTATAAGGGAGTTACGGTGATTGACTCTCCAAGGTCGATAAGCGTGCTGGCGGCCTTCCAAGTTTTCCGCGGTCAACATTTTATGTACTTTTATCTCGCTCGTATTTACTCTCTGTGTTTGCCTTTGTTATAAATTTAACGATCAATGGAGTTGTCACGGAAATCGCCATTTTGTAAAATATTAGTGCAAACGAATAACGTACATCGTCTTGTCCAGGGTCACACATACAGGGCTGCAACACTCGGGCTGTTCGTGGTGGTGCGGCACGTTCTCAATAGCTTAAAGCTTTTTATTCACGATTTTCCCACTGCATGTCGTTGTGAGAGGTCAATTTTGCTTATAATTATCAGGGTGTGTCGCACATCTTTATGGCGCTGTATGAACTGATTCGACGTGGCCAATTCTTGCGCAATCTCATTATTCCCCGATTTCAAGGGTGTCTCAAAATGACCTGACATTTTAAATTGCGCGCCATTTTTTTTGTGGCGAACATAGAGTACTAATTTTTGAAAACTGGAAGTATTGAGGTTTAGTCATGAAGAATTACACGATCGAGCAACGCATAGAAATTGTGAAAATGCAATGTGAAACAATGTAGTTATTGCAGAGGAAGGTTCATGGTTATGTTATCATGGTTATGTGAATTGGCCGGCTCTACTGCTAAAAAAGAACTGCAAAAAATTCTACTGCTAAAATTCTACTGCTAAACGGGCTCTAAAACTGTACTGCTCAAAGCTCTACTGCTAAAATTGTACTGCTAAAAGCTCTAGTACTAAATGGGCTCTAGTGCTAAAACTGGACTGCTAAATAGACTCTAGTGCTAAAAGCAGCACTGCTAAAGCGTCTCAACTGCTAAAACGCAAAAGGGTATGTTTTTGAAAAGTTTTATTGGAAATCATTGAAACTGCTAAAACTCAAAAGGGTATGTTTTTGAAAAGTTTTATTGGAAATCATTGAAAATCATTGAAAAGTTAATAGAACATTGAAAACAAAGGGAAAATTAGTACACTGAGGACACAATGAAGTCAAAGAAGATGAAAATCAATGATGAAAAATGATGAAAACCTCAAATGTTTAAAACAAATGTTATGATTTTTCGTCAATAATGCAGCCCTGAGGTAAACTTTGGCGGTAGGTATTTCTAACTTTTGACGTTCCTGACGTCACAGGAGTACAAATGAGGTGTCTACGGACGCATCCCGCCGAGTGCAGCACAATGGCGCCGGTAGCAAGGTAAGTTTTCTCAGAAGAATTCCAAAAAGTCGTCAAAAAACCGCAAAAAGTACAGTATAACCTCCATCAGTGAGATTTATATGAGCCCTCTGTCAGAAGCTAGTTTTAGCAGTCCAATTTTAGCAGTAGAGCCTATTTAGCAGTACAGTTTTAGCAGTAGAGCCCGTTTAGCAGTACAGTTTTAGCAGTAGAGCCTTTAGCAGTACTTTTTTAGCAGTAGAACCCGACCACGGAATTGGCCACCAAGATCGTGCGATTTGATGCCATTAGACTTTTTCCTTTGGGATTTTTTTAAAGGAAAAATGTATGCTAATGATCCACAGACCCTTCCGGGGCCCAAGGAAGTAATTGGACGCATCATTAATGAAATTAGTCCGCAATTATGCCAAAATGTTATTGACAATTTCGGAAAAAGAGTTTGCAAACGAAGACGAGGCGGCCATTTATCGGATATTGTGTTCCACACATAACGTCCATGTTTGTACCTTATATTAAAGTAAAAATTTCAATTAAATAATACGCTTTATTGATAAATAAAAATGTCAAGTCACTTTGAGACATCTTTTATTTAAAAAGTGATGAGCAACGATTTTAGATTCAATGAGTTTGTTTGTGACGTATATTTCATACGTGCTTCCACGGATAGTGGCTTATTAAAGGGTCATGCCTATTTGCAACCTCGAAAAAATCGATAAAAAAGATCTTTTGTCGAAGTAGAACACTTTGTTCTACTGATATAAAATATACTCTTCAAATTTCAAGTTCATTTGATGAAAATCTACGAAGTTGTAGGTCTCTGAAGAGTACACTAAAAAATCACTTGGGCTACCTAAATTCCCCATTAGGGGTGCCAACGAATGGTTTGTTGAAAAAATAGAATGTTAGGTTATTTTAAGAAATGTTTATTCCATTGAAGTAACGAATACTCGAAATAATCAAATAATTTACTGTTTCATGTTAATTGTCCATTTGGGCATGGACAATTTTGTTAATCCAAGTGATTTTTTGTCTTCATGTACTCTACATGCACAACCGGAACAGACTCTTCGTACTCCTGGCAGAAAGCCTCCCCTAATTGTTAGCTCGCCACACCCCAACATGACTACAGTGTTCTACCTCAAAATGCTTTCGCTGTCATCAAACCCATTGAGGAGGATCTCCCAAAAATATCATTGTCAGAAAGGTGTATTGGCGGAATTGGTTTAGATATTCCTTTCGCGGTGGGCCGTGTTTTGTGGGTGCAAAAGCAGGGCCCTCTTCAATAATTTGTAGATTACAGTGGCGCTTAATAAAATTAAGTTATAATCAATTATTGTACCAAACGATGAACTCGAATGAAAAGTTTCACATAAATTTAGTAGATTTAGACATTTTTACATTTTCTCTGAAAAGTCGTGAATACGAACATTTTTCTGCTAGTCACATTTTTCTAAGCTTTGTTATTAATATTTTCTTCAAACATTCCTCCCTGTATTTAATGTTGTTACGGGCTCATCCGAATTTTTTACATCCTCAGTGCAATTTATATCAGACATCTAGAATTATTTAGTAGATAAATTGTTAGATAGACATGTGGCCAGAATGTCATCTCCATAAAGTGTTGCATAAATTAGACGAATTTTAACCTTCCGCGGTCACCCGGAATCAAAATGATCCCTAGCGCAACTTTAAACCAAAATTACTATAAGTTGTTGGCGGCCACTTTTTATAATAAATTGCTCATTATTTTATGATTATCGTTCTTTATTTCACTCCGAAATAGCTCTTTAAATATAAGAATACATACCTTTTTTGGTACGTCCACTATCGAGCTATTTTTTTCCTTGAATTATCATATCTCAAGAGTATCACCCTAAGATTTTATGAAAAAAAAATTAAAATTTTCAAGAGTTATGATTTTTTTTTAGTAAAAAGAGGGCTTTTTTACGCATTGACCCTTTGCTGATTTTTTTCGCCATTTTAAAATTCGATAAAAATATAATACCAAGAATGCTACATTCTAGAATGTTCAAACTAATATTCTGAATTTTTTATGAGTCATTCGGAACGATACGGTCAATGCAGCAATAGTTCAAACATGGTTGGGGTCATTGTGACCCCCTGTGACCAGCGTGTTCCAGCCAGAACGTGTGACCGCAAAGGGTCAAAGTAGTAATTTTTTGTTAAAAGTTTGGCAACTTGGCTTGGAATTTTACTAGTATACTGGGATGTATTTTTACTCAAGACAAAATTGAGTTAATTATCAAATATTTGGGTTCGTGAAAGGAGTGCCTTAAAACAACGAGTGCCCACAAATACGCTGCCAGAATGTTGGAAGTTGCATTACGTGTGAATGACATTCTTTATGGACTTGAAATAGACGACACGGTGTAAATAAAAAATAAATTATTTTACCTACATGCAAATTTCTCTCACAATTTCAATCGCGCTTTTCTCAAAACAGTATTATTTGAAACGGTGACCGCGATTTCTCAAAACTACTACTAATCCGATTTTCCAATTTTACAAACTTCTGGATACATAAATGTTTTCGTTCAGCGAAGGATTTTTTAATTTTCCTAATAGTTTTTTATCAGTAAAGAACTAGCTATTTTTTCATCGATAAACAAACTTTTGACATCTGACCTCTGCTATTTCGTCTGAAGTTACAATTTCGAAACACCAAACAATCTGTAACAAGACGGCTTATTGTACTAAAGAAATTTTCTTCATTTTTTACATTTTAGATGAATTTTCTGCAATCGCGGTCACCGAAAACCGCGGCGACAAATGCCTATATTAGGAATCTGTCCTAATGCTACTGAATATTTTCCATTAAAGGAATTTTTGTTCATTGTCGAAAGTATGTACGATAAAATAAAATAACACATAAAAAAAATAGCGGATATTTGGTTAATGCCATAAGTTACCTCTTTTTCATGTACAACTAGGCAAGACCCCTTAAATGGGTATATATACAAAAAAATAATTGCATAGGTTTTCAAAACTACTTTAGTGATACTATCATCAGTCTTATATACAAAGACGTTCCAAAACCTTCATACAAAGGGGTACTCGCACGAACCAATTTATATTTTCATCCTTTTCTCACAGAATACCCTGACTGATAGCAGCGTCGCTTGAGACGAAAAAGGAAATTAAATTTGGTATACGCAAAAGATCTTTGCACACCTCTAAATTTTCCAGACCTGTTTGTAAGATCGTGGCCTTTCCATTCAAAGGAAGGTATACACAAAATCACGACTCTAAAGGGGTCTGCGTAAGCTTGACATTTCAAAAATACGTTTTCTTGTTGCATACCTTGATTGCCTAGAGTATCAACTTTAATTTGCAATAAAGATTTTGTAGAAATTCTAAAAATTGACCGCGATTATAATATGGCGAACCCAATAATAAGCGAAAAGAATATCTAAACATGCGATTTGAATGGCGTGTTTGACTATCTATTATCCCCCAAATAATTATGAACTATTGTAAACACTTGACAATATACGAGGGTCATTTGAAAAGTTTTCGGCCTTATCAACAAAACGTGATAGTAGAAAAAAACGTTCTTTCGCCGCAAGATAGATGGCCTTGATATATGTAAACCATCGAAATTTCAAATCATTCTAATCATTACTTCTATTACATTACATTACTGACTTCCTTCCAAAGTTGCCAGCTGACGTTGTTCATCAACAATGGAGAAAAGCGAGTATCGCGCAGTGACATAGTTCTTTCATTTGAAAGGAAAAAGACTCAGGAAATAATAGATGAGTTAGACTCTGTATACGGTGAAGGCTTCCCTTCATTTATAGCGATCAAATATTGGATGACCGAGT
Source organism: Ophion ventricosus (assembly GCA_963932345.1). NCBI lineage: Eukaryota > Metazoa > Arthropoda > Insecta > Hymenoptera > Ichneumonidae > Ophion > Ophion ventricosus. The sequence continues at coordinate 15,910,078 of OZ010714.1, forward strand.
ACAAACGTGGTCGTACGAGCATTTTAGATGAGGAACGTTCTTGGCGCCCGAAAATCGCTACAACAGACGAAATGGTCGATTTAGTTCATTGAACTTTGATGGATGATCGTCGATTGACTGTTAAGGATATTGCTGAGGCTTGTGAGATATCATCTGAACGGGTACTCAAGATTTTATATCAAGATTTATATATGAGGAAATTAATCGTGCGCTGGGTGCCGCGCTTGTTAACGATCGGCCAAAAGCACTCAGGGGCAAACGCATGTCTCGTGAGTGTCTTAGCCTGTATCAAAAAAATTCAGCGGAATTTTTGCGGCGAACGATAATCTCCGACGAAACCTGGATGTACCACCTTACGCCTGAGACCAAACAACAGTCAATGCACTGGATTGCGGTAGGGGAATCAGCTCCGAAGAAGGCAAAGGTCGTTTTCTCTGTAGAAAACGTGGTGGCGACTGTTCTTTTGGGGTAGCCATGGAACAATTCTTATCGATTACCTTGCAAAGGGGGAAACAATCAATGGACAGTATGGTAGGGAGGGGCATGTTGAGCAGTCGGGTAAGTTGGGCAATCGAAATATCTGGAAAACTAAGCACCGCACGAGGGTGTATCAAATGGCGGAGAGAGAGATATGGGGGCGGGGAACACATGACGTCATCGCCCATTGCCATGCGGCACACGAGACGGTAACACGGGACGTTTCATTATTTTTGCACCCAAAAGTAAAAAAAAACGTCATTGAAAGATTTTCTTCTACTATTGTATGAGAAGAGATATTTCAAAGTTCATTGCAATTAATGTTAATGTTTCAAAACCTAACTAATCAACAAACAACTGTTGGTTTATTACTGCATTGTACCAAATCATGTTGCAGACGTCTGATTTTTTAATGCAATTCTTATTTTGCCCTACTTACCTCATACTCATGCTCAACTTACCCCACTATCGGGGCAGGTTGAGCAAATATGGCCTTAATCATTTGAGAGCGATTATGTGTGAAACAATAAGGATAACAGGAATTTCGTCTACAGACTTTTTTTTCTCAGATAAATTTCCTATTGACCAAAGTAGGTTTAATTTTTATACGGTAGACTGTTAAGGAATTACAGGACGATAATTCCAAACTTGCTCAACATGCCCCTCCCTACCCTACTACGCTGCATTGCTGGATGAATTGAAGGCCACAATTGATACAAAACGTCCGCATTTGGCCAAGAAAAAAGTCCTGTTTCACCAGGACTCTTGGGTTCAGCACGAGCATCGTCGTGCGATTCCAAAGTTGAACGAAGTGAAGTTTCAATTGCTTGAGCACCCAACCTATTCGCCAGATCTAGCTCTCAGCGACTTATTTCTGTTTCCCAAATTGAAAAAACAGCTCGGGGAGGGAGGGGGAGAATATGGGTCAAATGCCGAGGTGGAAGACGCTGTGAACTAATATTCTTTGGGTTTGGACAATACATTTTTTTCTGACGGCTTGAAAAGTTGGGAGAAGCGTTGGACGAAATGTATCGAGTTGAAGGGAGACTACGTCGAGAAATAAACTTTGTTTTGCTTCAAAATATGTGTTTTTCTTTAAAAGGCTGAAATTTTTTCAAATGACTCTCGCCGATACGATCAATTCAGTGCTATCATAAAATCGGCGCACATATGCTAATATTGCATACTGTATGTTAGGTTTTGTTCAGGTCAAACTTCTACTATTCTATTTAAGCTTGTACAATTCGTATGTTTAACATTAACGTTTGTCGAGTACAATTTGCTAAAAGACCTTGTGAAAAGTGACTATTAAAAAGAAAAAAATATGGTCATCTTTACTTATAGTCAAGAGGTAAAACATTTGCAGCTGGGGCGAGCTTAGTAGTTTTAAGAACTACGCGTTTCTTACAAACTGTTATATTGTATCTTTGTTGCATTGCAAAAATAGGTTATAAGTTCAACACTTCTTCTTGTAGTTCACCTTTTATTCTTGCAGTACACACATTACTATGCATATAGCAGGTTGTATCATACAATATGTTACAAATCATAAACATCGTCGCGAATCACAAGCAACATTTTGTTCAATATATATATTTTAGTCCTGTTCGCTATTAGGATCTTGGGGGAGTTTATTTTTGATAGTGTAAGGCAATATCCATTTTGTGGAAACCTATTATATTATACAGCATTGAACAATCAACGTATATGCTGGTAAGATTGGTGGTTGCGGTTAAGGGATCAGTATCAGTCTATTTTCGGAAATTTTCGATTTTTTAAAAACATCAGTTTCGTATACTACACACCTGTAGAACTACGGTAGAGCACGTTATTTAGGTCGGAGTAAGCGATAAGGGGCTAAGAACAGAGATGCGAAACCAAAAATCCCAAGAAAGTGAAGTTTTGGAAGAAGCTGAAAGAATAATGTATGGACCAGGCATCGCTGATTGAGGGTAAGAGGCTTTTTTTTTTAATTTTATGTATATTTTTACAAGAGAAACTTTAAACGCGTTTTTCTCAAAACAACGTTTTTCGACCTTGTCGACATGATATTGGGAAAACTATTGCACCGATTAGTCTCAAATATACAGGGATTATTTTATGCATTTATCTCTTCGACCTCTACTAACGGTATAAATATTCATTAATATTTCATTCTATTTTTAAACAATTTGAGTTGTAAAAAACAGTCGAATAATTCAAAAGTGCGCCATTTTGTTTTCTTTTTATCGGGTGTGAAAGTTTTTAGTAGGGGTCATAACTACATCTCCACTTTATAATAAAATACTCGACTTTTAATTTTCAGATGCTCCAAAGCAGAGTTGGCAGTAACTAGTTACTTCAGTATCGGATTCGATTAAAGATACTCGATACAGATGTATCGAGCAACAAGAATTCGATCGATACTTCGCTACAAAAGTAGCGATCTCCAACAATCGCTCGATACGTTTGTATCGAGTAACGAAAAATCCTTTGATACTTGATACTTTTGTATCGAGTAACGAAAAGTTCTTCGATACTCGATACTTGTATCATGCCAAAGCCTCAAAATACGAAGCTATTCTGTTAACCGTTTTGTAATTTCTCACGGTTGATACAAAATCCTTGTACTCGAGGGAAGATGAATAATTTCCGACGTTTTGTCAATTTTTCAAAATTTGTTAAAAAAAAATTCAAAACGATGAAGACATTCTTGACAAATTTGTACGCATTCGGAAAACTTAACAATTTCATTTCAAATAACAAAAAAACAATTTTATACAAATTTAAACAAATAACAATATTATAAAAGTATCGAGTATCGAAGAACTTTTCGTTACTCGATATAAAAGTATGGAGTAACGAAAAGCTTTTCGTTGCTCGATACTCAAGTATTGAGTATCGAATAAATTTTCGCTACTGGATACAAAAGTCATGATCTTCAACAATAGCTTGATACTTTTATATCGAGTAATGAAAAGTTTTTCGATACTCGATACATTTGTATCGAGCAAAACGTAACGCCCAATACAGATTTTGGACAATTCTGCTCCAAAGTTATGATTTCGTTGTTGACAAGGTTAAAGCAGGGGTAACTTTAGGCAGCCAGATCACCAAGGTAAATATAAAAAAAAATTTAATTTTATCTTGTACTATGAAACTACTATTTTTGCATATAAAAAGATTAAAATATGGAAATTTTTTTTTTGAAATTATGTGCAATAGATGGACACTGATGCCTTAGCATATGTGCATAATTTATGCAACTGTTAAAATATCACTAAGTAGCACTATATTTATGGCCGTAACTATGATTATAAAATATTATTCTCCCCTCATGGAAATATAAAATATTGTTAAAGTATGGTTGAAAACACCATACATTTCTCTCAGTGTATTCGTCCGATTCACTACAAATTCGAATACTTTATAACATTTTCAATCGTACGACTCGATGATTATTCGATATGTTTGTCCATTTTTTAATAAAAAATTGTTTACTGTCGTTGGTACTCACCTGAAGGGAAACCGAGCTGTAGGAACCGCCGATAACTCCAAAGATCGGTCCAGCGCTAGCGGTTTTCCTCATCCTCGGTGTTGACCGATCCGTGCACTCGAGTATGCTGATGTCAAGATTCGACAAGGATGCTCTCACGAAATGGAGGCTTTGATTGAGGGCGTAAGTGTCTCTGCTGCATGTGTCGAGTATGTGAACACCCAGTGATATACCGGGCAACAGATTGTCTTCCTGATTGATCAGATCGACCGCGAAGAGCATCGCCTCGAGTCTCTGAACGCCACGGTTGTAAACTTTCGGGCCGCAGGTCGAGCCGCCCTTCTCGTGCACGGGAAAAAGTCCACCAAGAACAATGTCACCCGGTATCAAAATTGCCTCTCGCTCGACCGGTAACTTCGTAGACCCGACGAGCATTATCGTACCGCCGTAATTATGGTAAGCCATATGAAACGTCAACAGCAGGTTGAGAAACGGTATCATGAGAAACGAAGTTCGAGTCATCTTAACGGACGCCAGAATGATGTGCTACGTCGGATCCTCTTGAAGCGACGGAAGTGCCCGAAGACCGGAACCACTTTACAGTATAACAGCTCTACATGTAGTATGTATATATGTACATAGATTCACCACGGAGTATACTTCAAGCCGATGGGACGTCCGCTCCAGAAAGCGTTTCCTATATTTCCTTCACGATCTTCGCCCCGTTTTGTGCATACGTGTCTTCGCACACACGTATACGTGTATGTATATTTCTTCTATTCGAGGCCACGAAAACGATTTTACCTCTCGGTTTTCTTCATCCAATGATGACGCCGTGAAACCGTTCAACTTCAGAAACCTTGGCTATTATCCGTCGGAAATCGAGATCTTTTCTCAACCACACACGCGTATGCACTCAATGATATCCCGAATATGAAGGATCGATGCGATTCTTCTTGGGATGCGTTGCACAATGGGGAAATACACTTTCGAGAACTTTATATCGAGCTTGGATCTCTACGGGTGTTTGGTCGTAAAGTGATTTTTTTCATTATTTTCTCATCGTCGCTGGTGGTTGCTGCAGTTTTTTTTTAACACAAATATCTATATATACATACATGTATACAAATTATCACTTCTAGGCAGTTTGTTCTTCTTTCAAATACTTGTTGTTCCTTCTAATATTAATAATCGAACTTGGAGACTCATTTACAAGTATTATCCCGGAATAGTTCTCTTTTTCATCTGTAGAAATGTTCGGATCGAGGATTGCGATGAGAATCGATGAAATTTATAATCAACTCCCGTTCGTTCTTCATCATCTTCGCTATTCTCATCACCGTCGTCATTGTCGTCATCGTGGTTGTTGATATTTATAAGCTTTTCTTTTTATCAGCGCTCACAGGACAGTAGCCTCGATGGGTCGATGCTTGTTCCGGCAATAGAGCATTACATCACAGGGTGATATGTCACCCTAATCCCATCCGTGCTCTAATTAATTTAACGTCCTTCCTCGTTATCATCGTATTAGTTGCTGCCAGTCGCATGGGAGTAATCCTGCAGGCAGAAGCGAGAATTTTCATACAAATACCAGATATCGTGTAGTTTTTTCCAATAAATGCGCGAGTACTGATTTCGCCAAATTGGGAAAATGCTTGAAAAAATGAATCGATCTCTAGCAACTGCAGACGAAAAGTTATGCTAAATTGTGCAAGAACTATTTGTCCAATGACCCAAGGTTTTTTTAATCCAAATTTTTAAAATCGTGCCCTTTATAAATTCGTTTAATTGCAGAGCCATATACTAGGCTTGACGTTCAACCGTATATCGTAGTTCTCGTGCTACGATAGTGTAGAAAAGTTTTCTTCATAACACAGGGTAAAGCCACCAAAGAGTGCGCGCTACCAAAGAATACGCAGTGCTTTCAATTGTTTTATTTTTTCTTCTATTGACAACGTCATCCCTCGACTGCGCATTCATTTTCCGGCGCAGCTACTTTTTTTGCTGTTTTTTATTTTCTACTTGCTTTACCTGACGATTGTGCTGTTTTTAACTTTGGATTTTTTCTTCCTATCTTTATATTTTCGGTGAACACAAAAACTGAATTCTCGAAGTATGTTTGACAGCTAAGCGCTCACGATGTGACGTTCGTATCTGCGAGCTCAGTGCTACCAGTTACTGAGAACTTAAATTGCGCGTTTGCCACATTTCAACTTCATAAAGGGATCATTATCAGTCCATTTTCGGAAGTTTGGATTGTTCTGTGAGCTCTCAAAGCTCGCAGAATAGAGATTCGAAACTAAAAATCTCAAGAAAGTGAAGTTTTTGAAAAAGCTGAAGGAATAATGTATGGACCAGGCATCGCTGATGCAGGGTAAGAGGCTTTTTTGCAAAGTTTTATGTACATTTCTACAAGAGAAACTTTAAACGCGTTTTTCTGAAAACAACGTTCTTCGACTTTGTCGACATGATTTTGGAAAAACTATTGCACCGATTAGGCTCAAATTTACAGGGATTATTCTATGCATGTATCTCTTCGACCCCTACTAACGGTATAAATATTTATTAATATTTAATCCTATTTTTAAATAATTTAAGTTGTAAAAAACAGTCGAAAAATTCAAAAGTGCGCCATTTGTTTTCTTTTTATCGGGGATGAAAGTTTTTAGTAGGGGTCATAACTACAACTCCACTTTATAATGAAATACTCGACTTTTTGTTTTCAGATGCTCCAAAGTTAAGACTTCGTGTCGACAAGGTGAGAGCAGGGGTAACTTCAGGCAGCCAGATCACCAAGATAAATAAACAAAAAATTAATTTTTTCTTCTACTTTGAAATTTCTATTTTTATGTATAAAAAGAATAAAATATGGAAATAAAATTCTTGTAAATATGTGCAATATAAATGGAGACTGATGCCTTAATAACGTATTCGCGATATAAATAGACAAAAAAACGATAAATTACATTTCTAAACAGTCAATTATATGCATTCCAGATATTTCTGAGCTTAAATTTGTTTCCTTTACGTAACCGAAAATTTGATTATCCGAAGTTGGCAGCCGTTACAGGCGCCCGTGTTTAAACATATGCGTTCCTCTCTTACCCCCTGCTGTGCAGACGCCCTGAGCAATCTCCTTAAGAAAACAAACTTCAAAAAAACGATTAAAACAAAATCTAATGTTGTCACGTCCTCTTAGCATAACGGTACTAGCGTCAGCGTTTCATACCGTCGATATATGCGATGTTCGCACAAAGTCGCTAAAATTTAAGTCAAACCGGTAAATCTTCTTCAAAGTCCACGAACCTTTAGATGTCCAGAGTTATTTCGATCTACTATAGATTTTAATAAATTAAAACGAAGGAGGCAGGGGCAGCTTTAAAAAATCACCAAATATTTTTAACATTCCGAATCAATTCGCCCTCCTTTAAGGTAGTAGTTTCGCCACAGTCACGTTGAAAAGTTGATTCTCCGCTGAATCGATGAAAGGTTCGAAATATTGCGAAATATCCTTATAATGTAGGTTGTACATCTTATCGGGATGTAAAAACTTATAAAGCAATGATGAAAACGCCTAATATAATGTTTACCTAATCCTTGCTTTTGTATCAGACTATCCATGTCGGCTACTAATAGATAGATATTCTGCGTATACGAATATGCACATACCACTGTAATCTAGTTCTAGTCTGCTCCAGTCGCTTCGTGACGCTAGCGTCGATAGGCATTTCTTTCTGGACGGTCAAAATTCATTTTTTTTGTTTACCCACTTCGTCAAATGTTCCTCTATAATTGAGAATAAAAAAAAAATCTGTACAAAAATTTCGAAGTTATTTCGCGAAATGTGAAATGTTCAACTGCTCCCCATAAGAACACGTGTAAAACCGTGCGATCTTTAATTGCCTATATTTCCAAAACGGAACGGTGAAACCTTTTGAAATTTTGCAGGTAATCATTTAATAGTGTTCTGAATGGGTCCTCAAAATAAAAAAAATCTATAGAAAAACGCCTTGGCGAGACTACTACCTTGAGGGATAATACCACTGTAGGATTTTGGAAAAATCGTTTTTTTTGTTTCAAAAATACTTTGGGGTCATAAAAACAATATGCAATTGGTCCTGTAGCGAAATTTTTTTTTTTAAGGTTCAATTATCGATTTTGCCGCAGCACCTAGGAGCGCGTGCTGAGTGCTCGTATAACTTTAAACGCGTTTTTCTCGAAACCACTTTTTTCAAACTGGGAAGACGGATTACTCGAACACCTTTGCATGGATCGATTTGAAATTTTGATAGTAGCTTCACAATTACATTTTCTATCGGAGTACATAGCCGTTTTTTGATTAAATGTAAACTTTTTTTTAAAAACAATTTACTGCTTATTTTTTGGGCAAAAAATCGATTTATATCTTCCAAATTGCGCCATTTTTTCAAAATTTGATAAAAAAAATCCTTACGTAGTCCCATAGCTAATAATATATAGATTATAATTTTTTTTTTGGTTTTTGTTCCAGGTCTTATACTTTACGAGAGAACCGTCTTCCCGTGAAGCTATTTGTAAAAAACACGTTTTCCAAGATGGGCTCTGTCGCCCTTTTCTGTATGAAAATTATAATACATTTTTTTTTAATACTTTAATATGTGTTAAATAAACCCTCTCAAAAGAAATCCTATTCCTTTTTTCATACTCTCAAAATAAATTGTCAAAGTTAGACCTTATATTCTGCCGCTAGAGTTTCCCTTAATACTTCGAACTTGATATTTTATAAGTACCGTTTTTTTCGTTTCTATATATGTGCTATAGAGCCTAGCTTTCCTGCGTTTCCTAAAATACATCGCGTCGCCAAGGAATCGTCGGTCGGGCGAGAGGGTAGAGATTTTTTTTAGGCCAAAATCGTTAGGACTCGCTGATATCGCCCGCCGCTTTACTACCCCGGCCCTACAGAGGTTCTCAAGTTATATCGGAGTTTTTTTTGTCCCTCGAGCGCGATATAGAGGAGTAGAAAGAAAATAGACGCAGAAAGCGATAAATGTCATCGTCGGGGAAGTCTCGGAAGAATCAGTTAGACCGAAACATCCTCGTAAACAGCATCGCTCCATTACTACTACAACAGTAGACTTTCAGTGGTTCTCATGCAAACATACGTGTGTATGTACATACACATACATTTATATTGCAACGCGCTCGATCGGAGATTTCCCAACGGCAATTACGTGGATCGATATATGCGCAATCCCCAAAAGTACGAGGGTTATTTTTTTTTGTCTTGTGCTTCATCGATTCTCGTTCTCTCTTCTCTCTGAGCGTGGGATAAACTGTTTTTTTTGTCTTATTGTTCACCAATTTTCCTCTTCCTCATCTTCGAGCAAGGAATGAATAATTGGATCGCCATCCCTGCAAGCGGAAATGGTCATCCTATTCGTGAGCGCTGAATGCTCTCCATGTATCATGGTATTTTGTTCTCTCTACGCAATCTTGTACACATTCAATGCTCCTTTTTACCTACAGTTATTAATAATACTTCGCTTTGCACCGTGCTCAATCGCTGGTCCGCATTATATCCGAATCAACGGTAATAGAATAACTGTAGGTTTGTTAATTAAGGAGTTACGTGGGTTTCGAAGCCAAAAAAGCATATTTTCTCTATTTTTTTTAAATATAATATGTAAATAATTTTATTCAAAATATTAAGCACATAAAAAAGCCAAACTTCAACCAAATATTTTTAAAATTTCATCCAAAAATTTGGGAAATTCAGCCGGTGGGACCTGGTTTCCGGAGACCCTTAAAAAAAAAGTGCCCTTGTGTCAGGATAACTCGTGATAGCTTTACCTGAAATAAAAAAACCAAATTTTTTCTGTTAGATAAGTATAGCTGGTAATCGAACGAAGGATTTTTAAAAAAATTGAAATTTGCATTTTTATCAGAGTTGTATGCAAAATAGTTCAATTTTTGGTACAATTTACACTACGTATAGCCTTGTAAAATTAGTTGTAATCGAAAAAAACCTTCGTTCAATCATTAGTCAATGCTATTTTGAAGAAGTGTGCAAAATTTCAATAAGACCGATGCATTAGTTTTTAAGAAATCGTGTCCACCGATTTCAGAAATAGTGTTTTGAGAAAAATGCGATATATCTGCGTCGCTCCCGGCCGGTCATTCCCAACGGGGGGAATTCCCAAAGGCTCTCTTTCTCCTAGACTTTAACTCCGATTGACTTAAAACTTTGGGAGAATATTCTAGACATATTGTACTATCAGATAATAAAATAAAAATGGATTTTTTGACATTTTCAAACCCACGCAACCTCTTAAATGGAGACTGGGAAGAGTTGGCGTATGCATTATCGATTTAAGGTATTTCTTTCATAAATCCAAATAGTTAAAAGTTGACTGATTTTCGTCGAGAATGAAGTAACAATACATCCCAGTATACTGATAAAATTACAAGCCAAGTAACCGAACTTTTAACAAAAAATTACGACTTGAAAAATCGTTTACTTTATGGAGATGACATGCTTCACACATTTCTATATAATAATTTTTATACTAAATTAGCTTTCGCCCATAGCTTTGCCTGTGTGGAATTTGGCCCATAGAAACTTCATTACCAGTTGCACCCCTTATTAGGGATTGTTTTAAAAAATCCATGATCATGGATGAAGAATATTTATACCAAGTTTCACATTGGTACACGCAAGGAATACAATTTTCCATACCAATTTTTTCATCCCATTTCATCCTATTATGATTTTGGATTGATAGTGTATGATAGTACATTATCATGATAGTGCAGATGACGTATGATAGTATGATGATGGGTTGATTTTCGAAAGATCGTTTTTTAGTACACCTCTACGCCCTTTAAGGTAGTAGTCTCGCCACAGTCACATTGAAAAGTTTTTTCTTCGGTCAATCGATAAAAGCTTCGAAATATTGCGAAATATTATTATAATGTAGGTTGTACATCTTATCGAGATGTAAAAACTTATAAAGTAATAATGATAACGCCTAATATGATGTTTACCTAATCCTCACTTTTGTATCAGACTATCCATTCCGGCCACTAATACGTAGATACTCTGCGTATACGGATATACATACACTCCTGTAATCTAGTTCAAATCCGCTGTAGTCGCTTCGCGGCGCTAGCGTCGCTAGACATTGCTTAATTTAAATCGCTATATCTCTGAAACTAGACGGTCAAAATTCATGATTTCTTTTTACCCACTTCGTCATATGTTTCTCTGTAATTGAGATTTTTATTTTTTTAATCTGTAGAAAAGTTTCGAATTTTTTGCGGGAAATTTTTCACTACTCCCCATAATAACACTTGTAAAACCATGAAATCTTTGATTGCCAATATCTCGAAACCGGAACGGTGAATCTTTTTGAAATTTTGCAGGTAATTATTCAATAGTGTCCTGAATGAGATCTCAAAATTTAAAAAAATCTATAGAAAAACGCCTTGACGAGACTACTACCTGAATATATGTTCTAAATTTCATTGAGATAAGAGCAGGGAATTTGTTTTTTTTTCCATACATACTTCAACACCCCGTTGCACACCTAGGTTAATTTAAAAAATCCTAAAATACGGGTTTTATTATTTGTTTTGAAAAATATCTATATCAAGTTTAAAGTTCATGACTCAAGGAATACAATTTTCCATACAATCTTTTAGACCCAATTTCACCGCCTTAAGAGTTGATTTACGGAAAATCCTTTCTTAGAGCACCTCTACACGATGTAAGGAACGTTCCAAAGTTCAAGTTAATACACGCAAGGAATATCATTTCCCTACAAATTTTTATACCCTATTTCGCCCCCTTAAGAATTGAATTTGAAAAATCGTTTCTTAGTGCACCTCTATACCTTCTAAGAAACCTATCGTCCAAATTTCATGTTTCTATCTTCAGCGGTTTAGGCTGTGCGTTGTCTATATGTCAGCCAGTCACGGAACTCTTGTATATGTATAAATAGATAACTCTAGATGTCTGATATAAACTGCTGTAAGTAGGTAAAAAATTCTAAAGTTTCTCAGAGAACATGTAAAAATGTTTAAATTTACAAAGTTTATGTGAAATGTTTTACTCCAGTTCACCGTTGGGCATAAGAATTAATTGTAACTTATTTTTATTAAACGTCGCTGTAATCTACTAATGATTCAAAAGGGCCCTGGCTTATGCGACCACAAAATACGGCTCTTCACGAAAGGAATACCTTTAACCCGGCCTTCTGCCCAAGCTCACAAATGTGAACATACATGTGGCTGTAAAGAGAGAAAAAAACTGGAAAAACTCTAGAAGGAGAGAAACGAAGAAAGAAAAGAAATTAGACGAGAGTGGAAAAGCGTGTATATGAGGCTGATGGAAAAGGTTGACGATATAATGCGCAAAGTGCATTTCATCAGCCGAGGCATTCCTCTCAAAAGCGGGCACGGGGACGAAACTTTTCGCCCAGCTTGGCCAGGTTTATCCAGTTTTTAGAAAAAACCACGCACCATTACCCTCGACGAAGAGCATCGAATGTCCGTGAGAAAAAAAGAAAACGATACAACGAATGAGTTCGAAAAAAATCAAAGAAAACTACGAAACAGTTCTGCGTTTGACTTGTTCGGTGGCCTTTTCCGAAATCACAAACGTCATGCTAACCCAGAAGGGCAATATCTCTCATTCCCTCTGGCTCGTCCCTCGCTAGGGTTGCTAGTGGAGGATGAGTGGTGGAGAGCCTGGGAGCAAGGGCGAGAGCAAGAAGGGGGTGGGTGGACAGGCTGATGGGAGGATATGACAGTCAGCGGGATATGGTGCGAAGCTTTCGCGATGGCGAGAGCTTCGTGTGGTATAATATTGGTTGGTCGACGATGATGGAAGCCTTGTAGAGTGTTTCGACGCGTTAGTTTCCGATACACCCGGGCATATCGAGCACCGCCCGGGCCATTAAGAGTCTGAGAGTGTGACGGCTGCTCCTATCAGTGGTGTTACCACGTCCTTTTCACCTTCTCTCCCTCGCCGTTTTTTTTCCTCTTCATCTACCTCTTTCTCCATTCCACGCTCCGCGCAAGGGATGAAGCGGAGCTTTCGGATAAACCATCATCCGTGATGTTTCTGCGCGTTTCATGAGATTGCGGCAACCTTCTGGCGCTTGGTGTGCATCATCCCCCTCCAATTTTCTATTGTGAGCCACGTAATACTCGGGTATTTCTTTTTTATCTCCCTCGCACAAACACTCGGCTCACAGCACGGCATTAATGAATCAGCGAATTATCGCTCGAAAGAATTTTGGATCATAAATTTTATTCATTTTCTTTACGTAAAAAGTAAAACTCAAAGGAGCCTGCGTTCAAAACGCTTAACACGCGAACAGGATCAATTGGAGTTTGCCACGAAGTAGCGTGCAAAACTTTAGGATCGCTCTTTTCTTTTCTATATCGCGCGCGGTACAGGCTCCAAATTATTGCATGCGCAATAACTCCATCGCATGAGCACAGACACGCGTTAATTAAGGTAGCATTCTCGCCACAGTCACGTCGAAAAGTTTATTCTCCTCTCAATCGATGAAAACTTCGAAATATTGCGAAATATCCTTGTAATGTAGATTGTACATCTTATCGGGCTGTAAAAACTTATAAAGTAATGATGAAAACGCCTAATATAATGTTTACCTAATCCTCACTTTTGTATCAGACTATCCATTCCGGCTACTAATACGTAGATACTCTGCGTATACGGATATGCACACACTGCTGTAATCTTGTTCTAGTCTGCTCCAGTCGCTTCGTGGTCCTAGCATCGCTAGACATTGCTTCATTTAAATCGTTACATCTCTGAAACTAGACGGTCAAAATCCATCATTTTCTTTACTCACTTCGTCATATGTTCCTCTGTAATTGAGATTTTTTTTTAATCTGTAGAAAAGTTTCGAAGTTATTGCATGAAATGTTAAATTTTCCACTGCTCCCCATAAGAACACGTGTAAAACCGTGCAATATTCGATTGCCAATATCTCGAATATACAGCGGTGAATCCTTTTCCAGGATTTTCCAAAAATCGATTTTTTTAAAAATGTACCTTAGTACCTATAAAATTATATTCCCAAAGACTATGGGTGTGAAAAATCTCTAAGTACTCGATTTTCGGGTTCTAGCGCAACCCCACTTGATTCATGTCGTGACTTTCTACTACCTTTAAACGCGTTTATCTCAAAACTACATTTTTCAAGTCTGCCGGACTCATAACTCAAACAAATTTCAACCGATTCACTTCAAATTTTAACTGCATATTTAGAATTACATTTTCTGAGGCACTACGTAGGATTTTTTTATTGTATTGCATAGCTCCTTTTTATAAACAATTTTCTGACGATTTTCTCATTGATGTTTACACTTTTTGTTTTAGAAATGCGCCATTTTGACAAAAAACAATATATCAAAAAAATCTTACGTACTGCTATAGCTATTCTTATATATAATCGAAAAAACTTTAGTGTCTCATCATAACTCAAAAATATAGGAGCTGATGATCCGGCCGTTGACCTGCCAGAAATAAAGGCGTCATAGGAAAAATGCTGCACAGTCGCCATTTTGACATGTATCACTGTGAAAAAATAATTTTGTATAGTCAATTACGTGCATAATAAAATGCCTATTTTGTAATTCCGATTTATTTTATGGTTTCGCTGAAAAAAAAACCACAAAATATGCCCTTTTTTGGTCTCTAGAGTGGCCTAAGGCCTTAATAGTGACCTGAATGGGGCCTCAAAGTAAAAAAATCGATTAAAAAAACTCCTTGGCGAGACTACTACCTTAATGAAACTAGGATATTTAGTTTCGTAGAATTAATCGGAATTGCTCATCAAGCATTTTTCCCTAGGACAACGTTAATTGAAGATTATTCGGCACTATTGAACTGTAGGAAATTTTCAATGCTTTCTCAGGCATATTGCATTATCGGTTAAATTGGTTTCGATCATTCTGGATCCCATGTTTCCTAAAAACACCACCCGATATCGGTCTTTGTGAGTATGAACTAATGGACCATAGCCATACGTGAAATATATTAGTTCACCGCGTTAAGGGGCCAGACCACTCTGAAAATTTCAAAAAATCGATTTTTTTTTACTGTTTTCGAAAGTACATACATTCCGAAATATTGTGTCAAAATTTTATGAAAATCCGACCTCTCTAAGTATTTTTTTTTTACCTGAACGTCAGGACCTCATTTCGTCTACCTGAGCGTATAGCGCGCTCGGCCGACCCATCGGCCACAAACATCCTCCTGCTCTTTCTGAGGAAGTACAGGAATTTTTAAAACCTATTTACGAGGATCTCACCAAAACAGAACTGCTCGAAAGGTGTTTAGGTGGCCATACGCAAAACAATAATGAAAGTTTTAACAACTGCGTATGGAATATGACACCTAAACACATGTTCAACGGCAAAAAAATCGTAGACATTGCCTGCAAAGTTTCCGCGTATGTCTTTAATGAAGAATTTCGTCCAGTGCTTAAAATAATGGAAATAATGGGCATCAAACTCGGCCCGATCGCCATCGGATTCGCCAACAATCGCGATGACGAGCGTGTTCGCTCTGCAAACCGCCGCAGTTCTGAGTGCTCAAAAGAGACCAGAACCAAACGAAAGCAAGCAAGACTTGAAGAAATCGACGATGATGAGCAATCAGAAGGGATTTTGTATGGTGCAGGAATTGCCGATTGAGTTTAGGTAAGAGTTTTTCATAGTATAAACTTCACACGCGTTTTTCTCGAAACAACGTTTTCAAAATCTAGCTCCATCGTATCTCTAAAACCAATAAACCGATTCTCTTGAAATTTGAACCACATATCACAAACATGATTCGCAACAAGATGACCCTCGATGGTTTTAAAATTTTGATTTTTACTTTTTTTTTTGCGAAAAACAGCGAAAAAACGCGTTTTTTAAACTTTTTTCGTTTTTCTTCTGCCATTTTTTAATTTTTTGATAAAACTTTATATCCGAGGGTCATTTTGTAGCTGGTGTCATACTGAATCTAATGGACTTTGATTTTTTTGTTTCAGACAAGCCGTTGCCGAGTTGTGATGGAGCTATCTAGCCCACCTATTTTTGAGGCGTTACGTTAAACTATAGTTTTTCTACTTAAAAATGAATAAAAATGAATTTAAAAATTTTTTTAAATGTATTTCAAGACTTTATTTATCAAGCTTTTATATTCATATTATTTATCAACAACTTTTATATTCATATCTTTTATAAAATCCTCAAAAAAAAAATCGCGAAAATAGCCTTTTTTTCGTGGCTCCAAAGTGGACTGGCCCCTTAACCCCTTACCCGTGTATGGCGCATATATGCGCAAAAATAAAGCGTGCCCACAGAGTAGATGACGTATATATGTGTCATGACGAAAAAAAACCGATGAAAACTGATTGCTAATATTGCGATTTGATAAAAATTTGGTTTCCCTTGGTTTTTGCGGGGCTGCTGAATCCAAATATCCTCTGCAGGCACTTGACCTCCGATAGTGGCGTCAGTTTTTTTGGGATAACCATGGAATAATTCTTATCGATTACCTTTCAAAGGGAGAAACGATCAACGGACAGTACTACGCTGCATTGCTGAATGAATGGAGGACCATAATTAAGAAAAAAAGTCCGCATTTTGGCTAAGAAAAAAGTACTGTTTCCCCAGGATAACATTCGGGTTCACACGAGCATGGTCGCGTTGTCAAAATTGAACGGATTGAAATTTGAATTGTTCGCGCACTCAACCTATTCACCAGTTCTAGCTCCCAGCGACTTATTTCTGTTTTCAAATTTAAAAAAAACTTTCGGGGGGTAAAAATATGGATAAAATCCGAGGTGGAGCACGCTGTAAAACAATCTTTTTCGGGTTTAGACAATCAATTTTTATCTGACGTTTGAAAGATTGGGAGAAGCGTTGAACCAAATGTATCGAGTTGAAGGGAGACTACATCGAGAAACAAATTTTGTTTTGCTTCGAAATATGTGAGTTCCTTAACAAGGCCGGAAACTTTTCAAATGACCCTCGTATATTGAAAAGTTTACATATTTTCTTTCCGGTTGTAAACCATCGATGATAATAACAAATTACAAGTTACTCTAGTAAAAATCAATCAAATGCTTGAACATAAATAAAATTTCAGAGTGCCGACAAAAAATGCGTGTCAATCTGGTGGGGAATGATGATATACGCATATACATATATATTTGATTGCCCGGATGATGTGATTGATGTATATATTGAAGTTATATACGTATACACGTAAGTAGGAAGCACTTTGCTCGGGACGAAGAGGTTCAGATCGAAAGCCTTGGCAATGCCTTTTCGTTCGTGCCCAAGGGAGAGTCTCCCTCGACTCTTTGGGGGAAAATTGATGGTCTCAAAAGTTCTCAAACAGCGTGACCGAGAGAACGTTCAGTTCGCTCAACACTCTGTGAACGACGGTTTTCCACATTCAACGTGTTCCAATTTGCGGGAAAGCGATCTACAGCTTGAGAATTTCATCCGGTACATTTCAAGGCTCCAGAAGAGCAGAGTGTGTGAGATAAACGGCAAGAAATATCGGTGAGGAATACCAGCAAAAACTTTGGGACGATTTGACAAGACCCAAGGGAGTTTGAACTAAAAAAAACGGTCCGGTGTTTTATCTCTTTAACGAGATTTTTCGTGACTCAACTTGTTGATAAACTTGTCCAACTGTTACGGTGCTTCGTTCTCTCCGCTTGTTTGTCGTGAGGCTCGCAATAACCTCTGCCTATGACATACATTTTCTTTTGTTCGATTGTATAGGAGACATGTCAAGCCGTGGAAAGAGACACAAATGCCATGACAGTGGAAAAAACATGAGAATAATTCGTTCACTCTGTTCATTCATCATTCACACAATCGTTAAAACGTCCTCCTCGTCAGTGTCATGTACATCCCCAACAAACGGAAAAAAAATCGCGTCCCCGAGAAACTTGTATTCGGTAATCACGAAGATCCAACACGCCATACGGTCGACGAGTTCGAGTGATTCGACGATTACCAGAAAGTTCAAGATTTTTTTATTTTTTTTTTCGACAAACGAGCTCGGCAACTTCTATCGAACGACGCAAATAAAATAACTTTCGTATTCGTATTTTTTTTTATTTCTACTCTTCCTTCGTATACCGATTCAAGCTTTTACAAACCCCTCTCTCTTTTTCAATTACACTCCAAACTTGTCACTTCACTGCTTTCAGTTCTATTTTTTTATCAGGTGCCGTCGTGCCTAGAAAAACATTTACTAGTCTCAACGAAACTGCATCCCAAACGGTATTAGTTGGCGCGAATCCAGTGCGCAGCTGAGCGATCACCCATCCTAGTATTGGCCCCGGCTGATGCTGCTCAACCTGGGAGTTCACCGGATTCATACATCGATCGCACCACCACTAACTTCTATAATAGTAATTCGCTCCAAAGTTCAAACTATTGAACTTACGTTTCACTAGTTGCTAGGTACTTTTCACAAACCACTATTTCAAACTACATATAATTATAAAAAATATATAATAACAATATTATAAATATAATATCATATAATATATAATATTATATAATATATAATAATATTATTGGGTCTGTATAATTCCGTAGCGAAAATAGAGTAAATTTAAAATGTAAAATATTTACCTAAAAAAACGGTTTTAATCAACTGAGTATGTTCCATTCTGCTCAATGACTTTCTGCTATCTCTCTACGAGGCCCATTATCCTTCTTTCATAGAAGTCCTGAAATCTTTAGGCAAAGGAGTCGTCCCAGTGGTGTTCGACGACGTCCAGGGAATTGAAAGTTTCATTATTCAGACTGTTATGTGGCGCCCGGAACAAGTGATAGTCTAAAAGAACAAGGTCTGGACTATACGGTGGGTGCACCAAAACACCCCACCCAAGCCGCAATAACTTTTGCCGGGTCATCAGAGTAACGTGTGGTTTAGCGTTGTCATGGTGGAACACTATGCCCATTCTGTTCGCCAATTCGGGCCGCTTCTGATGGATTGTTTGCTTTAATTTGTCCAGTTGTAAACAGTACTTGGTCGAATCAATCGTGTTGTTGGGTGGCAGTAGCTCATAATAGACGATTCCTTTGCAAAGCCACCAGATAAAGAGCATGATGTTCTTCGGGTGTAATCCAGCCTCTTCGACCATCTGAGCAGCCTCCCCGAGCTTCAACCATGAACTTTTTCAACTGACATTATTGTAGAAAATCTACTTTTCATCGCCAGCAATCATTCGCTTTACAAATGGTCGTTTTGATGGATTTTGAGTAGCAAATCGCAAGCAGAAATTGGGTCCATTAAATTTCTTTCACTCAATTCGTGCGGAACCCAATCATCAAGCTTGTTTACCGTCCCAGCTGACCTTTTCGTTCTTGCGGTCAGCTGGACTGATGTCTGAGACCGAAGGGTTCATCTGCGCCTGCCAAGACGGAGTCATCAACACCCTAGCCTATCGGTGCCGCGTTTTGGGTCAGCCTCTGCCGACCATTTTGTGTCGTGCATGCAAACAATCGCCGGAGACACTAACGCATCTACTATGCGGTTTCCAGCTATATCCATCGTCATGACGCGGCCCTAAAGGTGTTATACTGTCATCTACGGGACTCTTCTGGAATAGACCGGGAGCCGTCTTATTTACCCCCGTGCCGCCTTATTTGGGAGGAGATATTGAGTCCGTTGTCGTGGGCGAGAGGTACAAGATTTATTGGAACTTCTCGTTCTCGACCATCGGGCCGCTTCAAGCGACTAAGCATGATGTTGTCTTCTTCGATTTCGACGAGACAACAATTTACGTCATTGAGTTTTCGGCCTCGGCCGAGGTAAACATCCCGCGAAAGGAAGAGGAGAAACTGCTCAAGTATCAACCTCTCTCGGCCGAGCTACGTCGTCTGCACTGGGGATTCAGGGTAGCTCTCGTTGTTCTGATCATCGGCGCGCTCGGGGGGATGAAGGAGTCTTTTGTATCAAGCCTCGTCGACATACCGGTTTGCAAACCCAGGGTCCGGTTGCTAGCAGGTCAGATGCAGAAGACGACTATTCTTGGATCCCTCCGTTTACTCAGGCAACACGATTGTGCACTGCGGTAGCTGCTCACCCTCTGGCTTAAGGGAGCGGCTATCGCGGAGCGATATTATTGACGCGTTTTTTTTTGGACTGAGCGGTAGCCGAGGTGGTGTCGGAACCCTCAAGTGTCGCCCAGCATTATTGTTCTGGTCTAGGTTAAGATTGAACCTAACCCCCGGGGTTAGGTGAATGTTTCCCGGTGCAAACTGAGGAAGTGTGTGCCCGGGCAATAAGTCTAATATCGATTATTATTGGTATTATTATTATTTCTATTGTTACTTTGTCCGTTTATTGTGTCTACGTTCTAACTATTGTCACAAAAATGCCAATCATTATTTCTATCCTCCATTTTTTTTAAATTTTTCCCTAGCTCGGTTGATGTATCTGTACCAGAAAGATAAATGTTAATATATACTCCTCCAATTGTATTAGCGAGCTATCATTATTTTAGGTGGTAGATATTATTGTTTTAGCAGCAAGACAAATACACATATACATATTTATGTGCGTGAGTATGTGTGTGTGCATGCGTAAAGGTTTTCGTAAATTTTTCATATTCCCATACTGTCTGCGTATGCTCTCGGTTTACATACGAAAACTGTTTGATTCATCAGCTTGAAAAAACATTTCGTTCATGGACGCAGATCGCGATTATTCCGTTTGACTCTCCGGGGGAATAAGCGCTTTCAGTCGGCTGATTCTTGGTCGATAGGAAACACGCGAAGAGAGATGAAACTCAATATTTTGCGACAGTATTTAGAGAGTACCTCTTCGGTTATCACTGGCATTTCCTGCAATCACAGACCGGATACCGTGCCTCACGTACAGGTGCCTACCTTTCGCCAAATCGATAATCGAAGTTCCCCAGCATCGCGCGAAATTTAGTTTTCATACTATATTTATAGATATACCTATGCCTAAATAGACCGAGGAACGGTCGTCCATATTTCAGAACGAGAAAACTAAAATAACATGTAAATATGCTTTGTTTTTTGCGTACTACTTATATTTCCGATAAACATTCGTCAAACGATCAACTTGTTGTTCTACTATTTTTCTGTTCTAAAATTCCAATGTGTATGCAGTTTCAATATAAGAAGGTATTTGAAAAGAAGCGAGCAGTATGGTGATTTCAAAATCACCGTTGGACTTTGATGCTTGTGAGTTTTGATGAAACGTTTCATGATTTTTTTTTTCCAGAGTGATAACTTTTAGGACGTTGGTCAAACCATTTTTCTCCCTTTCACGGGAGATTCATACGATCGTTCAGCATTGTGACTGTAAAAGTGGGATTTCAATTTAACGTTCCAACCGGCGTTCACCTATTATGTCATTCAATCTGTCACTTCAATGGCCCACTGACACAACCGAGAATCGATCGAGCAGCACTCGTTCCTTTTTTCCTCAAGGTAAATTCACCGTTTCGTGACCAATGGCGTATTTTTTTTTCGCAGCCGAATAATGTTGTTTCTTTGTCCGTGCCACCAATCGATCTATTTTTCGTTCGGCTCGCGCAATTATTCTTTGTTTCTCTTCAACTCTTTGTTCTCGCTATATCACATCCATCTTTTCCCGAAGTTCAAAGGAATTATAACACGTCCACTGTTTTTAATCAAAGCAGCTCGTCGAACCATCTTTTTCCATCTCTGCTCCTTATTTCGAGATTTTCCTTTCTCGTCTGATCTCCGCATCTATTTGTCTACTCGCATATATATAGATTAAATTTTTTTTCTTGGTATCGAATGAAAAGAGCGCGAAGCCGCGGTAACGGGGTACCGGAAGAAATCAACCGTGGAAGAATCCTCGAGAGTGCTTCAGGATTCACTTGAAAGTCCTACACAACTCTGACTCGACGAGAAAGAGCGGAGGTAGAAGAAGTATTCAAATTTCGCACGGAGTACTCGGTTTGCTTCACCATCGAGATTTATACGTCGAAAGGTGTTGTCAAAAAGAAGGGCCTAAATTGCAAGGTTCGAAACGCTAAACGAATATGCGTCAAGGCATTTTGTTTGCCAGCACGATTGCATTCACATTTGCGTAGGGGCGAGGGAAGAAAAAAAGGTCGCACCAGCATGCAGAGCCATTTATGCCAATTGACTTTCTTGTTCCTGTGCTTCCCCCTCGTCACGCCTACCTTCTTTTTTACCCCTAGCCCACGATAAGCAAGCTCACCCCTCGATAGACCCAGTGCACTCGGGGGAGAATACCAGCATGACTACTTTAACAGAAGCGTTGAACACGCTTTGCTAAACGAGGATGTTCCTATTCACCCGCACGAACTATCTCGACTTTTTTTTCCTTCTTTACACCGCAGCCGCGTAAACGCCCTATTCGAAATGGATGAACGTTCTTATGTAACACGTACAGCGAAATTGATACCACAATTACCTTGACAACTGACTTGGTCAATAATCGTAACAATGTATGTATTTCCAATGTAATGTTTCTTCGCATGCACTTGCGAGCCTTTTACAATCCCCAATTTCACGTTTCCGGTTTCTTTGAGAACCTCTTAAGGAGGCACGATCATGGAGACGAATCCAACTTTCGAGCCAGAAATTTTTATACGATGTTGACGAATAAGTTATGCCCCCTCTGGAAAAATTTGAGCTATATTGACCGTTCAGTTTTTTCGTAATAAAATGGCAAAGTCGATCACTTTGAGCTAGTGAAGCACGTCGTCTTATGAAGACGGTCGACCGGAAGTACGGTGATCAAGGTTTTGCTGCTCACGTATCCAACTAAGGTCGTTGGAAAACTGAAATTTGATAAATTAGACATAATAGATATTGTAAAAAATCGAAGATTCGAATTTCCCCGGGTAGTTCAAGTACTACATGATAAAACGGTTTCAACTTCCGGTTGAATATTATCATAATGACGAAATAGTACCCATAGACTTGCCAACGTCGGGCGTAACAGCTCATTCGTTTGGCGAGCATAACCTAGCTCTGTAGCGAGATTCTGTAATTCGGTAGTGATCGTTTTTGTTGTCGCTGCTAATGCTTGGAAATCATCGTGAAGACCCCAGAGTCGTTGAGGATCGAATTTTTCAGTTTTTATTAGTAAATATGTAATAAATGAAATATTTACCACAAATTTGGCACTTTGGGACCGACAATATTCAACATAAGTTAACATAAATCAGAACACCCGTGGGGTAACATAAATTTTGTCTCTTTGTTGACGCTGAGGGAGTAGTCTTAAGCTATTCCTTTCGCGGAGAGCCATATTTTTACGGCGCATACGCCAGGGCCTTTTTTAATCATTAGTATATTATAGTGGCGCTTAATAAAAATAAATTATCATTAATTATTATACCCAACGATAAACTTGAATGAAAAATTTCGCATGAAATTGATAGATTTAGACATTTTATCATGTTTTCTGAGAAGTCACAGTTACGAAAATTCTTCTGCTAGACACAAAGTCTTTCTAAGTTTTAGCTATATGTATAAAACAGTTCCGTGACTGACTGAATGATTGACTGACATATAGACAACGCACAGCCTAAACAACTGAGGATAGAAACATGAATTTTGAAAGATATGTTCCTTAGAAGGTGCAGAATTTCACTAAAAACGGATTTTTTTAAAATCAACACCTGAGGGGTTGAAATGGGGCGTAAAAGTTTGTATGGAAAATTGGTATAAATATACTTCAAAACGAATAATAAAACGCATATTTTAGGATTTTTAAACAAACCTCTAAGGTCCAAAGGAGTGTTGAAGTTTCTATGGGAAAATCTAATTCCCTGCTTTTATCTCAATGGAATTTGGAAGATATGTTTCTTAAAGGGCGTAGAAGTGCACTACGAAAATAATATTTTGAAAATCAACCCCTAAAAGGATGAAATGGGATGTAACAATTTGTATCGGAATTTGTATTCCTTGCGTGTATGAACTTGAATTTAGGTATAAATGTTCTTCAAAACAAATAATAAAACGCATATTTTAAGATTTTTTAAAACAACTCTCAATAAGTGTCACAACTGGTAATGAAGTTTGTATGGGTCAAATTCCACGCGAGCGAAGCTGAGGCCGAAAGCTAGTCATTCATATTTTATTTAAACATTCGGTGACTGTTCTTATTGCCGTTACGGAATCATCAGAATATTTACATGCTTAAAGCAGTTTATATCAGACATCTATAGTTATTTAGTATGTAAATTATCAGATAAAAATTTGGTAGCTTAGCTTGATATTGCATCAGTATACTGGGATGTATTTTATATGTATTTAATTGTAGATAAATATCAGTTAATTGTTAAATATTTGGGTTTGTGAAAGGAATACCTTAAGGCCTTAGGCCACTCTACAGGCTAAAAAAAGGGCATATTTTGTGATTTTTTTTCAGCGAAACCATAAAATAAATCGCAATTACAAAATAGGGGTTTTATTATACACGTAATTGACTATACAAAATTATTTTTTTCACAGCGATACATGTCAAAATGGCGACTGTGCAGCATTTTTCCGATGGCGCCTTTATTTTTGGAAGGTCAACGGCCGGACCAACAGCTCCTATAATTTTTGAGTTATGATGAGACACTAAAATTTTTTCGATTATATATAAGAATAGCTATAGATGTACGTAAGATTTTTTTGATGTATTGTTTTTTGTCAAAATGGCGCATTTCTAAAACAAAAAGTATAAAATGCCATGAGAAAATCGTCAGAAAATTCTTTATAAAAAAGGAACTATGCAATATAATAATAAAAATGCTACGTAGTGTCTCAGAAAATGTAATTCTAAATATACAGTTAAAATTTCAAGTGAATCGGTTGAAATTTGTTTGAGTTATGAGTCCAGCCGACTTGAAAAATGTAGTTTTGAGATAAACGCGTTTAAAGTTAGTAGAATGTCACGACATGAATCAAGAGGCGTTGGGCTAGAATTCGAAAATCGAGTACTTAGAGATTTTTCACACCCATAATCTTTTGGAATATAATTTTATAGGTACTAAGGTAAATTTTTAAGAAAAAAAAATCGATTTTTGGAAAATCCTAGAGTGGCCTTAAGAATCGATTTTTGGAAAATCCTAAGGCCTTAAGAATGTCCACAGCTCATATTTTCTATTGCAATATTTGTAGACAAAGCCGCCGATACATTTGGCTATACTTTATCGAGTTTCAGTTGCAATTTCATCAGAAACTGGGTACAATTACTTTGTGTTCGGTAGAAGAGGCACGGCTAAGCGGTCATCTAATCACGGTTTACCCAGGCTACACTATGTTTGATACCGGAGATCGTTGTATCGTTTAAAGCATCAAGTACAGCGTCAAGCATAGCACAGCCCGATCTCCGCATCAAGCACAGCGTCAAGCACAGCACACTCCAGTCGTGGATGACACTAATGTATATAACAATTGCTAATGTATATATCACTAATGTATATAACAATTGCTGTATGTTGAGCCATTCTCCAAAAGCAGATGGAATTGCACGAAACGTGAGAACTTTAGCCGCTTTTGTGTTGCTTATCATTCATATTTATAGAGCACGCTAGCTTACATGAATACATGGCACGTGTAATATAGCATTGCCGTGGAAAAAAAAAAAAATTTCGTTGGAGAAGAGGGCCTTGTTACTTCCGGTTAGGGTCAAGATCTCGTATCGTATTACCGAGAGCTTTACGTTGCCTACAACATATGTTCTTTGTTCACTTAATTCACTTTAAATTGCCACGTTGATTAAAAAACCCTGAAGTTAGTGTGAACGTTAAATGAAACCTCGAGTTTGCAGCAAAAATGGTAGAAACCTTACATGGAGTGGTGGCGAGTGCTCCTTGGAGTTATGGTACGAGAATCGCGTGGACGACTGGACTTGTGGAGCTATAAAATTGCTCACACACGTTCGGTAGCGTAGAAATAAAACACGGGAAAAAAAACGGGGCCAAGTATTATATTCTCACTCTCATCTGAGACTTTCCAGCCTTCCGTCTAAAACGATCCGATATAGTTGAGCGCACGGCATTTTGACGAGGGCTGAAAACAGAACATTGGAGTAGATCTAGCGGAAAAAAAACGTTTTGTGAATGACTTCCGGACGATTGGGCCAAATTCTCGTGTCTTTTCGATACTCCTCACATTGCATTCGATAGACGCGATAAGGGCAAGGCTACCAGTCTAGAGCCCAAACAAAAAGGCGAATTTCCACTATTTTTTATGGATAACCAGTATCTAGAAAGAAAATACTGTTTAATGGCAATTATTTCATATATTTTTGAGTATCTTTACAGATCTTTCACAAAATTTTGTAACAAAATAGCGGTGGTGAAGCGAAATGATTCGAATTTGCCTGATTGTGTCCTGCGGCCAATTCTTCAACGCCAATCTTCACAGTTAAACTTTAATTTTTTTTTTTGAACCTCATTACAACGTTTTACATCGATGTGCCCAGACGATTTTTTATATGTTGAAAACTTTTTCCGAATAAATTATTTTCGTCGATTTTTTTTACCGCCAACATTGTTTTTTTTTCAAACATGCAGCATTTTATTGAGAAATCGATATTTTTTTTATTTTCCTGCGTACTTGAAAGGAAAATCTTATGTAGAACTCAAACTATTTTGAATTTTCGTTCCGGGTAGAAAATTTGAGAAGAATTCTTGCCAACCGTAGGACACTATCGAACAAAAGTGACTCGCTTCATCCAGCTTCAGCGGCCCCAATGTGTTACAACATCTTGTGGAAAAATTCGTAAAGATACTTAAAGATATGTAGAATAAAGGCCACTGGACGGAATTTTCATTCTACGAACTGGTCACCCATAAAATAATGTCGAAATTCACCTTCTCCGGGCTCTAGACTGGTAGTCTCCCTCAAATCTTTCCGATCCACATTACGAAAATGAAAATTATTTGTTTCTCCTTCCAAACTATATATACCTTCTCCACTGCAAATCCAAGTGTGTTGTTTCATTACAGCTATATGTGTCACTTTTTACACATTTCGAAGTGTGTAATTTCTGGAATCGCTTCATGCTTTTTGTATTACACACTTAAGTGTATCATTTCTAGGCATATTTGATGTGCTATTTGATTATTTTTTATATAATATGTAAATATATATCTATATACACTACTCCAAAGAATTGAAGGAACATAAGATTTCTTCTCTTTTTTTAGGGTTTTTTGGAGCATTGCATCTCTGTGAAAAATGGTCGTTTCGAGATGAAAAAAAAGCATTTTGAAGCTTCAAGTCTCTAGTTTTGAGATCTTTTGATAACATTTTTTATGAGCTACAGTTATCTCGCAATCATAAGAACTAGCGCGAGACAAACATTTTCAAAATTTTTTGGTTTTTTTTCAAGGTCCCACGGGCTCGGGAATTTTTTTTTTCAGATCAATCAATATATAGGTCAGTTAGCTTGTTTATTCAGCTATAATTTTATTTTTTGTCAGTCTCTCGACGTCAATTTTTGACTGAGATATCGGACTTTGAATGAAAAATGATCCTTTTGTCTTTGATCATCGATATCTCAGCAACCAATGATCGCACAGAGAATTAAGGGGCAGCTTTGAAAACTTGAATACATTTCTTACAAGAACCTTTCATTGATCTTTGAGAAACCATTTTTTCCACCCTTAACTTCAATTTGAAAAAAGTACAAAAAAATTACTTTTTCTGGTGTTTCAGTAAATCTACCACTCCTTTACAAATATTCATGAAAAGACTAACGTTACCAGGTTTTTTTTCAGCTTAATGTACGCCCAATAACCCTGTAAATTTTCAAATAGATCCATCGAACCGTTTTTCCGGACCGATTGATCAAAGTTTTACAAAACAGTTTAAATAGGTATTAAGTATTTTAAAATTGACATGTCATGTTAGTATAAAGTACATTCAAATGGATATGTAAATTTTAATATACTTAATGCGGATCCACTGTTTAAAAATACGTACAAAATGTGCTTAATTTTACTGTACTACACATAAATGCATTGTTTCAGGCACGTTTGATACTTGAACGTGTAAATGTCTGCATTCACACATGTTGCATGTTTTGAATAAGACAGCAATAACGTGTTAAAATTGAATGCGGTTTAAGTGTTTGAAAATACACATCAAATGTGTTTGAATTCTTTATAACACACATAAGTGCGTTGTTTTAACTTGGGTATAGCATTTACACGTGTTAATTCCTAAAATTACACACCTTACGTGTAACAAATAAGACACATGGATTTGCAGTGTAGCTCCTTACTCGAACTATACTGGAGATTTTGTCTTTTCATAATTTAAAGCAGAAACGTCATTCATTGAGAAATATCATAAAATCAAACGTATGTTATTTTGTGTTGTTTATTTAGTGTTCTATTCAATAATAATTGGCGATTAATAACGCCTGTTAATTATTCCAACTGTCCAGCGTTGATTTGTATTTGTCTTGCCGACCTTCCACGAAATTGGACATATCTCCTTGAACGAAGTTTGTATATAGAACGGGCGTAGTGGCCTCGAAAGCTTACCAAAGCTTTCGTATGTGCACCAAATTCCATGAGAATAACGTGCACGCGTACGAGCAACTTGGTTTGCGCTGTTTAGCGAATGGATCGAAACTAGACTTTGGTATCGAGGCCTATTTGGATATTTCGGGAAGCCCGTCTCGCCATCAGGGCCGAATGAAAATCTTTTCCACAACTTTAGTAGAATGCATTCAGTCTTTTCCCATCGTGCTAAATTGGAGTCCTTTTCTTGAAAAAGATACTGAATGTTTCTTTGTTTGAGACAAAAGAACATTTCTATACTTTCAAGTTCTGCAATGGCATGTCAAAATTTCGGCTCCAATCGGAAACTGCCACGCTCATTACGCAGAGTATACGGTCAAAAGAAGATAGAGATGTCATCCGAGTTCAATGCATTTCGGGGATTAGTCCGGAGCGTACATCAAAGTCCCTAGAATGCAAAGATGTAAGTCAGATGAAAAAAAAAAAAAACATGTAGGCCTCGAAACACAGAAACTAAAGCACTCCAACATTCGTTTGCCGTTACTTGGTTGGGATGTCGTCTCTTGAAAAATGTGATAGCGAACCACAGAGTGCTCAGTCCTTCTAGCTCATCACCGGAAGTTGTTCCGGATAACAATGACAAGTTCCAGTTTAAATTTGGTATCCGCCAGTGGGTCTTGCGAGTAACGAAAACAAATCGATCGCTGCTTTTGTCACGTGGAGAGATTGTGGGGTCGAGAGGGACGGCGAAAGGGACCGAGTGCCGAGAGAACAAAATAATATGACGGTATATCGACACCCTCGTACCTAACTCGACTCGACAGAGCCGCTACAAATACTTCAATCTATAGAGGTATATGGATAATTTTAGTATCGAAAAATGTCAATATTCAATGTGACTATACATATTTATAAATATTATAAATTTCATACGAGTAATCTATGACTCGAATGCAGAAATTTACAAGTGCCACTCGAAGTTGCCCAAACAGATTAGTCGTATCTTTCATCGTTTCAAAAATGCACTGCCGGCTACTGTCTTATGTCATACTAACTTTTGCTCGCGACTCCGTACGTGTGGACTTTAGGATTTGATCCAGAGAGGAGATAAACAAAGAGATAAAAAAAAATTACGAAATGAAGGAAGAGGGTAGAGTGTCATATTTCTCAGGCACGCTGGTAGACTGACTGGCTGACTGATAAGGGTTGGTAATTAATGAAATAGTAGTATAAGCGCCAACGTGCAACTCCAGTATCATACTATGTCATTGTTCTTTACAGAACTTTATGGCTTTGCTACATAGCCCTGTAAACAATATTTTATGATTTATGGTCTCTATCAGCTTACATATAGTTGCACCATGCGAGAAGCATGGTGCACTTTCTTAATGCACCTCTACGCCCTTTAAGGAGGCTGGAGCGGTACCCTTAAACCGAAAATAATATATATATATTTTTTTTTTATTGCTCACACTATACTGAGTCTTCACGAATTTTTCGAAATTTCTTCACCACAAAACACCAGAGTTAAAAAATAGTTTAATGTATGTAATTTTACATGCTGTTAGATGGGCGTTCACGCTACGGTTGACATAATTTGTTTAGCTACTTAGTACGAAGATAAACCACTTCTAACAACGGATTAACGTAAACTAAACCTTTGCCACCATTTGGAAGAAACAAAATCCATCTTGCCTATCGAAAACCATATATATTCTATATTGAACCATCAAGGTTGGATAAAAGATTATGTATCTGTTTATTCTTCTAATATTTTAAATATTTTGCAAGCTTTTATTCAAATTCACTTGTGAAATGCAAAACGGAAAATCGATATTTCACCCACTTCCCGACTACTTATAGCTCTGAAATTTTGCAAACATACATCTAAGAGGTGACAATGCATGATCGAACTTTGAAAATAAATAAATAAAATAAATAACAATAACAACTTTCTGTGAGATGCACAATCGAAAATCGATATTTCACCCATTTCACAACTACTTAGAGCTCTGAAATTTTGCAAACATGCATCTAAGAGGTGCATGCAAAAAAGGGCTCAATAAATAAAGTAGGGTAAAAGGTAAGGTACAATAGGTGGTGAGCCAGCATCTATGATAGATGCCACCTATCACAGTTCTCCAGGATTTCTTCTTACAATCAACCAATAATACCACTGGTTCGTTTGGCAGAATTAATGCCTCCTTGCAAAAATTTCAGAGCTCTAGTAAAATGAATTAAAGACTAAAAAGTTGAAAATAATTTACATTAAATTTTTTTTATTTTTAAACAAACTTTTATTTCACCTACTAAAAAGCAGAAAATAATTTTCTTAACAAGTCACCCATATCCGACTATAAATAAAAGCTTGGGGTGATCAAAATTTAGACATATAATCATTAATTTACATAAATCGGTTAACATATCAACTGTATTCAATTGACTGTAAAACAACCTTAGATTTCTTAAATAAAAATCGGGAAACTGAGTATAAACGTGTGATAATAATTTCTCTAATTACTATCGTGCTAAATTCAAATCAAATTTATTAAATATTTAAAAAGTTGAATATAGGTGACTTGTTTAAAAAAATATTTTCTACTTTTTAATACATTAAATAAAAGCTTGTTTAAAAAAAAAATTTTAGATATTTTAATGCTTATGAACTAATGAAAGATTATGACTCAATATCTTTTGATTAGTCAATTCAAGAAATAAACATGTCTTAGACATAAACAATGTCTATAACAATATTGCCTTTAATCTACACCCACTTGTTTATGAAAATCACTTTTAAAAAATCCTTTTTTATTGGAAAAAATAACGAATTTTTTTGTCAAATTTGAACTTTTTCTCTGAAGTTCAATTAAAAAAATTATCAACTTTTTAAATGTTTCTTAGGTATGAGTTCAACATTTCGATGTTAAAATACTAAAAATTATTGGCTCATATTTTCAGATCAATATCGAAGTCGATGGATTTTTCCCAAACGAACAATTGCCGATGGACATAACGTCGCCATTTTGCAATAGTTTTTAATGAAAAAAATCAAATAGTCCAATTATGTAATAATGTGTACCTAAAGTTTCATAAATGTAAAAGGTTTTGTTCCATTCGAAGTAAAAAAATTGCTAAAATTTGCTATTTTTTCGTTATCTCCATGTAATTTGCCCCCTTAAATATATCGCGTTTCCTCTTCGTTATTTCATCTCGCCGGGTTTAATCATACTTTCCTGTGCGATTTTATAGTTCCTGCCAATCGTCCATTTACTTAGGTGAAATTGGAAAATTAATCCAAGAAGCGTTAATAAAAGTAGATGGTCACCTGACAAACACGCAGAGCCAAAATACGAACCGTTCGGAAAACCGACACATCGCTCCCCGTTCGGTCAATTATTGTAAGGCTGAAAGGCACGCGATGTATGATTTTTATCTCCAACACGCAAACCCATTGGCACTATATGCGCCAACATTTTACTTATCCAACTTCTGAATTCATTGTTTTCCAGCAAGTCCTTATAAATTTGCAGCAAAGGTATATACGGACCGGAGATTATGGACTAGATTAGATTGCCATGCGAGTGGCTTCCTCTTTTCACCGAGCCCGTTGAGTGTATTCACAACTTTGAAATTTCCCTGGTGACACATTTCACCCGGATCCGTCTTCCGTTAATGTGAAATCTTTCGACGACTCTCACCGACATTGACTCAATATCCATTAAATGTCTTCCAGCGATTTTGTCGAAAGATTTCTCTCTCCCTCCTATCGGAATTGATCAACTGCACGCAAGATTGCTCTATCATTGAATATTTCTTTTCTCATACGTGCATGCACGATCCGCCAAGCAAACGATTTACCCGTTCCGCTTATCAAGCAAAGCCGATATACATTGTTTTACTATCTTTCTTTCTTACCCAAGATCAGACACACTGAAATTGAAAATAAAAAAAGGATCAACAGTTTTTTTTACTTTCTACTGAACGTGAAAGTTGGCTATAATGCTGCCAATATAAAATCAATTAATCGTTATATCGTGCAGTTTTATTGTCAGTAACGATTTATTTGCATGTAACGAGCCGCTCAAATTGAAAAAAAATACGAATTCTATTATTTTCCCGAATTCGCCAGATAAATAAAAATTGCAAAAGTTCCCATTCACTTGAATTCCAAAAGATCCTTCAGTAATTGCCACGTCCTCTTTATATTGCAACCTCATCGTTTCAAATTAAATTTTGCAGGCTCCATCCGTTGCTCGATCGCTTAATAATTAAATGCGAGGAATCCTAATATGATTTGTATTTAGCATTCTTGTTATTCCATTCCCAGATCAGAGTGAATGCGAGACTACGATCTCTCATCCTTTTACTTGTAGAACACGTTCGAATGAATTTCAAATCTCGATATTATTCCTTGCTGTTCGTACAATTTCTTGTCACGTAGACTCGTTTAGTTGAAGGATCTTAATCAATGATATCGTAACGAGCGCAGATGATATTCGGGTTACGAAACAAAAGGGTAAATAATTACGGCGTCACGGTGCGAGCAGGATTGGCATGGTCGTCAACGACGGCAAAACACCTAAGCTCGCCAAGCTCACAGAGTGGAACGACGACGACATGTGCGAGCAGTACGTTTCTGTATGTACGCAGAATGCACCAGCATCAGCATCACTTAGGAAAATTGCAGTTCGAAAAGCACGAGCTGGAATCGTGAACAGGTTCGAGGGCTCTCCTCTGTGCTTTTTTTTTTTTAATATAAAATAGAGATGAATAGCTGTATTTATATAAACGCGGAAAATGCTGTCGCTCCATGAGCGATGTTGGAGTAAAGAAGAAAAGTTTCACTCTCAAAAGAATCTCGGTCACTAGTTCTTCGATGACATTATTGAGCTTTTCTCGTGACCGTATTGCACGTGTGCTTTCTCTTTTTAAATGTTTCCGAGATTCCGTGAATTACTATGCAAAATCCGGGTTGTCTTGGAGATGCTGCGTGACAACCCTAAAAACTCTACGGATGCCTAATCACGATACACGGATTTACGCAGCCACACACGTTTTGCCAATTTCGTGCGAGTAAACGCGTGAAAACGAGACACGTCAAAAACCATCG
Organism: Ophion ventricosus; assembly: GCA_963932345.1. Taxonomy (NCBI): domain Eukaryota; kingdom Metazoa; phylum Arthropoda; class Insecta; order Hymenoptera; family Ichneumonidae; genus Ophion; species Ophion ventricosus. Next base: position 15,943,688 of record OZ010714.1, read on the forward strand.
GGTTGAGCAGCTGAGCCGAGAAGATATCGTTGCTAATATCGAATCGATAACTGACGCGCATTCCCTTCCCACCTTCCCCTCGGCGCCGTTTTCACGGTGCTTACAATAATTAGAACGATTATTACTACGGGTCCTATTGTCGCGACGTCGCGGTCGAATAATGGGATGATAACTACGAACGACGTAACATCATCGATTGGCGAATGAAATGATTTCGGTAGTGGTCCTATGGGAGGTGACCAGTCCTGATATCGTCAGATATCCTGAAGATATCAGCACCCTCGACTCGTGCTTATCGGGAAACGACAGCAACGAGAATAATAACCAACCGATGATCCCTTAAGGAGGTTGCTCAGCTATCGCGCAATTTTAAGTAATTTGCTGTAATTTATTGTTATTTGCGAACAGATGTGACGACCCGGTGCAAAATTTCTAAATAATTCGTCTGCATGATTGCTGAGCAATTAATTATTGAAGTTAGGCTCTCATACACGGGCGACATAGCAAAAGCTATACGATCGGATACGACTCTCGCAACATAATGAAAACAGAACATTTTAGCTGATTTGCGTAAAACAATAAAGCGCACTGTGACACGTGACAATTTCGCTGTCAAGTCGGCTATTTTCAATAGGCACTACAATTAGAAACGTAAAACTATTGTTTCCTCGTAAAATAAATTTTTTATTGCCGTTTCATGAAGAGTATTTAAACATTTCTTTATCATTATTGTTATTATTGTTCCGTATCATTAGAAGATAGAGTAATACAACACAAAATGTTCGAAAAAAAGATGATAATTTAAATTGGTTTATTACCGATCAAACAAACTTAACGGATATTTTGCAGAATACAGAAAATATTGAGGCCAAGCCGTGTTTTTCTTCACGTTCAATATTTTTCATCCATAATTCCTCTTGACAAAAGCTGCAGTGCATGTGCTTCGACATAACCTTCAAATCAATGATGCGTCGTCCCTCGACTGCGCATTCATTTTCCGGCTCAATTACTTATTTTTCGCTGCCTTCATTTTCTACTTGCTTTAAGTAACGATTGGACTGTTTTTTACTTCGGATTTTTTCGTTCCATCTTTTTATTTTCGTCGAACACAAAAACTGAATTCGCGAACGATGTTTGTTAGAGCAGAGCGCTCACGATGTTGCGTTCATATCGGAGCTCAGTGCTACCAGCTCTGAGAACTAAATTGCACGTTTGCCATATTGTCAGCTTGGTTAATATTCGCGATGTAAATAAAAAAAATGATTAATAATATTTCTAAACAGTCAATTATATGTATTTCGCATATTTATCAGCTGAAATTTGTTTATTTTACGTGTAAGCGAAAATTTGATTATTCGTCGTTGGCAGGCGTTACAGGCGCCTCTGTTTAATCATAGGCGGTCCCCTCATGACGTCTACCCCGCAAAGACACTGAGTGACCTCCTTAAAGCGGATGGTCGGACTTACGTGTATCCCATTCTCTTCTTCCTTTCCGAAACCGATGAACCGTCATAACGCGATCATGATGACAACAACGTTGAATCAATCCGTCACGAAGCCAAGTTGTCACGGGCGGCGGGGGGCGGGGGGTGGGGGCGAAAAATTCTTTCCCGCTACGTTCGTCTCTCTCAGTGCAAAAGATCTTCGCGGCTGTTTATTATTCGCGCGTATTTTGCTCGAACACGGAACGTCGTAGGATCATCGCGACTGAAGTCGCACACGTGAAGATCGCGCAGTATTATTCGGTATAATGATAATGGATGAGAGAATCCCGGCGATTCTCTGATTGCCAACATCGATGAGAATAGAGGGAGAAAGTGTGAAGGATGTTGAAACGTGGAAAGAGCAACGCGGAAACGGGAGCTCAGAGCGCGAGCCGAGAGTCGTTGCCGCCGGAGCACAACTGGCTGGCCGGCCGGCCACCCGAACGAACCTACCCTTTCATCGTATCGTTCTCGCTCTATCCTCTGGATCTATCAACCTCCTTCTCCTCCTCCTCCTCCTCCTCTCTCTCTCTTCCCCACTGCTTCGCAGCCTCCAGCCCTCCTCCAACCCCTTGTTCTCCCCTATTCTCAAAAGCCTCTTATAAACTCGCCGTCTGCCTTCATCCCGCGCAGACTCCGATGATTTTCCTTGTTCCTCGTTTTCCACTGAACACCAACCGACGTTTCCGCGTCTCTTTGGATCCTCTCTCTTTTCTCCAATACCTCTCCTTTAATCGCTCTCTCTCCCTCTACCTCTCCCTCTCCCTCTCTTCCGCTCTCTCCCCCTCCCTCTCTCTCCAAAACTCCAACTCTCCAACTCTCCAACGCTACAACTCTCTAACTCTCCAACTCTCCAACGCTACAACTCTCTAACTCTCCAACTCTCCAACTCTTCAACTCTTCAATTATCCAACTCTCCAACTCTTCAACTCTGCAACTCTTCAACTCTCCAACTCTCCAACTCTCCAACTCTCCACCTCTCCAACTCTCCAACTCTCCGACTCTCCTACTCTCCAACTCTTCAACTTCCCAACTCTTCAACTTCCCAACTCTCCAACTCCCCAACTCTCCAACTCTCCAACTCCTCAACTCCCCAACTATTAAACTCTTCAACTCCCCAACTCCCCAACTCGCAAACTCTTCAACTCTCCATCTCCCCAACTCTCCAACTGTCCTCCCGCTCGCTTTTCTCGTCTTTTATGTCGGTCACTACCGGCCGCTTTTCCTCACTATCCGCAGCCGCTGTGCGCGCCACTGTAGAGCGGGAAAACGCCCGTGCAGAAATTTTCGTAGGGATCCAATTGGATTCCTATACTTGGCCCTACTTCCTGATAGTTTTAGTGTGCGGATCGAATGGATCATCCCATTGGATCCTTAGACTAAAACGTCACCCTCGTACATTTGATTCTAATCGGGATTCCATATTGGAGTTTAATGTACGAATGAAATTTTAATCCTAAAGAATTCTCACATGATCGAACAGGATTCGATACGATTCTTGATGGATACCGTCGCATTCTGTACGTTCCATTATCTAAACAAAATATATAAATATAAAAAATGGGTATATCTTAAAAAAGTACGAATCTTATCTTATACAGGTATAAATCGCTTAAAACAATAAAGCTTATAAATTAATTTGAATCACATCACTGGAAATCCACTTCAATTATCGTTCGTTATTTATTTTTATGCATTTTTACATAATATTCCCACTAGAGTGATAAAAAATCGATTTTTTTTTCAAATTCTCCGATTCAGTAGTTGCGATAAGGTGAAATAGACGCTTATTAAAATATGAGGTCTTAATATTAATATTTTGCGGTTCCTCATCGCGATTTTCTATTTCCTATGCTAATAACATGGAGAAAACTTTTCTTGATACTTTTGAATTTTATAACTCGCTAAACACAAGGATATTCTTTTTGGGAGATCCAACAAATTCTGGTTGAAAATTTCAAATAAGGAATTCTCAAACAACGTCAATCGCGAAATAGTGCGGAATCTACTTGGATTTACAATGTGGACTCCCTACGTGCGGCGTCTCAATCAAATCCCTATAGGGATGTGGTAGGACCTGGGGACTCTCCAACAAATCGCTGCACAGGCGGGTCGATCTGGCCAAGTGGAAGACAAAATGTTTGTACTTCGGTACTGTAAAAACCTGTTACCACATAGGAGCTTTCAGCGAAACGAGTATTTTTTTCCATCAGCTGATGACGAAGGAGCTGTTGAGGCAAGTCAAGTCGAGGCAAAAAACCTTCTTTCCTCATCACCTGAAAGTTTCCGGTCGCCAGGTTTGCCCTGAGTTCCGTAACGGATGCTTTCATAAAGATGGATACAACGATCGAAGCTCAGTCACCAAGATGGAATGTAAAATGTCCTTTTGCCATTCGTTGCCTCGTAGTCAATCTTCCAACCCGGCTGTCGATTTCCTCGTAGCCTGCCTTGAATTTGCGGACCTTCGATCCTTCCTTATCGTTTATATGCGATAAGAAAAAACGATGATGATTTCTTGCTATATGCGTGATGATTTACACGGGGATAAAGAGCATGAGACTTCATTGAACCAAACGATAAATGCTTTGGGTTGTCAATTTATAAATTTTCAGTTTGGCCTGCCGTTACCTTAGCAGCCTTGCCGTGCTTACTCTCTCAATCGCAAGCGCCATCCAGCTCCACCCCACGATCATCCGGCCCGGTGCACTAAACCTTTCGGTAAAACGCGCGCCGCCACCATCGCCCTCTTCTTAGTCGAGCAGGCGCGCGCCAGAGGGTTAAATGCCGCTGTTCGGTGATTTAGAAGGGAGGAGGCAAGAGAGAAAGGAAGAGAGGGAGCGAGAGAAGTCCCCGTTGCTTACGGGACCCTGACAACGGCCTTCTCGTCTGCCTCCATATCCTATTGAGGGTTCCTCGTCGATCCTTCGCACCCTCGCGCTTCGATGCCTCTTCATCACAATCGTTGCGCCTTTAGAAACTTCTTTCTATCTCACCGCCGCTATGATGGAAACGGAAGCACGTATGCTGTGCGAACGATTTTTCCCGATGACAGAAAGACATGGCAATCGGGCGGAGGATGCGCCATTGCGATAAAAGTAAAATCGAAGAGCTTCATCGTGAAAGATTGAAGAGACGGATTCATCGTTCAAGTATATGGTATTTTTCTTATCCGCAAAGATCCGACGTTCAAAAATCTTTTGATTGGGGGTGGCTGGCCAATAAGTGTGACGACCGTTGGGTAGAGACGGGCGAAAAAGTGGAAGGATTCGTTACTCCTACACACGTGATCAAACGCTTCTGCGATTCGACTCGTATCCCCACCGGTAATACGAGGGAGTGCGCACAGCAATACGAGGGATGACTCGGTTGAATGGCTCCGAGAAGATTATTCATCCCTGCGACGATATCGTATTCCAGGCAGCCAACGAGCCAAAAGGACACCGGAAGCTCGAGCATAGTCCTTAATACGATTTTGCCATTGTGCATTCAAATATGAAGTCGTACTATACATAGAGTATTAAACGTTGGACGGTTTGCACACTTTAGTAGACTTTTCACCCGAAAACATCATCCACTTCGATAATATATTGAATTAAGCTTCGAGAGTGTAATTTTTGTGATTAAGGTGTTACACCATCTTGGCGCTCTGAAAAATAGGTATGAAAATAAAATTTGTTTTTGACGCGACTATTAAATTAGGTAATTCCGGGGGAATTAATTCGCTTCGCGTTATGTGCAGGTGGAAGTGTACGAGGAAAAGTTTAGCGAAAAAAATGAAAAAGTAAGTAAAATCCTTTGTAATTGTTTTGTTTACTGCTAAATTTTTTAAAAGGTTTCACGTTTTACATTGTAGTGATGTTATTTTGTGAAAATAATGGTTATTTTTGTATTTCTTGAATAATTTACGAGCAGTGCTTTATTATAACCTCGAGATTTCGCATGTATTGTTTCTGCTTTATATTTTAGATGTGGCCATCTCTCTCAGAAGATTAGGCCATACTATTGTTTGTGATATATTCAAATAATTCATTTTTTCTACATTTATTTTAAATGCCTAATAAGTACAGGAGAAACGCAAATGTTCTGCGAGGGAACTAGACTGAAGAATCATTAAAAGCAGCTATTAATGCTGTGAAAAACGATGGATTGTCGGTTCGTACGGCCGCTAGGATTCATAAACGGGCTAAGTAAGTTGGCACACTATTAATATCTCAGGAACATATTACGTTAAGAAAATCTAATGAAGAGCCAAAAAAAAGGAAAGAACAAAAAACAATTGCTAGTAAAACAAAAAAAGAAACCCAGATTGGGACTAGCCAGTCAGAAACAATTACCACACTGAAACGTACTGCAATAAAATAAGAATCAATTAGAAGAATATCTGACAATAGTGACGACGACGAAGAACCAGAATTATGCGATTTGTCAGATGAAGATGTAAGTACAGAAGAGGATAACTGTGTTGGGTGCGGAGAAAATTATTACCAAACCCGTTTCATTGAAGACTGGCTTCAGTGCATAGCATGCCAACTTTGGGTACACGAAAATTGTACTGAATTCGATGATATGTGTTCTAGATGTAGCCAAAAGAAAAAAAAATTAAGAATCAAAACATAAAATCAAAGAGAATATCAAGAGTAGAATGAACTACTGGCCATCTCTCCTCTATTCCTATGGCCATCACACCCGGATACTCCGAGAGAGATGACCAATCCTAATTTAAAAAAAAATACTAATTTAAAGTGGATCTCATAAGAATTTGTTTTATTTTTATTAATGATCTTACAGTTAAATGTTCAAAGTTTAATTACAAATAGAGATAAGTAAAGAAACGTCTGGAGTTTTATTTTGACGGATCCTTGAAGAAATTGTGGCCGACTAGCACGGACTAACCTTATATAAAATAACTTTTTTTATTTTTCACAAATATATAATAGTTTTATGAACGAATAAAAAAAAACGACTACATTTTTTTTAAGAAAATATAAGAATGGACGAAAGCTGATTTATATTTTAAGGGGTTACGTGGGTTTGAAAATTTGAAAAAATCCATTAAAAAAATTTTATTATCTAATAGTACAATATATCTAGAATATTCTCCCAAAATTTTAAGTTAATCGGAGTAGAAGTCTAGGAGAGAGAGCCTTTAGGAATTCCCCCCGTTGGGAAAGACCGGCCGGGAGCGACACAGGTATACGCATTTTTCTCAAAACACTATGTTTGAAGTCGGTGGACACGATTTCTCAAAATCGAATGCACCTATCTTATTGAAATTTTGCACACTTCTTCAAAATAGCATTGACTAGTAATTGAACGAAGGTTTTTTTTCGATTACAACTAATTTTACAAGGCTATACGTAGTGTAAATTGTACCAAAAATTGAACTATTTTGCATACAACGCTGCCAAAAATTCAAATTTCAATTTTTTTAAAAATCCTTTGTTTAATCACGAGCTATACTTATATACTAACAGAAAAAAATTGGTTTTTTAATTTCAGATAAAGCTATCATGAGTTATCCTGACCACCACGAGGACACTTTTTTTGAGGGGTCTCCGGAAACCAGGTCCCACCAGCTGAATTTCCCAAATTGTTGGATGAATTTTTTTTAAAATATTGTTGAAATGTTGCTCTTTTATGTGCTTAACATTTTGAATAAAATAATTTATATATTATATTTTTTTTAAATAGAGAAAATATGCTTTTTTTTAGGTTCGAAACCCACGTAGTCCCTTAATTAAGTAGAGAAAATGAATTGTTGATAATAACGTGAATCTATAATTTAGCAAAAAATCACAGGTATCGTTGAAACCATTTTCTTAGTTTAATATCGAATTTCGACGCCACACGGAATTTCTTTTCTAGGTGTGGTACTTGCACACCGTGCAACATAGTTATAACATGGCCGTGCACAGTAGGTGTTCTAAAGACGAAAGTAAAAGTTTTTATGAGATTTGAGGATAAGTATAACTTTTATTATTTAAGATATAATCAATCTTTGATTTTTTGCAAAGTTTTCCAATAAATAATAATAGGTGAGACATATTTATTCACTGGTGCTGTATTCTAACTTCTTTCCAGTAAATGGCTAAAGGGGGTAAATATGCCGGAGTGGGGCTCCAGCTGAAAATTGGTCGAAATATCAAGATGGAAAATGTGTAAATACTAAATTTAAAGTGGGGGAAGCCTTTAATAGATATCCTGGTAAATATGCAGAAGTGGGGCTCTAGCTGAAAATCGGTGAAGCGCGTGTGATACTGATGTGAGCGTCAAGTGTCCATTCACTGGTCATTTCGTCCATTCACTGTCGATTTAGTCATTTCGCTACTTACTTATCAATTCCTCAAATATTATTTGTTGCAATTACTTCGATTTTTTTCTACTGTGAGATTAATATCTTTCGTTAGCTATAGCAATTAAAAAGTTTGTTTTGATCATATTTTCATTTTACAGTCCATCTGAATCTTATAGTCGTTATTCGTCCATTCACTGATCGCTTTACCCTAATAGGACCCTCTTTTGAAAATCTTCGTGAATGATGGAATTTTTTTCTCTGTCAGGCATCGTCTGAAAAATAAAATAAAACATTCTTGTAGAGAAAGATAATAGCTGAAGTGTAGCATAGGGAAAAAATTAACAATTTTTTTTTGTAGGAATGACAGCTGTTTAAAAAAAACTCTGACTTTCACCAAAAGTTTGAGGTTTAAAAATTAATAAAAAAACGAACGCAGCATCCACACAAAAAAATCCTGTGCTACTTTCTAGATAATATTATAAAGAATATGTGGTATAAATTCCATTAAAATCGGTTGAGTAGATCTCGAAATATTTTGTCCACCAGTTTGAAAAGAGGGTCCCACTAGACGACTTATAGCTTTGCCATTTTTTCAATTACTTTCTTTCTTTTTTTAAAATTAGTTCATAAAACTATAATGTATTTGTAAAAAATGAACATTATTTTATATATTTAATAGCCGCGTCAAAATAATTTAAAAAAATGTATACCTTTTTCCGACCGCTATAACGATTTATGGAACTTCAAAGTGGCTTGAAATATTCGAAGTTCTTCATTTGACAGATCTTCTCTCATCGATTAAATATTCATATTTATATATACGCTTAATTAATCGTGAATATTCATCCAAAGATTTTCGTACTGACCCGGCTCCTCTGTTCGCTTCTGATCGCATAGTCAAAGTTAGGACGGTCTGTGTAAGATTATAATTTCAGCATAAAATAACGGAATCGATTATTAGGTACGCTTTGGAGGTATATCGTAAATGTGCCGACGCGTATCTACGTACGGTATGTCATAAGAAAATATGTTCAATGGTTATTCATCATCAGGGCAATTGTGCGTTACAGCTGCAGTTGGCCGAGCTGGTTGATTACGAAGGTGCGATGGCTCGATATATCGACTCGACGAGGCTTTATTCTGTAAAACGGTTTTATGCTGTGTAATCCAACAATATCAGTCTACGTGCGATGTAACTAGGCCAGTCTTATAGCCGCCTTGTTAGAGCCGTTTTTTTTTCATGAAATATCAAACTTTGAAATATTAGTATTTAAAAAAAAAAGTTTTTATACGGATTTTTCGTAATCTTGAAATTTTTAAAAGACGATTTTTATATTGCGTAGTTTTTTATTGCCTGAGGTCTTTAATTTGGGACAAAGATATTGCAAAAAAAAATTTATTGGCCGAGTCGTGACGGTTTTTTAAAGTCAGATCGCTCACTGCTCTGAGGTGAACCGACCCGTCGCGATTTACCCTTTTTTCTTTAGCGTTTTTCTCGAAACTATGTTTTACGGAAAGACACAAGTCGTATCCCTAAATCTATTCGTCCGATTCACTATGAATTTGGACAGACCATAGTTTATAACATTTTCCATCGTATGACCGGATGATTTTTGTGAATGTGTTGATCCATTTATTAATAAACACGAGTAAAGTTGTTTTTTTTGGTCATAAGTCGAAATTTTTTTCTGTAGCTCGCCATTTTTGTGATATTTAAAGTTTCGAAAATATACAGTCATACGAAAGTTTTATTATAGTATTAGAAGTACAATTTTTATTTTTCATGATAGATCACGCCTCCACGGATTGGCCATGCAGGCACAATAGCACTTTGTTTAAATAATAATAACTTCATTGCTTATCGAAAATTTTCACTAAAAAAACTCAATCTTGATAAGACGTATCAATTATATGTAAAGTTCCGACCTCATCATCCCAATACTCTCGTCAGAAAAAATATTGAAAATTGACCTTCTTTGGGCCCCAAATCCGTTTAACATGCATTCATTTTTCCCCATCAACGGCGTCGAAGTATTTGCAATTCGTCTCTCCGAATGATATTCGCCAGGCATATGCTCGTTAATATTTGACGATTCCGACTAGATGAATTTAAGTGTATATATGCACGGTTTATTTTAATGCCTGACCCAATTATTGACACGAAAGTCGATATTCGGGAATAAATAATTTAATGGTTCCTCGTCGCTCTGAGTCAGACGCGCGGATTTTAGGAATGGTTAATAGAGTAACGACATTTTGCATGAGTAATTCGCAGCACGTGTGCGGCGGAAAATCAAACAAAGGCCCTTCTAAATCCAGGTACGAGATTTTAATTGCTCGGTCTCCCTGATCTATTATTCATACGAGCGAACTTGATTTAATTTCGGATGTAAGGAAAATTACGGAATATTTTTTCAAGTGAATCGTGATCATTAACAGCTGAAACATCTACTTGCGGTGTATCAATCATAATATTCCACAGGATTAATCGAGCCTTTCGATAATTGTACTACTCGAAGGAACATTATACTTTTATACGACGGAAACCGATATAAGGCGTTATTACACCAACTTGACGCTCGGAAACATAGGCTTAAAAATAATTTTTGCTTTTTGTCCGCGACTATTGAATATATAAACGAATTTTTTTTTCTCATAATTACATTATAGTTTTATGAACAAAAAAAAACGAATAGAAAAATTAAAAAATGGTGGAGATATAAGTCGTCTAGTAGAACTCTCTTTTGGAAAGCCTTGCCGATGGTGGCATTTTTTTTTCTCTATCAGGCATCGTCCGAAAAATAAAAAATAAATCTTGTAAAGAAAGCCAATAGATAAAGTGTAGCATAGGGAATTATTTTGTTTTGCTTTGTAGGAATGATAGCTGATTTTAAAAAAACTCTATTTTTTACAAAAATTTTGAGTTAAAAAAATTGATAAAAAATTAACGCGGGGTCCAATCAAAAAAATTCTATAGCAACATCCTAGATAATATTATAAAGAATATGTGGTGTAAATTTCATCAGTCGGTTGAATATTTTGTCCGCCAGTTTAAAAAGTGGGCTCCACGAGACACCTTATATCTCCGCGATTAATTTTTTTTTCTTTTTTTAAATTTGTTTATAAAACAATAATGTATTTGTGAAAAATAAAAATTATTTTATATATTTAATAGTCACGTCAAAAGTTAAAATAGTTTATATACCTATTTTTCCGAACGCCACGGTGGTGTAACCTCTTAATTGGGATGAAGTAATATACCGACCGAGCAATAGTGACTGCAGAAGAGACACTTGAATATTCTTTTCAATTTTTTTCCAAATTTTATCCCGAACGACGAATGGCAAAAAAACCAAGAACAACCATCGTGTAATCAATTTAAAGGTCAACAGAATTTGATATTATTCGTCCGAAACGACCGTCGTTTGGGAAAAACGATAGGCTTTTCTTACCGACTGAGTAGGGTCCACATCAGTGTTGGACGTAAATTAATAATATTTTCAATCAGTTCATTAATTGACTAAAAAAGTAATTGCATTTAATTTAGTTGCAATTACTTTAATTACTTTAATTACTCGCAATTAAAACAATTGCAATTAACTTTTTTAACTGTTCTAAGGAACAATTCTAACCAAGAATTAACCTATTTAACTTTACAGATATCAGATACGACGTGTTTGTTTGGGTTTTGTAGGCTTACGCAGCGCCCTCTATAATAATTAGTTTTAATTGTTAGTTTTTAATCAAATACACCAAAAAGATCGAAAATTGATTAGTTTCTAATTGTGGAAAGTCACGATTAACAATTGATTAATTGTTAATCGCTGGCATCGCAATTAACAATTAATCAATTAGTTACCCAATAATCTTTAATTAAATCTAAATTAACTAAATTATTTGTTACCCAATAATTACATTTTGCCCAATACTGATCCATATTGTCCCAAGTAATGCGAGGCTTCTTTATTTGGAGCTATTGAAGAAGTCTACATTATGCTCGATCGGTCGTGGCGTATTTGTCGTTCCCAACGAGGATTCTTACCGATAGAGCGCTCTCACAAATACCTCATATCATAACTTTGCATACTTGGGCCCGGTTTCGTTGTCTTTTCTTTTTTTTTTATTGACATTTCAAAATGTACATAAGAGAGGGCCTTGGGATACATTGTCCCATTTAGCCGTTTAACCTACGCGCTGGTCCCGACTTTATTGACCAGTATATAGATCTCTAGCTTCCCAGTCGGTTACTTAACCTACATATAATTTTAAACGTAGGAGCTTATTTTTCTTAATCTATGTTTGTCAATGCAGTAGGAACTTAACTTCGGTCCAACGTTGACTTAGAGCCAATTAAATATCACTATTATCGCCTTTTTTAAATTAGAAATCAAGCAGTGTAAAAAAATTTGGTATCGTCGTTGGTATACGTAGTGCTGACCCCTGGCGGACAACGTCTAAAACCAGCAGATCATCTACTTTACTGACCGATGTTCAGACTAGATTTTACGTTACAACGGAATAAGAAAGAAGTCATGGATACCGAGCGATCGAGGCAATACGAAACCTGTTCAGGCGGTACAAATACCTATTTCAACTTTTTTTTCGAGCGACGAACGAAAATAGGATTGTATAGGACGAGCTTGATCAATCCAGTCATTTCAAGCTCACGATACCGATAAGAACGATCTCATTTTATTACATACGGGAATCCTATTGCGTTAATGTCTGCATAAAAGTTGTTAATTCGAAGATTAATTTTCGGTCCCATTTAATGTTTTAAGAGGTCTGCGTAAGTTTAAAATTTCCAAAATGCGATAATCTAATTCGACTTATGACGATTTTTGTTCTGTTATTTATCCTTTTTCTCATATGTTTTTCTCGAAACTGTGTTTTTTTAAACGGCGTAAGTCGTATCTCAAAATCTATTCGTCCGATTATCTTCAGATTCCGATAGAGCATAGTTTATAACATTTTCTATCATATGACTGGATGATTTTTTTATATGTTTATCCATTTCTTAATAACAATTGATTAAAATTTTTATGAAAAATCGAACTTTTTATTCTACAACTTGCCATTGTCGTAATGTACAAAATTTTAAAAAATGATCCGGTCATTCGAAAATTTTCTTATTATACTAAAAGCACTTTTTTCATGTGTAATTTCAGATTTGGGTGTTTATCAATATTTTTCAATTAAAAAAACCCAATGCTTTCATCAGAAAAGAAGATTGAAAAAAAAGTACTGACTGCAAGAAAATTGCGACATTGAAAATCCTATCATTTTCGGATAACAGAAAACACTACGTTATTTCATAATTACTGAAAGAATCCAAAATAATGCCAATAGTGAATCAAGCTTAGACCACTTCCGGTCGCATTGTGGTATTCCTTTCGCGAAGAGCTGTGTTTTGTTTGGGCGCATAAGCCATGGCCCGTTTCAATCATTAGTAGATTACAGTAGCCCTTAATAAAAAAGAATTCACAATCAATTATTATACCCAACGATGAAAGGAAATGAAAAATTTCGCAGAAATTATGTAGATTTAGACATTTGTGCATGTTTTATGAGAAATCGCGGTTGCGAAAATTCTTTTGCTAGCCATATTTTTCGAAGTTTTATCTATACATATAAAAGAGTTCCGTGAATGACTGACTGATTGACATATAGACAACGCACAGTCTAAACCGCTGGAGATGGAAACATAAAATTTGGACGATAGATTCCTTAGAACGTGTAGATGTGCCCTAAGAAAAGATTTTCAGAAAATCAACTTTTAAGGGGATGAAATGGGGTGTGAAAGTTTCTATGGAAAATAGAAACTCTTAGAAAAAGAGGCTTCTATGGAAAACTATATCCCTTGCGTGTAACGACTTCAAAATAGGAACATACGTTCCTTAGAAGGTGTAGAGGTGCACTAAGGCAGGATTTTTCGAAAATCAACTATTAAGTGGGTAAAATGGGGTGTAAAAGTTCGTATGGAAAATTATATTCCTTGCCTGTATCAACTTGAAACTTCGAGGATATGTTCCTTAGAAGGTGTAGAGGTGCATTAAAAAGGATTTTTCAATCATAAACTGTTAAAGGGTTGAGATGGGGTGTAAAAGTTCGTATGGGAAATTATATTTCTTGCCTGTATCAACTTGGAACTTCGAAGATATGTTCCTTAGAAGGTGTTGAGGTGTAATAAAAAAGGATTTTTCAAAAATGAACTCTTAAGAGGGTGTAATGGGGTCTGAAAGTTTGTGTAGAAAATTACATTCCTTGGGTGTATTAAGTTGAAAATTGGAACTTATGTTTCTTAGACGATGGAGAGGTGCACTAAGAAAGGATTTTTTGAAAATCAATTGTCATGGTGGTGAAATGGATCGTAAAAGTTTGTATGGAACATTGTATTCCTTGCGTGTATGAACTTGAAACTTGGTATAAATATTCTTCAAAACAAATAATAAAACTCATATTTTAGGGTTTTTTTTTAACAACCCCTAATTAAGGACGCAACGGAGTGTTGAAGTTCGTATGGGAAAATTTAATGCACAGCTTTTATCTTAATGAAACTTGAAATACATATTCCTTAAAGAGCGTAGAGGTGCACTCATAAAGGATGTTTCGAAAATCAACCCCTAAGAGGATGAAATGGTATTGGAAAGTTCATATGGAAAATTGTATTCCATGCGTGTATCAACTTGAAACTCGCTATAAATATTCTTCAAAACAAATAATAAAACGCATGATTCACGATTTTTCAAAACAATTAAAAAATGGTGGAGATATAAGTCGTCTAGTAGAACCCTCTTTTGGAAATCCTTGCCGATGGTGGCATTCTTTTTTCTCTATCAGGCATCATCCGAAAAATAAAAAAAAACCTTCGTAAAGAAACCCAATAGCTAAAGTGTAGCGTAGGGAATTATTTTGTTTTGCTTTGTAGAAATGATAGCTGATTTAAAAAAAAACTCTAATTTTTACGAAAATTTTGAGTTTAAAAAATGGATAAAAAATTAACGCGGTGTCCAATCAAAAAAATGCTATAGCAACATCCCAGATAATATTATAAAGAATATGTGGTACAAATTTCATCAAAATCGGTTGAAAATTTTATCCACCAGTTTAAAAAGTAGGCCCCACGAGACGCCTTGTATCTGCGCGATTAAATTTTTTTCTTTTTTTTTTTAATTCGTTTATAAAACAATATTGTATTTGTGAAAAATAAAAATGATTTAAATGTGGTGAAATGGATCGTAAAAGTTTGTATGGAAAATTGTATTGCGTGTATCAATTTGAAACTCGCTATAAATGTTCTTTAAAACAAATAATAAAACGCATGATTCAGGATTTTTCAAAACAACCCTTACCAAGGGGTGCAACTGGTAATAAAGTTTCTATGGGCCAAATTCCACGCGGGGAATTACGGAATTATCAGAACTTTCACATGCTTAGAGCAGTTATATCTAGCATCAGACATCTAGAGTTATATAGTATAAAAATTATCAGATAGAAATGTGGTCAGCATGTCATCTCCGTTAAGTACTGCGTAAATTAGACGATTTTTGAAGACGTATTTAATTTTTTGTTAAAAATTTTGGAAACTTGGCTTGAAATTTCACCAGCATACTGGGATGTATTTTTACTTAATTGTAGGACAAAAATTAATTGTTAAACATTCGCGTTCGTGGAAAGACTACCTTAAGGTTGGCGTCTAGTCTAGAGAGCGAAAAACAAGCCTATTTTCGAAAACGTTTTTCTCAGCTTCTTTATTAGATATAACAATAAAACTTTTTCGAGGACATAATGTTATCCTTATAGAATAGAAAAAGAATTGTTTACTTCGTCCAGCGTTTTTGGTCCAATTTTCAGAGGGCGCCAAAGTCGAGTCCACAAAAAAAATGTGTTCCCATGGCGGACAAACAATCTCCGGATTGGCACGTCCGAAGCAAAAATAGGAAACGACATTTTAAAGAGGAACGTTTGCCACGTGGTAATTCACCACCGTTTGCCAAAAATCAATAATAGAAAGAAAATGGCGGCTATTTGAAAAACATTGTACGAAGATCGACCTATTTTTGCACCGTTTGCGTCCTGTAAATTTTTATATTATAAATTTTCTTCCAAATATGTGGTGAATTACCATACAAAACACCTTAATAAAAAATCGTACAAAGTTTCATCAAAATCAATCGAGCGGTTGCGGAGATTGTTTGTCCGCCAGTTGAAAAAAAGTGATTTCCTGAAAAACGCGTTTAAAGTTTTGGACTTGAAACGGTGTGTGTAGGACTTGTCCCTACACACACCGCTATAACTTTTTTTCTATTACGAATTTCGTCACAAAATTTTAGGAGGTGATTCTCGACGCCATAAGACGTTGAAAAATGAAATAATGTTTTTTCGATTTTCCGAAAGTTCTAGACTACACAAAAATCTTAAAGGAAAACAAAGGACACCTGCCCGATGATTGCGGACAACTTAATATCGCTTACACAAAGCGACAATTATATTTTTTATTCGTTTTTATAATAACAGCCCTGGAGCACCCTTCCGAGATAGTAGCAAACCCTGTCTACATTAGGGTCTTGTACACACTACCCCCACCCCCCCTTGCTCGCCCCACGGCTACCCCCTCTACTACTTATCGAACACACGCGGAGGTCGCGTGTGAGGCCAGACTCGAAGTGATTCCCACGCGCTTGACACTCCAAAGGATTAACACTACTTCGTCCCCACCGTCGATCTCACCCACACACAAATACAAAGGTGCCCCTTGGCCGCTCTATTGAAGAGCGGACACGGTTCCAATACACTCAACTGCGGTTCGTCCGAGAGGTACGAACCTCTCGAACGGTACTGTCCTCTCATTGTTGGGCTTGAGTAAATATGAACAATCGCAAATTTATCCGATATTCATCAATCCATTTTTAAGCAAGCCAAATAATTTTGCAAGAAAACGATGAAATTTGCGAGAGAACATGTCATTTAAAGAAAAGTTCGTTCAGCGAATAATTTTTTATCTTTAATTTCCAATTATTCTTACGGTACTTCTTTGCGGAGAGTTTTGGTTGCAAATTATTTTCAAAACGCATGGTTTTTTATTTATAGCCGTTTACGTTAGGTATGCCTATTACAAGTTGTGTTTCGTAAAATAATAAATTCGAAAAAGATAAGGTGAAATATACAGTAGAACCTTCATTATCCGAATCCATTGGAACTGAAGATGGTTCGGATAATCAAAAGTTCAGATAATCAAAAAGCAACTTGTTTTCTGATGGAATAATATACAACAGAAATTAAAATACACAATCTATTTCAAAGAGATATATATATATATATATATATATATATATATATATATATATATATATATATTAGGTGTATGACTTAATTTTTACAGATTTTTCAACAAATTTATTTAATATAAAAAAATACAGGACAACGAACTTAATCTTGGAAATATTGTCCATCGTTTTCTATGATCTTGCGCCATCTCTCAGGTAACATACGAATGCCGTCGCGAAAGAAACTTGCAGGCTTCGAGACGATAAAGTCATCGACGAATTTACGCACATCGTCCAGCGTTTTGAACTGTTTATCCACTAAGGCGTGCTGCATTGACCGGAACTAATGGTAGTCGGATGGGGCCAAGTCTGGTGAATATGCCGCATGCGGGAGAACTTCCCGTCCCAAGATCAAGAGGGTCTTCTGAGTCGCGCGAGCAACGTGAGGTCGAGCGTTGTCATGCAGCAGTATGACTTGCCTGCTTCCTTGCCCAGTAAATAGCCTTTTCTGATCAAGTTCTTCGCTCAGTTTGTTCAATCGTCGGCTACAGCGTTCCGCAGTCACCGTTTGACCAGTTTCCAGGAGTTCGTAATAAAGCACACTCTTCATATCCTGATCAGGGCACAGCTGGTCACTGAGATTGAAATCACCACTTCTAAAACGTTTGTACCAATAATTACACGTTTCATAAGACACAACGTCGGCACCAAGAATACTACAAATTGATTCCCGTGCTTTAGAAGCATTTTTTTCCTTGTTGAAATTCGTATAAAATGCAGTGCCGAATGTGCTGTTTATCAGTTGCCATCGTAAACTCTGCTATTCTGAGAGGTTATGTAACACACGTAGACTTGTCGTTCGGTGTTCTGAAACCTTGCGTCCGATCCTTTCAAAACCACAAAAGGCCGCGAAAATATTTATATTTTAAATATAATTTTAAGCACGAAGAAAGAATCTGTAAAAATTAAGTCATACACCTAATAAATATATATATATATATATTTGACCATCAGCCAGCAATCGGACTAAGACTGGAAGACGAAAAACGCAATCGAAACTACGCGGTTCTTGCAAAACAGATACTTGCAAACATTGTATGAACAGAATATAATTATACGTACATTTGCCGAGGGTACCGGGAAACTGTGGAAAATCCATACCAGTATAGACGGCCACATATTCTTCTGACAAATATCTACACCAAGATCTCAGAAGTGTTGGCTTTTTGTTCACGGGTTGATGCGCCCTTGATTATTCGTAAATTTATCTTTACTTACTCGTTTATTTTCTCATTTATTTATTTGCTCCTCTTCGTTTGTTGTTGCCATTTGGTTGTTCAATATAAACCTTACGTGTGTTTGTTTCTATGCTTCTTTACAGTAATTATAATTAACTAAATATCGGAACGCTCATTGGCCTATATCATATTCCACACGCTAAGATGTGTTTCTGTGAAAGATTCATCGAAATCGATTCAGTAGTTCGCGAGTTATAAACGCGCAAACGTACAGACTTTTTTTTTTCAAAATCCAATTTTCTCTCGTTTTCATTAATATAAAAGACTTGTAAAGAGATGGTGTTGAATTTTTTAAAGGTACAGATAAAGATATTCAATTTTATTGTATGGAGGGTAATTCCGGGGGAGTTGGTCATAAGGGAGAGAGAACCAATAGAAATATTTTATAAAACCACGCACTAGGTATCCCTTGTCACTGCTTAGTTCGCTTTGCGTCGTGTGCACGTGCAATGAGCAAAAGTTTGGCCAAAACAAAAATGGAGAAGTAAGTTAAATCTTTCTTAATTCTTTTGTCTTCTGCTAATTGTTTTGAAGCGTTCATATTTTACATGGTGGTGATGTTATTTTATAAAAATAATGGTTATTTTTGTATTTCTTGATTAATTTACTTAATTAATTTCGCATGTATTGTTTCTGCTCTACATTTTAGATGTGGCCATCTCTCTCGGAAGATTAGGAGAGATGGCCACGTACAGTAGGTGTTTGATGGCCATACTATTACTTGTGATATATTCAAATAATCATTTTTTTCTACATCTATGTTAGATGCCTAATAAGTACAAGAGAAAAGCGAAAAAAAGCATATTTTCTCTATTTTTTTAAAATATTATATATAAATTATTTTATTCAAAATGTTAAGCACATAAAAGAGCAATATTTCAACAATATTAAAAAAAAATTATCCAAAAATTTGGGAAATTCAGCCTGTGGAACCTGGTTTCCGGAGATCCCTCAAAAAAAAAGTGTCCTTGTGGTGGTCAGGATAACTCATTATAGCTTTATCTAAAATCAAAAAACCAAATTTTTTCTGTCAGTAGATCAGTATAGGTCGTGATTGAACGAAGGATTTTTAAAAAAATTGAAATTTGATTCAATTTTTGGTACAATTTATAGTACGTATAGCCATGTAAAATTGGTTGTAATCGAAAAAAAACCTTTGTTCAATCACTAGTCAATGCTGTTTTGAAGAAGTGTGCAAGATTTCAATAAGATCCGTGCATTATTTTTTGAGAAATCGTGTCTACCGACTTCAAAAATAGTGTTTTGAGAAAAATGCGTATACCTGCGTCGCTCCCGGCCGGTCTTTCCCAACGAAGGGAATTCCCAAAGGCTCTATCTCCTAGGCTTTTACTCCGATTGACTTAAAACTTTGGAAGAATATTCTAGACATATTGTACTATTAGATAATAAAATAAAAAATTAATGGATTTTTTGAAATTTTCAAACCCACGTAACCCCTTAAAAGCAGCTATCAGTGCTGTGAGAAATGATGGATTGTCGGTTCGTGCGGCCGCTAGGACTTATAAACGGGCTAAGCAAGTTGGCACACTATTAACATCTGACGAACATATTACGTTAAGAAAATCTAATAAAGAGCCAAGAAAATTGAAAGACCAAAAAACAATTGCCAGTAAAATAAAAAAAATAAACCCAGATTGGGTCTAAGCCAGTCAGAAAAAAATAACCACAATAAAATGTATTGCAAGAAAAAGCAAAACAATTAGAAGGATATCTGAGAGTAGTGACGATGACGAAGAACCAGTATTATGCGATTTGTCAAATGAAGATATGAGTATGGTACAGAAGAGGATAACTGTGTTGGTTGCGGAAAAAAATATTACGAAACCCGTCTTATTGAAGACTAGCTTCAATGCATCGCAAAATTGTACTAAATTCGATATGTGTTCTAGATGTTGCCAAAAGAAAAACAAAATTAAGAATCAAAATCATAAAACCAAAGACAAAAACCAAGAATAGAAATAAGATCTGGCCATCTCTACTCCTATGGCCATCATACCTCGATACTCCGGAAGAGATGTGCAATCGGGATTTACAAAAAGAATAGTATTTTTAAGATTGATCTCATAAGGATTTGTATTATTTTTGTACATTATCTTAAAGTTAAATATTCAAAGTTTAATTAAATATAGAGATAAGTAAACAAACGTCTGTACTTTTCCCGTGCGGGAATTGAGTTCTGGCTTTGATCGGGCCTATCTTAATTTTCCCTAACTTTATTGAGGCTCTAGTCTGGAAGCCTCACATGGGCTATCAGTAGCCGGTTACACTTTGCTACCGAGGGCCATTGAAGGCAAAATAACCAGGTTCTTTAAAATTGCCTCAACGGTGCCTTATAAAAATTATTGCAGTCATATGCGTACGTGCGTGTGTGTGCACTGTGAAAAAGAAATGTGTTATTTCAATACATTTGAGGCTTAGAATTCTGTTGCATATTTTGAGACGTTTGGTCCCGCATTATTCCAATGAACGAACTGCAAGCGTGTCGGTTCAAGGCATCACAGCTCGTCTATTAAACGCCTAGTTTAATTATTATATATTTAATCGATCTCGATACTTATTATGCCACAAATTCTTTAGTCAAGCAATTTATACGGATTCGCCCCTATAATAACAAAGTCTAGGAGTATTGGGGAAATCGCTACTAGGAAATCTGCAACTACATCCCTTAAAGGCCTTTACTTAGTTTCCGTACTCAGACCATAGTTTTAGTCAACCTACCAACCCTACCATTCCCCAATAGGGGCCCGGTCCGGTTATTTTACGGAAAACCCTACTATGGGATTCACAAATAATCCCTTGAAGATCCCGAATTTGATTAGGGATGCCCTGCCAATTTTTCGCACGGATTATTTTGACGGATCGTTGAAAAAACTACGGCTAACTACTCCGTACTTACCCTATAGATAATGAAACGGAAAGTTACAGTATCGGTCACTCTAATGATTAGCAAACTTGGAACTATGTCAGAGTATTAGAGCATTAATTAAACATCACTTCGTACATCTAAAGTTTACTCACGGTGAGGGTATCCTCCCTCGCCCTGTTCGTCTCCTGAACCCATTTTGCCACTCTGCCCCTCAATCTCTCTCTCTCTCCCCTCTCCCTCTCACTCACTCACTCTCTCCCTCTTTCTCTCTCTCTCTCTCTCTCGATCCCTCTGTTCTTCTCTTTTGAAGTTTAATCTCTAATGGAATGGGGTCTTCCGACGCAATTAGAAGAGGCTTATTCTCTGTTTGAATAACCAAGTAGAAGGCCGAACAGAGAAGAGGCGAAGGGTGTACCACGTATGTCCAGCACACGTCATCTCTCGTATATCGGCCTCTCTCTCTTTCTCTATTTCTTTTGCTCTCTCCCTCTTCCCTCGACGTTTGAACGTATTTTGGCCACGTGGACGGCACGCGACGGTCGTTACTTCATCGCCAGTGGCAATTGTTTCCCTTGAAAAATTATATTAAAAGTGCACTCGCTTGGCAACGACGGAGAAAAAATTTACCGATATCCCCAAAGATATACTTACGCCGCACTTCATTTCTTCCAACATTGTATGCGATACGGAACGACGAATGGCAGCTTGAATAATTTTTCATCGGCACGTACACTCGCGGTGAACCGCTTCATATGTATATTTCTCTAGCAGGCAATTTTTTAATTTTTCCTGCCGCAGTTTTTGGCATTTGCACTGTACGACTATACCGTCACAATAATTTGCCTTCGTAAAATTCAATGTAAGCCGGGAATTAATTATGTAATAATAATTGTGTCTTAATATATTTATTGATATAGGACCAAATGATTTTCAACGATCTTGCAAACGAGTTGGATTTTTGTAACCGTTGAAGGATGCCAGAAAAGTTGATCGTTGTGCGGTACCTTCAAATCCATTTTGTTCTTTCTCAATATCCTCCATTCGCTGTACAAAATAATATACAAAATATTAGAAAAAAAACGGGCACGAGCACAATTACTCAACTCGTTATAAGCTGGACGGTAGAATAGGCTGGTATTTTAAATGAGATACCGGGAGCCATTGTGCCGTACCGCACGTGCCGATTTAGTTACTCGGGTTACCGAGCCTGGTAAAGATTGAAAGAGGAGAAAAAAAAAGAAGAGGAGAATGGTAAAACGAGAAGCGTGTAAAACGCACTCAGGCAGCAGGAAATACAGAAGGCAGTGAGACCTGTTACGAAAAGTGGCGCAATCGACACTGTTTGTATTTTTTTATTTATTTATCCAACTCAGAGTAATTGCTAGGTATTTTTTTTTTTAATGTAAGGTCTCTTCTTCGAATGAATATGAAACATGTATCGATATAAAATGACAAAATGGTCCGGCGCGTCGTTCGACATTAGTCATCGACGCGAAATAATTCACATCACGCATCAAACTCGTGAGAATGTACCGAAATTATTACGCCCACGCAGGCTTCGTGTGATCTTGCACACATCTTTAACCCCTTCGTTGGCAGAGAGAATTCGACAAGAAGTGCCCAAAATGGCAGGAAAATTTTTTTATCCTGAAAACTTGTACTCTGGGATTTTTGAGGGTGCTGATTACGAATCTGAACTCAAAATTCAGAAATTCACAATGACGAACAAATATGGCGAATGAAAATACAAAATATACAGATTGATTTAGATGAAACTCGGTACTCATAGGTTGTGTAGGTCACTGATTATGAGTCTGAACATAAAATTTGCAAATTCAGTTTGCGGATACAATAGCAGTCTGTATGAAGTTAAAAAAATACCAATTTTGCTCCCAACACCCAGAGTACCAATTTTTATCTAAATCGAGTAAAATTTTCAATTTCGGTCCGCCATTCTAGCGCCGCCATTTTGAATTTTCAAATTTGAAGTTCAGATTCGTAATAAGCGACCTCAAAAATTCCAGAGTATTAATTTTCATCTAAATTGAGTAAAGTTTTTGATTTTTGTCAACCATATTGGCGGCGCCATTTTGAATTTCCAAATTTTGACTTCAAATTCGGATTCAGCGAGCCCAAAACCCCCCGAGTGAGGCTCCGATTTCAAATTATAGCAAGTTAAATAGGGAAATAAAGGTTGAAGCACTATTGCGTCAATGCCAACGAAGGGGTTAACTGCCAACACTTCGGCATAATGTTCTGTCAATAATATTATTCTTTCGCTGATAATAATAGATCCAGGTGAATCCTACACCTGACTTAACAAGGTCGTCTATTTTGCTGTTTGCTCTCCCAGCAGGTTGCAATAAGTTCGAAATAAACTACGCGTCTTTTTATTTAAATGTCAGATAAAAAGAAGATGCTCCGCCTACAGCAAATCGCAAATAACTTACGACGTTACATGTGAGGAGAAAAAAATTCTTACCTGTTTTTTTTTTCATTGCCTAAAATTGTGTAGAAACATCACAAGAATGATAGACGAAACGAATTATACGTGAACAAAAATATTTTAACATATTCAGAACACATTTTTCGAAGCACCTCCGAGCACGCCGAAACACACGAAACAGCCTGGACGATGCATGTAGCAATTTGCAGTCGTTTAGTCCAGTCGTTGTACAAAAAAATATACAACGACCTAACGACTGAAGGCCTACTATCAAAATGCCTCCGTCGGTCCACGCAGAATTCAAATGAGAGCTTCTATTCTGTCGTGTGGACGATAGCTTCTGAATATGTTTTCAAACTTAAAAGGCATTTTTCTCGGCACCACGTTTTTTAAATCGTAAAAAAATTCAGGCAGTTTTTATCCGATTGATTTGAAATTTTAGTTGCAGCTTCTTAGATTTATTCTCCAAAGAAGTACATAAGATTTTTACGATTCATCAACAAGTCTCGTTTTTATTTAAAAAATTGCTTTTACCTGCGACTTGGTCCGCGTGGACTTTAGGATTTGATCCAGAGAGGAGATAAAGAAAGAGTGAAAAAAAAGTAAGAAATAAATACAGAAGTTTGAGTGTCATTTTCGCAAGCATAGTGGTAGGCTGACTGACTATGATAAGTGTTGGTAATAAAATCATTAATAAAATAGTAGTATAAAAGTGCAATGTCATTGTCGTCTACTGAAGTATATGGCTTTGTAATATAATTTTGTGGAAAACATTGCATGATTTATAGTCTTTGACAAACACATATAAGTTTTGGGCACTCTATACTTTCGAAAAGCCCTCATATAGTTGACTATGCGAGAAGCACGGAGTGCCCAAATGCATTCCCGCCACTTTCAGGGTTTGGCCGTTGGACTTATTAACCCTTCGTGGTCACACTGGGTAGAATCGACCCGTCGATCAATTTTTGGCGCAAATATATAATAGTTCCCGGCTTCGAATGCGACTGTATTCACCATCTTACCTGGAGTTTAAAGTATCCTCATACCATAAAATTTACCCTCTTCACATGTCGGAATAAATACCTTTTTTGGAACGCGCAGTATGCTACTATTTTTTTCCCATAAGTAGCATATCTAAGGAGTATCACGTCTAAATTTTAGGTAAAAATGTTGAAAATTCACGGAACTATGATTTTTTGAGCGAAAAAGTGTCTTTTTTGCGTTTTCACCGCTTCATGATTTTTTTTTTAACATATCACCATTTTATTTCTTATAAATAAATTTTTCGTACATCATCTAGAAAGTTCCAAGCATGTTCCGTAATTTTTTGAATCACTTCGGACGGATAGTTTGGTCACAATACTTTTTTGAAAACTGACTGGGTAGAATCGATCCAAGTGCGACTACCGCGATTGAATTTGGATGTGTGACCACGAAGGGTTAATTGTCATTGAAAATGCCAACTTCAATGCGAATTAGAGCCATTTAAATTAAAACGGCAAGTTAATGACAATAATTGGAATGCGGAGAATTAAAACGTTTTGGCCTTTGGATGCTTCAATAAGAATGGTTGCCTCTATAACATTTTTTCCCATCTCTGTAATGCGTGACATGCTTGAGGTGATGTCTCTTGACTTCTACCTACCTTCTTAGCTCGAGTTTTATTCTTTGTGACAGATTAGACTTAAGTTTCCGCGTCATGTTTTAACACTATGCCGTTTGCACGTGTAATCAAGATTCTTTTTACTGGCGCCCATTGGACTTACTGGCGCCCAGGCAAAGTGAATACCGTATTCACTTTGCCTGGTGATCGTAAAGAATTTCATTATATATTAGGTGTAGTAAAAAGAAATCCATTATTTTTTCATGAAATTGAAGGCAAAAATAATGGATTTCTTTTTACTACACCTAATATAATAATCTGCATATTTCATTTCGGATGGTTAATAAATCCAAAAAAAAAAGACGACGCAAAGTTCTTGAAGTGCAGACGTCATGCAAATAGCAATAAATTTATGTAAAGCTGGAGGATCCATCAAAGGAACAGCCAAAAAGTACGAGTTAGCATACCTTATACAGGTCATTTTGTTAGTAACTTACGTTTTCAAAGATTTCTTTGTTGTTATCCACTTTGCCGTTATGCCGTATTCACTTTACCCGGGGGCTCGGGCCACGTGGATACTTTCACATTTTTTGTTATTTGATTTATAGCAACTAATTAAACTAGAATTGAGGAAAAATTGTTAACGCGTTTTGAAAGTTTATTAAACAAAGACTAATCTCAGATAATTGTTTTAATTTTCTCTATTATTATACATTATTGGCAATAATCACGGAAAGCTTAAGGTGTTCACTTTGCCCGGACTTCCCCTACTGGTCCATCAGAGTTCTGCATGTTCCTGCAAAGCGCCTAAAAAAACGCTCTTAGTGTAGCTACGACCGAGCCACAATTTTGGATTTCTCTTCAAAACATTTTGTTTTTCCATTCGTCAATGCACGTAGAATAAAGCCTTCAAACTCTATTTTGATTACTTTCTGAGTATTCTCAAAAATATCTCATTTTTCGGTGAGCTACAGAGATGTAACGCTCCAAATCGAAAAAAAGACGGCATCGTATAATGTGGAAATACGGAATGTTGTTTCTTCCATTTTTGTTACAACAAACGTATCGCCTTTTTTTTTTAAACAAATGCGCCCGATATATAATAACCTGTTAGTTCCAGCTGTGGCATGTATATGTGGCAAGTATATGTGAAGGGGGATGTTATGACAATTATAAATTTTCCGTGGGTACACGAAACGGCACGTGCTATGACCTCGTATATATGCTCGATACAATATATATATATATATATATATACATACTTTCCATCGCTACGTCGTTCACTCCGCACATTGAGTCGCATTTCGAGAGGGGGGACCGACTGTATACGCCGAATAGGAGAGGCGACCGAGAGAGCGACGCGTGGCACCGCGTGAGAACAGCACCGCTCATACTCGTCACACGCGCATACGCATGAACCACGCGTGCAATATATATATATAAATATACGAACACACATATATGTATACATATATACATATAACATTCTAGGCCGTACGACGAAAGGTACTCACAGAGAATTTTATATGAAATTTGGAACTGAATTTTTCCACATTTTTACTATGTTCTGGGATGCCAAAACTGTCGACTAATTTGAACGAATTTTTGCAGGAATAATTCATTTTTTTAATGAGTTTGTTGCTTCCTCCCGATTTAATATCGCGAAATAATAGTAATAATAGTATCAATCGATAATAATTTGCTTAATGTAAATGCGGGAAAGATGAGGGTCTAGGGCAGTATTGGGAAAAATTTAATTGCTATGGTAACTAAAGATTAACAATTAATTAATTGTTAATTACGACTATAACAATTGACAATTAATTAATTGTAATTGTGAAAAGTTACGATTGACAATTAATCAATTGTTAATCGTGACTTTTCAGAATTAGAAACTAATCAATTTTCAATCTTTTTGGTGTATTTGATTAAAAACTAACAATTAAAACTAATTGTTCTATAGGACGCTGCGTCAGCCTAAAAAACCTAAACAAACACGTCGTATCTGATATCTGTAAAGTTAAATAAAGTAATTGTTAGTTTTAATTGTTTCTTAGAACAATTAAAAAATTTAATTGCAATTGTTTTGCGAGTTACAATTAACATAGATTAACCCGACTAAATTAATTGAAACATGCAATTAATAGTTAATTGCAGTTAATGTTAGTTGCAATTAAATTAATTTCAATTAATGTTAATTGAAATTAAGTTAATTTCAATTAATGTTAATTGTAATTAAATTAATTTCAATTAATGTTAATTGTAATTAAATTAATGTCAATTAATACAATTAAATTAATAGCAAGTAAATTAATTTCAATTAATGTTAATTGCAATTAAATTAATTTCAATTAATGTTAATTGCAATTAAATTAATTTCAATTACTTTTTCAGTCAATTAATGAACTGATTGAAAATTTAATTGATTAACGCCCAACACTGGTTGAAAACACCATACATTTCTCTCAGTGCCAATATCTCACGACCCATTTATTTGGCTCGATCCAGTTTAAAAAAAAACATTATTCACTGACGATGCACCGAACGGATCTTTCGAGGGGATACTCCACTGCTTTCAATATACACATATACGTACG
Organism: Ophion ventricosus; assembly: GCA_963932345.1. NCBI lineage: Eukaryota > Metazoa > Arthropoda > Insecta > Hymenoptera > Ichneumonidae > Ophion > Ophion ventricosus. Next base: position 15,971,564 of record OZ010714.1, read on the forward strand.
ACATATAAATCTGTTTTTTTTAATGACCCTTATGAAGTACGCTGGTCCTGCCGTCATTGCGAATCTCTTTATTTTTAATATAGACTCGCTAGTGACCTCGCTACTTCTCCAAAAGAGGGATTTATTCTACTGACTTATATGTAAAGTGAGTACTTACGGTTTTTTTTTTAATTTCAGATATCAAAAGATCGCTTCAAAATGTAAGTATGCTCAACTTTTAAAAGAAAGTCATCATTTTTTATTTTTTGTTGATATGAACTTTTCATGAGTGAAATCGGTATTTTTACCAGAAGCCTCACAAACCCATAGTCAGAAATTGGAATCTTGCTTACCGATACGAAATTGTAGCAGAAAATTACGGGGCTAAATGACAATTTTTTCAAAAAATCTTGAGCTCTTATGGTGGCATTACAAATTCTAAGATTTTTAATACATAAGGGTTATAAACTTCATGATAAATGCGGAGTTCAATCAAAAGTATTATTTACCAATGGCAAACAATTAAATGTATCCTCTCAAATAACAGTTGCAATGAGAAAAGAATTTTTTTCTATCTTTGACGATATCCATATTTCAACAAAATTCACTATTGATCAAATTTTTTTTGCAGTTCCTCATGAAATTTTTTTTTACAGCAATATCAGTTAAACATCCAAACTAGAATAACCCTAGATCGAGGCTCAAATAATAATATCTCGGTTGAAAATCTACAGTTTCTTTTTTAACAAACAGAAAAAGCCCAATTTCAAAAAAAAAAGTTCTTTCTTACAATTGAAATGTTCAACTTATCATTTTTTGAGAGCGATGGATTCTAATTTACGGAGAATTGTATCACAAACTAATTTTAGCACGAATACAAAATGCAGGTGTTACAGTTGAGTAAACAGAATGTAATTAGCATATCATTTGTGTTATGCTAATTATATTCTAGAAATGTATACACGGCCCGTTTGGACGGGTACTGTATAAAAGCCCAGGCTTTTCGTGGTCTGACAACAGTCTCTCCTATCAGCGATAACTTGTAAATTACAGCTTCTCCGAATCTTTTTATCTTCGTCGGATCATCGTACCGGGTATAAAAAAAATGGCAAGGCTTCATCAGACTGCCTTTTGGCTTCTCCTCGTTGGAATCATCGCGGTTCATTGCTACCCGACAGAAATTGAGGTTAGTCAAGAATTCTATTAATCGAAAATAATTTTTTGTTGCACGCGCGTTCGTTTTACATCTAATGCATGAAACCGTATTTTCATGGAATACTGTCGCTTACCTTTTTACAGACGAACGAATCCGAAGAAACTTCGTTGAGCAGCTTCATCGAGCAGGTGCATTTTCCAAAATTAGTTTCAAAAACCTCTGCATCGGGGGAATATATTTCTCCAATAATACATCACACTGTCCAAATTCACAATAGTCCAAGTTACCATTCTACAATGTTTCCGGATAACCCTGTTTTATGTTTCTAAGCGCTTTATTTTATTCACAGCTGCGCGGCGATTCGGATTATAAAAACTTCGACATTTCGGTTGATGAAGATGCCGTTGGTGCTTATAGAGCTGAGGTACCTACAGGAAGGGTGAGAAGAGACAAGAAGCTAAGTGGAGTTGAAAAGAAGAAGGCTGCCGCAGCAGCAAGGAGAAGACAACAACTTCTTCGTACAGCAGCAGATCTGGAGTTGGCCTTGCAACGAGCACGGGAATTTCAGGGTTATGTAAATGCACATCGGCAAGCAGGACTAAGTGAAGAGGAAGCTGTTCTACGGGCGTATACCGAACATACTGAGTTGGGAAATCAAGTTTTGGGCCATTTCAACCCTAACCATGACCTGCACTAATAAACTTAGACAAAGACCGTAACATTGTGATCTGTACGATAGCAGGGATCGAAAATTAAAAAAAATTCTTTCCTCATATACTGGTTTATTTCTTTCATTCCCATTCGCACACCAATTCGCCCACAGCAACGTAATCACGGAATTGTGTGTCTTCTAAGGAGTGCTGCATCGGCGGAAACAAGTGATAATCGCTTGGGGCAAGCTCTGGGAACTGAGTGAAGTTGGACCTCCGATATCAGTTTCATCAGTGTTTGCTTCATTGCCAATGCAACGTCGAGCTGAACATTGGTGCAGAGATTAGTAGGGAGATGTACAACGCTCCCGTTTTCGGCGTGCCTCGGGAATGGCGCTAAATCGCGGCGGCGAGCTCGGGAATATAATTTTGTGATCATCGCCTCTGTCGAGGTTGCAGATTCTCGTGTAGCCGCGCGAGTCGTGATCACTGCTCAAGTCGGTATCGCAGTCAGCGTGAACACGAATGGGTAGCTCGGTGGGGGAAAAGTCTCCGCCCCTCGCAAATCGTGCTTACTCGACAGGCGAACGGAGCGAGGTTTTCCGTCCGAGCGAGCTCGATATATTTGTGTGGCCGTAATGCGGATTAGAATATGCATTAAATGAATTTCAAAGTGAAAAACATTTATCGAGATCATTGTTTTCTCTCGGTTGCCTGTTTATGCCGAGAATGCAAGTTAAAAAAATTAACGACGAAACGCGTTGAAAAATAAAACGCCGAAACGACCGTGGAAGGTTCAAAGAGAAATCTTGAGCCTTTGCCGCGGTCGTTTCGGCGGTTTTTTTTTCAACACTAACATTATAAATAAGCATGTATCATAAATGTTTCTCTATCCTCAATGAGCGTCGTGGCTGAGTCGGCAGCCTGACGGATTAACAATGCTTGCGGTCCCGGTTCGATCCCCGGTGAACCGATTTTTGATCTATTTTTTTTTCGTTCTTTTTATATTCAAAACATTTCGCACTTCCTCTCGCTTTAGCTACTCTCGCCCGGCCAGGCATTATTTATGATATTTAATTCATATATGTTTAATAAAAAAAAAAAAGACATTGGCTGCTACCGGGGATCGAACCCGCGTCGTCCGTACTCAGAGCCCGCACGCTGATATCTCAGCCACGAGCGCCGCGAGGCTCTTGTGACTGCAAAGCTGCCTTAGGTATACATACTTATCCAATGTGAAATGTGTTGAAAAAAATGCCGAAACGATCGAGAAAGACTGAAAGTTCTCTTTCTCAAAGTTTCCCTTTCTCGATCGTTTCGGCATTTTTTTTCAACACATTTCACATTGGATACGTGTGTATACCTAAGGCAGCATTTCAGTCACAAGAGCCTCGCAGCTGAGATATGAGCGTGCGGGCTCTGAGTACGTACGACGCGGGTTCGATCCCCGGAATTAGCCAATGTCTTTTTTTTTTATTAAACATATATGAATTAAATATCATCAATAATGCCTGGACAGGCGAGAGTAGCTAAAGCGAGAGGAAGTTGGAAATTTTTTGAATATACAATGAAGAAAAAAAAATAGATAAAAAATCGATTCACCGGGGATCGAACCCGGACCGCAAGCATTGTTAATCCGTCAGGCTGCCGACTCAGCCACGACGCTCATTGAGGATAGAGAAACATTTATGATACACGCTTATCTATAATGTTTAGTGTTGAAAAAAAACCGCCGAAACGACCGCGGCAAAGGCTCAAGATTTCTCTTTGAACCTTTCACGGTCGTTTCGGCGTTTTATTTTTCAACGCGTTTCGTCGTTAATTTTTTTAACCCGCATTCTCGGCATAAAAAGGCAACTGAGAGAAAACAATGATCTCGATAAATGTTTTTCACTTTGAAATTCATTTAATGCATATTCTAATCCGCAGTACGGCCACACAAATATATCGAGCTCGATCGGACGGAAAACCTCGCTCCGTTCGCCTGTCGAGTAAGCACGATTTGCGAGGGGCGGAGACTTTTCCCCCACCGAGCCACCCATTCGTGTTCACGCTGACTGCGATACCGACTTGAGCGGTGATCACGACTCGCGCGGCTACAAGGGAATCTGCAACCTCGGCAGAGGCGATGATCACAAAATTATATTCCCGAACTCGCCGCCGCGATTTAGCGCCATTCCCGAGGCACGCCGAAAACCCGAGCGTTGTACATCTCCCTACTAATCTCTGATTGGTGTGCAGCAGAATCGCTTCTTGATGATTTCATGCTATTCACGGCTTTTTTTCAATTAAGGCAGCAGTCTCCATCTATCGCACATATTTTCAAGAATATTTTTTTTCATAATAAAGTTTATCTTCATAATTTAATCTTTTTATCCATAAAAATAGAAGTTTCAAAGTACAAGAAAAAAATTAATTTTTTAAACTATTTCTTGGTGTTCTGACTGCCTGAAGTTAACCCTGCTTTCACCTTGTCGACACGAAATCTTAACTTTGGAACATCTGAAAACAAAAAGTTGAGTATTTTATTATAGAGTTGTATTTATGACCCCTACTAAAAACTTTCACCCCCGATAAAAAGAAAACAAAATGGCGCACTTTTGAATTTTCCGACTGTTTTTTACAACTCAAATTGTTTAAAAAAAGGATCAAATTTAAAAATAGGATCAAATATTAATGATTATTTATACCGTTAGTAGGGGTCGAAGAGATACATGCATAGAATGATCCCTGTAAATTTGAGCCTAATCGGTGGAATAGTTTTTGCAAAATCACATCGACAAGGTCGAAAAACGTTGTTTTGAGAAAAACGCATTTAAAGTTTCTCTTGTAAAAATGTAGGAAACTTTTAAAAAAGCCTCTTACCCTCAATCAGCGATGCCTCGTCCATACATTATTCCTTCAGCTTCTTCAAAAGCTTCACTTTCTTGGGATTTTTGGTTTCGGATCTCTGTTCTGCAAGATTTGGACACTCGACACGGCAGTTGCACGGTGAGCGCACAGAGATCCTTCTATTGTATCTCTTTTTAGCCCCTTATCGGTCACTCTGACCTAAATAACGTTCTCTACCGTATTCCTACAGGCATGTGGTATACGAAACTGATGTTTTTAGAAAATCGAAAATTTCCGAAAATAGACTGATACTGATCCCTTAAATTATTGTTAAAATGCTCCACCTGCTATTGAACACGTTCACCAGGGACCGTCTCTTTCAAGAGCTCATAAAGCACTACCGCCTCCATACCCCACCAGATACACAGGATGCCTCTGTGACCATCGATATTCCGTTTTGGTGTCGATGTTGATAGTTGGTCAGCATCAAGCTATAATTTTCCGCATCTAGCGTTGTCGAAATAAATCCATTTTTCATTACGAGTTACTATACAAGAAACTTTTCTTTTGTGTCTAGCAAGTAAAGAAATGGTGAAGTTTAGAGAATTCTCAATGGCGTTATGGCTCAATTCGTGTGGCAGGCATTTTTCGCCTTTTGATATTTTCCCCACGACTTGCGAATGTTGGGTTTCTGTTGGCTTGTCAACATTGAGCTGTTCTGCCAATTTTTCAAGAACGTTGCTCAGCTATCGGGTAATGCTAAGAATTCGCTGAAATTTATGGAGGATATTTGCGAACAGGTGTTACGACTCAACAAAAATTTCAAGTCATGTGTCTGCATGATTGTTGAGTAATTAATTATTCAATTATTAAAGTCACGTGACATAGCAAAAGCTATACGATAACTCTGATACGACTCTCGCAATATAATAAAAATGTAAAGAATTGAATGCAAATAGGCGGAAAAAATTCTTGACACTTTTATGAATAATTTCAACGAAGAGTGAAGCGTTTTGTCTGCCTCGTTATCAAGATATTCTTGAAATAAAACAGAAAATCTTAGCTGTTTTGCGTAAAACGGAAAAGCGCGCTACGACACGTGGCAACGGTGCTGTCAAGTCGGTCATTTTGAATCGGCGCCACAATTATAAACGCACAAACTATTGCTTCGGCGTTAGAAATTTCTTATTGCGGTTTCATAAAGGGCTACTGTACCCTTTATGAAACCGCAATAAGAAATTTCTAACGACGAAGCAATAGTTTCGGATAATCGAGGATAACCTCGATTATCCGAACTAATTGGGACCGGACATCGTTCGGATAATCAAAAATTCGAATAATCGAAAATAGATCTCGGATTTCCGGGAAAATCAACTCATATAATATAAATAGTATCGAAAATTCTCTTTATCAATCCAATGACCCTAAAGTCTTTATTTGATAGTAATTAACAATGAATATAAAGCAGTTTTGAGGCCGATTTGGACATACGGCATACAGCTATGGGGAACCGCAAGCAATTCGAACATCGAGATCCTGCAGAGATTACAATCGAAAGCCCTCAGGATGATCGCTAACGCACCATAGTACATCGCAAATGCCAACCTCCATAAAGACCTCGGAATCGACACAGTGAAGACCACAGCTCTGAAGTTATGCATGAGTTACGAAGAAAGGCTCATGAGCCACCCGAATGAGCTAGCGCACAATCTTCTCAACAGAAGAAATATCACCAGAAGACTCAAGAAGTTTAAACCGTTGGACCTACGACAGAGACTTCGCGCTGAATAACCCAACGAAGAATTAGTTAAAAGTATAAGTGCAAGATTGGTGTGTGAGAATGTAAGGATGAGTATACGTGTGTGTGTGTGAAGGTTGTATGGTATGTTATGAAAGCAATAGTGAAAAGTAGAGTGGAGCAAATCGCCGGATGTGCCCTCTAAACCAAAAATTTGTACCAGACAAACAAACTATTTAATGCTATAATAATAGCAGCTTATAGTTAGAGGCTGGAAGAAAAAAAAATTAACAATGAATAACGTTTCTATTTTTATACCACCACTACTAATGCAGTTAGATCACAATTGCGGCTTCAAATAATGATCCATTTTTGGCTGTCTCATAGTAGTTGCGCGTTTCTTGGCCGCTAAGTCTCGAATTTGTTTTAACAACAGCAGTTGGGTGAGACTATTTTCTGGTCGGGTTTCAAACCATTCAAGGACGATTTCTAAAGCACTGAATGCTTCGCTGTGAGTCGGTTTATTATGCGCTTCCGAGTCCGATAAATCGCCATCATTGTCATCAGTTATTGTCATCCTCTTGAACCCGTTACACTAAAGATATAATCTCATGGTCATTCAAAATTTGCAAGCCAGGATCATACTGCTGGAAGACGCTGCTGGAATACGCTCGTACATACAATGTTTCTCGTATATACATACAATGTATATACGATCTGATGTGTGAAGTTACATGTAGACAATCATGTATTTTGAAAACATCTCGAAGTGTTAGGGAACAGATTTATTAGAGAAAAAAAGGGCGATACCTTAACTGAGAAAAAAAGACCATCATTGAATTCGGATGATCGAACGCTCGGATAAGGCGCCGAAGCTTTCGGATAACCAAAAATTCGGACAATCGAGGTTCTACTGTATTTAAATATTTTTTATCATTATTGTTATTTTTGTTTGGCATTATTACAAGAGAGAGTAATACAACACAAAATGTTCGCAAAAAAGACAGTAATTAAAATTTGTCTTTTACCAATCAAATAAACTTAACGTATATTTGGCAGAGTACAGAAAATATTTAGGCCAAGCCGTCTTTTTCTTCATGTTTACTATTTTTCATCCATAATTCCTCTTGACAGAAGCTGCAGTGCATGTGTTTCGACATAACCTTTAAATCAATGATACGTCGTCCCTCGACTGCGCATTCATTTTCCGGCTCATCTACTTTTCCTCGCTGCTCTCCATTTTCTACTTCCTTTAAGGAGGTACGACTACTCCCGCAGGGTCAACAAAGAGACTAATTTTATGTCACCCCACGGGTGTTCTGATTTATGTTAACTTATGTTGAATATTCGTATTGTCGATCCCAAAGTGCCAATTTGTGGTAAATATTTTATTTATTGCATATTTACTAGTCAAAACTGAAAAATTATATCCTCAACGACCCTGGAGTCTTCACGACGATTTCCAAGCAGTACCGAGATTCTGAAACTCTGTTGCGACCGTTTTCGTTGTCGTTACCTAGCAATAGCCAATAAGAGGCTCCCTTTCTTCTGATCGTGCATGCGATTGGCTGTCCCTAGCCGGCGACAACGAAAACTGTCAACTACAGAGCTAGGTTATGCTCGCCAAACGAATCAGCTGTTACGCCCGACGTTGGCAAGTCTATGGGTACTATTTCGTCATTATGATAATATTCAACCGGAAGTTGAAACTGTTTTATAATGTAGTGCTTGAACTACATGGTAAAATGCGAATTTTCTATTTTTGTACAATATCTATTATGTCTAATTTATCAAATTTCAGTTTTCCAGCGACCTTAGTTGCATACGTGAGTAGCAAAACCGTGATTACCACACTTCCGGTCGACCGTCTCCATAAGACGACGTGCTTCACTAGCTCAAAATGCTCGACTTTGCAATTTTATTATGAAAAAACTGGATGGTCAATATAGCTCAAATTTTTCCAAAGGGTGTATAACGTATTCGTCAACATCATATAAAAATTTCAGGCTCGAACGGTGGATTCGACCCCATGATCGTACCTCCTTAACCAACGATTGTACTGTTTTTCACTTTGGTTTTTCCCTTTCCATCTTTCCTTTTTCGTCAAAAATAAGAACTAAATTCGCGAAGGATGTTTGATAGCTAAGCGCTCACGATTGGGTGTTCGTATCTGAGCTCAGTGCTACCAGCTACTGAAAACTAATTTGCGCGTTTGCCACAGTTCAACTTGGTTAATAATGGTATTCGCGATGTGAATAAACAAAAAACGACTAATTAGATTTCCAAACAGTCAATTAATTTATTAGCTGAAATTTGTTTATTTTACTTAACCGAAAATTTGATTATTCGGAGTTGGCAGCCGTTGCAGGCACCCATGTTTACTTCTTCTTTTCACAGCAAAACGAAGACGAAAGTTCTCCGCTGAGCAGCTCCATTGACTAGGTAGGTTTTTCGAGAAAAAATGATTAAAAAAAACCCTCTCCAAAGAAGGCGAATTTTGTCCTCACATATTCACTCACATATTCACACTGTCAAAATCGGGGAAAGTCATCGTTTTTCCGATATCTTTGAGGAGCCTGTTTATAAGTGCACCATCTTTCGCACAATACATTTCTAGTGCTTGTATAATGATTTCTAGTGCTAAGATTTTTCTATAATTATTGTTAAAATTCTCTCCCGTGCTCATATCAAATTTAAAAAATGCATCATTGTATGAGCTAACGGTAGATTCTCGAATCGGCATTTAAGATTTACAATGATATTATCTATTACTTGGTAGTAAATGTTGATCTTCCAGTATTTTTCTGGTTGTGTAGAAGATATTGCTTTTGCCTAATTGTGTCAACAGTTGACCTAATTGTAAGAAACTTTTGATGCCAATTACGAAATTACGACGAAGGCAATAGTTCAAGTTTTGGTAAATTATTTCTTTATGCCAACTTGGATGAAACTTTAATAAAATTAATCGATTATTGGACTTTAATTATTTAAACTCGTTAATTATTTAAACCAGGCTTTCTGTGGAGGGCCATGCCCCCCAGCCCCCCACTGGCTGCACCGATGTCTGTGATATGACTTTCGGAAGTATCTCCTTTCTGGAGTATGGCGTTTCTGCATTCTGACAGCCTACCCACGCAAACGTGTGCAAGATTGCGATTCCTAATAGTTCTTTTTTTTTCATTACAACAATGACCTATTCAGTGAAAAAGGCTAAAAGTCGAAATTTAAATCGAGATTGAAGGACACGAAGCAGTAACGGAGCTAACGATGCGCAACGCGTAACGATAACCGTGTTTACTCGAAAAAAAAGGCCATGCCATTTCTCATCCGCAATTTTTATGCCTATATATGCTCCCAGGGTGACGATAAATCAATGCTCATCGTGTTCGATTAGGCACTTTACCCTCTTTCGCCAATGCAGAAAACTTTCGTTGCATAATTTTCACGAATTATAGCCCTAGGTTTCTCCCCTCAGCTTCCCGACAATACACTCACGGAGCACAATGTGTCTGCTCGCTGGAAATAACTGGTACGAGATAATGGAAAAAAAGTATTTCAATAGAATGAATCTGGACTGAATTAAATTTCCTGCTTTATTTCCCAATTCCATCGTGATATGCTCGAGATACATAAATATTTCATGGACAAAATAATGCGGTCGTGCTATTCCATAGGGCCTCATAGACTTTCGAGATCACCCATAAATCATGAAGAACTGGGATGTGAATTTTAATCCACACGATTTTTTTTTAATATTACGTAGGGGAAGGTGGGGCACGGTGTGTCACTTTTTCTATCGAATTTTTACTCTTACGAAAGTAGTCTGAATAGAAAAAATGGTCATAACCGATTTTATAGACCTTTGGGCGTACAATGAAGCTACCATATTTTTTGCAAAAAGATTAAAAATCCTAAAATAATGGTTGCGAAAAAAATTTGCGGTTTGGCTCATTGTGCCCCATGGGTGGGGTACAATGTGTCAGATAGGTGGGTACAGTGTGCCAAGTGCTGCGAAACGTAGGGTACAACGAGCCAGTTGAAACTCATATTTTCCTAACATAGATAATAGATTTTCATACATACCGATAATTTCACAACGGGTATTATTTGCCAATAACATTGGGAGTCGACTCATTGTGCTCAACAACTCGATGACACATTGTGCTCCACACAATTGCCCCACAATATTTGACGTTTTCCCGGCAAGCCAATTTTTTTTTTTCGAGGCTCAAATTAATTTTGTACTTTTAATAATTCTTCGTGAGCCGCTATTGACTTTCTTTTAGGCTAGCCGAAACTTGATATAAATCACGGACCAACACAAAAAAATTCGGATTTTACAAGCTACAAAACACCGAAAAGTCGCACGTGGTTGACAGTTGCCCGTGACACATTGCGCTTCTTCGGAGCGTCGTCACTTCTTTGTTTCCTTATTGGGAGTCGACTCATTTTGCCCCACCACTCGGTGACACATTGTACCCCACTAGTAAAATATTTGATTATTGATGAAAATAACTATTAATTAAACTACGAATGGAAAAACACAAGTCACTGAGTGCATCATAAATAATAAAACTATCGATTAGGACTGAAAACCGGAGCCGCTACAGAAAGTGTCGTTATATTTTACGTTTTCCCGGCGAGCAAATTATTTTTTTTACCAAGCCTCAAATCAATTTTTAATTGTCAATAATCCTTTGCGAGCTGCTATCGACTTTCTTTTACGCTTAACGAAACATTATATAAATCGCGGTCCAACACATAAAATTTCGGAGTTCACGAGCTACAAGCCTCCGAGAAACCGCATGTGGCTCACTGTGCCCCGTGACACATTGTGTCCCACTCTCCCCTATCGTATTTTATCGATTGGAGGTCGGAAGTAATTTTTTATTACTGCTACGATTACACGAGTAAAATGATGAGCAGTTTCAATAAAGGTATTCCTTTCGCGAATCCGAATATTTAACAATTTACTGATTTTCGTCTACAATTAAGTAAAAATATATCCCAGTATGATGTTAAAATTTCAAGCCAAGTTACCGAACTTTTAACTAAAAATGACGACTTTTAAGATCGTCTAATTTATGCAGCACTTTATGTGCTGCATAAATTAAAGTTCGACCGTTCTTTATTTTTCTAATTTCTTCACACTTATGGAAACCTTCGAGGATCTTTTTATAGCGATCCTATCAAAGATTCTGTCATATTTCAATAATATCGGACAGCGTTCATTCATCTCTGCGATATATTGATCTAATCTAATTTGTGCGATTTTGTGAATGTTCGCTGCTCGATGTCTCCAATTCCCAAAGGAATAAGGGAGCTTGGGAAGAAGCTTGTGGCTCTAATGTATTATATTATTATTTGAGAGATTAAAGCGAGTACATCGTCGCTGCGGCTTGTCGTGTGGGACAATTCGGGACAGTTCACCCCGTCACTTATTCATCTTCCACCTCGACACGCGCGACTCGTGAGGGGTGTGAGTTACTCCACACATGGGCACACGGACATACACACGAGTGAAAACTACACACAAATATATTTGTGCTTTCATCTAGATCCCGTTTATATACTCCAATTCGCTGTATATTGTCGTGTATCGAATACACAGTAAGTTGCAGTTAATTCGCTTAGAAATATTGAATCAACCCCTGTGCGGGGACTGCAGCAATGAAGAGAGGGTAGCTATAACGTTCCACTCCGCCCTAAAACTATATGTGTATAAATAGATGTGCAATACGTAGTGTAACTTTCGATGGGATTGAAATCCAATAAACCAAAGTACAGTGAAACTTCAGTTATACGTTTTTCACGGGGTACAGCAAGTATAACGTATAAATGAGAATAAGGTAGAAGTGAAATACAGTATGTATCGGAAACTCTTTGACATTTGAAAATGGCGATCGGTGCATAATTCGCGATGTTTTTTAATAGCAGTACCTCTATTATAATATTTGATTTTCCGATTGAAAATTTGATTGGTAGTAACGAAGTGATGAGCCAATTCAATGTTTTTTAATTTTCGTTCAGAACTTTTGTTTAATGCTAGTTTGTAACATTAAGACTTTGCACGTTTTAGAATAGAAAATAACAGACATTTTCGCATAAATAAGAGATAAGTAATCACAGTTAAGAAAAGGGGGTCTCAAAATGACCTGAAATTTTAATTTATTAATAAAACGTATTGTTTATTTGAAAAGTACGAATAGTTTTATTTTAATATAAGGTATAGACATGAAGGTTATGTGTGGAACACAATATAATTGCGGTTTCTATGCGTTGCTTGATCGTGTAATTTTCCATGACTAAACCTCAATACTTCCTGATGCCATTTGTCAAAGATGAGTCGTCTATGTTCGCCACAAAAAAAAAGACGGGCAATTTAAAAAGTCAGGTCATTTTGAGACACCCTTTACGTGCATACATAGTACGATCCTAGAATTTTACATTGGAAAAAATTAAGCTACGGGTTGTGAATTTTTTTAAATTTTTGTCTGTTTTCTTTTTGTGTCACAGAAATTGTGACACGAAAAGTGTCACAACTTTTTTGTGATTTACGGATAACTGAGAAAGAACAGACCCCGAAACGGACGCTGGGAAAGAAAATTAATAATGTATAAGTGGAAAAAACGTCTAAGTGGAAAACGTAGAAATGAAACTTTATTGCATTCTTTATAGGCGGAATTTGCCGGGGCTAGACAAATTTCACGTATAAATGATATAAACGTATAAGTGCAAGACGTATAAGCGAGGTTTCACTGTATATAGAAAAAAGTATACAGTAGAATCTCGATTATCCGAACCTCAATCATCCGAACGCTCAATTATCCGAACCACGAATTGGTTCATCCGAACGCTCAATTATCCAAACGATTGCGCGAAATATACATTATGTCGGGAAATATACCGCTCGAAATATACCCAGCTCTATTGCAAGAAACGCACAGTTTTGAACGCGTTTTTTGTCTTCCAGTCTTAGTCCGATTAGACACTGGCGGGCAATTTTTTATTTGTTCCTTGCATCGCGCACCGAAAAATGTGAATTGTTGCAAATTGTTTACATCCCGCTCATTTCGCATTGTTCATATATGTCAGGATTCCAAGTCCGAGTTTTTCGATTCTTAAGCGTAAACGTAATGTTATTACGATCTCCAATATAAGAAGAAATCGAGACACTCGACGATGGACGACTGTACAAAACCAAAAAAAAAATAAAAATAACATTCGATGTTCGAAAGAGGTTAAATAAATATATATATATATATATATATATATATATATATCTATTTATTTAATCTCTTTCAAACATCGAATGTTTTTTTTATTTTTTTGGTTTTATTTTGGTTCTATTTTTTTTGTACTCCTATATATATACATATTGGGTCTATGCATAATTCCGTAGAGAAATTCCGACAGATGTCGTTCGTATTTGTTTCTCCGCTCGCACACGCGTCAACCATATGAAGTATCGTCTTTATATTAAGTGAAAGCTGAGACTTGTACCGACATTTTGCAAAAATATCCATCAAGATCCGCAACGTATAGGAAATTTTATTATATTTCGAACATGGAAGGAAAAAACGTGTATTTTCTATGCATTTCGCTTTTTTATTTCCGAAAAGGCAAAAACGCGTCGCAAACTCACAAAAAGATATGCGCCGTATACACGGAGAATGTCGTGAGCGAAAATGTCTGTCGAAAGTGGTTTACGAAATTTCGTTATGGAGATTTTGATCTTCAAGATGCTCTTCACTCCGGTCGGCCAGTCACTACTGATGTCGATAAAAGCAAGACTTCAGACGACTCCGACCGGCATTTAACGACTACAGAAATCGGGCATAACATTAACATTGACCAATCAACTGTTTCGAGACATTTACAGAAGCTTGAGATGGTAAACAACAACTTGATGCCGCACGCAGTGAGCGAAAAGAATTTAATGGACCGGATTTCAGCTATTGATCAAAACGAACCATTTTTAAGGTAGTAATCTCGCCAAGGCGTTTTTATATAGATTTTTTTTTATTTTGAGAACTCATCCAGGACACTATTGAATGATTACCTGCAAAATTTCAAAAGGATTCACCTTTCCGTTTCCGAGATATTGGCAATCAAAGATTTCATGGTTTTACACGTGTTATTATGGGGAGCAGCGTAAAATTTCACATTTCACGCAAAAACTTCGAAACTTTTCTATAGATTGAAAAAAATAAAAATCTCAATTACAGAGAAACATATGACGAAGTGGTTAAAAAAAAATCATGAATTTTGACCGTCTAGTTTCAGAGATATAGCGATTTAAATTAAGCAATGTCTAGCGATGCTAGCGCCACGAAGCGACTGGAGAAGACTAGAACTAGATTAAAGTCGTGTGTGCATATCTGTATGCGCAGAGTATTTACGTATTAACCCTTTGCGGTCGGTGTCCCCGTAGCGGGGACATTTTTAAATCGTCGTAGAAGTCGGTGTCCCCGTAGCGGAGACGATTTTTAAATCGTCGTCGATTTGTTCCGACCTGCTGGTACTCCCAAAAGCGAAATCTGCCGATCGCAAAGGGTTAATAGTCGGAATGGATAGTCTGATACACAAGTGAGGGTTGGGTAAACGTTATGTTAGGCGTTTTCATCATTACTTTATACGTTTTTACATCCCGATAAGATGTACAGCCTACATTATAAGGATATTTCAAAATATTTCGAATCCTTCATCGACTGAGTGGAGAATGAACTTTTTTACCTGACTGGCGATGAAAAGTGGATTGTCTACAACAATGTCAGTCAAAAAAGATCATGGTCAAAGCTCGGGGAGACTGCTCAGATGGTTGCAAAAGCTTGATTAAATCCGATGAATGTCATGCTCTGTATCTGGTGGAATTGTAACGGAATCATGAGCTACTGCCACCCAACAAAACGATTGATTCAACCAAGTACTGCGCAAAACTTGCCACATTAAAGCGAGCAATCGATCAGAAGCGGTCCGAATTGGCGAACAGAAAGGGCGTAGTGTGCCACCAGGACAACGCTAGATCGCACGTTTCCTTGATAATCCGACTAAAATTATTACGGCTTGAGTGGAATGTTTTGGTGTACCAACCGTATAGTCCGGACGTTCCACCTTCAGACTTTCACTTGTGCCTGACGCTACAGAAAAGTTTGAATAACAAAACCTTCAGTTCCCTGGACGTTTTCAAAAACCACTTGAATGACCTCTTTGCCCAAAAATCTCAGGACTTCTATGAAAGCGTGTGGAGAGACAGCAGAAAATCATTGAAAAGAATGGAACATATTTAGTTGATTAACCCTAGAACTCATGACTCATTTTAAGTACCTTCAAACGCATGACTCGGGTCTATATGCCTCCCACGCTTTTCGTCATAATGAAACCGGTCCTACGGGATAAATGGACTTTACCATACATAAATTGCTTCGTTTTTTCACAACGAAAAGAATGGTATGCAGGGCATCTGATTCAATTAACATTTAATACGTGAAAAATCCATTTAAGGACTGAAAAACGGAAAAAATCAGCAAAACCCCATTTTTTAAACAAAAATTAGGGTCCGAACGGATCCCAGTCATGAATTCTAGGGTTAAAATAGATTTTTTGGTAAAGATATTGCGTTTGAAATTCACTTGATTTTCGCTGCGATATTGATTGTATGTAGTTTTCAATTTCTGTTCTATATTATCCCTTTAAAAAAAAATTGCTTTCGATTATCCGAACCATCTCCAGTTTCAATTGATTTGGATAATTGAAGTTCTACTGTACTCCTAGACGAAAATGGATTTTGATGAATTTCAATTACTACTTGTTTCACAAAGTGTCCGGTTCGTATAGATATAATATCTTGGACCGGAGTCTGCCACCAAGAAATGGGTTCTCATTGAAATTCTACCGATGGTAAATCTTCCCTCTCTATTGTCCGTTTTTCTTTTAATCTTCGGAAGGATTGAGGAGAATCTTACGCAAGACACTGCAATGGGTTTCCGCTATCTCAGCGCGTAGGATTCTTACCGACAACAATCTCGCTTTCCCCCCCTCTCTCTCTCTCTCTCTCTCTCTCTCTCTCTCTCTCTTTCTATCTCTCTCGCCCTCCCTAGAAATAATGATCTGTAAAAACAATTCAAACAACAATCACACACAATTTTTCAAATAAGGCTCCTGCATAACTACCGTATTGATAGTTACGCAGGAGCCTTATTTGAAAATTGTCGGTGTTTGTTTATTTATTAATTCGTTTATTTGTTCATACAGGTGAACGAATAAACAAACCAATGAACAAACACTTGGGTGTTTGCACTCGTTTGTTTGTCCCAAATCAACGTAATGCTTGTATTTACGGTTGTTTATTGTGATCGTAATTAATTGTGTACCTCGATGCCCAATAACCTCGAACATGTTCCATACTTTCAGCTGTGCTTCTGGGAAAGATTCATCAAAATCGATTCAGTAGTCTACGAGTTGCAAGCGTACAAATGTACAGACGGGCAATTTAATTTTTTTTTAAGTACAATTTTTCCACTTGTTTTGCGTAATATGAACAATCTGTAAAGAAACGTTGTAAAATTTTTAAGAAAATTGCAGATAAGGCAGCCCACCCAGTTTTATTATATGCATAGAGATATCAGATGTGAAGATATACGAAATATTTAATACTGATACACGCCGTATATCCATATTTCACTCTCTGCTCTAGAGATGATTTTTTAACAATTATTAAGTCCACAAAAACAGGGAATTCAAGTTTTTAAAGAATGATTATCTTCTTTCGTAGGTCCCAGCTACGTTAGTCAATAATCTGCATGCTTGACTCGTCCTACCGTTATTGTCAAAGCGAAGCTTGCAAACGTTTTCTCAGTGACCAAAGATCAAGTTCTACTTACAAAGCATTGCTGTGACTGATGTTAGAATTTAATTATTTTGGCAATGACGCTGTGCAGACAACACAAAAAGCAGCTTAAGCTGTTGGAACGGTCAGTAAAAGTTTTTCAGGCCAAGGAATTACGACAAAATTAATGAAGTTTAAAAAAATATTATTTTCAAGCAAAAAATGAGAAATTGTTAATCCAAAATCGGATGAAGCAGAGAAGAAAATGAAATTTCAGAGCAGCCCCTCTCCAAAATGAGCACAGAATGAAAATTGCCGTCGGATTTTGATAGGAATGTTATGAAATGCCCCATACACATCCATATACGGGGTTGCTTCGTCTATAGTGAGCAACCCTCCCTCTACAGCCGTCTCCACCCCACTATGACTATAGCCACGACCTCCCCTGGTGCCTTTTGATAAGCCAGGATCGCGGGGGTGGGAGAAGTTATAAATAGGGGGTGCACCAGACGTTCTGGCAGCATTGCGAGTCGAAACTTGGCGGGTCGAACATCGAACTGATTTCGCACGATTCAACGTCAAATCGTAATAGTAGAAAAAGACGGTAACGCGCAAGACGAAATTTACCGGGACACGAAGAGATAGAGAGAGAGAGAGAGAGAGAGAGAGAGAGAGAGAAAGAGGAAGAGAGAGAGAGAGAAGTATTAACAAAGAGAGACCAACGGTTTCCCACAGCCCACTACCAACGACAAAGACCACGACGACCTCGAATCGATTTCCCAACTACGTCGCGGCTTCCCGGCAATTATTGCGAACGAGAACGTTGCTTGTCACCTTCCTTTTTCTTTTAAACTCCACCTTAAGCTCTCGGGGCAAGGATAAAAATACCCTTCTATCTGTATCCTGAGGTGCGATTATTTTTTAAAGCTCTCTCTCTCTCTCTCCTACTTCTTCGACACACATCGAGTCGAAGAATTAACGATTTCACGCTACTGTCGAATTTTCTCGTCCTTTTCTTCACTTCTTTCTTACCGGAGCGGAGAAAAATGTTCAGGGAGGTGTTGACCAAATCCGGCAGACGGATATTAAAGGTGAGCCCATCCTACCTTCGTAATTGTTTGCAAAGCCATTTTTTTTTCGATTATTTTGTGGATTTTGAATACTTGACAGTGGGAGTGTTTGTGTCTGACGAAAAATGTATTATCGTGTGTTGAACCGCGATTGTGACCGTCGCAACGTCCATTAATTCCGAAAAATCACATTGAAATTGATATCGTATTTATTTCGTGGCTTCTTGCACATTTCTTCATGTTTTTACAATTATTAAGGAGGTTTGTTCTTTTTCAATGAGAAAAATTATTAAAGTAGTTCAATAAGCTTCTTCTTGATTCAGAAAAACCGCAACCCCCTCTTACTTTCCTTCTTACCCATAGAGAGAGAGAGAAAGACGTATTTATTAAACCGAACAGGAAGCTAAGATTTAATCTCGGACCTCCATCTGTGCTGAAAATTGGGTTCTGCGCCCAAAAAAACGATGAACAATCTACCTAAGTAATGTTATTTTACAATCCAAAATTGGACACAAATATTAGCGTACATTATATCCACTGTCAGAAATATCAAAAGAAATTTACAAACTACGCGTATGAAATACGAAAATTTTAATTCGCTCATTTGCAACTTAATACACACAGCTTGGAATGTTGAAAACGTGTTTAGGTTTTTTTTTGAAGGACGCAACACTTCCATATTTATTTATTAGCTGCAAACAAAGCGTTTAAATTATAACACGACTTGGAGTTTTAATGGCAGCATCCTGAGATTAAGAATGCGCGTTTAACATTACCGTATGCGAAATCTTTATTTACAGTCTTTTTTTTCATGCGAGGCGCGTCCGATAACGAGAATTAATTTGATAACGAAATCCATAATCATATATAAATCGTCATACGTAAACAATGCACATTTTTTTCCTCACTAACTTATCCTAAATGCAGATCAATTAATTTTTGCATCGTAATATAAACAAAAAGACAATATATTATGCACATTTTCGCATCACAAGTGCCCGGAAATAATGGAATCAGTATATTTGTTTGCAGAAACAATTCTCAGTATGTTCATCCTGCTTTTTTCATGATTTTTTTCGTCCAATTTGTTGAAATTAAGGTATTCTTTTCGCGAAGGGCCGTATTTTGTGGGCGCAATAGCCAGGGCCCTTTTGAATCATTAGTAAATTAAAATGGCGCTTCATAAAAATAAGTTACAATCAATTATTATACCCGACGATGAACTGGAATGAAAAAATTTGCCTACATTTTGTAGATTTTGACATTTTTACATGTTCTCTGAGAAGTTGCGGTTACGAAAATTTGTCTGCAATTCACATTTTTACCACGTTTTTGTTAACTCGCTTTCCTGTCTGTCCGTTTGTTTGTTTGCTGTTCGGTACAAATTTTGCAATCAATTTTAAATTAACCTCCGATTGAGCTAGAGACTTGAAACTTTGAGCATAGCTCAGATGAGACAAACAAACAAACAGACAAAATAAAAATTTACAAAGAAATTAATTAAATAATTTTTTAAAAATATACTACGTTTTTAAAACGAACTAAAAAGTATTAAATAATTTCTTCTAGCCCCATACATATGTATAACCCCATACAGTTTCCCCCCCCCCCATACAGATTGTCCTGAAAATTTATGATTGTGCATTTTTCATAGCTATGAAAGTACTTGTAAGATTTAAAACGAAAAACGTGGTACGCATGCAATAGATAATAGTAAGGAGTCTAGGGAGTAGCTGTCGTTGAGAAAACTCACACAACAGTTGATATCATTTTCAATGCAATAAAATTGTTAGTGACTTAGTTGAACTAATCATCCATCAATTATCTATTGCATGCGTCCCACTTTTTTTCGTTTTAAATCTTACAAGTATTTCCATAGCTATTAAAAATTCACAAAGTTTCAAGACAATCTGTATGGGGTTATAAATCTGTGTGAGCCTAGGAGGAATTATTATACTTTTTAGGCCGTTTTAAAAACGTGGCATATTAAACAAAATTATTAAAATAATTATCTAAGTTTTATCATTAATATCTTCTTTAAACATTCGGTGACCCTCTGTTTTTATTGTCGTTACGGAATCTTCAGAATGTTTATATCCTCAGAGCAGTTTGTATCAGACATCTAGGATTATTTAGAATATAAATTATCAGATAGAAATGGCATGTCCATAAAGTGCTGCATAAATTAGACAATTTTTTAAGTCGTAATTTTTTTTGTTAAAAGTTCGGTAACTTGGCTTGAAATTTCACCACTATAGCGGAATGTTCTTTTACTTAATTGTAGACGAAAGTCAGTTTATTGGTAAATATTCAGGTTCGCGAAAGGAATACCTTAAAGTCCAAGTCTCTCGTCACTTTTTCTCCACTTTTCATCCTTCATCTACCCTTTCGCATTCGTATTCGATATATCCATTTTATTATCGTTAGGCACCATTGACAAAGGGATTACAGGCTCGTTCTTGAAATTTTAGGCAATCAAAAAATTATCAACCCGCAGCAGGGTTGTGAGAAAATCGCAGGAGTTATCGCGCTACGAGACGAGCCCAATGCGAACAACGAACAATTGGACATCGAGCTATCCAGATCCGGATTCCGTATCGTTGTCCTGGTCACTGCCATCTCTCGATACGAGGAGCGTCGATACGTATTTGACATACGTCACCGAGGGTATGGACGAGTGCTCGTCGATGTGCTGTTATTGCCGCGAACTCGATGAGAATCAGAGAAATGAGAATCGCGAGAACGAAATGATTATCTAACGAGAGTGACGACGACTATTGAGATTTTTTTTCTCTTTTAATCGAGCGAAAAGATGAACACAAAACAACGAAGACAAAGAATGAAAAAGATAATTATAGTTCTAATTATTTTCGATACTCGACATCCGCGTACCAATGTGTCAACCGTCTCTAAATTTTTTATCTCCAAAGCATTCCTACGGGCACTATTTTTATCGTTCTTTAGCTTGCACCGCGTATAAAAATTAGCTGGAAATTAAGTCCCACGCGTAGTCTTCCTTTGTCCTAAGTAGATAAGGTTGATAGAGAACTGCAACGAGATTAGATCGACGAAGAAAAACATACGCAAGCTTTTTAGGAGCTTTTTCAACATATCGTAATGTAATAACTTGAATATTGGCGACGCCCTCTAGTCGTAGATTGGGAAACCGTCAAAAATAATGTTGCGTGGATCATGTTGAGAATTGAAGGTCATCGCTAAAATTTTTCTGTGAAATGAAAAATGTTCCTTGCTTTTCATTCGGGGTTGTCATTCTGTTTGCAATGAACTTTCGTATTTTGCGAGACACCGTTTGTTGAGATGCAATTATATTTCGAGTACATCGATTTCTGTTTGTTCTTTGCTTCTCCTTTATTGGGAGAAAAATCGTCGCGATACTGAGTCTCAAAGAGACTATACCAAGCAATAAACACGGATATCACGTCCAACGTAATTATTCAATATTATACACAAATAGACGTGTGGAAAATGACAGGTGAACAGGCATTTGCTCAAGCGCATCAGCTTATCTTATGAATGGACTGGATTTAACAAAATGAAAACTGGAAAGAGAAAGAGAGAGAGAGGAGAGAGAGAGAGAGAGAGAGAGAGAGAGAGAGAGAGAGAGAATGACAATTTAATGGTCTTGTAATTGAAAAGAGGAATATTTATTCTTCATATCGGGCATTTTGTAAATAAGAGCGTATGATCAACTCTCTGGCGTCCAGGTATCTATGTAAATATTATAGGATGTTAAGACATGCAACGGTATAAAGTTAAGGCTGTGAATTTGTAAGCGGTGAATTATGTGAATTGCGTGAAACAATTAAACAAAGACTCTACCAAAACAATTATCCCGAATTTACTCCGACATACACATGAAATGTACTCTCGTCGTTTGATCTTCACTCAAAGACAAAGACTTTTTAGAAAGAAATCGCGAATCCTCAAGTATGGATACACAAATCATGATTTCTTTCGCATTACAAATCAAAATATATTCGATACGCTTTACGTTATGAGTAATTTGACGCTTTAAATCACAAATAACGCGATCTCGAAAACCTTTGCATTTCCATTCTTATTTTCATTTTGAAGGTCGTTTTTTTTCCTTAATTTTGCAAATATTGGATAATCTATCATCCGAGTATTCAAATTATATTTACAATTGATAAAGTTATTCAAACGAGCTTGTTTTGCGGTCTCCGAAAATCTTGAACGGGTGTGCGTAAGCTTGGAGCTCGAAAAACAGGACGTTTTTCAATAATTTTTTCTGATGAGAGTATTGAGAGGTTGACGAGATTGGTTTTTTACACATTATCAATACGTAGTCTTGCAAAATTCGAGTATTTTTTACTGCAAAAATATTAAATGAAAACATTGCAATGAAGTTATTGTTATTTAAACAAAGTGCCACAGTTGCTGCATGGCAGGTGTAGGTGGTTCAAGGAGCTAGGGTGATGCGAAATGAAAAATAAATAAATGTTTTTGTTTAGTATAATATGAAAACTTTCGTCTGGCCGAATACTCTTTTTGGAAGTATTGGACATTACGAGAATGGCAAGCTTTAGAAATAAAAATTCGATTTTCGACCGAAAAAACAACTTTAATCATTTCTTATTAACGAATGGATGAACGTATGAAAAAATCATCCGGTCATACCATAGAAAATGTTATAAACTATCCTCTGTCCGAATTTGAAGTCCATCGGACGACTAGATTTTGAGATACGATTCTCACCGTTTCGCAAAACATGGTTCCGAGAAAAACGCAAAAGAAACAGGGTAATTCGTGACTTTTTTCTGGAAAAACGTGTGCAAGTTATCAATTTTTCGTTTTTTTTGTACATTAAAAAGTATGGTTTTAAGTATCTTTTGCAATTTTAGTATCGAAAAATATTTATAAATATGTTAGATCCAATGGTTCTGCTCTAAACCAATAATCCGAACTAAAAAAAATCAAGCCCTTTCAATTTTTGCATGAAATTATCTCGTACGGACGAAAGATTTATTCAAATATTGATGATTGAAAAAATGACCGCGGTCCAAAGTGAAAGTATCGATTTTCTGTGAAAAAAACTCTCTATTTTCATTGATGAAAAAAACTATGCATCGAAAAAAATGCTTTCATTCAAACGCTGCTTTTTAATATGTATAAGAAGCATGTAAAATTTGAAGTTGATCGGTTCAGTGATTTTTGAGATATCGTGGTCACCGATTTTGAAAAAGTCATTTTGAGACACGTTTAAAATTCCCCGGTTCACGAAACCTACCTATAACTCCCTCAATATTGAACGGAACGACTTGAAATTTTTAACAAATATTTGTGAAAAGTTATGAAAAAAATTTTGAGAATTCATCGAAAACCAAAAAACCATATTTTCAAAAATGTCAACTAGGTAGAAGCCCTTAAGGCTTACTCGATGTAAGCCTTAATACACTAGGCTAAAGAACTATGCGATAAAAAATCGTATTTTTGAAATTTCAAACTTATGCAGATTTGTTAAGTATTCATTCTTATGATAAATTACCAAAAACTTTTAGCCTTTAATTTCGTAAATATTGAAGAATCTATCCTTCAAGCATTTCAATGATCATTATTCATAATAAGTTCAATTGATCAAGCGTATTTTGCGATTTCAAAAACATTCGAGAATCCATTCACATTTCAATGTAAAAAATCTTCAAATTGCTCTTCAATTTTAAGAGTATTAGGAAATCTATCGTCCAAGTATTTCAATTATATCCATCTTCGATCAAATTGATTGTACGAATGCACTTAAAAAAATATAAAACAATGCATATAAACAATGTTCATATGTTTTATTCCGTACCCCATATACAGGCGATCTCATCCCAAAATCATGGAGCAACGATGCCGAGAAGAACGCTACGAAAAAAAAAAACGAGAATAAAAAAGTTTTTCATGCAAACTAGTGAGAAAGAACAATGAGAAGCACACGTGGGTTCGTTCTGTATCACCAATTTGCAGTAAATTGGTCGCTTCTCAGCTCCCTTGACGCTCCCGAAGGGATGTATTCTTTTACCGAAGTGTTATTGTCGATTATGGATAGCGGGTAATTGGTGCCGGCTTTTGTCATTTTTTTTTACACCCCAACAATTCGTCGAGTTTCGCATTATCGTGAGTCACGCAATAAGTGTGAGCGTATATTCCAGTGCGAGAAAAAAAAACCAGTTTTTCCTTCTGCGACCCCGAAATGTGTATGTGTGTGCAGCGTGAAAGGATTTCGCAAAAACCGTGAAAAGAATTTTGCGCGTAAAAGAAATCGTAACAATGCCCTTAGCAAAATATTGAAAGGGCAGCTTTACCCTTCCCCCCCGTTTTGTCACCAATATGCTAAGCGCTCGTCCTTCGAGTAGTTGTGAAAAAATTGGGCTGAAAAATACAATAAAACACACGAGGATTTTTGTGTAAGAGCAATATAAATTTTATTTCGTCTTTTAATTCGTATTGCAAAAATATTTGAACGTTTTTTTGCACACGTATTTTTGTGCCTTGCCAAGGGACACGTTGTGGCTCGTCAATTTTGTTCCTTTATTCTGGTTCATTATCAAAGTAACTTATCACAATATTTACAGGAATTACATATATACACTGTACACGTGTAATCGTCTTTGGAAAGATCGATCGATTTTTTTCTTCGTTTTATCAAACGAAACTAAAGAAATAATTTAAGTTCCATATAACTCACATTCAAATAAATACTATGCATCTTCACGCTTCTTAACAAGGTACTCGGATTAATGACTATTATACTTTTGTATCACTCGTAAATAATTCTCGTCTTTTGTCCCCACATTTCTCCTGTACCTTCTCGTCCCTTTTCTTTGTTTTTTTCCTCCCTTCACGCAAAGAAATGTACAGCGGTAAAAATGTTCGACCCGTAAATCGGAAAGGTGAATGGCATTCGTGAAAAAAAAGATTCCCGTGCAGAAATTGGTTGGGGAGTTCCCATAGGGAGTTCCCTACCACATCCCTATAGAGATTTAATAGGGACGCCACACGTAGCGAGTTTATATTGGAATCCATTCTCAACCGGAATTTATTAGACCTCGCAACAAAAATATCCTTCCATGATTCTGTGCACGAATTTCTTGGCGAGTCCTAAGATGCTCCCACAACTTTATAGGGATTTGTTAGGAACATCACACGGAGGAAGTCCTTAATGGGATCCAATTTAATTCTGTACTGTTTTCCGGTGAACGCCATTTGAGATTTCTTGTACGTGTTCCGTGATATTATGTAAAAGTGAAGTAAAATAAAGTTTTTTATTCCACTCGGTACGATAATGGACGTTTTACGCACGCTTCGCGTTCGTAAAACCTCCATTTTCACACCTCGTAAAATAAAATTTCGTACAATACTCGACGAAAAAAATTTATCTAACGAGTGTGATTATTTAGCAGGAGCCAAAGGCGAGTGTCGCAATCACACGATGTTAGATACAATTTTTTCGTCCTCGTGCCGTAATGTACTATTAAATGATTACAGTGGATTTTCAGTGATATGATTCAAATCGAATTTTAAGATATACTTTTTTAAACGATTTATACTTTCTTAAGGTTTATGCGTTTTTAAGATCCACTCATTTTGTATATCTATATATGTTGTTTGAAATGCAACGTACAGAATTCGATGGGATCAAGAATCGTGTCGGATTTTGTTCGATAATGTGGCAATTCTCTATGATTCAAATTGGATTAGTATAGGGATCCAATGGGTCGTCCCATTGAATCAGAAAGTAGGAACAATTATAGGAATCCAATTGGATACCTACGACAATTTCTGCACGGGTTATATGCCGTACCGTCACGTGTAAATAATCGTGAACAAAACGTACAACGGAAAAAGTTTGTACTTTTTTCGAATTATAATAATAAGTCGGGAGTACCGAAGGATAATCGATCTTTACGCAAATAAATATTCCAGTTTCAGTTCTCTCGCGAAAAAAAAAATTCACAAGACCCGTATAGAAATCCATATTTTTGGTAGGTTTTTTTCCATTTCCCTTCTAGTATGAATTAAATATAAATATTTCATATATTACTTGTATGATTGGGATATAAACAATATATATGGCAATGATCAGTCTCGACTGTAGATTTTTCACGTGAAGATTTCGTCGATCTCTCGATTTAACGCCAATAACGAACCGCCAGTTGGCTTTTTTTTCGAGACATCGGTGGCGGTGAAATGGAAGAGAAAAGATACGCGCGAAGGTCAGAACTTTTGTTCGTATCAGTAGGCCAATTCGGCGCCCCACGGCCTGTAAGGTTTTCCATGCTGTTGTTGAGGATACTGTCCGGGATATTGACTCCAGCCGAGAGCACTGCCGCCCAGTATCGGTGGCATGCTTCCGGTACCAGGTGCCATGCCGCCGGAAACGGAACTCGGGGGCAGTGGGTCGTAGCTCGTCGTAGCAGGCGACGACGAGGCCAATGAGGTTGACGAACCGAGGGACGGTCCTGCTGGACCACTCGTAGGATGCTCACGATGGAAACTCTGCAGATGCGACAACAGGCGTAACCTCAGTGGATCACGCTCGTCCAGGCCCTCCATTGTCACTAGATAACGACCAACTTCGGCAGCGCATTCGCCCCATCCAACCGCGTGATAATCCATCGCCAATTTTGTACTGTCGTAGCCCTCAGGTCCTGCAATAACGAACATTTACCGATACCATCAGACATTTGTTACACTCGAGAAATGCGAATCATAAGCATCGTCGTAATTTTTCATTCCATTGTGTATTCAATTACGTAATGAGGTATTCCTTTCGCGGAGGGCTGTATTTTGTGGGCGCATAAGCCAGGGCTCTTTTGAATCATTAGTAGATTATAGTGGCGCTTAGTAAAAATATGTTACAATTAATTATTATACCAAACGACGAACTGGAATGGAAAATTGCGCCAAAATTTTTGTAGATTTAGACATTTTTGCATGTTCTCTGAGACGTCGCGGTTAAGAAAATTCTTCTGATAGTCACATTTTTTAAAGTTTTATCATTAATACTTTTTTTGAATATTCAGTGATTCTACATGCTTAGAGCAGTTTGTATCAAACATCTAGAGTTATTTGGTATATCAATTATCAGATAGAAATGTGGGCAGCAAATTATGTCTATAAAGGGCTGTTCGAGGTAATAGTCTCATCGCAGTCACGTTGAAAAGTTTATTGTCCACTCAATCGATGAAAGCTTCGAAATATTGCGAAATATCCTTATAATGTAGGTTGTACATCTTATCGGGATGTAAAAACGTATAAAGTAATGATGAAAAGGCCTAATATAATGTTTACGTAATCCTCACTTTTGTATCAGACTATCCATTCCGGCTACTAATCGTAGATACTCTGCGTATACGGATACGCCCACACTACTGTAATCTAGTTCTAGTCTGCTCCAGTTGCTTCGTGGCGCTAGCGTCGCTAGACATTGCTTAGGGGGTTACACCTAGTTGGAATTTATGAAAAAATCGATTTTTCGTTTTCGACGGATTCTTATAATATATAACCTTTCAAAAATATTCTCTGAAAATTTCAAGTCGGTCCGTTGAAAATTGGGGGAGTTATGAGCGTTTACAGGTAGGTATTTTATCTGCGTATATACCTGACGTAAAACTTCAAACGCGTTTTTCTCGGAATGCCTTTTTCCGAATCGGTGACCAAAATATCTCAAAAACAATTAAACCGATCTGCTTCAAATTTCACAGATATTTTTTGTATATCAAAAGGCAGTCTTTAATCGAAGGATTTTTTTTTCAATGCATACTTTTCTTATATCAAGAAAAATAGAGTGTTTTTTTCACCGAAATTTCGACGATCACTTTCGATCGGCGACCATTCTTTCAAATTCATTATTTGATTGAATCCTTCGATTAAAGGCTAGATAATACGGTACAAAAACTAAATTCATCTGGTTTTTTCATTTCAGATTATTTGTTTTCCGAGCAGGAGTGGTCATCGCGAAGGACCTTTTTTGCACAGCGGTCTGTGCAATTAACTGTATCTCCGTCGTTGGTAAATATATCGCAATGAAAAAATTGTCACAGATACTTAAAATGATATCTTTTACTATGAAAAAAAAGTTAAAAGCTGCACCCATTTCCCAAAAAAAAATTCACGAAAACACTTCTTTTTTCCGGCCGCGAACTAGGTGTAACCCGTTAATTTAAATCGCTATATCTCTGAAACTATACCGTCAAAGTTCATGATTTTTTTACCCACTTCATCACAGATTCGTAATTGAGAATTAAAAAAAAATCTGTAGAAAAGTTTCGAAGTTATTGCGTGAAATGTGAAATTTTCCACTGCTCCTCATAAGAACACGTGTAAAACCATGAAATCTTTGATTGCCAATATCTCGAAAATGGAACAGTGAATCCTTTTAAAATTTTGCAGGCAATCAATTAATAGTGTCCTGAATGAGTCCTCAAATTTCTTTGAAATTTTACCAGTAGACTGGAATATATTTTTACTTAATTGTTAAATATTCTAGTAAAAATATACAGCTAGTAAACCAATTTTTACTAGCTTCAATTTTTTTATTTTTCACAGCTAGTAAAATCATTTTCACCAGTTGTGAAAAATAATGAAATAAAAAAAACTAAAATAATTATAAATAAACCAAAAAGAAAAAAAAATCTTTTTGTCTTCAACGGGTCTTGCATTATTTCAATGAACTGACCGATGTGTCGTAAAAGTATATAAAATAAAAATATCATTCTTTTTTGCAATTAAAAATCAACAATACATCGAAAGCGGCCAATTACTTTTTTCCACTCTGCCTTTTATTATTCTCCCAAGAACGTGAAATATTTTTATTAACTCATTTGGTCCAAATAAAAAAGCCTTCCTTGCTCGCTTTCTTCGCTCAAGGGCCGGCGATTTTTCCCATCTGATCTATTCGACATTTTTTCCCAAGTATTCAAAGACAATTTGGTCCAAAGAGATTGAGGAAAAAGATATTTTCATTTTTCGTTCTCGTTCGAACGAATGAAAAGTAAGGAGAGTGAAACTCATCGATTTTTGAGTCATCGATGCGTGCGCCCCTGACAAGGTGGTTCACCGACGGCAGCAGCGGCTAAATGGGGGCATCTCGTAGCAGCCGACGGCTACACAACCCTAAAGTCCATGGGATATAGCTATTTGTATAAATACCATGAACGGGACGGCTAGCGTGGGAAACGTTTAGACCCCCCCCCCCCCTTCTCCTCCTCCTCGCCCCCCGTAAAGCCCCGTGTTTGTACATTCGCTATCTACGATACACGTGTATACACGCATCCGTATGCGTAAAGTCCATAGGGTGTAGTATAGTTGGCAGCGTCACATAATATTATGCGAATTTTCCCCCACCGACCGGGAATTCCCCTTGTAACCTGTATAATTTTCAACGATGTATTCCAGATACAGTGAGGCCATCTTTTTTTAAATCTTAGCATCGTCCATTTACGCAACATTGCCCAGAATTTATAGTTACTTTATTTATTCGCGTGGGAGAAAGTACTGTGTGAAATGTAAAACAGATAATGGCAGATTGCATTTGAGACGGTATTGTTGTCTAGAACGCTGTTTTGAAAGTGAATTTTAGGATGGAATAACTGTTAAACTGTTCCAGTTTTCTTTCTGAAATTGTTTACGCATGTTTATTGATCCTCCAAGAATATGTATAAATAAAAATTTTAAAAAATGTATTGTCATATACTTTTGTACGTTTGTTTACAACGTTGCGAAAAAAAACGCCCCCATTTGGGGACCAGTTTTGTGGACGTTGTATATACTCAAAAAAATCAAATTTCGCGTATTGTTATAGTGTGAACTTTCAAGAATATTTTAAGACCAGCCGGACCCGGAAATTCTAAAATTTGACGGAGATACACCTGTTTTAGTGGAACAGCGTGCGTCGGGTTCGCGTGTAACGAAAGCGGACATCAAAGCACAGGAAAACTCAAAAGAGGCCCGAACTGCCCGCAGATTGCATAGATTTGGTGTGCAACACGATCTCGATGATGAGGAAGGACACTTATATGGTGCCGGAATCGCTGACTAGCGATAAGACGACAATATTTCACAAGATCGTGTAAAACATGTAGCAAAACTTGGAACGCAATTATCTCGAAACTACATATTTTGACACGGCGGGATTGATATCTTGAGTAACTTTCACACTATTTACTTGAATTTGCACAGTTAGCGTTCAAACAGTAGTCATTTTCGATTCACGATCACATTTTTTAATTGGATGAACCATTTGTTAAAAAAAATGACTTCAGTATGCTGTTTTTCAAGACAAAAATGAGGTTTTCTTTGGAGAAGCTGTCATTTTTGGTATTTTTCGAAATTTCCAAAAGTGGATCGTGAACCCATTGCCAGTTGGATATATTTGAAGAAAAAAATTTTTGTTTTCGTTTCAGATTACATTTGAGCCTGGTGGAGATCCCGCCGTTTCGGGCCTCTCCGCTGGAGGACTGCAACGCCAACTGCAGCACCACGAACACTTTGGAAGATTTTCTTCCGAAAAAATTACATTGTAGCCACAAACATATGTACAACGTGCTGGGAAAAAATTAAATTCTTCCAACCAATGTGAAACTAGAAAAAAATGCATCATTCTGATCCGTCAAACTGGACTTCCAGAGAGCGATACCCCCTTAATCTGTATGAGTGGTGTGATGTTTGGTGGCGGATTCAGCAAAAAAAAAACAAAAATTATACAAAATGGCGACAGGCTAAACTTTCATTATCAATTTTTCCTATATTGTTGACCATTCTACGAGTAATATAAAAATAAAAAAAATGACGTCGACTCAATTCTACTACCAACGTTGAAAAATAGTCTACTGAAGGTGTATGCTAAATCTGAGCTCAATCTCTCAATTGGTTATCGAGAGATTGTGGTTGCCGATTTGAACAACATTATTTCGAGAAAAGTTTGAAGTTTGCTATGTCTTAACCGCGCTCCCTGAGCGTATACTCTTTATAATTCCTACCGTTTGGCTAATTTAAAGAGCATCATTAAACGGTTTTCACAGACGATTCAGAAAAGGCTGTAGAATAGAATAAAATTGAAAAAAAAACGATTTTTTCAAATTTCTAGACAACAATAGTGTCTTAAAGTTCTGAAAAGATGTTAATTTGCAGTAATTGTTGAAAAAAAAATTGAGTGGCCGTATTTGAGGTCATATTTCGGACAATAATGACGTCCATTTTGAAATCTAATGGCTTTGCGCGCGTATACAACCGCATTAATAAATAAATACTGATATTCATTGAAGAAACAATTTTTCACTGTTTGCCACCGAAACAGAAAAATTTTCGGGAATAATTCTACGACCGGAAATCTACAAATCTGGATTATCGTACTCCTACGATTTATTGAATTCTCGCTCATCGGTCGATTCTCCATTGGGTGGGAATGCAAAATTGAAAATAGTGATCGACACTCTCGGGAAGGTCGTTTCCCCTCCTACTCCTCCAATATACATTAATATCTGCACACAAACACACGCACACATAAAAATCAGTGGTGAAACTCGTGAAGGAATATCCTTGCTGGTTTCCCACAGCGTTTCACATCTGCCTCATGGCGCACCTAACATCGATTCTTTCTCTCTCTCTCTCACTCTCTCGCACTCTCCCTCTCTTCCTTACGAGGGGTGAAGCAGGGGTACCTCGAGGATACGCAGGGGTACGGGGGGGCTCTCGACGATCCTCGAAGCATTTCTGTATTATCCATCTCTGTCTCGCTCCCTAAAAAGCCCCTTGCCTGCCAATCCACGTCAATCGTGGGAACCCACTCGGAAGAGTTGTTGACTTCCTGTGAGCTTCCCACAGGATCTCAGCTGGGTCCACAGCCACCTGCTCCACCATCCCGCTTAGCGGTACTTCCTCGTTCTATTTCTTCTATACACGCATGTTTCTTCCTCTCACTCTCTCTCTCTCTCTCTCTCTCTCTCTCTCTCTCTCTCTCTCTCTCTCTCTCTCTCTCTCTCTCTCTCTCTCTCTCTCTCTCTCTCTCTCTCTCTCTCTCTCTCTCTCTCTCTCTCTCTCTCTCTCTCTCTCTCTCTCTCTCTCTCTCTCTCTCTCTCTCTCTCTCTCTCTCTCTCTCGCTCACCTTCTCTCTCTCTCTCCCTCTCGTTCTCTGATGCTTTTTTCTGGCTCGGCGCATGCGTACGGTACTTATGGCCATACAGTACTAGTTTTAGACATAAAATCCGTGAGAGAAATCATGCTAATAGTATCCTCCGACAAAAAACAATGTCCCGGAAGATTCTATTTTTTATTAGCCCTGACAATTTTGCAATAAGATTTATACCTGACATTTTTCCAATGTCCTTTTTGGACCACCCGAGAAAAGATTAAAAATACTGATTTTTAGAAACAAAAGGTAAAAAAAAAAAACAAAAATTATAGACGTTCCGGAAGGCAATCACAAGCAAATATGATTTTTTTTTACGAATATTATACGAGTTTGCGAATTGAGAAGCAGGACACCAGTAACTCTTTTTTGTTGGTTTTTTTTTCTCCTATGCACTTTACAATCTGTCCAGTAGAACATTCGATGAATTAGTATATCGTTTCCAAAAAGTGTAGCACTTATGTGTGACGGTCCCCAATGGGATGCCACTTCGTGTATATTGCACACCAGTAACTCTGTAAGCATGAATCACGAGGAGCGTGAGTTTTCTCGAACCCGACTTGTTCC
Source organism: Ophion ventricosus (assembly GCA_963932345.1). Lineage (NCBI taxonomy): Eukaryota > Metazoa > Arthropoda > Insecta > Hymenoptera > Ichneumonidae > Ophion > Ophion ventricosus. The sequence goes on from OZ010714.1 coordinate 16,004,536, forward strand.
ACGTGTACCTAGTGACGTTGCCGGTGCGCGGAAACACATTTATGGGAGCGTTTTTATATGAGTAGAATTTATACAATCAAGGGGTTTGCATAAGCTTGAAACATTATAAAAACAATTTTTGTTATTGTATACTTTCACAGCCTAGGGTCTTTAATTGGCAACAAAGATTTTGTGAAAAATCCAAAAATTGACCGATTTATAGCGATTTTTGTGGAGCGTTAGATCACCCAGTGTGGCGAATCGCCTCACTGCGATTTATCTTTTTTTCTTCTAAAAACTATGTCTTATGAAATGGTGTAAGCCGTATCTCAAAATCTATTCGTCCGATCCACTTCAAATTCGGAGAGAGCACAGTTTATTACATTTTCTATCGTAGGAACGGATAACTTTTCAAACAAATTTATCCATTCGTGGATAAAAAAAATTTCAAGTTTTTTTTTGTGGAAAATCGAACTTTTTTTTTACGGCTTGTCATCGTTGTAGTTTTCAAAATACAAAAAAGTAACCGGTCATACAAAAGTTTTAATATTACACTGAAAGTATATATTTTTATTTTTCATTTCAGCTCAGCCTAGTTGCCAAAACCACCAACACCTTTTTTTCTGGATATGCCGGATAATTAATTTGTAGGAAGCGAAGAGGTGTCGGAAGATTAATTTCTGTACAAAGTAGATAGAAGTAAACGTCGCGAGGATTGGGGGGGAAAACTATGTTTGATACTTCACATACGACTGCGGCAGATGGCAATTCGGTTATTAGGTTACAGTTAGTTAACCGCGCTATATGTATGCACCCTCGTCACCCTTGCGGTCAACAGGTGTCTTCCGGCCGCGAAAGGCATCCATCGAGAGTGAACGTGGAAACGAGAATCGATGCGAGAAAATATATATGTATATATGTTGGCCTCGAATTCAGGCGCCGACAAAAGCAATACTAATAGGCAAAACACATTGAAATTCAATCTCAAAAAAGAACTCGCTTAAGAAAATCTCATATACACCAATTTTAACGAACGAACACATACAAAAACGCGTCATTTTTTTTTTTCACGACACATCTCGATGCCACATGTATAATATCGAGACCCGTCGCTTAAAATAGCAAAAATAATGTTGTTACTCCGAAAAAAGAGCAATAAAGGTGCATTATTACAAAAGTATCTATAATTGTGATTTTGATGAGTCTTTGTGTACCTGCTCGTCCATTCAGTGACCCGTGAATGGACGAGGACAAGCGAATGAACGAAAGCAGATTTATATTCAAAATAAGTAAAGATTAGGAATTGTCGATAAAAATTCGAATCGCTATAATTTAGAAAAAGTAACAGGTGTCGTTAAAACCCATTTCTCAGTTTAAGGAGTTTCAAGACTAAAATCGAAATGCTTGTAAACGGTCGAAATTTATATCGCCGAGAGATTAATTTATCTCTCGATTTTGCGATTTTGTCATTTCGCTACTTATTTATCAATTTCTCCAATATTATTTGTTGCAATTAAATCAAATATTTGTTCCCTCTATCAAAATAATACATTTTGTTAGCTATAGCAATTGAAACGTTTGTTTTGAAAATATTTTCATTTCACACTCCAATTGATTCCCGAGGATCTCGATCACCTTTTTAATTTTTGTATTTCTATCCAATGGAGAATCGACCGATCAGAGAGAATTCGATAAATCCTAGAAGTACGATCATTCAGATTTGTGGATTTACGGTCGTAGAATTATTCCCGAAAACTTTTGTGTTTTTTTATACTTTGGATGTCAAATAGTGAAAAAATGTTTCTTCAATGAATTACAGTATTTATTTGTTCAGGCGATGAAACTACATTACCAAATGGACCCAATAATTGTCCAAAATTATACGGCCTCGAATACGATCACTCAATTGTTTCAAAACAATTACTGCAAATCAACACTTTTTTCAGAGCCTCAAATGCAATCTGCGATTATCCGTTTTGCATATTTCTTCGCATAGAACTTTTCCCCGCGCTAATAAATACACCTACAAACTCTAGGCAAAAGTGCGTCAAATAAAACAATCGTTTTTCTCAACGCCAAAGTTGGTGCGAAAAAAAAAAAAGTTCCAACGCGTCAACGAGTAGCGTTCCGATCATGCTGACGCCTACTTCCGGTACGGCAAATTGCGCAATGCCTCTTCGTCTTTCTATATCCACTGCCCTATATGCGTTAGCGAAGGGTTACAACGAAGATCCGTTTGTGAGACTCGAGTTCTGGACATTGAAAGGAACCCGGCACGAAGATCCGAGCACAAACAGGATAAGAATTCTTATTGTGTGCAACCAGGGGAAGTTGGAAATACGTAAGAAATTTAAGGTGCGCGCACCTAACGGATGTGCGGAATGTCACTTCCGTTTTTTTTTCTCATGGGAATGGATCTTTCAGGCAAACCGTTACAAAATCTCTCTCTCGCTGTATTTAATGCTCCCATCTGCTCGGATTTTTCATAATATACACCCTCGAATCTTGTACAGAAGACAAAACCGTAAATAATGCAAATAATATTAAGTTTAAAAATTGATGAAAATTTAAAAAATGCAAACAATAAAAATAATAACAATTAAAAAAATTAATACAAATTTAAATGATTTAAAAAATAATAATAATAGATAAAAAAATTAATGGAAATTAAAAAAATGCGAATAATAATAAAAATGATTAAAAAAATTAATAAAGATTTTACTAATGTAAAAAATAATAATAACGATAATAATCATGATGCTAATTAATAATCATAATAACAATTGGAAAATAAATAACAATTGACATTATGTAAATAATAATAATTATAATCATAATAATAATAATCATTACTTTTATTAAAATACAATAAAATAATTTGAAAATTAATTTAAAGAATTAAAAAATTAAAAAATAACAATGTAAATAAAAATAATGAAACTACTATATTGAAGAACAATTGATGTTTTTTTTTAGAAAAAATCGTTACCCTTTGTTATTTAATAATCACCGTATTTATCCGCTACTTTCGACTATCATTATGTATGTTCATACACTTCAGCATCATTGTGTAACAATTTGGTCAAATGCTCCATTCTTGCTCGATTCTTTCCACCGAGATCACGATTGACATAAGCCGATTTGGTAATAATCTATGTAGCATGGTGAAAGTGATTTAAAAAAAATGTTAACTTACCCTTATTGCGAAGAGTTCGTAGATGCTCGACGGTAAGTTGTAGAATTTCAGCCTTCTCGAGTTTGCCACTGTGTGGATCTCTCGCGGCTGCTGGTACCAATCTACGAAGTTCACCGAGAGAAGCGTTTATTCTGTCTCGTCGTTTTTTCTCGATCATTCCTCTCCGACGTTTTCTCGAGGCGTGTTGGCACGAGTCGCCACCAGGTGAATTACATCTGCACAAATTTATAAAATCATTGAAGCAAATGCGGAAAAAAGTGTGAATAAAATGTATCCATGTATCCAATATTTGTGTTTTCCTCGTGATAGATACCAGCCGTTTCGTAATGTTTTTTTTCTAATATTAATTTTTTCATTTTTATACGCGCCGATAGACGGTGATAGACCGGTGAACGGCCTCGAATCAAGGAACAAAAACGGCGATTGAGTATAGCGAGCAAGGGTCCTGATTAAATTACAATGGCGACTTAATCAGGCTCAGCGATTGTGACCACCAAACGTACAGACGACATATGCTGGAAACCGGAAGTATATGTACCTATACGTGCACCGTGTCCTGGGATCATGAATATTCATGGGATTCAATGGGTACTGGACACACAGCAGCAACAATGTTTACAACTCAAAGCTCAATTACGCAACGTATTTACATACACAATGTTCCTGCATCGAATGAATTATGAACGGAAAGCCTTTTTGCCATTTATCGTTTGTTTGAGTTTGTTTGTTATTCGTGGCTCATTGTCAATTATTTGAATACGAAAGTCGCAGAAAGGAGGAAGTCTGTTGAAAATGTTCACGATCTACATTCTAATTTGAACAGGCGCAAAATATATTCGCGATTCTTTGTATCCGGTTCTCCGCATATCGCGATGTTCAATTGATAAGAATTAATTCTCGATACGTTTAACAGTTCGACAGCAAATTGGCCTCTGTCCGATATTTAACTGGGGAAACTCCCAAAAACTATTCACTTTTCGAGAAACGATGTAGACATACTTTTGCAAGCAGATATATTCGGCTTTAAGGTTTTACTTTCGCGGAGGACTGTATTTGGTGGGCGCATAAGACCCTTTTGATGGTGTTGAAGTTTGCATCGTTGGAACGCAACGAAAATTTCATTTTTACATTCTATTTTCCTTATTTTTATGATTATAGTAGATGTTTTTTTTTACAGATTTATATTGTGCATCCTTAAATAGTGTCTTAAAAAATAGATGAGGATTTTTTGTCGGCAAAATTTGCCAAAAGAAATTAAGGGAATTCAGAAATATTAATTTTCAATCCACTCCAAGAAGCAAACTTCAACCTCATCCCTTTTGGATCATTAGTAAATTATAGTGGCACTTAATAAAAATAAGTTACAATCAATTATTATACCCAACAATAAACTGGAATGAAAAATTTTGCATAAATTTTGTAGATTTAGAAATTTTTACATGTCCTCTGAGAGGCCGCAGTTACGAAAACTCTTCTACTAGTCTCATTGTTTTAAGTTTTATCATTAATATTTTCTTTAAACATTCGGTTACCCCCTGTTTTTATTGTATTTTCATTGTTTATGTCAGACACCTAGAATTATTTAGTATATAAATGATCAGATAGAAATGTGGCCAGCATGTAATCTCCATAAAGTGCTGGATAAAAAAGACGATTTTTAAAGTCGTAATTTTTCGTTAAAAGTTCCTTAACTTGACTTGAAATTTTACCAACATACTGCGAAATATTTTTACTTAATTGTAGACGAAAATCATTTAATTGTTAAATATTCGATTTCGTGAAAGGAATACCTTAAGGCTGGACAATTGAGTGTGTGATGCTTTTTAACAACATACAATTTATTTGCTTTTTTCACAATAGCGCATGATTTTTTTTTAGTTTATTTTCTAAAAATTGACTCAGGAGTAGTCTGATATTTCGCGAGTTAAAAGTGCACCCATTACATGACGTTGAAGTTTGCATAAATGTATATTATTATCCAAAGCCTTCTTTTTTACAATTTGCGGTCGCAAATCTCCATCAAGGATGTGTAAAAGCGTTCGATTAGCATTCGTGATCTGAATCAGGCAGAAAAAAATTGGAGCAATGAAAAATAATGGATATACGTTTCATTGCAACGATGCAAATATTAAAACATTATCGCATCATTGCGTCAAGACATTTCCCAATATATCGTTACATTCCTAATGAATTCTAGATCGATCGTGAAACTCGTTGCATCCAAATGATTCGTTTTGTAAAATAAACCCTAACCGTGACGATAGGAATGTACTAACGGTTCTTTGCCGCTCTCTTCGGAAAAAACATCGTCGCAGTCGGAATCGCTCATTGCTCTTTTGAGGCTCGAGCGTTGATGACTCGACGGCTGTTGTTGTTGTTGTTGTTGCTGTTGTTGACTCTCACGGGTCCTTAGTTCGGTACCATCGATCTTAAGTTCCGGAAGTTCGTGACTCGGCCTCAATTCCGTAAGATCCGGCCTCATCACCGACATATCCTGATGACCCAAGTCCTGCTGATGCCTCAATTCCGGATGTTGTTGTTGTTGCTGCTGTTGTCTCCCGCTCATCTCACTCCTGTGCATTTCCGGATGCCTTATATCGGGCCTGTGCATCTCAGCGTGACGGACTTCCGGTCTCTGCATATCGGGCTGATGTACACGAAGATCGGTTCGTTGCATGTCGTGTCTTAGCTCGACAATAGCGCCGCTCGGTACGGTCGCGTGTCTCAAGTCGGGTCCACGCATCTCGTGATGATGACGCATATCCGGATGTTGATGAGGCGGTCCAGCCGCGGTTTGATAGGGCGAATGATGATGCGGAGGCGGTGGATATCCCCAATGATGAGAAGTCGCCGGACCGGCCGTTAGACTCGAGATGTGTCCTCCACCACTGACAACGCCGCTCGGCGTTATTTCGGACGAAAGTAAAGTACTGTTCTCGTCGCTTCTCGCAACAACTACTCGCCACATTTTTCCTCAATTTTTTTTTTCTATCACCGACGTGTTACGACGAATCCTAAATGGCACTATTATCGATGTTACTAGTGAAGTCGCAGCCTTCAAGAACCAACACCACTGACGATGTAAAATTCTAAAAGCTCTAACGTCACTCGCACGAGATCGTAGAAACTTTTTTTTCCGATCTATCCTCGCACCAATGTACTCCCTCGACTTGGAATATTACGATTTTCATCATACACCAGGAGTGTCGAATAAAACGGAAGTTCGAAAACTCCGCTCTTACGGTTACACTTGTATCACACGCGTTGCAATAGAACAAAAAAGAAAAACGATTCAAATTCTATTACTCGATTGTTCTTTCTTGCAAAATGCTTATTGTCACTTTTCGCGAGATGCTTTACAGCCCCGATCGAAATGTCGGAAAATCCTTCGACACTCGGACGGCGGAACAACAAACGTGAAGAAATTTCGATAAAAAAAAAAATCAATTCGAACGGACACACTTGGATCACGCACTATGTTCGGTCAATCTTAAACCAAGACGATATCCGGACAAGAAAGAGGAAGCGGATCACCCTGTTTCTCTCTCTCTCTCTCTCTCTCTCTGCTCACACACTTCTCTATGACATGTGTGTCCGGTGCAAGCGCACGTCCGCCACGAGTGAAAGAGAAATATATGTATATGTATATAGGACGATATGAGATCTCGTAAGGCTCGTTGGATGTCGCGGAAGCCACGCGAATTTTGATTCGTCGATATAAATGTGCAGTGTCGACGATGCGACGCGCTCCCGATGCGTGTGCACTGGTCGCGTGGCGGCGAACGTATGTCGTGTGCGGGAGGACGAGTACGACACACGACCTATCCGTTCTGTAAAGTTCCCGTCCCGGTGGAGGGAGAACGTGGCCGCGGCTGCCACGTGGTCCTCATGGTGGGGCATAAAAGCCCAAGCACTTTATACCGCACACATACGTACATACACGAATACATACATATATATATATATATATATATATATATAACTATAGAATACCTGAAAGAAGCAGGACGACGTTCGGAATAGAGAGACTTGTAGCATAAAAAATGTGATGTCTAGTTGTGTTGTCTCGGAAGATCGAAATACTAGATAAATATTGACAAGATAAACAAATATTCTTCAAAACGAATAATAAAACGAATATTTTAGGATTTTTTAAAACAAGCCCTAATTAGTTGTTCAACGGGGTCTTTAAATTTATATGAGAAAATCGAATTTTCTACTTTTATCTCAACGAAATACGGAAGATAGGTTCCTTAAGGGGGTATCCTTTTCTGGAAGCCCAACTTGAAGGACCAGAATGATGAATTTTTTTTTCTAGTAACACATTGGTTGGAATGAATTGATTTTTTCCCAGCACGTTGTACACATGTTTGTGGTTACAATGTAATTTTTTCGAAAGAAAATCTTTCAAAGTGTTCGTGGTGCTGCAGTTGGCGTTGCAGTCCTCCAGCGGCGAGGCCCGAAACAGCGGGATCTCTAGCAGGCGCAAATGCAATCTGAAACGAAAACTAAACTTTTTTTCTTCAAATATAACCAACTGACTATGGGTTCACGATCCACTTTTCGAAATTTCGAAAAATGGGCAAAATTACAGTTTCTCCAAAGAAAACCTCATTTTTCTCTTGAAAAACAGCATGCTGAAGTCATTGTTATTAACAAATGGTTCATCCAATTAAAAAAACGTGATCGTGATCCGAAAATGACTACTGTTTGAACGCTAACTGTGCGAATTCAAGTCAATAGTTTGAAAGTTACTCAAGATATAAATCCCGCCGTGTCAAGATATGCAGTTTCGAGATAATCGCGTTCAAGGTTTTGCTACATATTTTACACGATCTTGTGAAATATTGTCGTCTTACCGCTAGTCAACGATTCCGGCACCATATAAATGTCCTTCCTCATCACCGAGATCGTGTTGCACACTTAATCTATGCAATCTGCTGGCAGTTCAGGCCTCTTTTGAGTGTTCTTGTGCTTTGATGTCCGCTTGATCGCGGTAAACCCGACGCACACTGTTCCACTAAAATAGGTGTAACTTCGTCAATTTTTAGAATTTCAGGGTCCGGTTGAAAATATTCTTGAAAGTTCACACTATAACACTATGCAAAAAAAAACGATTTTTTGAAGTCTCCAGAGAGGAATACCCCCTTAAAGGGCGTAGAGGGGCACTAAGAAAGGATTAGCTTCTCGCGTGGTCAACTATATGTGGAATGTTCGAGAGCATCGACTGCCCAAAACTTGAATGTTCTTGCCGAAGACAACAAATCATACAATGTTGTCTGTAGAACTATATGGCTTTGCAATATAGAGTCGAACCTCGATATAACGAAATCCTCAATATAACGAAGATTTGTCCATTCCCTTCCGATAGACACCCGAAACATGGATACAACGAAGAAAAACTATAGATATAACGAATTTATTTTCAGGGCCCTTAACCTCTATACAAGGAATTTTTGTGAACAAAAGCTCTGTCTAACGAAGCGTTCGATAAACGAACTCCGTTCGTTTTGTTCCTTTCTCCCCCTCTCTGCTTCTACGGAGACTGTCTAGACTTGCAAACTTTTCAAGTTAAACAAAATATTTGTTTAATTAAAAAATAATCCACTTTTAAAAATAATATCTTATATACATTATGCTCTAATTGTTAATTGCTTGTAAAAATTGCTCTAATTTAATCCTTTCTTTCTTTAAAAAGTATCCCTATATTTATAGTACTAATAGATTCTTTTTTTTAAAGAAAGAAAGCTTTAAATTAGAGCAATTTTTATTTGTCCTTTTTATTAAAACCTCAATATAACGATTTTTTTAGAACATGACCTCGATATAACGAAACCTCAATATAAAGAAAACTCGATATAACGAACTCTTTTGCTCTTTCCCATAGATTCGTTATATCGAGGTTCGACTGTAGTTCTATAGACAACAATTTTCTGATACTGGACTTGAGGCGGTCCTCTAGTTTCTCGGCTGTTTTTTTACTGCTTTTTCAATCATTTTTTACGAGCAAAGCATCGAAATAATCAATCTCATTGTTTTGCATAATCTTTATTAACATTTAAATAAGCTTTACAAATTTTTTGAAGTCAAAATATATAATAGAATAAAAGTTATAGTGGCCGACAGGAAGACATCAAGTAAAAGAGGTGCTTGACGGTGACCAAGATTGCGGCTGTTCTGCTTATCTGAAATCAAAAAACCAAACGGCATTTTAATCTTCATATTTAAGACTAGCGATTGAACTAGAGTGAATTCAAAATTACAAAAATTGACTTTTTTATACACTTTTGAAAATTACATTCTATTTTTTACTCATTTTTTCTTAAGTTTTTCGCTCGTACAAAATAAAACGATCGAAGCAATCATGATAATCCTAGTTCAATCGCTGGCTTATAACATATTACAGATGCTGTATAAATTTGAACAAGATCGGTGCAGTAGTTTCTGAAATATCGTGGTCACCGTTTCGAAAAATGGTGTTTCGAGAAAAACGCGTTTGAAAGTTCGCGCATGTGATTTACCTGCTCCGTATACCTGCTCCGTTCCAGGGCCGTAACTTGTGAACCACTTCGAATATCGAAAAATCCTTTGGCACACATTTTCTACACATGTTGTAGATGTGATTTATGAAAAAAAAAATCGATTTTTTCGACCCGAGAAACTAGAGGACCGCCTTGAAGGTTGGCACTTTTATACTACTATTTCATTAGTTACCAAGCCTTACCTCAGTCAGTTAGTCTACTACCCTGCCTGAGAAATATAACAATTTACCTTTTTATCTCTCTCTCTCTCTTTGTCTCTTCTCTGGATCAAATCCTAAAGTCCGCGGGGACGAAGTCGCGGGTAAAAGCTGGTTTATATTTTTCAAACGAATTAATTTTTTCCCTTTTTACGCGCATATATATATATGTATTTGTTTTAAGTCCCAGTTCAAGTTATCGTATACTACAATAAAAAAAAACATGGCAAAACGTAAAAAAAAATAATTCCGTCGAAAATCCGTTTCTATATTGAACCAAAATAAATATACCGCGAGCTCAATCTTTTCTCTGCAAATTTGTTCAAAACTATACGAGTGAGGTGGGTATTTATAGTGTAAACAGACACTATTTCATAATCGAAATATACATAGATGAACGATAGTTGGGCCGAGAATATTTTGTTTATCTTATCTACGATGCGGAACATCGTTTGGGGAATAATCGTTAAGAAGCTACGAATTTACTTTAGCAGCGATCGAAAGATGATTTTCTTTCCACGCGTATCATCGCGGATGACGGCGAAGCATGCAAGACAATGGTCGAGAGTAGGTGGAAAAATGGTACAGTGTTTGGCAGCCTTGTGTCTCCTTGCGTAGGCGTAAATTACGTACCAAGGGAGAACTGCCAATCACTGGTAGGTGAGTACCATTGACTGCGGTGCAAGAGGTCACCCTATTATTCCGCTCCGTTACTGACGAGTGCGCGAAGCTCGCACCGGGAGAATTAGTAGCGCGTGGTGGGGGGAAAAAAGGGAATAGGGCAGCGCACACGCAGAAACGAAGCGCGAGAAGGGCGCCGAGGCCGATTCCGTGGGAACGCGTGTCGCACTGCTATATATATGGAAATACTCATATATATATATATATATATATATATATACACAGGCATAAGCGTACATGTACATAAACATATATTTTCGAACGTGTGTTGGTCCGATACACAACGGAGTGTTTTATTGAGGTATTGGTGCTGCTGGTCGTGTGTACTCGGTACGATGATCATTGTTCGAGAATGAATCTCTCGTGCACTCGAGATCCCCCCTACAAAGGCACCGGAAAGGAGTAGGGAATATCAAACTTGCACTCGAACAAACAAAAAAAAGACAAAGATCGATCTTCCTGCACGATGAAGACTTCGAAAAGTGATACGAGTGCTTCACCGTTCTCCTATGCGCAGCAACTTGACTGGATTTGGTTAACGCGCTGATTCATGCCGTATGACGCAAACAGTTTTGGTTCGGCAACGTTTTTTTTTTCTCACTGCGTTATGCTTTTACATAATCATCGAAGTACCGTAGAAACGTAAAAAAATAATAGGAAGGAAAACTTCCAGTCGGTAAAAATAAATGAAGCATATAGGGAAGTGTAGCTGCCTACGCATGATTGAGAGAGTTGAGTCAATGAGGACAAAAAGATCACGACTAATTTTCATGATTAGGAGGAAAAGGGTGGAACTTCTTTTGTCGAGAACCGTGGGGCCCGAAAAACAAATCGATTTTTTTTTCATGATGGCAATAATGAGATGTGAAGGTCGGGATTTTACACAGAATTAATACATAGTCTTGCCGAGTTTGAGTTTGTTTTTTATTGAAAAATATTGATAATCAGTGAAGTTATTATTGTTTGAACAAGGTGCCGCCGTTACTGTATGGCCAATCGGTGTAAGTGGTTCTGGCAACTAGGGCGATCTGAAATGAAAAATAAGAAAATGTACTTTTAGCATAGTAATAAAACTTTCGTATGGTCGGATATTTTATTTGAAACTTTGAAAATTACGAAAATGGCTAGCTGCGTAGAAATAAGATTTGATTTTCGACCAAAAAAGACAACTTTAATCATTTGTTATTAAGAAATGGATGAACATATAAAAAAAATCATTTGCCCATACGATAGAATATGTTTTGAACTATGCTCCGTCCGAATTTGACGTGTATTGAACAAATATATTTGAAAAAAAAAAGAACATAAACCGCAGAGGTTCGGTTCGCCGTAGCGGACTAGGCGATCTGACCCTTCGAATCGTTATTACGCAGTCAATTTTTGAAATCTTTACAAAATCTTGGTTGAAAATTAATCTTAAGACTATCCTATAAAGCAATACAGTAAAAAAATCTTATTTCCGAAATGACAAGCTCACGCCCGCACAGTTTCTATTGGGCAGTCATGAGCTTGTCATTTCGAAAATAAGAATAATAAGAAAGATAAGATAAGAATGAATCAAAGTAAAAATCTTTAATTAATTAAAGATCTTATCGATCTTTAATTAATTAATAAAAATAATTTAATAAATAAGATCTTTGATAATTCAATAATTTAATAGTAATTATCTTTAATAATCTTTAATCATAATTTAATAAAAAGACCTTTAATTAATTAAAAATATTATTTTCATAAAAATTAAAAATTAAAGATAAGATGAGAATTAATTAAAGATAAGACAATTCGTCAGATAAGAAAATAATTCAAAAAGAATCTCTCTAGATTATTTATGAATAATTTTCTTATCTCCTTTAAAGATGAGTAAGCATCGATTTGGTCGAAAATTGTCCGTGTCTCGATCCACCATCGCCACGATCATTGACAATAATTATATTCATTCTTCCCGCACTACGCGTGCACGATGATAGCCTTGTGGGCCTCGCATCTCGTTCATGCGCCAGACAATCGTCGGATACTAGTGAAATTCAATTCACCGACTATAATCGATACGAGGATCGATGATAAGACCCGTGAATGTAGCGCAGCATATGATTCCATCAATTGATAAGGGTGGTTTTTTTTAACTCTCGTACGTACAGGCCACCATGAAATCACCCCGAAACGATTCTTACCACCCTTGCAGTAATCGCTGCCATGCACACAGACACGCATATATGTATGTGTGTATAGTATATATATACGTCTATATATGGCGCAATGTCGATAACTGGAGGGTGGACGATTCGAATGAGTGGAGAAAAAAAAAGTGAGAGAGAACGAGGGGGTGGGTTGGCGGAGGTTTAGGGCGAGGGAGTCCGAACGTCGAAAGTGGTAGGGGTGTTGGTCGTCCAGGGGGGTGTGTACACAATAAAATTCACACAGGAATCGGTCGCAGCACGCGCTCACACGATTATCGACATACATACCCTCGTGAGCCTGGGAAACTCTGCCCTACATCCTATATATACAGCCTCGCACTGACTAATCGAATTGTTAACTTTTCAGCGTTGATTAACCGTTCGAGATTATCCGCGCTGGATACATAGCCGCGTAATTTCTACTACCCTATTTCCCATGAACTATATAACCTTTGCCATTAATTTTGAAAGTCTTAATGATCTTCGACTTTTCAGATATTCCCGACGTTACGACGTGACAATAATAAAGTATTCATTTTACGAATCCGAATATATAACAATTAATTGATTTCCATTTACAATTGAGTAAAAATACATTCGAGTATAGTGGTGAAATTTTATGCCAAATTACCGAACTTTTGACAAATAATTACGACTTTAAAAATTGTTTAATTTATGCAACATTTTATGGAAATGACATGCTGGCCATACGTCTGATATAAACTGCGTTGAGCATGTATATTATAAAATTCTGAAGATTCCGTAATGACAATAAAAATAGGGGAGTCACCGAATGGAAAGAAAATATTAATTATGAAACTTAGAAAAATGTGACTAGCAGAAAAATCTTCGTAACCACGACTTTTTAGAGAACATGTAAAAAGGTCTAAATCAACAGAATGTATGCGGAATTTTTTATTCCAATTCATCGTTGGGTATAATGATTAATTGCAACTTATTTGGATTAAACGCCACTGTAATCTACTATTGATTCAAAAGGGCACTTCCTTAGGAAAGGAATACGTTAAAAGTGATGAAAATTTATCGTTTTCGGGAAAAAAAAAAAAATATTCTGTGGCGTAATTACACGGGAAACTCGAGAAATTGCTTAAAATGCACAACTGTAAACCTTATAAAAAATCGATTTTTTTAAATTAAGAGATGCTTCGAACCATCTAGAAAATAAGGCAAAAAGTTTTTCTCTGAAAGAATTTTTTTTCATCAAAATTTCGACCCCCTCCCTAGTGCGTCGGACTGCTCCGAAACGACATTTCAAAACTTTAATCGCGTTTTTTCTCGAAACACAATTTGCAAAACGGTACGCAGCAAAGCTCAAACAATTTTCATTTTTTTCGTTTGAATTTTTAACCATATCTTTGTAACAATATTTCGAAGAGAAATACGTGAGGGATTTTCGATAAGTTATTTTAAACATTTTTTATTAACAAAAGATAGCCCTTTTTTTGTCGAAAATTGAAAGTTTTCATTCAAATACTCGCCAATCTCACAACAATTAATACTTTTAAAATCCCCTACGTATTTCTCTAGCTATGAATATCAAGATTAAGTGGTTTTTTTTTCCAGAATCGAATTTACACCGGTTATGCTGCGTGCCGCAAAGCGCCACAAATTCAACTCGCCTCGGGAGAATGGCTCGGGGGTCGCCATTTTGTGATATTTTTCTTAAATTTTTTTTTTTTGCGTACTTAAATATATGCTTCATAACCTTCTCGAATATTATCATTGTATAATCTTTCCTTCTGTCCGAAAAGAATGGTCAAAAAAACCTTTTTGTAGGCCATTCAGTGGGGCTATGCTATGTTAAAATTTCAAGTGAATCGGTTGAAACTTGTTTGAGTTATAAGTCCGGCCGACTTGAAAAATGTAGTTTTGAGATAAACGCGTTTAAAGTTAGTAGAAAATCACGAATCAAGCGGGGTTGCGCTAGAATTCGAAAATCGAGTACTTAGAGATTTTTCACGCCCATAATCTTTTGGAATATAATTTTATAGGTAATAAGGTACATTTTTAACAAAAAAAAATCGATTTTTTGGAATTCTTAAAATGGCCTAAGGCCTTAAGAAAGGATTAGCTTGTCACATGGTCAAGAAAAGATTAGCTTGTCACATGTCACATGCTCACAGGGCTATATGTGAGCTGTTCGAGAGTGTCGAGTGGCCAAAACTTCAACGTGCATGCCGAAGACTATAAATCATATAATGTTGTCTACAGAACTATATTGCAAAGCCGTACTTTTGTGTAGACAGTACTGACATAGTATGATACTGGAGTCGAAGGTTATGGCACTTTTGTGCCACTATTTAGTTAATTACCAACCCTTACCACAGCCATTCAGTCTACCACGATGTCTGAGAAATATGACACTCTACCTCTTCTTTCTTTATTTCTCACTTTTTTTCTCTCTTTGTATATCTCCTCTCTCTCTCGAAGTTGCGGGCGAAAGCTATTCATTAAAATTTTCGTTAAACATTCGGCGCCCCCCCCCCCCCCTGTTTTTATTGTTGTTACGGAATCTTCGGATGTTTTTTACATGCTTAGAGCAGTTTATATCAGACATATAAATTTATCTTCCTAAAGTGCTGCATAGATTAGACAATTTTGTGAAGTCGTTATTTTTTGTTAAAAGTTCGTTAGCTTGGCTTGAAATTTTACCACTATAGTGGAAAGTATTTTTACTTAATTGTAGGCGAAAATCAGTTAATTGTTAAATATTCGGGTTCGTGAAAAAAATACCTTAAGTAAAAATAAAAATCGCCAAGCTTTCGAGAATATGCTCCGCCATTATGAGCCTTACTTTCCGAAAGGGTACCTAAGACCGTGGTACACAGACTTATAAACAAAGAAAAAGAAGGAGGAACCCAAATGAAGGAGAGCAACCAAATAAGAGTCCCAGTGGGTTGCTTTTCAGGTTGTACAATCAAGTATATTATGAAAATACCCCCATATATACGCACACACACACACACACAAATAAGAGATGCCAAAGATCCCGGGGGCGCGAGCACACACGTCCGGCACACGTCCGAGCAGCGGGATAAAAAATATCCCTGAAGAGACGAGAAGAGCTTTCAGAATAAGGGGAAAAAAAACGAAAATCTTATCGCTCGTTCTTTTCGACTTCCTCCGCGTTTCTCTTCGCAGCCGGCTCTCATTGACCACCATATGGGGGATGCAAATGTTCTACCCTCAATAAGAATTCTTCCGTGACGCTTTTCTCGAATTGCAAAAGGCTTGGATTTTTTGCATGTCGTCATTGTGCAATCTTTTTCCGACTCTGTCTTCGCGAGATCCCTTTCATCCCCTATAATTTTTCTCGCCCCTTGCACGCGCATTCGTGGCGAGCTTTGTAGCCAAAATGGAAAGAGAGAGAGAGAGAGAGAGAGAGAGAGAGAGAGAGAGGTGACTGTATTTTCTCGTCTTCTAGGTTGGGGGCCACACGTTCCCACAGGTACGACGAGCAGATTTGCTCGGAGCGAACAGAAGGGATGCAGAGAATCTCGAACCCTCGCACGAAGCTTCATTGATTCCGAGAGACGAAGAAAAGGGAGCTCAAAAGAGCTGCACATATACACGCAGCGTGGCTAGAAGCAAATCGAGCATCTGCACGTAGACTCACGAACAATGAATGAAATTTCGCACCCAGGGAGGGTATTAAATGGTGGCAGTGTTACACCTGAGACGGATAGAGATCCAAACCGATGGCACAGGAGAAACTATCGACGATGCAACTGCAACCCGAAGATGAGCACGTAGCTAAAGAATTTAGCTGCTTGCTTCCATTTGTTTTGGAACGTTATCAACAAGATTTTACATCGAAGTACGTACGTCATTATTGATTGTTATTGATATTTTTACCGAAAACAAGTTTTTCTGCATACATGGACCATTTTATCATAAATCGATACTTTTCTATTTCTCTACGTACTGCGAGGGCAAATCTTATCTAAAAATCAAACTATGTTGAATTTTCCAGAAAAGTTCCAGGTAAAAAATTGACGGAAAACGCTTCCTGGCCAAAGGGCACTATCCAACAAAGATTTGTTTACAAAATCTTGTGAAAAAATTTGTACAGATAGCCGAAGATACGTAGAACAAACTCCTTTGAACGGAATTTTCATTCTTCCAACTGGGCATCGATTAAAAAAGTCGAATTCCACCTTTTCCCGCGGACTCCGGACTGCTAGTTTCTTTCAATTTAATTAACTATTGTCGACTCTTGCTAAATACTTTTCAACGCCGTTGGAAATGATACAAAGTAAAATCAGAAGCGACCGGTACGGGGAACGAAAAAAAAAAAAAAACAATGCAAATTTCTTAGATCACGACTCGACGGGACACCTGGAAATAAGAACCCTTATTTATGGTTGTTTGAAAAAGGTAACAACTCTCGCCAAGCGTGACTCCATTACCGCAGCCACACCTGTGAATCGATTCGTGCAATCTTCAAATCGCGCATGCGTAAACTTAATTCCTTACCGAATAAATTTTGGCGACTGCGCACTTATCGAATCGCGTATAGTCTATGTGAACAAGTTCATACACTTTTCATCAAGCGACAAAATATCTCTTTCACGTTCCATCACCAGTTCACCAATTGCGTTCACTGCAAATCAAAGTGTGTTATTTTAACACAGCTACATGTGTTATTATTTTGTAGTCACTTTTTACACATTTCCAAGTGGGTAACTTTGGGATTCGTTTCATGCGTTTTGTATTACACACTTAAGTGTATCAATTCGATGCATATTTGGTGTGTTATTTGATTATTTTATACACACTGCATGCGTGTTGGTTCAAAGCATCAGAGACCGTCTACTAAATGCATAGAATATTTCATAAATCCAAAATAGAATGAAATATTCAGCGCGGAATTCTATATCAATGATGTTTTATTATAATTCGTTATTCCCAAACGTCCGCAACTGATTTTTTCGAAGAAAACATTTTGCCTACACATGGCATCGAACCTACAACCAGTGTTGGGCAAAATTTAATAACTAGGGTAACTAAAGATTAACAATTAATTGTTAATCACGGCTATAACAATTAACAATTAATTAATTGTAATTGTGAAAACTCACGATTAACAATCAATCAATTAATCGTGACTTTCCAAAACTAGAAACTAATCAATTTTTAATATTTTTGGTGTATTTCATCAAAAACTAACAATTAGAACTGATTATTGTATAGGGCGCTGCGTAAGCCTACAAAACCCAAACAAACACGTCGTATCGGATATCTATAAAGTTGCATAGTTTAATTGTTAGTTTTAATTGATTTTTAGAACAATTAAAAAAGTCAATTGCTATTGTTTCAATTATGAGTTGCAAATAACATAAATTAATCCAAATAAATAAATTGCAACATGCAATTAATAGTTAATTGCAATTAATGTTAATTGTAATTAAATTAATTGCAATTACTTTTTTAGTCAATTCATAAACTGATTGAAACTTCAATTGATTAACGTCCAACATTGCCTACAACTTACCTGCCTACGCACGCTCTCCCTACGCTATTGCGTGCTTGCAGCATTTTGTTGTTCAATCGCAGATATGAGATAATAGACAAAAGTAATTCCTATAATTATTTATTGTGTCGCATAAATGATATCAATTCGTTTGTCGTTGTGATAATTAGAGAGTTTTATCAAATATTATGATATTGATTTTTTCAAATATAATCTATATATAAACGAGATGTGTAAATTAAGTAATGAGACTAATTTTCCTTCAATTTTTGGTAAATATTCGGAAGTGTCACTCCTGTCAGAATCGAGCTGATTTTTTTTGTGTGGTTTCTTACAGTTAAAAAACATCATATTTAATATTATTATGGCAGCGCATCAACAAAAACAATGTCGTTCTACACACCCTGCGATTCCACACACCTATCCGAGGTGCCCTGCGCTCACCCCTGTGTTCTACGCACCCCACGATTCTACGCACCCATCCGAGGTGCCCTCCGCCCACCCCAGTGTTCTACGCACCCCACGATTCCACGATTCGCGGCCTCGATGCTAAAGTATAGAATTACCCTCTTGGTAATTGTTTTTGTTGATGCGCTGCCATAATAATATTAAATGTGATGTTTTTTAACTGTAAGAAACCACACAAAAAAAATTAGTTCGATTCTGACAGGAGTGACACTTCCGAATATTTACCCAATTTTTTTATTCGAATAAAATTACAATATTGTCTCCCTCAATATAACTTTTTCGGGAGGCCACACAGCGCTGAAGACGGTTCTTCCAATCCTCATAGCAGTGCGAGAACTCGGATACCGGAATATCCTCCAGCTGGTCGGTTACAATTGTTTGAATATGTTCGAGTGCCCCAAAATGACGTCCCTTGAGGTGATTTTTCAATCTCAGGAAGAGGAAAAGGTTACGAGGACTCAAGTCAGGCGAATAAGGAGGCTGAGGAGCCACAGGAATGTTTGTACTAGCTAAAAACTCATTTATTGAAATCGCTGTGTGACAAGGCGCATTGTCGTGAGGTAACACCCAGTTGTTCTTGATATTTGTTCTCACAGGCATGACCCGTTTCGAAGTTTTCGATCATTCTGACTGTCTGACATTCTGACGATCTGAACGCACAAGATCCCGGATTCTGCCGACATTTTCATCGGTTCTTGAAGATAAAGGACTCATTGTAATCAAGCACCCTAAGAAGTGAAAAGCAAGGGGTCTCATTCAAATCGAGCACCCCAAAAAGTGAGAGGTAAGGGGACTCACTCAAATCAAGCACCCCAAAATTATGAGGCAAGGTGACTCACTCAAATGAAGCACCCCAAGAAGTGAGAAGCAAGGGGATTCATTCGAATCAAACACCCCAAGAAATGAGAGGCAAGGGGACTCATTCGAATCAAGCACCCCAAGAAGTGAGAGGCAAGGGGACTCATTCGAATCAAGCACCCCAAAAAGTGAGAGGCAAGGGGACACTCAAATCAAGCACCCCAAAAAATGCGAGGCAAAGGGACTCACTCAAATCAAGCAACCCAAGAAGTGAGAGGCAAGGAGACTCACTCAAATCTAGCACCCCAAAGGAAAAAGAAGTTTTACCACGTCCATGTCGTTTTCTCTGCGTCACGCTGAGAGTAGAATAAGGAACAATAAGTTTAACTATTGATAAAATCCATACATACATAAAAATATATATGTGTATTAGAAATTATGTTGAGTCATGAACTGTACCAAAAAAACAAGGTAAAATATAGAATGATCGAAGATTCCTGAGCCTCTGTGGTCGCCATTTTTTATTCGTCACATTGAAAATATAATATCCTATCATAAAGCATGAATGAATTGAATGATTATTATTTACACTCATAATAGGTTGTCAATTTTTCAATAAACATTAAATAATAGCTGAGGATAAGTATATTCTAGGATTTTCACGTTAAAGTCGTCATTTTAAAAGTAAAAATAATAATGACAACCAATTAAAAAAAATATACTGTTAAACTACAACAATTTTGTGCACTCATGATTAATAAAAATATAAATTTTTTCTGCGACTTCAATGAGAATAAAAATTATAAATTTTTTTTTTTCGATTTCCTCTGTTTGTTTATTACACTGCTGCAATATTTATTATTCTAATTGAAAAAAAAAACTCAATTTCGATCTCAGATTCGGAAAGAGCATACTCTCAAGTACTGGGAAACATACGTTTTATTTTAAAATTCTCCTTTTTTAATATGAAAAATCTGGCTCAAAAATAATTTAAAAAATCACAATTCTTCGGCGTTAATCGGTTAAGTGTCAAAAAAAAAGGAACCGCGCGAAATATCACAATTTTTTTATTTTTTATTGGTAACACTCGTAAAGGCAAAAAAAGAAAGGGAACTAAAAGGAATACGAAAAGCATGGACAATTTATAATCGAAGAGTCTCGCGACTCGATGAAAACGACGGGCGGCGTTAAGTCATCCGGCGTCGCGCGTGCGGACTTCCGGTCTGCACGCGACTTATGCACGTGAAGTCGCGTGGCAATCGCGCCGATATGGCGTGTGACCACACGTTTCGTAGATCCACACGGGGCGTCGAATTATAATACTTTATCCACTTCTGTTTTTCTGTATTATGCATGTTTGTGTGTGTGCGCGCGCGTTCTCGTATATATCTGCTCAATATAATCGTCGGCGATACAAACGACGAAATACAAATGGCGAGACCACGAAGTGTTACAGTCGAGTTACATTTTGTCGGGACTTCCGAAAAGGGAAAAAAAAAACGCGCGCGTGTGGAGCATCAGCGGAAGTTTGAGAAAGAAACACGCCGCTCCCCTATAGCGGTGCTTTCAAAAATCAAGGGGAAGGACGAAAAGGGATAGTTTTTTTTCCTTGTTTCGTTCCCGTGCGGGAAAAACGAAGAAAAATAAAAATGATGCAAATGCAAAAAATGCGTAAATGTTGAACTCTTATTTTTCCGAGATGAGAATAAACTCGAGGAATTGTCGAGTCGAAGTGGGTGTTTGTGGATCTGAAGAAAACAAAAAAAAACAGAAACCGAAGGAAAAATCTAAAAATAACCCCGACGAAAAAGAAATCTAAAGAATTTATTTTTTTTAACCTAAAGAGAAATAAGTTTCAACCATGAGAATGGAACAAACAGACTCGGTAAACTAAATTAGTATAATGTTTTGTTGTCGTTAATAAAGAAAACGAAAAGAAATTTTTCTTTTTTCGTTAATAAAGAAAGCTGAATGAAAATGTTACGTTTTTCGTTGATAAATAGAGTTAATTTACCGTTTTCGTTTCTAGGGAAAACCAAAAGAAAAAAAATACTGAAGAAAAATCTTTAAAAACCTAAGAAAAAGAAGTTCCAACTATGAAAATTTGACAAACGCAGGTGATGAAATTAATTAGTAGAATTTTCGTCTTCGTTAGTAAAGAAAAACCTAAGGACATTTTTCGTTTTCGTTTCTCAAAAACAAATCTAAAGAAAAAGAAAAACGTAAAGAAAAAGAAGTCCCAACCATGAAAATATAACGATCGGAGACAGTGAAGTAGATCAGTATAATTTTTCGTTTTCGTTAGTAAACAAAACCGAAGAAAAAAGAAATCTAAAGGAAAATCTTAAAAAATCTAAACAAATTAATATTTTCCTTTATGAAAAAACCTAATTTTTCGCTTTTGTTCTTAAGAGAAAGTTACCATTGATTACGATGTCAAATTTAATTTTGTTTTTACATGATTTACATCCTCAAAATGTTTAGAACTCGTGAGTGAAAGGATATTTTTATATCTAAAGTATTTTCGAATTTACAGCCTAAACGTTAAACTTTCAACGCGTTTTTCTGGAAACAGCATTTTTTAACGCTGTTTCCAGGGGAGCTCTACAACTTCAACGGATGAACCGATTCACATGAATCTCTGCATATTCGAAAGGAAATTCAATTTGCAGGGACGTCGGGAAGCGATTTTTGTCAAAAATTGATCTAGAAATATTTTTTTCGTCCGTTGAAGCAAACAAATTGGGTTTTTTTTTTCAAACGGCTGCCATTTTGTTATCCAGGGATTTTTCAGAAAACAAAAAAACGATAAGGCCCCCTCCCCAAATTTAGTTTAGTTTAATAATTTTTAATCCTTTTTTGATTCAGATTAACTGGCAGGGCTGAGGAGCGCCCCGCGCAGACCAAAACACACCGTGCATGGCTTTATTTCACGGGAGCTGGAGCCGCCATCTTGAATTTTTGTTAAATAAATAAAATTGGAATTTACCCTCCATTGACAGAAGAATAAAATACGATGAAACCCATTTCCAAAAGTATTCACTTTATATTTTAAAAAATCGCCCGAAGCGCATGGATTTTTCATGCCTCTCGACGGTAACCTCTCCTTCAAGAAAACCCACAGAAAAAAATATAAAAAAAGAAAAACGTAAAGAAAACAAAACTATACCCATGAAAATTTAACAAACGGAGACGGCGTAACAAATTAGTAAAATTTTTCGTTCTCATTATGGCATCGGTCTCCATCTATTACACATATTTTCAAAATTTTTTTTTTCATAATATAATTTATCTCCATATTTTAAACTTTTTATATATAAAAATTGAAGTTTGAAAGGACAAAAAAAATGTTCGTTGAATTTTTCTTTTCAGATTTATCTTGGTGATCTGGCTGCCGAAAGTTACCCCTCCTTTCACCTTGTCGACACAAAACCTTAACTTTGGAGCATCTGAAAACAAAAAGTCGAGTATTTTATTATAAAGTGGAGTTGTATTATGACCCCTAATAAAAACTTTCACCCCCGATAAAAAATAAGACAAAATGACCCACTTCTAAGATTTTCGACTGTTTTTTATAACTTGAATTGTTTAGAAATAGGATTTAATATTAATGAATATTTATACCGTTCGGAGGGATCGTAAATTTGAGCCTAATCGGTGCAATAGTTTTTCAAAATTATGTCAACAAGTTCGAACAACGTTGTTTTGAGAAAAACCCGTTTAAAGTTTCTCTTGTAAAAATGTACATAAAACTTTGAAAAAGCCTCTAACCATCAAACAGTGATCATACTTTATTCCTTCAGCTTCTTCAAAAGCTTTCTTGGGACTTTTGGTTTCGAATCTCTGTTCTGCGAGCTTTGGACGCTCCACACGGCGATTGCGTGCTGAACGCGCAGAGACGCTTCTATTGTATCAATCTTTTTAGCCCCTTATCGGTCACTCCGAGCTAAATAACGTTCTCTACCGTATTTCTACAGGTATTTATTATAGGAAACTGATGTTTTTAGAAATTTGAAAACTATCGAAAATATAATGATACTGATCCCTTAATGGAAAATAGTATTTTCCGATGATATTTGTTTCAACGAGTTTGATGCCCACTTGCTGTATCAAATTTCTCTATTATTCTACGAGCTGTGTCCCACTTGTATTTATTAACATGGACTCCTCGTGCACAAACGAATATCAAATATTTATCCATAATCCGCTTTCAATTATGCAACACGTATGAATTCGTGATCGCGTGAGATGGATATATATATATATATATATATATATATATATATAGAGAGAGAGAGAGAGAGAGAGAGAGAGAGAGAGAGAGAGAGAGAGAGAGAGAGAGAGAGAGGCAGAGAAATAGACAGAGAGCGGACAGCATTGTCCACCGTTTGTCCATCTTCTGGACAAACATCGCGACGCCTGTATCTCGTTATTCCCACACACAGATACATACTCGTACATGTGCATTTGTATGAAGCGCTATTGCGTATATGGGCACCCTAGCATGGCTAAAGTAAACAGGCATACATAATGCGTTTACAAGTATAACCGAGAACCCCGATTCTGGCAACACTGCATCAGCGGATTTGCGTTCTTTCACAGTTATCGTAAGTTATGAAAGGAAAGACATGGTTAGCTTCAACTAAGGTGATAAAAATTAATTTTCGCGAATTAAGATTGAAGGAAGTTAATATTTGAGGAATTGTGGCTGTTAACAGTTTAAGGTATTCCTTTCACATTTTTTTTAGCCCGAAATCATCGCTCATTGCTGAAGTACATGGCAACTTAGCCACTCATCTTCAAAAAAAGTTTTTTGGGGTGACCACGATTGCAGGCGTTCTGCTTATATGAAACAAAAAAATCAAACGGCATTTTAATCTGCGAAGTATGAACCAGTTTTTGAACTAGGATTATTAAGAAATATTGGAAGATAAATTTTTGGCACCTTGTTGAACGTTTTTTCGTGAATTTTAGTGTTTTTTCACGACTTCTTCAAAATGAAAAAAAAACGGCTTGACGAATCAGAATTATCCTAGTTTGCAAAGTGTCTACATGAGTACTGAATAAGTCATTCAAATTTCAAAGGAATTCGTTCAATAGATTTCGAGATATCGTGGTCACCAATTTGAAAAATACAGTTTTGAGAAAAACGCGTTTGAAGGTGCAAATACGATTATCACCAATAAAATTTTAACTCACCCTCAATCTGTTATACTTGGTCCATGGAGTGAACCTTCAGTTTCCTCAAAAAAAATCCTACAAAGCCGATTGTTGCTCCCTGCTATCAGCTCTCACTCTTTTAGCGAAGTCCCTCGAGCGGCGTTCGGACCGTCAGATACGCGCTTCATTACGGCGATGGGCGTAACCTTGAGTTACGTGGCCAATTTGACATCCCATTGTAAGTAAAACTTTTAAAATGCCATCAAATCCTTCATTGAAGATAATCACGGGAAGAAAATTTGCTATTTCAACGATCTTTGTGCCAGAATGCAGGTGTTTGTGCTCCTAAATATCTGGTCAAAAGTTCATCACGTGATAAATCTTCATAGACTGTTATGATGACTTTTTGAACTTCTGCAGTCAGAGGTGGCTTATCGTGGTGGAAATTATTGAGTTCTCCTCTAGCTTCAGCCTTGCCCCATTTGCACCAGCTAAAAACACCTGGCCTGTTCAACGCTGTAACTTCCGAACGACTCCGAATATCGGAAAATCACTTAACCTACATATTCTACATTATATTTGGATGCAATTTATGCAAAAAATCGATATTTTGAACGAGTCACACGGGATGACTGCCTTAATCAAAACAAACGAAATTGCACGGCACAAAGATAAAATTGCCATTCGTATGTATCTGACCTCAAGCAGAATTGGGGTGTAAACGATCAAGTGGCCAAAGCGAGCGTAGGTGCCTACGATGGAACACGTGGCACGGCTATATAATTCCGCAGTGGTATACGCCTCGACCATTTCTTACAAAAACATTTGGTCGGGGCGTGATGAGGAAAGCCGAAGCGCGTTGGTCAGTCCACAAAGCATTGCGTACTTGTTCGCTTGTACGATTGTCGACTGGTCACTCCCGTACACAAAAACCCGCTTGACCCCTATCGACAGTTGGTGGGAACACAATTCGTCCTGATAATTGGGGTATTGTCCACCACCGACCGTGCCGGACGATTTTCCTATTTTCCTATAGATATCTACACGCGTATATCCGCACAGTACTCAGCACTCGCGTACTTTACGATTTGTTTCTCTCGATCACGCCGACGCTTCGACAATCGAAAATATGAATTTATCACCGATTATATTACTCTCTCGTCTCAATATTTCATTCGCGCCACTTACAACGCGCGTTATATACGAAGTTATTTATTGCATATGTATTTCTATATTCGGCGTGCACAGTGTTCGTACGTGTACTCTTGTTTGCCGTCGTAAATTCGGCAAAGTGTTACGAAAATGGCCATTTGGTCATAGGAGGGTCGTCTCTTCGAATATACGAGAGTCAACAACTTGACCATCCGGTCCATATTCTCATAATCAATTTTTTCCGTATCGCTCATTCGCGTTCGTTGTCTTTATTGCAATTAATTCAGATTTTGCGATATTGGTGACACGTTTTTTTTTTTTACGGTACTTTAGGTATGCGCCTACGGTATAAAAGACAAATGAGTTGATGACGATTTTATTACAACGCTACACAGATGACGATTTTTTTCTTTTCATTTGTTTGGAACTAACTTTAGGTTGACAAGGGGACCTTGCCAGGCACGCAATCGATTTCGGGACGTCCTTTCAGGGTAGTGTAGGCTTCGGTCCCAAACGTCACCCTCTGCCACCGTTCACCCTGGTGGGCCCTCGTTTTCGCGAAATCGACCAAACAAAATTTGTGTAACGATTTTTGAATCTCGAAAATAACAAGAATTTTCGAAGCGGCGCAAAAGCCTAGCGGTTAAGGTCTTCGGCTAGTACGCTGCTGGTTTTAGGTTCGAGTCCTGCGACCGCTTTTTTTTAAATCGAAACGCTTGTAAATGTTACTTTTTCTTATTTACTTCAATTTAAATCCAACTTTTTTATATTGCGTTTGGAATTCTTGCCCGCGTGATTGTAATCACCGCTTCAAAAATTTTGTATATCAAATTTTTTTTCTTACATTCTTCATCTAGTTTGTAATTATTGCTCGCTTTTTTATTTGATTATGATATTTCCTTATTGGATGATCGATATTTCCTCCATCAACAATCCATTGTAGCCTGATCGGCCACAATGTAACCCGTTCGATGATGAAATAAATACGTTTTCGCTGAATGGAGGGTCCGAAGGGTCTACAGTGCGCTTACAGTAGGTCGAAAGGGGGGCCATTAGGTTCTGCGGGAGCGCCCGAAGTAGGTCCACCTGGGGTTTCGCAGGTTCAGTTGCGCTCTGCATTGGCCTCCTTTGAGTGACAATGACCAGTTTCTGCTATTCGGGAGGTTCATAGGAGGCCCCAACGTATTGGTATTCCAAACATTTCCTAACATATCCTCGTTTAGGTACCCGATAATCCACTATCGCCGATCTCTGCTTGGGAAAGGAGGCCTTTACTTTGCGGGTCGAATGGGGCTCGAAAATTTTGACTCGGATGTTTTCAGAAGCGAGAATGCGAAATGGCAAATTTGCGATACGATGTTTATTCGATAATCGTTAGATTTTTTGATGCCTCAAACTTTCCGGGCTTCGAACAAAAAAATATATATTTGCTTGGTCAGGAATCCTCGTAATGTAAAAAAAAATCAACGGGTTTGCTCGAAGCTACATATTTAAGGAGGTACGATCGTTACGACGAATCCAACTTTCGGGCCTGAAATTTTTATATGATGTTGGAGAATACGTTATGCACCCTTTTGAAAAATTCAAGCTATATTGGCCGTTCAGTTTTTTCGTAATAAATTTGCAAAGTCGAGCACTTTGAGCTAGTGAAGCACGTCGTCTTATGGAGACGGTCGACCGGAAGTGCGGCGATCACGGTTTTGCTGCTCACGTATCCAACTAAGGTCGTTGGAAAACTGATATTTGATAAATTAGACATATTAGATATTGTAAAAAAATTGAAAATTCGAACTTCACCGTGTAGTTCAAGCACTACATTATAAAACGGTTTCAACTTCCGGTTGAATATTATCATAATGACGAAATAGCACCCATAGACTTACCAACGTAGGGCGTAACAACTGATTCGTTTGGCGAGCATAACCTAGCTCTGTAGCGAGATTCTGTAATTCGGTAGCGACAGTTTTCGTTGTCGCTAGCTAGCGACAGCCAATCGCATGCACGATCAGAAGAAAGGGAGACTCTTATTGGATATCGCTAGCTAACGATAACGAAAACGTTCGCTGCCGAGTTTCACAATCTCGCTACTGCTTGGAAATCGTCGTGAAGACTCCAGAGTCATTGAGGATCTAATTTGTCAGTTTAAAGTTAGTAAATATGCAATAAATAAAATATTTACCACAAATTCAGCACCTTGGAATCGACAATACGAATATTCAGCATAAGTTAACATAAATCAGAACACCCGTGGGGTACATTTAGTCTCTTTGTTGACCCCGACGAAGTAGTCGTACCTCCTTAAGGCCTTAGGCCACTCTAGAGGCCAAAAAAAGGGCATATTTTGTGATTTTTTTTCAGCGAAACCATAAAATAAATCGGAATTACAAAATAGGGGTTTTATTATACACGTAATCGACTATACAAAATTATTTTTTCACAGCGATACATGTCAAAATGGCGACTGTGGAGCATTTTTCCGATGACGGCTTTATTTCTGGAAGGTCAACGGCCGGACCATAATCCCGGACAGCTCCTATAATTTTTGAGTTATGATGAGACACTAAAGTTTTTTCGATTATATATAAGAATAGCTATAGAAGTACGTAGGATTTTTTTTTGATATATTGTTTTTTTGTCAAATTGGCGCATTTCTAAAACAAAAAGTATGAAATGCCATGAGAAAATTGTCAGAAAATTGTTTATAAAAAAGTAACTATGCAATATAATAAAAAAATCCTACGTAGTTTCTCAGAAAATGTAATTCTACACGGAGAGAATTAAAAAGTAATTTTTGTCGTGAATTTCACGCTAAAAATTACCGTGATATATTTCAATGTGGTGACAAGTGAGAAAAACATAATAATTCGTATGCGACAAGTTTTTTTTAACTCACGTTACAGAAAATTTCAAATATGTAGCTAAAATTTTACTATACAAGAAGGGTAGCGCGCACGATAATTTTTACCGAGAGCGCAATACATTTTCCTATAACATTCATTAAATTTTATAATAAATCTTAAAATAACTGTTATAAAGATGATACTTTTTTATAGACATTTTTGAAAGGCATATAATAATAAAATGCACAGTAAAATTTCGCTGATATTATATATTTTTTAAATTTAAGTTTTGCGTATTTTGTTACACATCAAAATTGACTAGAAAATCTGGTAAAATTTTCTATCTGAAAGAGAAATTTTATTTTATTTTCGTGAAAATCTGTGTTTTACTCAGTAATAATAAGCGAAGTTTCAGGGTTGTCATCTGGTTACCGTTACTACACGGTCATTTTTAACCTTTAATTCTCTCCGTGTAAATATACAGTTAAAATTTCAAGTGAATCGATCGAAATTTGTTTGAGTTATGAGTCCGGCCGACTTGAAAAATGTAGTTTTGCGATAAACGCGTTTAAAGTTAGTAGAAAATTACGACATGAATCAAGAGGGGTTGCGCTAAAATTCGAAAATCGAGTACTTAGAGATTTTTCACACCCATAATCTTTTAGACTATAATTTTATAATTACTAAAGTACATTTTTAACAAAAAAAAATCGATTTTTAGAAAATCCTAGAGTGGCCTAAGGCCTTAATGTAAAAAAAAAACGCAGTTTGCGTTATTGGATCGTGAGTGACAATACAAATATTGGACACGATTCCAGTGGTGAGCACGCTCGAGGAACAATCATTCCCGTATACATGTGCACATGTTACCTCGTGTCCACAAGCCAAAAATCGTCGTCTTCCAATTAAGGGATTGTGCCAGTGATTTGCCCCGGATACTCGTGTTTCCTAGATTCGTCAAGTCATATCATCGAGCCCCTCGTGGGGATACCCGGGTACTCCCGTCGACGACTTTTTGCCTCGGCCATCTGTGACTGGCCCGCATTGACCAATTCTTTCGTACACGTTCGGCAATCACCGCCTGTAACCTCTAATACCTAAACTTCATTAGCAAAAGTATCATCGCAATCTCCCAATCACGTCCAATTCGTCCCGAAACGTTCTCAACTTGTCTTATTCCACGCTCTCCGTATTGTATTAGTGCATTGCGTCATCGGCAAATAATTATTTATATCTTCGAAAACGCTATAAAATTGAACGAATATATCGCTACTTTACGAACAGGCACGAAAATATGTTCGCTTTAAAAAATACAGAATAGCCATTTTGATGCGCATGAATTTTCGAAAAAAAATAAACCCCCCGAGGTCATACATTATTTTTCATGGATTTACTATGAATTTCCACAGCGAATATTACGTTTTTTTTTTTTTTGGCGAAAAAAGTTATTTTATTGCGCCTCGGGGGTGTGTTGCGGCGATACTGAAAAAAAAAAAAAAACTAATCGTCGCCACAATAGTTCAAATGTATTTTGGCCTGGGAATCGAGCAGACTCTGCAATTGAGTTTTCGTTTCCTCCCTTTTGACGGCGGAGCCCGCGTTTAAAATCCAACAAACCCCAATCGTCATGGCGATTCGACACGCCGTAAAGTCAGCAGCGGACAGCAAGTGAGCGACACAAAAAAAAAAAGTACGACGAGTGCCCACTTGCGAATCTCGATCTGGACTACGTTCCCCTTGCCGAGGCTGTTTTTTGAAGTTTTTTTTTTTTTTTCGTCGTGATTTTAATGAGTGACGTCTGTCAGGAATGTTTGACAGAGCGGTAAGTTTGTGACACTCAATTGCACGTAATCTCGAGGGTAGGACACACCGCGGAGTTCATTTATTTCGTTCGTGGACGCGAAGAAAAAAAAACGAATAGAATGATGATGATATTCGGAGTACAGGAGTCCAAACTTCATAGGGAAAGCGTTTGAAATATAAAAGATTAGGTACAAAATTTCACCACTTGGGTCGCTTCGATAACAAGTGACCGATCTATATAGTAATAGCCAAAGCACAAAGCGGAAGTGACCGCTATACTCCGATTAGCCATAAAAGAGTAAACATTGAAAAGAAGCGATACGAGGACTAAATCTACAAAAATAAGCCTGAAAACGTTTTTTGTAACGTAATTGCTGTGAGACCGGAAACAGGTGGGCAAAAGCCGTAAGTATCTGAAAATCAAAGAAAATCATTCGACGATGTAAACAATTAGCATTGAGATTGATACTTTTTTTAATTGCAAGTTTTTTTGCAATTTCATTCATATGCCGATAGTGAAAATTCAAATTCAAATTCAAATCAAATTTATTAAACATTTAAAAAGTTGAGCGCCCCAAGCTTTTATTTTTAGTCACATATAGGTGACTTGTTAAAGAAAATTATTTTCTACTTTTTACTACATTAAATAAAAGCTTGTTTGAAAAAGATTTTTTAGGATCACAGATTTATTAGGAATAAATAAAATATTTAGTTATCAGACGATATTAAATAGATCTTGATTTGAATAAATAAATATATTCAAAATAAATAATTTTAATAATGGAATTCAATAGGATAAATTTGATTTCACGCAAAATCTAGTTAATTCAAATTTTAATAAATCAAATAAACGCGTCTAGTTATTATCAAAAGAATTTTTCTGTCAGTGTGGAAGACCGCGGCATATATTTCGCGGTACTACACGAAGAGAATTAAAAAGTAATTTTTGTCGTGAATTTCACGGTAAAAATTACCGTGATATATTTCAATGTGGTGACAAGTGAGAAAAGCATAATAATTCGTATGCGACAAGTTTTTTTTTAACTCACGTTACAGAAAATTTCATATACGTAGCTAAAATTTTACTATACAAGAAGGGTAGCGCGCACGATAATTTTTACCGAGAGCACAATACATTTTCCTATAACACTCATTAAATTTTATAATAAATCTTAAAATAACTGTTATAAAGACGATACTTTTTTATAGACATTTTTGAAAGGCATAAAATAATAAAATGCACAGTAAAATTTCGCTGATATTATATATTTTTTAAATTTAAGTTTTGCGTATTTTGTTACACATCAAAATTTACTAGAAAATCTGGTAAAATTTTCTATCTGAAGAAGAAATTTTATTTTATTTTCGTGAAAATCTGTGTTTTACTCAGTAATAATAAGCGAAGTTTCAGGGTTGTCATCTGGTTACCGTTACTGCACGGTAATTTTTAACATTTAATTCTCTCCGTGTATGTACATTTTGCGCCAACTTTCGGATAATCGACGTTCTGCTGTACAAAAATACTATTTCTGTCGTACTTTTATTTAAATTGCCAAACAATCGTAGGAAATGCAAATGTAACATGTACGAATTGTATACAATAGATACAATATCGAAACTATAGAAAAAACTAATACGTATTCATTTTATTTGTATTTGCTTCGAATGCAAAGACTCAATCGTACGATGAAAATGGAAAAGCTTGGATATATCTGGCATCCTCGTATAGTGTAACACAAGTTGAAGAGGTCACGAGCTGTACGTACGGTCGATATTGACGGATGCGCAGGCCAATTTCGTTGCGGCCGAGTCCATCGATCACTCCTTCAAATTTTACAGCACAACGAGAGAAACGATCGCATGTTCCTCCGCGCGCGCTTTTATACACATACATATTCGTACGACACATACCGGTTAGCGATATATTCCCGTTCGCGATGTACGCACGTGATCGATGACTTTCCAATCGGGTCGAGTCATTGTTGGACGATAAAAAGGGTCGCAATTTTCTCTCGGTCTGGTCTCAATTTTATTTTCATTGTCATTCATCCTCGAACAAGCATAATTTACTATCGAAATCGAGAGAAAAAAACAAGAAAATAATAATCATCGCGCCCTTGACGTTCGATCCGCGTCAATTTTCGAAAGTTCAAAGTTCACGGCGTGTTTTTAAAGGAGTCTCGCTCTATTGATCGGTCGGTGTTTCCATGCCCAAGGTAATTAGATGTGACGTTTTTATCGGCGAAGCTGACTCTCGAAAGGTAATCAACCGGAAATACATTTGTAATCTTCTAGTGTGGCTTTCGCGACTTCGAGATACAAAACTAGTCCGAGAACTTATGGTAAAAAAAAATGTGACTTGATTTCTGTCGGGGCATTGTTTTGCTGACAAACAAAAATAAACAAATCGTATCAGTTGTCGTGCTTTTTGTTAGTCAGCGATGATATATTCGTACCGGAAAACTATTCACGCTATTCTAACAAGTAAAAAGATTAGTTCCACGTCATATAATTACTGGAATGTTTTTACTGCAATACCATTTCACCGGAAATCCATTTGTCCGAATGACTGCTGAGCCGAAATACCATTTAAGGTAGTAGTCTCGCCAAAGCGTTTTCCTGTATTTTTTTTATTTTGAGGACCCATTCAGGACACTATTAAGTGATTACCTGCAAAATTTCAAAAGGATTCACTGTTGTGTATTCGAGATATTGGCAATCAAAGATTGCACGGTTTTACACGTGTTCTTATGGGGAGCGGTGGAAAATTTCACATTTCACGCAATAAATTCGAAACTTTTCTACAGATTTTTTTTTAATTCTCAATTACAGAGGAACACATGACGAATTGGGTAAAAAAACAATTATGAATTTTGACCGTCTAGTTTCAGAGATATAGCTATTTATATTAAAGCCCCACACCACGGTACGTGCGCGGTACGAGGGTGTATTTTTCGTAATTATTTTCAAGCAAACGATGAATGGAATTTTTTTTATTAATACTCATAGTCAATATATACATATAGAAGACTGTATACAAATTTTTGTACTCGAATCTAAAGTATAGTTTGCGGTGTACGCCGCTTCCCAGAGGACACTCCGACGAAATTGCTGCTCGGCGGTTGACAGCGATTAAGCCATACGGTTCGTCTGAAAAATAAAATAAAAATATATTTACAAACTAGACATATAGGTTTACAGCATCACGTAGGAGAATTTCGATATCTAAAAAATAAAAAATAGCGGACCAGCGAATTTTATTTCCGATTTTCATGGAAAATTTTCGTTGTTCATAAAAAAAATAGAAGGGGGCCCTCTATAAAAAAAATCCCTACGTGGTGCCATAGAGACTGGATTTTCGAACAGTTTAAAACTTGGCGCATGCAAATCGGATGAATAGTTTTTTTAAGATGTTGTCAACCAGGTTGAAAAACGTAGTTTCGAGAGAAACGCGTTCAAAGTTTTGCTGAAGGATAATTCAACATACAAACTAAATTTTTTATTTGTCTCTTTTTTTTGTTTCTCACCGTTAGTCAGCTATTCCTGGACCATACACCAGCTCCTCAGCATCCAGAGACTCATCATTTTTTTCATGTTTTGCACGCAGACGACCCTCATGCGTGCTTTTTTCGGATTCGTGCTTGGCTTCGCATATTCGCTTCTCGTCGATGTTTTGACAATATTAGTAGAGTGTTTCACCAATTTTTATGTTTAATATCTCCAATACATTTATGAGGCCAATATGACCATGGTTAAAAAGTATTGAAGCAATATTAGCGACAGTTTCAACTGTGGGTCTGCCGCTTCACGATGTCTTTGGCGCAAATTTCCATATAACAGAGTTCAAACACTCGTTGTCATTCTGGTGAAAAGCGCCTAAACATCGTTGAAGAAGCTCGTCTTTACTAAGGTCCACGTATATCGGTTTTATTGCCGCACATCTGCCGCTCGGCGCGGTCGTGCGCTTCGAACGGTTTCACATAAAATGCTGTATCTCCGCCGATTTTACAAATTTCTTTGAAAAATTTGGTGAGAGCATTCTTAACAAATGTATCTTTCAGAAAATGAAAAAAAAAATGACATTTTTTTTTACTGTGGTGTGGGACCTTAAGCAATGTCTAGCGACGCAAGCGCCACGAATCAGATTACAGTAGTGCGTGCATATTGACGTATATCCGTATACGGAGAGTATCTACGTATTAGTAGCCGGAATGGATGGTCTGATACAAAAGTGAGGGTTAGGTAAACATTATATTAGGCGTTTTCTTCATTACTTTATAAGTTTTTACATCCCGATAAGATGTACAACCTACATTATAAGCATATTTCGCAATATTTCGAAGCTTTCATCGCTTATAAGCGGAGAATAAACTTTTCAACGTGGCTGTGGCGTTTAATCGTTCTTTTTCTTCATTTACATCGCGAATACGTTATTAACCGAGTTGAAATATGGCAAACGTGCAATTTAGTTCTCAGTAGCTGGTAGTACTGAGCGCTGGGGAGCTATTACGGCTCTCAGTTCGGGTGAAAATGACAAAAGTGAGCAACTCGACCTATTACAGTTCTTTTCACCTAACAAATCTCCGAGATTATTCACGTGACTTTACTCGATCTGAAAGTTCGTGTCGAAAATCGTAGTGCGCATGCGTAAGCGTCTTCCTAAAGCAGCGACCACACACCCAAAGCTGCATAATAATACGAGTTACTACGAAATAGTTTATTCAGAGACAACATCATCTCGAGCAACTAAAAGTTTATACCGCAGACAGTAAAGTATTATTATTTGATAATAATGAATAATTTGATGATGATTTTGCTTTTGCGGAATCGGGAAAAGCGAATACTTCGTTTTCTGTAACGTTCCTGATGCGAACTTTTATTCTTCTTTAGCTTGCTCTTTATTCGGCTAAAGAGGTTATGTCTTCGTTGATGCACACACGCTTTTGTTTTGGGCTGGGTTCGATTGGGGTGCTAGTATACCCCTTCTACGGCGTCGTGAAAATATGAGATCGCGAGCCGGAAGTTCTTAGTGATCTCACATTTTCATCCGACTGATCCGTAATAGAGTGACAAAACTCACGTGAGATGAAAATCCGAAAAGTAAAACTATTCACTCTAGAACTGCAATAGGCGCCCGCAGATACAAACACCACATCGTGAGCGCTTAGCTGTCAAAAATCCTTCGTGGATTTAGTATTGATGTTCGACGAAAATAAAAAGATAAAAAGGAAAAATCCGAAGTGAAAAGCCGTACAATCGTCAGTTCAAGCAAGTAGAAAGTGGAAAAAAGTAGTTGAGTAAGAAAACAAATCCGTAATTGATTTGAAGGTTATGTCGAAATACATGCACTGCAGCTTCCGTCAAGAGGAATTATGGATGAAAAATATTAAACATGAAGAAAAACACGGCTTGGCCTCAATATTTTCTGTACTCTGCCAAATATCGATTAAGTTTTTTTTATTGGTAATAATCAAATTTTAATTATCATCTTTTTTGCTATCACTTTGTGTTGTATTACTCTCTTTTGTAATCATGCGGAAGAATAACGACAATAATCAGAAAATGATTATTCTTGCCACGGCAAGAAATGTATAACGAGGAAGCTATAGATGGTGCGTTTCTAATTGTGTCGCCTATAGTATTCAAACTGGCCGACTTGGCAGCAACGTCGCCACGTGTCGTAGCGCGCTTTATCGTTTTACCCGAATCAGTTAAAATTTTGGTGTTTGAATTAAAAAATGTCTCGATAACGAGGCAGACGAATCGCTTCACTCTTCGTTGAAATTATTCATAAAAATGTCAAGAATTTATTCCGCCTATTTGTATAGCTTTTGTTATGTCGTCCGTGTATGAGAGCCTCACTTTAATAATTAATTACTCAACAATCATACAGACGAGAATTACTTGAAATTTTGTGCGGAGTCGTAACACCTGCTCGCAAATATCCTCAAATAATTCAGCAAACTCTTAACGTTACGCGATAGCTGAGCAACTTCCTTAAGAGCACGTACAAGGTCAACATAACCTCGCAAATTTTTTAAGCGAGTTTTCGCATAGACAGTTGAGTTTTTTAGCATTGAAAATGCTTTTAAAGATGTATATAGGGGGTCTGATTTAGCGAGATGTCACAGAAAACCCACGAAACTAACACTACCCCCACTCCACTGCCGCTGTGTTGTAGCGGGGTGGAAGGAGCTGCGACATGCTAAATGCCTGTAATTCGTTGAAAAATGCTGCATTACATGTAGGGTCATTTGTGGTTACAAGTTGTAAGTTTCAATTTTGGTGTGTACATTACAATGATGGTGGGTTTGTCGAGGTTTGTTGGGGTTTGTCGAGGTTTGTCGAGGTTTGTCGGGATTTGTTTAGGTTTCTCGGGGTTTTTCGGGGTTTGTCGAGATTTGTCGAGGTTTGTCGGGGTTTGTTTGGGTTTGTTGGGGTTTGTCGGCATTTGTCGGAGTTTGTCGAGGTTTGTCGAAGTTTGTCGGGGTTTGTTGGATGGATGGACGGAGGGACGGACGGACGGACAGACGGACAGATGGATGGATAGTGAGAGAGTGAGAATGTGGGAATGTGAGAATATGAGTGAGAGAATGCGAGAGTGAAAATGTGATCAGAGCGTGAGAGAGTGAGAGTGTGAGAAGAAAATGAGAGAGTTAGAGAGAGAGAGAGAGAGAGCAACTCACATTATTTGCATGTATCTTTTTTATCACCCGAAAATTTTGATTACATTTTCAATGCCGTGAAATAGTTGCACTTTGTTTAATATCTATAAATTTTTTTATAGGAAAAACAAATCATCGGCATCTGGTGAATTTTCTGACGCAGAGCTTGACGATTTTCTTTTGCCCTAAATCTTAGTCATCTCTGAGAAATCTCTGTTCGAAAATTTCAGATATCTCTCTCGCATTCATATGTCACATAGTACATCTTCTGCTTCGCCTTAAGGTGATGTGTCACACCGACCGAGCCTCCATGAATGCAAGAGAGATATCTGATTCGCACATTCCGAGTGTTCTTCGAGACGGTTGATATTTCGAAAAAAAGAAAAACCTTTTCGTTCTGTTGATCGACGCACAACGCCTTTCTC
This sequence comes from Ophion ventricosus, assembly GCA_963932345.1. Taxonomy (NCBI): domain Eukaryota; kingdom Metazoa; phylum Arthropoda; class Insecta; order Hymenoptera; family Ichneumonidae; genus Ophion; species Ophion ventricosus. Next base: position 16,042,113 of record OZ010714.1, read on the forward strand.
TTCTTTTGCCTGAAATGTGATCCGTGTATGAAAAAACTCGGCCATAGGTTTTTTACCGACCGGACGTGTGTGACTCATGTCTTTGAACGAAAGTTAACAGACCTACGGTTGCTATCGCCTCCGATAGACCGATAGAACGTGCTTAGACATCAAAACAACGCTCTACCACGAGATAAAGATAGCGGCAAAAAACTGAGAGACAAACGATATAAACGGAAGACGACTTGACCGACATCGAGTTATCGCGAAACTGGAAGGCAAATGTGGTGGTACCAGCACAGGTCTGTACAGTGCGTACAGTGTGAAAATTCCACTGGTAATGTTGATCTCTACATCATCGTGTATTGTCCAGGGTTCCTGTTTAAGGCCAAGTGTCACACCGACCGAGCGGCCATGAGTGCGAGAGAGATAGCTGATTTGCAGATTCCCAATGATTTCTGAAACGGTTGATTTTTCCCAAAAATCAACCGTTTCAGAAATCATTGGGAATCTGCAAATCAGCTGTCGCTCTCGCACTCATGGCCGCTCGGTCGGTGTGACACTTGGCCTTAAGGCCATGTGTCACACGTCCAGTCGGTAAAAATCCTACTGCCAAGTTTTCTCCTAGACGGATCATATTTCGGGCAAAAGAAGAGAAAGCCGTTGTTCGTCGTTCAACAGAGCGAAACGTGTTTCTTTTCTTTTTTCCCAAAAATTAACCGTTTCAGAAATCATTGGGAATCTGCGAATCAGCTATCTCTTTCTAACAAAAATAAGGGACACCCTGGATCTCACGTTCCACGTGATAAGTAGCGCTGCGAGTGGCAGAGTGTGACACTATTCAATCCGGACATTTCGCATAGCGAAAATATTTGGATGTATCAAACCCCTGCAAAAGTTTAGTACACTAAACGTGGCTCTGATTGGTCCATTCGCCCTTAACATCGCTTTTCTTTGTTAAACGAGAGTTGTTGAACCAGGCATTCACCGAACCGTTCGAACAATCACCTACAAACGATTAGAAGAAAACAAACAATCAACATCTGCTGAAAGAGGGCTAGTTCACTTAGCTTGCATAAAGTTCGAGCGTCGTTGCTTCGTTGCTGTAGACGCGATAAGCTGTCAAAAATGGCAAATTGAGGTTAAGTTCCGCGTTTCTTTATGCAGCGTCCCTTAGAAGCATCTTTCGGTGTTTTTGCTTAACAAATAGCTCGACGTCGTAGAATTATCAATGATGAATACAACAATGTTTCCGGTAAGATAGTTCGCGAGTGAACGTTTCAAATTTTCGATCGAACGAACTATTCGCGGTGTTTTGTTTATCTCGCTTCTTTGTACGTATACATGCCTTGTCGCGGTAAAAATTTCCCATTTTTAACGCATCGCGGCAAATTTTTCCCATTCTTAACGCATCAGTCTCCATCTATTGCGCATATTTGAACTTTTTTTGTCATAATAAAATTTATCTCTATATTTTAATTTTTTATACATAAAAAAAGCTTCAAAGTACAAGAAATTTTTTTTTTGTATTGGCTTTAGTATACGGTCGCACGGATTATGAGTTGATGGAGGTGTTATTTTGAAGGGGGTGGTCTCCCCCCCTAAAGCCTGAAGTAAACTGAAGCCAACTAATATTTGTCGAAATTTTGCATTCTAAAGCCAACTAATATTTGTTGAAACTTCGCTCCTTTACTCGCGCACTAAAAAATTCATTAAAAAAAAAAACAAACAATTCCATGGACTAGGAGAAGTTACAATTGAAAGGGAAGACCAATCCCTTAAAAATGGCACCCGTATCAACTCAATAATCGTGCGACCGTATTCTAAAGTTTTACCTTGTTTTTTAAGGCCATTTCGGGCAAAAGAAGAGAAAGCCGTTTTTGCCGTTCAACAGAGCGGAACGTGTTTCTTTTCTTTTTTCCCAAAAATCAACCGTTTCAGAAATCATTGGGAATCTGCAAATCAGCTATCTCTCTCACACTCATGGCCGCTCGGTCGGTGTGACACTTGGCCTTAATTTATCTTTGTGATCTGGCTGCCTGAAGTTATCCCTGCTTTTACCTTGTCAACACGAAATCTTAACTTTTGAGCATCTGAAAACAAAAGGCTGCCTATGTTATTATAGAGTTGTAGTTATAAGCTCTACTAAAAACTTTCACCCCTGGGTAAAAAGAAAACAAAATGACGCACTTTTGGATAGGATTAAATATTAATGAATATTTATACCGTTAGTATGGGTTTATACCGTTAGATATATGTATAGAATAATTCCTGTAAATGTACATAAAACTTTAAAAAAGCCTCTTACCATCAATCAGCGATACCTGGTCCATACATTATTCCTTCAGCTTCTTCAAAAGCTTCACTTTCTTGGGATTTGTGGTTTCGGTTCTCTGTTCTGCAAGCTTTGGACGCTCGACACGGCGGTTAGCACTGACCGCGCAGAGACGCTTCCATTGTATCACTGTTTTTAGTCCCTTATTGGGTCACTCTGACCTAAATAACGGCCTCTACCATATTTCTACAGACATGTAGTATACAAAACTGATATTTTTAGAAAATCGAAAATTTCAGAAATTAGACAGATACTGATCCCTTAAAACCATCAGATGCAAAGTTTCGGCGAAGTGCCACTTTTCATTTAAAAGAAAAGACAAACCCTGTGGATCGTAGGAAAATTGGTATCTGATGCTTGAAAATGAAATGCTGAAGTTGCTCCAACGTTCTTTGGCAAAAGAAAGTAGATGAGCACCTGCTTGTGCATAATTTGGAATATTTTTGGCCTAGGATGGAAATTCAACAAATTTATCTTTCGTGTTGTCGAGTAAAGTGAACAAACGTACGTTAACCTGTTTTCATTCGCCTAAAGTACTTGCAATAATTCATTATTCCCACCAGCCGCCCAAGGTGGATACGGCGGATGCAGCAAGTGAAACAGTAGAGGAAGCATTTGCCACGTTACAGACAAATCCTTCGGCGGTTGTGAGAGTACCCGTGAAACACGCGAATCTAGGAATACGAAGCCACGCCATGTGAGTTCAAATATTAATCAAGAGTTGTAGTTTACGAAGCTGTCGAAGAGCGAATACAGAATAAAATTGACCCTTCTTTTCAGGGATATGAGCACAATGGTTGAATTGACCTCGTTCAGTACTCTCGGAAAGATTCAACCTTTTTTGGTGACGATATCGACGAGCGCAGCTGTCGTGGTCGACCTTCATTGCCATCTGACAGACAAAGAAGTTTGCGGCTACCTCGGGGGCCATTGGGACATAAATGCTCACAGTAAGCTATCACAATTTTTTAAAAATATCTTTCCTCCTTTACCGGAGATGAAAAAGCACTGATTTTTTTTCTTCGCTACAGAATTTGCCTTCCAAAGTGGAAAAAAAAAAATTTGTAGGTACATCAGTCCAAATTTCCTCAGGGTAGAACAGGCGAGATAGTCTCATTCAAAAGCTAACATATTCAAGTTTTTGAATCAGCAATAATTTGGAATAAGTTATGAATTTACCTACTTTTAAACTACATACGTAGAATACATTGCTATGCAACATTTGACATAGTAAATTAATTGATGATAAATTTTAGAGCGGTCTTCTTGTCTGTGGTAGCAAACTTTTAGCACGGCTTGGCCGTCATATGCCGACACTAAGAAAGTTTGAATATACAGGCAGTCCTCGTACTTACGGCATTTTAGGTTCTCCAAATATGCGACGTAAATCGAAATGACCTGAGACGAAACAATTTTTTTCATACATTTCCATATAAAATGAAGGAGTACGGTTCTACATCGACTTTTAATATAATCAATACAACTGCATTTTATATCATATGATCATGTTTTATTATAAAGAATAAATATACATTACGGTTTCCCTTATATGGACAAATTTTTATTTTTTTCCGAAAATTGTACCTCGTACCCCCTACTTTTGTTCGAAGTACCGAGGCTTAATCAAATATCAACTTTCCTTCTTCTATGACGACTTTAACCTTTCCCGAGTGGACCTTGAAGTTTTACATAGAATCCATTTTTACTACTATTCTGGATTTGTGAATAATTTATTAAACATGAAATTATGAATTTAGTAAATGAAAAAACAACCAAATCTACATTTATATTTATCAAAATTGTAACAATGTCAGACTCAATTGTTAATTCTTGGAATATTTTCTTTTTAAAGTCGTCTTTTTTCAGTTTGGATACAATTTTCTATGTTCACGTACACAGCGTTACAACTACTTTTAGTATAACAAAGTTACAACTATTATTACAACAGCGTTAAAATCCTTCAAAAAATCAAATCCTGAGAACTTCGACTCGAAGTTTGGATAGGACATTCTTGACATGTAGATCGCAAATATGAAGAAAAACGCCGATATTATTCATTAATTCGATCGGAAGTATCCTTAAGGACATTTTGAAACGACGAATGCGGTGCTTTGTTGCAGATTTGGCGATAACAAGTGCATTTCCGTGCCGTTACGCGGGCAAGGATAAAACATCGGCGAATATGGTTGAGGCGGAAATATCGAAAGCCATGGAATGGCAGAGGGTTAGTCTGGTCGGTTGGTATCACTCACATCCCCGTTCCCACGCCGCGCCGTCGTTGCGCGACGTAGATTCGCAATTGGATTATCAAATCAGAATGAAAGGACCCAACGACAACGGGTACACTCCTTGCATCGGTTTGATTTGTTGTAAGTTTCAATATCGGCATGTTACGAATCGTTTGAACGGTTAAGAGAAAATTAGGCAACAATATACAAGTTGATTATCTTTAAAATAAGCTTGCGATCCTTTGCTCTTGGCCAGAATGCACATTTCGCCTCTTTTATTGGCCCAACCATTGGTGCTGTTGGTTTTTCTTCTTGCAAGATGGTACTAATAGAAACTTGCAAGTCTCGCCGGAGATTCTGTCCGAAAAACGTGTCTTTCGAACAATAGCGGTTTGTCTATGACCACGTTCGGACGACAACTTACGCTTTTTATACAAAGCATCTTGGTAGAAGGGGTCCGCTATCTACTCGCGTTCGAATCTACCCTCTTACGGTTTCGAGGAAAGAATATAGCCGTACACGCTTTTCGCAAACAGACGGTACCGCGGTGTAACCGCAATAGTCCAACAAGGGTGTCTGTCGACCTGAAAAGTCATGAAAAATCTTGAATGTCATGAATTTGCACTCGACCCCGAAAAAGTCATGAAATGACATGAAAAATTACCAATCTACCTGATTTTTTAAAGATCTCTGAAGCGCTCGTTATGTCCGATTTTTGTATTAATCTATCCAAACTAATTTCAAAGGGTCTAGCCGGATAAGAATGGTGAATCTGCCCCCACCGAATTTTGTGGCGCCGATTTTTTCCCAAGTCCCTAACCTAAAAAAACAATTTTGTGCAAAATTACAGCTTTCTACATCGATGCCGAGGGGTCTTCCTGCTGAAAAAACGTGTTTTTTTCGATTTTTGCAGTTTTTAAATACCAAGAGGCGACCGAAAAATCTGAAAAAATTCGGAAAAATCAGAAACATGTCAATGTTAATGGGAAATTTTTTTTCGTTTTTTTAAAATGCTAAACTCCATTTTTAATCATCAAATCTTCCTTTAAAAACATTATTTTGTAGTGAAGAGATTTTTCTACTATTATGAGAAAAATTGACATGATTTTACTCTTGATTCCCTGCATTTCAAAAAAAAAAAAGTCTCAAAATTCGACCTGCAACACACTGGAAAAAAAATCGATGTAGAAAGCTGTAATTTTGCACAAAATTGTTTTTTTAGGTTAGGGACTTGGGAAAAATATCGGCGCCACAAAATTCGGTGGGGGCAGATTCACCATTCTTATCCGGCTAGACCCTTTTCGCGGGTTTACGACACTCTACGGTATTAGCAAAAAAATGATTCGTTATCTCAACATATTGGTTTTTTTTTGTTATTCGTGTAAAGCGACTAGATGATATTACTCAAAGTTCCTAAATGTATGCAATATTTTTCCAGATGTTCCCAACATATATTTCTTCACATCAAACTTGAAATGATGTTTGTCTTGCATTTTTTACTACACATGGAATTGTACAGTTTGGTGAATTTTCGTTTATTTCGTGTACTTTTCATTGGCATACAACACACATCGGTTTCAAAGAGCAGAATATAAATATAAAAATTTAGAAATGTTGTCGCACTAAAGAATTATCAATTATACTTTTATACCAGAAAGTATAAAAGTCATGAAAAAATCCCTATTCCTTGCCTTAAAAATCCTTAATTGTCATGAAATTTCAGTTCTGGTCAAAATTAAATACCTTTCGTAGGAAATAGCCTCGGGTCGAGTTAATCGCAAATAGAAGAAAAAATCGACCTAGCCACCATATAAACACACATTTGGACACTCGATCTATTACAGACGCAGTAACTATAGCAAGAGACTCACGGTGTCGATATTTCTCAGCGTGCATCATTTCATCTTTCAATATCAACACCGCTATAATTTTTCTTCTCAGCGCCTTACAACGCGGACGGCAATTGTTACGAGTCGAACTTCAATGTCTTTTGGTCAATGCCCCCACCTGAAAATCGACCTCACGAGTATCCGCGACCTATGCTTCTGAGTTACACACTGGTGCAAGAGCCTTTCATATCTCAAGACGGTCTCGATGAGATTGTGAGTACTCGTTGACCATACAATTACAATTGCGTCGATTCAAGTTCGTGGAGGTCGTTTTGACGTGTTCCTTTCCTTGTTTATTCTAGAAAAAGTGTATAGACTACTACAGAAGCGAGGGCGGTATTGACTTTCGGACAAATTTCAATCCTACAACGACCTATCTCGAGAGATTAAAAGTAAGTAATCGAAATAAAAAACAAAATGTATTGAGTGAAAACCAACAGGCGTATTTTTTATTTTCAAAGAGGATCTAGTATTCCATCGACAAATGTTAAGGCAATGTTGTTGTCTAGAGGACTGTTTTGGAGGTGATGTTTTAGAATATAATAACTGTTGAACTTTTCTAGTTTTCTTCCGGAAATTTTTTACACGTGTTTATTGATCTTTCAAGAATATGTACAAAGTAAAATGAAACAAAAAATTATGATCGTGCACTTTTGTACGTTTGTTTACAACGGTGCGCCGAAAACGCCCAAAACTTCAATTAATCAATTTTTTCAATTTTTCTGGCCATTAGTTATGTATATTTTTTAATGCTTTTGACTCAATTCTGCTGGTCGCCGCATAAAAAAAAAAGTAGTTTCGAGAAAACGCGTTTAAAGTTTGAAACGCGTACTCCTTATAATTTCTATAACGAGGCTAATTTTATGAATATCATTAAAAAATGTTGACAGACGTATTCAGAAAGGTTTGTAAAATAATAAAATAAAATTGAATAAAAAACAATTGTTTCAAATGACTAAACAACGATACTGCCTTAAAAAATTTGTTAGGAACATGTTTTTTTTTTTCTAAACGAAGTAGTGAAATTTATTGAATTTTCGAAGTTGAGCTTTCATTAGAGATATCAACATCTAAAAACCGATATCCTTCAACGTTCATCGGTAAAACGCTCGGCTCTGCCCAGAACCCCCGAGCTCAGGGTAGCCGGAGTAGAGCCGATGTTTCGCCGATTTTGTCTACTCGTGGCGCCAGTGAACACACTTATCTCATTTACACCTCTTTTTTTCATTCGCACCTCTTTTTTTTATTTACACGCTCTTCCCCGCGCGTTTTTCGCAAAAAACGTACAGTCAAAACCAAAACCTAAATACTACAGAGTGTTTTCAAATTTATTTCGGCTCATTTGACCATACTTTTTTCAATATTGTATCATACTCGTCTAAGAACACGCCGAATAACCGAAGAAAAACAAAATCACCGCAAACCTGCATGCTCTGATAATATAAATACTGCCAAGCACATTTTCAATTCCAAGCTGTTAGATAGGCAGATTAGTAATAAGATGCCGGGCTGAATTACTAACATAATCGGCAACGATCGTGAAATCAACGAATGGAATCCTCACTGACTGTTTATTTTTCTCGTGATTGACACATGTGTCTAACAGTTGCTTTTATAATGAGAAACCACAAAGGATTATTCGAAATTAATGTTCAGAATAAGAATGGCCCACCCGTTAAGTAATTAACAATATATTATTAACATACATAGTCGCTTTTACGAATTCGATGGGTAATATTGGCAATTATCGTCGGAAAAATAATGGATACACCATAATCTTTTTGATAACATTTATTTCACAAGTAGCGAAACTCTGTTGTACATCACGTATTTCACATATTTACAAAGTTTTACGCGGATAGTCGAATCAATAGTATTTGTATAAAGTTTAAACGTTACCTTACAAATACTGTCTATACATTAAAATAGGACAGCCTGTATTCCTTAATTTTTATCATTGTTTGCGTCTTCTTGGCGATTAAAACAAACTGTAAATGTTATAATTTCAGTTAATTAACTGGCAGCAGACTAAAAGTTATTAAAATGTCATTCTCGTGATCAATCGCAGAGGTTAGATTAACATATAAATGTTCAAATTATCATTGATTAACAGCAGAAAATAGACATCTATGTAGAAAATTGCCGAAATATTTTGGACTGTTGTGGAATCGCGTGTACTTTCGTTCGGCGTCGAATGACTATGAGAGGGGGTGGTGCGCGAGCGAAACAAAATTAGTGTGCAAGTGAGATAGCTGTGCTCACTACCGTCGCGAGTAGATAAGATCGACGAAAGATCTGTTCTACTCGAGTTGCCTGAGCTTGGGGTCCCTGGCTCTGTCCATACAACTGTTCGGGAATATTAATTGATATTTTGTATTTTCCCCAGAATTCACTCGCCTCGAAACTTCCCGGTTCGCAGAATCGTGCGAACGGATCATACTGGGACATAATACGTGAAATGATATGTCCCGGCCTAGAGCCAACCGATCCGCCACCCGAAGGTTTCGTAGCCGTGCAATTTCCGCAGCTCGGAATTACCGAAGCGATGGCGCAAGCGGGTAACGTTTTAGCGCCCAACAACGTATTTCTCGCCCCGGTAAATTTCAAGCCGGACAACGCGATCGTGACAACGGTACCGAAGCCCTTCGGTATTCAGCCGTCCACCTCGTCGCACAACAATTGCAACAAGAAGGATCCATCCGAGGGAACGTCAAGCTTGCAGATGAAAGACGCTCGAAGCTGTATTGGAAAATTGAATCGTCCCGAGATCATACCGACCTTTCGTTCGGGCGAGTTAACGGTATCCGTGAAAAATGCAAAAATGGATTTCGAGGCATTGCCGAATGACTTTACGAAGCTGGCGACACCGTTGACCGCGGATGCCTTGAACAAAATGCGTTCTACGTTACCGGCCGATTTTCCTCTAGCCGATCTTTCACAACCAATCACGGGTATACCCGATCTCAGCAAACTTACGAGTTTCACACCCGCGGATTTGGCAAAATTGTCGGGCTTTTCGATCAGCGAATTCACAAAAGCCTCGTCTACCGCGTACGCTCGCAATATCGCCAATTTGTTCGGACCACTTGCGAAATGTCCGCCGGCCGATCTAACGTTATGCAACGAGCGTAAGATCAACGAATTCATACCGGAAACACCGATGCAAACGAATTACGGAACGTCTCAGGAAACCAACAGAACGGAGGATCTCACGATGGGCGGGAATAAGAAAGGGCCTCACGAAGGGAGCATAGAAATGGCAAAACCGTCTCGACCAACCACCGACTTTACCACAGCCGAGGAACTCTCGATATCAAGCGTTAGGCCGGACTTCGGCGCTATGCTTGACATGACGACGACCATCAAAAAACAACAGTCACAGATGATCAATGATTCCGGCGAATCTTTGAATCTCTCCAAGGATCGACAGTGATTCACCGAAAGATGAAAAAAAAAAACAAGAAAACTTGTTCGATACGTCATACAAATCGCTCCCGATATTTCCCAACGTTATCCGACGAGATATTACCCTGGCGATTTTCTCGAGCCTCCCGATCGTGTCGACTCAACGATTCGGGTAGTCCCTCAAGGTTTCGCGGACGGCCTTGAGGAAGGATCGATGACCCGGAGCAGAAGAGAGCGATAAAGGGAGAAACAGCGAGAAGGAGAGCGAGAGAGAAGAGTCTCGTTTCACCTCCCCCTTCGTCCTTTTTTTTCACTCACTAACGCACCAGTGAGGCAGCCTAGAATTTTTCACCTGACGTCACGTTCGCCAGCGCGGATATACGTGACTCTTGCGGAGGAAGGGTCTTTACGTTTGTTGTGTGCTCGTGTGTTTCGCGGGGAGGGAGTTTCATCGAGTTGGCGGGAAAGCCTTTTAAAGCGAGAGAAAGAGAAAGAGAGAGAGAAAGAGAAAGAGAAGGTCCGAGCCTTCCGTATGCTACTCCGACGAGGCAATGAGCGAAGCAAGAGAGAGGGAGAAAGAGCGAGAGAGCGGGGCCGAGATAGAGGCCTCGAGAGCAACCCGCGAGAGCCTCTTGTGAAAGTAACGTGGGTATACGGGCAATACGAAGTGATACAAACGAGAGAGAGCGTATAGTAGTAATAAACTTAAAGGAGGAGGAAGGGCAGCCGAGGTGGGGCAGGGGGGGGGGGGTTTAAAAAGTTTGCCTCCACTCGTTGCGCTGGATCGGACAGTCGCGCTTTAACGTTGTCCTCCTCGGTGGCTTTCACCTCGCCGCCGTGTTTCTCATGACTGCCAGAAGAACCGTTTAGAATAGAAAACTATCGTCGCGCTCCTCTGTCGAAAGCAAACAAAAAAAAACTTCGGCCCGATTTTTTTTTTTTTTTTTTAACAAGAACAAAGTAGAATGGTGTCGCGTTTTGTTCTCTTCGAACTTCAATGGTTCTAGTGTTAAGGGTGATTCTTCCGACCCGAGTGTTAACGCTGCCGGAATATACACGTGGAATACAGAGAAGAGAAAGGAAATACAAGATATTGACGTGGAGGCGATCGCAGGAATGACTCGCTGAGCAAATCGCGAATATCCCGCGCTCCGAAGTGTTGGAGCGCTAGTATCCAGTATATCGGAAAGAGACAGAGAAAGTTCTAACAGCAGGTAAGCAAAGTTTGGCTTCTCGTTCGCGTGTGCCGAGCCAAACGGGAATGTCGATTAAACGGCAGTAGAGCGGATGTCGAATCGAGGACAAACTCAAACTTTGACTTCACCGTTATAGTACGCGCGAGCGTTTTGAATTTTCATTGTACCGATCGACGCTACAGCCTACAACGAGAATCGATTATAATGAAAGAGGCAAGAAAGAGAGAGACGAGACGAGAGAAAAATTATAAAAAAATTTCAACGCCGCAAAATACATTGAGTGTTTGTCAATCGAATTATCGTTTAATTGGGCGGGCACGAATATAGGATTCCTAGTGTAAGAATGGAGAACAATTTCTCTGTAGTTTTTTTTTCACCATCGAAGTGTGGGAATGACGGTGCGCATTGTAAGAATCCAATTACACGATCAACTTATTTATGGCATCGCGAATGAAAGCGTGCGAATTGTTTCGATAAAAAAAAATAATAATACTCTTTGTACCCTAAAACGATGTCTTTTCTTTGGTACCGCAACTGGAAGAAAATACGAGTGGAGGGAAAAAATGTTGATTTGATTTTCTCAGTTTTCTTTACACGATCGATCGCCAGGAAACAAATTGATCTCGGCGGATCTGATGAATCAGCCGAGAATCAGGTTCGGGGAAAGGGAAATCTCGCTTGAGTAAGAGGTCAACGTGGAATTTTGATTTCGAAATCTTTAATACCGGTACGGTCGGTGAGAGGAAAAGTATAAGCCAAGAACGAATGCTGACCGATGTAAACGGACTCGATCAACTTGTTTCTTTTTTTAATTTCGATTTCGATCGTAGGTACGATTTTATCGAGAATCGAATGAGTTTTATTTCTGTAAAAAAAAAATCGAACACGCTTCCATATGCTACCGTTAGTCAAGCGCGATGAATGATGAATTTGGAGGCGTTTTTTTTTAGAAAGGACGTAGCCGCGGGCTACGTTTCAAATTACTCGCAGCCTTGCGAAAGGTTCGATCGTGGATCATCGTAACTGAGAAAAAAAAGACAACCGGATGAGGTATTTGATACGCAGCCACGTAATGGACGCGGTTTTCCTAAAAGAAAATAAAATTTTCAAAAGAATGTTTGCGTCTTATTTACTCGCGAAAAATACGTTTTTGTTAATACTCCAGCTATTCAAGAACAATTATTCGTCCCATCTACACCACGAGAGGAACCAAACATATTTGAGAGATGAGAATCTCGTTCACCCGGTTTATACTTTTTTTTTCCTCGCCGTTAAACAGGAATTAAAATGTAGACCAGTTTCGTACGTGTTACATCCAAGTTGGGACGCGAGAAATCCAGTAGTTCTTTTATCGCCAGACTTATACGGTAGAACCAAGAAAGTTTCGAGCGCGCAAATGCACGCTTGACTCGGCAGAGTGTCGGTTTATTATTCGTGCAGTTGAATGTTATGTGAAACGTACGGAAGACCGCCGACAGCTTACACCGCTATGTCATAATTGGAGGAAAATGCAATGGCTTTTCACCTCCGAATCGGACCATTCAAACGTTGCGGGTTTGTTGTTGTTTTTTTAAAGGTATTCCTTTCACGGAGGGCTGTATTCTGTGGACGCATAAGGGCCTTTTTGAATCATTAGTAGATTACGGTGGCGCTTAAGGCGGGCGACCACTTTAGGAGACCGAAAATTAGATGATTTTTTGAATTTTTAAAAATTGTGAAACAAAAATGGAAATTTCCGCAAGTCTGACAATAATTTATTCATATTTTCATGCATCTCTGGTCATTTTTTCAAGTTGTTTCATGCATTAATTAAGGTATAATCCGCTGTGTCCCTTGGCGTGTCCTCATCGTCGTTGTCGATTTGCGGGAATTGTGCAGCTCGCAATTCGCATCTGAAATAGTCCAACAAATTTTTATACATTCTTGAGATGTTTTTTAAGAACATGAACCTAAATTTTGAAAAAAAAATCGAGCATTGAATGTTGGAACGTGTTTGAAAAAAAATGATCGATTTTTAGCATTTTTTTCCCGGCATTATGCTATAATAAATATGTTTTAAACAAAATAATCTTTCCAGCTTTAGGTTCATGTTTTAATAAATTATGTTATGTAAAGGTGTTCCAAATTTGAAGATGATCCGTCAATTAGTTTTTGAGTTATGATTCCCGAAAATTGAAAAAATGTCGTTTCGAGAAAAGCACGTTTAAAGTTTCACAAACTAAAAACTCAAAGTCAAATGTGTTTAATCAAATGATAAAGTGTCTGACCGATTAATTAGCGATTCCAGCATCATACAGCAGTTCTTCCTCTTTCTCATGCAACTCATCTGAAACTTGCATTTCCTCTTTACGAGCTTTTCGAGCTTCTTTTGTCTCTAATAAACTTTTTCTATTTTGCCAAGCCACGCGCATTTGATCCATTTGCTCGGCATATCCGCAGCTCTGCCTGCCAACTACGACTTGTAGTTCATTCATAACCATGAGTAGGGCTGAATTTCCTTTATTGAATAAAATAGCAGCAAGAAATGCCGCTACCTCGATTATTTTGTACCCAGAATGGAGATGTTTTGGAGCTAATCGCCAAACGGTCGAATTTGGGTTTGTTTGGGTTATGAAAACCCCAATTTGAGTATGAAAACCCAAACAAACTACCTAACTGAGCGCTCGTGGATACCTGAGCGCGCTTGGGAGTCGAGCAGAGTCTTTATCATTTATAAACATACCGCTAGAAGGAATCCGAATATCGGTTTCAAATTTTCAGGGTGTATTCTTAAGATATTTTGCTAACGATTTATGAAATAAAAAAAATTAAGTTACAATGAATTAGTCTTAGTATAGTTCTTTATTTCCAAGTAAAACCCTTGCGGGTTTTTACACAGTTCCCCCCTCTGTACATTGATACCTTTTTACACATTTCTTTCTCTTTTTTCTTTTGCATTTATCTTTCGTCCTTTTTCTTCATTATGCTTCCTTTCTCACCATGCATTCGAAGACTCTCACATACGCGCACAATTATTTTATCGGTTTCCCTTTCATACCTCTATTCATTTTTCCTTTCAGTGCCTCTCCCATGTAGCCTCTTCGCCACTTTTCCAAACGACCTACTACTTTCTTATTCATTTTTTTTCCCACATTCAAGGATGTATTCCAATCTTTCTTCTTCCTTTTTACAACATCGACATTGAGTATCTGCGTATCCCTTTTTACCTAATTTTCTTTCATTTCCGCATTTTAACCTTGCCCATGTTTCTTTGGTTCTTCCCTCTATGCCCTTTTCTTACCAGTACTCTTTCATTTCTATATTTTATTCGCGATTTTTATACTTCCTGCAATATGTCGGATTCTCAATTTTGTTCCAGTCTTGTTGTATTTCCTGGTCTGTTTTGTATTCGTCTGGCTCTTTTGATTATCTTTCCGAATGCCTCCATATCTTCGTTTCTTGTTCTTTGCCATATTGCTTCTACTCCTACCTCTTCCATGGGCTCCCTTTATTTGCAGTGCCCATTTGGACGGCTTTGGATTTAATATCCCTCTGGCTTCTTCTTTCAAACACTTCTTCAGCCACCTATCTCCCGACATTTTCATGACCTCACATATGTAGTTTGCTGCTCTTCTCCATGTTCTATTACTATGCCCCTTATTCCCGCGTCCATTCTCCATATATAGCTAGGCGTATTGTCATTTATACCCATTGCCATTTAAGTTAGAATGAATTCCCGTGCAGAAAATTGGCCTATTACAATTCGGGGTCTTCAATGGATTATTTGTAGATTCCATAGTAGGGTTTTCCGTAAAGGAGCCGGACCGGGCTCCTATTAGGGAATAGTAGGGTAGGTAGGTCAACTAAAACTATGTTCTAAGTACGGAGGGCAAGTAAAGGCATTTAAGGGGTGTAGTTATAGATTCCCTATTAGCGATTTTCCCAATACTACTAGACTTTGCTGTTATAGGGGTAAATCAGTATCGAAATCGATTAAATATAATAACTAAACTATGCGCTTAGTAGACGAGCTGCGATGCCTTGAATCAACACGCATGCAGTGCGTTCATTGGAACAACCCGGGATCAAACGTGTCAAAATATGCGACAGAATTCTAAGCCTCAAATGTATTGAAATAACACATTTATTTTTCACAGTGCACACACACGCACGTACGCATATTGCTGCAATCATTTTTATGAGGCACCGTTGAGGCAATTTTAAAGGCCCTGGTTGTTTTGCCTTCGATGGCCCTCGGTAGCAAAGTTTGATCGGCTACTGATGGCCCATGTGAGGCTTCCAGACTAGGGTCTTGATAAAGTTAGGGAAAATTAAGATGGGCCCGATCAAAGCCCGAACTCAATTTCGGCACGGGTTATTATATCCAACGATGAACTGATTCATGTTGGATATCATAATTGGTCTCTGAGAAGTCGCGGTTATGAAAATTCTTCTGCTAGTCACATATTCCTATGTTTTATCATTAATATTTTCTTTAAACATTCGGTGAACGCCTGTACATGCTATGTATTTTATCAAACCCATATGTATGTATATTTATATATATGACAGTAGAAAGAACTTCGAAGGATTTTATACGTGAAATGGGGAGGGGCTGGTAGAGAGAGGAAAAGAGAGAGGAGAGAGAGAGGGAGAGAGAGAAAGAGAGAGAAAGAAAGCTAGACAGACAGACAGAGAGAGGAATTATATGCCTGTTATGTTAAATCGATTATGATCATTATTATGCCATAAATTATTCAGTCAAGCTATTTATACTGGTTTGCCTCTGTAATGGCAAAGTCTGGTAGTACGGGAGAGTGGGGCACAATAATGTGTCACGGGGCACAGTGAGCCACTTGCAGTTTCTCGGAGGTTTGTAGCTCGTAAATTCCGAAATTTTATGCGTTGGACCGCGATTTATATTCGGTTTCGTCAAGCCTAAAAGAAATTCGATAGCACCTCACAAAGGATTATTGAAAATTAAAAATTGATTTGAGACTTGGAAAAAAAATACTTCGCTCGCCAGGAAAACCTAAAATATAACGACACTTTCTATAGCGGCTCCGGTTTTCGGTCCTAATCGATAGTTTTATTATTTATGATGCACTCACTGACTTGTGTTTTTCCATTCGTAGTTTAATTAATAGTTATTTTCATCAATAATCAAATATTTGACTAGTCGGGTACAATGTGTCACCGAGTGGTGGGGCAAAATGGGTCGACTCCCAATGAGGAAACAAAGAAGTGACGATGCTCCGAGAAAGAGCAATGTGTCACGGGCAACTGTCAACCAGATGCGATTTCTCGGAGTTTTGTAGCTTGTAAAATCCAAAAATTTTTGTGTTGGTCCGTGATTTATATTAAGTTTCGGTTGGCCTAAAATAAAGTCAATAGCAGCTCACTAAGAATTGTTAAAAGTACAAAATTAATTTGAGCCTCGAAAAAAACATTCGCTTGCCGGGGAAAACGTCAAATATTGTGAGACAATTGTGTGGAACACAATGTGTCATCGAGTTATTGAGCACAATGAGTCGACTCCTAATGTTGTTGGCAAATAATACCCGTTGTGAAATTATCGGTATGTATGAAAATCTGTTATCTATGTTAGGAAAATATAAGAGTTTCAACCGACTCGTTGTAACCTACGTTTCGCAGCACTTGACACACTGTACCCACCTATCTGACACATTGTACCCCACCCGTGGGCCACAATGAGCCAATGCGCAAATTTTTTTCGGACCCATTATTTTAGGATTTTTAATCTTTTTGCAAAAGATATGGTAGCTTTATCGTACGCCCAAAGGTTTATAAAATCGGTTATGACCTTTTTTTTCTAATCAGACTACTTTGGTAAGAGTAAAAATTCGATAGAAAAAAAAGTGACACACTGGGCCCCACCTTCCCCTATTGGGGAAATCCATACTAGGGATTCTACAACTATGAACCTTAAAGGCCCTTGCTTTGTCTCCCTACCTAGAGCTAGACCTAGAGTTTTAATCAAGATACCCACCCTGTCTCTTCTCCAATAGGGACCTGGTCTGGCACTTTTATGGAAAGTGCCAGACCGGGAAAGACTTTTTTTACTTTGTCTCCCTCCCTACCTAGACCTAGAGTTTTAATCAAGATACCGACCCTGTCTCTTCTCCAATAAGGACCCGGTCTGGCACTTTTATGGAAATCTCTATTAGGAAATCCACAAATAAGCCCTTGAAGGCCCCGAATTGTATTAGGGATGCCCTGCCAATTTTTTAATTTATCGGCAAAAATTAAAATTGCCCGTAAAAACCAGTGCGCAATCGGACCAACACGAAAAGACGTAAAATGCGCTTGAACCTGCGCGGTTTTTGCAAGACCGCAGCATATTTTCCAAGTGGAAATATACAACGACACAATATATATTTCGGGTCAACATTCGGATAATTCAGTGTTCGGGTCAATTAAATAGTGGTTCGGATAATCGAAAATCTACCGTACCGTCGAAAATGGGGAAAATCGGGTATGTTTGAAATTTCAACTGTTGCCTCAACGATTCAGTGCACACGCGCAGCTTTAAGAAAGTTATGGCATGAGGCAAAATTTTTCTGAAAATTCCAACTCCCTCAAAACCAAATTCTTCCGAGTCCTTTCTCTCGAATTTCACTTGTCACGTATCTCATTTCGCACATTAGTTTGGAAAATCCAATTTGGCAAAGAAATCATTAATAACGCTGCGATTTCGTTGGGATACGACGAAAATGATTTTTTTTACTTTCCCAAATTTCGTTTGGCAGATTTGAACTACGAAAATGAAGAAACATTTTTCTAAGCATTCTTATTCAGCGATCTATAAAGTGAAACTGCAAACTGAAAATAATAAATTGAACAGGATTTTTGTTGCACTCCAACGATGCAAACTTCAACCCCACAAACATGCTTCATCATTTAGCAAGAATTTCGTTCCTCTGTGCGTGCTTTTCTCATCGATATTCCAGCTAGTCCTTGCAAACGGAAGATATCAAAGTTTTCTTCAGCGGACGAAACCTCGATCGCTCGTGTGCGTTCGAAGAATCGAGTGCACGGAACTATTGATTGCTCGTGCAAACAATGACGACACATTGGCAATGCGATATCGTTGATATCGTGATCCGATTTGTGATAAGGAGCTTGTTCATCGATAAGTGCGCTTATAGTTGATAATTATTTTCACGGTCAACAATAGTACAGTGAGATCCCGATTTTCTAGCACTTGGGGGGGGGGGGGGGCGATACTGGTAAAAGTTCGAGTAAAAGCCGAGAGGTCCTGTGCGGAAATTGAGTTCGGGCTTTGATCGTGCGCATCTTAATTTTCCTTAACTTTATTACGACCCTAGTCTGGAAGCCTCACATGGGTCATCAGTGGCCAGTCACCCTTAGCTACCGAGAGCCACCGAAGTCAAAATAAGCAGGGTCTTTAAAATTGCCTCAACGGTCCCTCATAAGGATTATTGCAGCCATATGCGTACGTGCGTGTGTGTGTGCACTGTGATAAAGAAACGTGTTATTTCAATACATTTGAAGCTTAGAATTTTGTCGCATATTTTGACACGTTTGATCCCGCGTTGTTCCAATGAACGCACTGCAAGCGTGGTGGTTCAAGGTATCACAGCTCGTCTTTCAAACGCATAGTTTAATTATTATATTTAATCGATTTAAATAATTATTAGGTGTATGACTTAATTTTTACAGATTTTTCAGCAAATTTATTTAATATACAGAAATAGAGAACAACGAACTTAATCTTGGAAATATTGTCCATCGTTTTTTATGACCTTGCGCCATCTCTCAGGTAACATACGAATACAGTCGTGAAAGAAATTTGCAGGCTTCGAGACGATAAAGTCATCGACGAATTTACGCACATCGTCCAGCGTTTTGAACTGTTTATCCATTAAGGCGTGTTGCATTGACCGGAACAAATGGTAGTCGGATGGGGCCAAGTCTGGTGAATGTGCCGCGTGCGGGAGAACTTCCCATCCCAAGTTCAAGAGGGTCTTCTGAGTCGCGCGAACAACGTGAGGTCGAGCGTTGTCATGCAGCAGTATGACTCGCCTGCTTCCTTGCCCAGTAAATAGCCTTTTCTGATCAAGTTCTTCGCTCAGTTTGTTCAATTGTCGGCTGTAGCGTTCCGCAGTCACCGTCTGACCAGTTTCCAGGAGTTCGTGATAAAGCATACCCTTCATATCCTGTCCAGGGCGCGGCTGGTCACTAAGATCGAAATCACCACTTCTAAAACTTTTCTACCAATAATTACACGTTTCATAAGACACAATGTCGGCACCAAGAACACTACAAATTGAGTCCCGCGCTTAAGAAGCATTTTTTCCTTGTTGGAATTCGTATAAAATGCAGTGCTGAATGTGCTGTTTATCAATTGCCATCGTAAACTCTGCTATTCTGAGAGGTTATGTAACTCGCGTAGACTTGTCGTTCGGTGTTCTGAAACCTTGCGTCCGATCCTTTCAAAACCACAAAACACCGCGAAAATATTTCTATTTTAAATATAATTTTAAGCTCGAAGAAAAAACGTGTAAAAATTAAGTCATACACCTAATATTATTCCACAAATTCTTTAGTTAAACAATGTATACTGATTTGCCCCCTATAATAGCAAAGTCTAGTAGTATTGTGGAAATCGCTACTAGGGAATTTCGTACTTAGACCATAATTTTAGTCAACCTTCTTACCCTACCATTCCCTAATAGGGGGCCGGTCCGGCGCTTTTACGGAAAACCCTACTATGAAATTCAGAAATAATCGATTGAAGGCCCCGAATTGTATTGGAGGTCTCACTGTAACGCGTTGCATAGGAGGTCTCACTGTAACGCGACCTCGCGCAGTCCACAATCTCCCCTTTTTTTCTCACTTTTCTAAAAGCTCTCTTGTTTACTTTTTATTTCTTTACAAACGAAGGAAAAAGATCCTACGATGAGTCACGACAGAGATTAGGTGGAAGGAGACCACACGAGGATGTGGAATTGTCGTGGATGGAGAGATTCACGGTCTCGTCTCTGTGGCTCGCGAGCAAAAGAATCCGGATTACTCGCACTTGTGTGTTTGCTGAGTGTAAAACACATATCCTCCTTGTGCAACATCTCGACGAAGAATTCTCTCACGAGACAATCACCGTTCCATATCCGTTAGGCCAGGCGTCGCGTATAAAGACAGGCGAAAAAAAAATGTTTCCGGGAGAAATGCGGCATGCCCGACGTCCGATGATTTTGCAACGTTGAAATTCTATTCGCCACGTCATGCGCGAGTAAGAACGTGCCACCCGCATGTTCAAGGAAGATCGAACGTTTCTCCGATGAATGTTAAATGCTCATTTTTTTTTAAGATACGTCCGATAAAAGTTCAATTTTAGTTTCCTCCAATTTCCCGGCATTATAAAAAGAAAAATATATGTAGGTACAGTAGAACCTCGATTATCCGAAACCTTAATTATTCGAACAAGGATTTTATTTACTCGAACGCTCAATTATCCGAACTTTGGCGCGAAATATACATTGTGTCGCGAAATGTATCGTGCGAAATATACGCTGCGGTCTTTCAGACTCGCGATATCGAGGGCATTTTTCGTCTTCCACTGTTAGTTCGATTACACACTTACTTCTCCCGGCAATTTTAATTTGTCCCTCGCAGTGCGCACAGACAAATGCGAATTGTTGCAAATTTCTTACATTCCGTTTGTTTCGCGTAGTTCGTATGTGACAGGACTTCAAGTCCAAGTCCTTCGATTCCTAAGCGTAAACGTGATGATCTTAAGGCCTTAGGCCACTCTAGAGGCCAAAAAGGCATATTTTGTGGTTTTTTTTCAGCGAAACCATAAAATAAATCGGAATTACAAAATAGGGATTTTATTATACACGTAATTGACTATACAAAATTATTTTTTTCACAGCGATACATGTCAAAATGGCAAATGTGCAGCATTTTTCCAATGACGCCTTTATTTCTGGAAGGTCAACAGCCGAACCAACAGCTCCTATAATTTTTGAGTTATGATGAGACACTGAAGTTTTTTCGATTATATATAAGAATAGCTATAGAAGTACGTAGGATTTTTTGATATATTGTTTTTTGTCAAAGTGGCGCATTTCTAAAACAAAAAGTATAAAATGCCATGAGAAAATCGTCAGCAAATTGTTTATCAAAAAGTAACTATGCAATCCCGAGTCGAAAACTAAGGCCGAAAACTTTATTCGATTCGGCCGAAATTGTAAAAGTTGGCCTACGGTTGACGGCTTAGACCGAAAAAACGGCGAATCTTTTAAAATCGTAATAATTCAGGCGACTTATAAACCGGTACGTACCGAAAATGCGCCGGAAAAAAAACGCCGGAACGTAGTTCCGGCGTGTTGATCGGCCTAACGGGTTGCAGGCAGAAAGTACGCCGAAACTTGGGATTTCAGCTTACATCAGTCAGCATTCTGCTCAGGCCGAAAATATGCCGATACTCATTTTTTCGCTCTACTGATCGACGTCGCAGGTTACAGGCTCCGCATTATCAATCGAACTCACAAGAACAGTTCAACAATTGGCAGAATTCAGTTAATCAAAGCTCAAATTTTACATCACTTTAACTCCTAATTTTACATCACTTTAACTCTCAACTAATTTACTCACGGCTCTGTATAAATTCATTATTTTGAATAAAAAAAACACGGTGAAAAGGATCTTCTTTATTATCGTAGAGATTTAAGAGGAAGCAAAATCGAATTGCACTAATTATCACTCATTATATTACCAAATATTGATACTCGATGGGGAGACCGAAATTCCAGATTTCTGCGTGTTTTCGGCCCGAGCAAGCGGGCTGATGAAGAGGCCGAAATCATAAGGTTTAGCGTGTTTTCGGCCCCGAGAAAACAGGCTGACGGAGAAACCGAAATCCAGAGTTGAGGCGTGTTTTCGGCCTGCAAAGCCTGGCCGGAATGGTTCGCTATTCCGGCCGGTTTTCGACGTGAATTCGGTCTAGACCGAAAACACGCCAGAAAATAAGACTTTTATTTTTCGACTCGGGATATAATAAAAAATCCTACGTAGTGCCTCAGAAAATGTAATTCTAAATATACTTCTAAATTCTAAATATATAAATTTGTTTGAGTTATGAGTCCGGCCGACTTGAAAAATGTAGTTTTGTGATAAACGCGTTTGAAGTTAGTAAAAAGTCACGACATGAATCAAGAGGGGTTGGGCTAGAATTCGAAAATCGAGTACTTAGAGATTTTTCACACCCATAATCGTTTGGAATATTATTTTATAGGTACTAAGGTACATTTTTAACACAAAAAACATCGATTTTTGGAAAATCCTAGAGTGGCCTAAGTCCTTAAAACTTCATCTGGAAACCTAGGTATTTCGTGTCCGAGCCAACACTACTTGCCTACCGAGTTGTTGCATTTATTTAACAAAAAATATATGAAAAAACGTATTTTTCTAAAAACTTAGTGATTGATATATTAAATTGAATGTTTCGATCACCAGCATGGATTTTTTCAAAATTTTTCGAATGTATTAACTGGGTGAAAAGACAGCAGGACTTAAAATTGCCAGATCTGCAGACGGAAGGTACCGGAAAACGTTTACAGACGTAGTGTTAAGGACATGGATCACACGTCCGGGCGGTGAAAATCTTATGGACAAGTTTTCTCCTAAACGGACCATATTTCGGGCGAACAAAGAGACGTTGCTCGTCGTTCAAGAGAGGGGAAAAATGTTTTTTTTTAAATTTTTTTCGAAATATCAACCATCTCGGAGAAAACTGGGAATCTGCAAATCAGCTATCCCTCTCCCACTCATGACTGCTCAGTGGGTGTGACACATGGCCTTAAGTTGGAGAAAAAACTGGAAATTCTTTCGAAGCTACACCAGAGCGAAACTGGCGTAGCTCTGGAACGTCTTTATGATGTTGGAAAAACCACGATCTACGATATAAAGAGATATCGAGACACTCGACGATGGACAATTATACGAAACCAAAGAAAAAAATGAGCATTCGATGTTTGAAAGAGGTTAAATAAATAAATATATAAATATATATTTACTTCTATTTCCGTTGTATATTATTCTTTTAGAAAAGATATGCGTTTCGATTATCCGAACCATCTTCAGTCCCATTTAATTGCGATAATCGAGGTTCTACTGTATTTCATTTGAGGCAAATTAAAGAGTTTCGGGACAAGAGACGAAATGCTACCATTTGATGCAAATCGACGGCAGTATGGAAGAACGTGCTATCTCAAATTGTGATAGAAGAACGTGCTATCCCAAATTGTGATAGAAGAACGTGCTATCTCAAATTGTGATAGAAGAATGTGCTATCTCAAATTGTGATAGAAGAACGTGCTATCTCAAATTATGAGAGAAGAACGTGCTATCTCAAATTGTGATAAAAGAACGTGCTATCTCAAATTGTGATAGAAGAACGTGCTATCTCATATTATGAGAGAAGAACGTGCTATCTCAAATTGTGATAGAAGAACGTGCTATCTCAAATTGTGATAGAAGAACGTGCTATCTCGAATTGTGATAGAAGAACGTGCTATCTCGATCAGTCTACATATTTTCATTGATACAGCACTGGTATTTGGGGCACCTCAGTATACAGAGCACTTTTTCTGTTAGGTTATTTAATTTTCTAATATGATTTAGCTCGATAATAGAAAAAAATTAAGATATGTTTGAATAAACAACTTTATTTTAATCATCAATATAAATAAATATATTGATGGTTAAAAAAAAGTTGTTTATTCAAACATATCTTAACTTTCTTCTATTATCGAGCTAAATCATATTAGAAAATTAAATAACCTAACAGAAAAAGTGCTCTGTATACTGAGGTGCCCCAAATACCAGTGCTGTATCATTGAAAATATGTTGACTGATCGAGATAGCACGTTCTTCTATCACAATTTGAGATAGCACGTTCTTCTATCACGATTTGAGATAGCACGTTCTTCTCTCATAATATGAGATAGCACGTTCTTCTATCACAATTTGAGATAGCACGTTCTTCTATCACGATTTGAGATAGCACGTTCTTCTCTCATAATATGAGATAGCACGTTGTTCTATCACAATTTGAGATATCACGTTCTTCTATCACAATTTGAGATAGCACGTTCTTCTCTCATAATTTGAGATAGCACGTTCTTCTATCACAATTTGAGATAGCACGTTCTCCTATCACAATTTGAGATAGCACGTTCTTCTACCACAATTTGGGATAGCACGTTCTTCTATCACAATTTGAGATAGCACGTTCTTCCATACTACCGTCGAAATGTATACAGTAGATTCCTTACATATACTGAAAGCACCCTCCAAATTTTAAATCAATTGTATACGCCGTTTCCATAAAATTAAATATTTAATAAATACTTTATAACATAGCCTACACCCATCGCTGATTGGCAGTTTGGCACGAAATAGGCTGAAAAAAATATTTAAAAAGTCATGAAAAACTGTTATTCAGTACAATTTAGTTAGTTAGTAAAAAACATTTAGTACTCAGTGCATTTTTGTTGGTAAAAACGGTTAGTACTCAGTACATTATGACAATTATGTTACCCAAAAATCAAATGATCCGTCGACGCCGTTTATCGATTATTCGCATGAGTGTTAAATGTCACACGTGTTTGAATACCAATAATTTCCGTAACGCGGCTATACGTTCAAAATAACGCAATTTCAAAGGGCAGTGGTATATTTTATTCCTGACACTTGACATTTGTCGTTCAAAATTGATTCGGTTTAATAAAGAAATGTAAATGTTTTTTTTTTCTTCAATGGATTACGTGAGTTGCTGTGCTCGCTCATGCTCGCGATAACGGAATAAGTGAAACCGTGAAAAAAAAACAAACTCACAATACTAGTGCGCTGTCGTCAAATTTGTCAATTAAACAAAATCTAAACATTCGAAAAATACAGACTGATGTAACATTGAAAACACGTTATTAATACGCTCGTGTAAGAATAATAATAATCTTAAATGCAAGACTGGAAATTTATTACAGTAATCGTGTCGTTTTCAAACAAAATATTGATGTGTGGAGTTGGCGCCTTGCTCGAGAACAATAGAATTTCCCCTGAAGATAAGATGTCACGAAGTTCCTTAACATTAAAAATACAAAAAAAAATCGAATTTCCATACCAACGACGCGATCATTTTTGTCTACTTGGTCAGGAATGTCCGCAGGGCCATCAATTCTGCTGTTTATTTCATCCAAACCGAGTAGCCAAGTACGGGCGCGCGTGATTGCGATATTGCATTCCAGTTTTCCGAGCACAGGGCCCCTCGATCGTACGCATATGAGGGAATTGCGCGGACACGCCTCTTTCTACTGTCCATAAGCGCAGAGGCAAGCGACCAGCGTGGGGTGTAGAGAGACAGAGAATATTGTTGAGATTGTTCGGAGGATATCTTACCGATCAGGAAGTCGAGCGAAGCAGGGAACGGCCCGTGGTGTAGCAACAGGCAGACAAGCAAGGACAATGCCTCGATCGTACTGGTCTTGTTTCGCAATTTCAAAAAGAAAGCAACATGAAGTATTCGACTGTGTGTGAGTTAAGCGTACGTTCGTCCAAACCAGCCCCTCTACCCCTCTGCTCGGTTGAATATTCCAAACTTCTCCCGTAGAAAGCCAATGGCCTGCTTCGTACACCCGACCGATCTCGTTCCAGTTGATAATAATTGGGTGAGAAAAGAATTTCGACGTGTCACGATGACCGATCGGACGTCGAGATCGTGCAGGCTCCAACGTTCCATCGATTTTTTTTTTCCTAGACGCAGATTCAATGAAAATTTGACTTCGAAGATTCAATAAGTATCATATCGTGTTTTCGAGGAGAACGAAAAAAAAAACCATGCATCAACGCCATCACACATAAATATTCGAAACTCGTAACGTAGGTTCTTGACCAATCTGATTGGTACATTCTTTTCTGCAGGACTGATTCCAGCAACCCGATTACTCGAAAGGTTACGTCTTACGGATTTTTATGTGTGTGGCGTAAAACGTGAAATTGTAAAGTCAACGTCTAAAGGAATGGGTCTCGGCAATGAGGCAGCGAGGCCGTGGGCTGTTGCGAGCGAAAACATAAACATAGAGATCGAACGGGTGACGAACAAAGCACCGCAGGGCCAGAGAACAAGCGTCCAGTCTTACCAATTTGGCAGTTTTCCCCGCTAGATTTGGTGGTTTTTGAAGGTTGTTGGTGGGGACATTGAATTGTTTAGCGGTTAGCGGGGAGTTTGGTGGTTTTACGGTAAATTTACGGCGTTTTTAACTGGAAATTTGGTGACTTCACCATTATCACACATGCTGAGGGAACAAATCGAACTTCAGACAAAATGACAGGCGTACGGTCGGGAGAAATCTTAGGTGGATTTTTGTTTCCTAGACCATTGAAATTTCAACGAAATAAAGAGATGTTTGTCTTTTGAAGGGAATTTTTATGGTTTATGAGAAAACTTATTTCGTAAGGATTGGTTCAGTAGTTCCGGAGAAAAAAATCAACGAAGCAAGAAAAAAAGTGGTTTTGAGAAAAATGCGTTTAAAGTTTTTGTTTATTGAAGAATCATAAAAAATCTAACTTACAGCTAATCAGCGATGTTGGCACCATACAGCATGCCGTCCGCTTGTGCAAACAGTTCCATGCACTGTTCAAAATGGATTTAAAAAAAATGGATTTTTCAATTGATAAAGTGGGATGATCGGGTATTTCAAAATCGGTGGATGTTTAAAACCTACATAGTATTACAGCTTTTGAACTTTATAATAAAATGTATTTATCCGTGCGCTCGACATTTTATAACGTTTTCTCAACTCTGCCAAATCAAAAACTCTTTATAAAACATTGTACGTTGAACGTTTTTCACCATGTAAATAACCTGGAGACGACGTTGCTTTAACGATAGTCAGTCGTGCCAATGGCGGAGATTGTCGCTGTTGCCAAGGCTATCGGTTATTTTTTTGTTTAATAAAATTGCAACATATTTATATTTAATTAAAAAAATGATAAGTATTAATATCAGTTGCCGGCTTCGAAATATTTTTCAATTCAATTCAATTCAACAATATTATGAGCTGGAAATTGCCCAATAATAATTTATTTTTACATGATTATTTATTCGCAAGAAGTTGGCAGCCTGCCGAAAACTCACTTTATTTTCATCCTCACTCTTGCAGCTAAAGAACGGTACTGAAACTTAAGATTATTATTATTTTTACACAAGCGTATTAATAACGTGTTTTCAATGTTATAAAAATGTGTATTCCTCGATTATTTGATATGTGTATTCCTCGATTTGAAAAAACATTTGATAAATTGGCGACAGCTCACTGTTTGTATTCCGAGTTTGTTTTTTCACGGTTGATGAAACTTATTCTGTTACCGTAAGCATCACCGAGCGCAACAACTCATGGAGCCCATTGACAAAGAAACATTTCTTTATCAAAACGAATCAATTTCGAAAGATAAATGTCAAGCGGTATAAAAAATAACTGTGTCGATTCTCTTTAAAAATGTGTTTTATTGAACGTATAGTCGCACCACGGCGATTAGTGGTATTGAAACCAGTCGGTGAAGGAAAAACTGTTCGTTTCCACTTACAAAAATGTAAATAATTAATAAACGGTGTAGTCGGTTCATTTAATTTTTGTGTGACATAATTGTCATAATGTACTGAGTGGGTTGTCAGTTTTTCATAACGTGCTTGACATTATTTCACGCTATTTCGTGCGTAAAAATGCCGATAAACGTTGAGTGTAGGCATCTCACAATGTTAAAAAGTGGTTTTTTCAATTGTAAATTTGATGGAAACGGCGTAGACGATCGATTGAAAATTTATAGAGTGCATTCAGTATATGACAAAGAGTCTACTGTATAGATTTGAATCAAATGGTAACATTTCATCACTTGTCCCGAAAGTCATCTCATTTTTATGTACAGTCGAACATCGATATAACGAATCTCTAGGGAAGAGCAAAAAAGTGCGTTATATCGAGTTTTCGTTATATCGAACTCATGATCCGAAAAATTCATTATATTGAGGTTTTCATAAAAAGGACAAATAAAAATTGCTCTGATTTAAACCTTCCTTTAAAAAAAAAATATTAGTACTATAAATATAGGGATATTTTTTTAAAGAAAGAAAGGTTTAAATTACAGCAATTATTACAAGCAATTAGCAATTAGAGCATAATGTATATAACGTATTATTTTTAAAAGTGTATTATTTTAAAATTAAACAAATATTTTGTTTAATTTTAAAAGTTTGCAAGTCTAGACAGGTTCCGTAGAAGCAGCGAGGGGGAGAAGGGAACGAAAGGAAAGGAGTTCGTTTACCGAACCCTTCGTTATACAGAGGTGTATTTGTTCACAAAAATTCCTTGTATATAGGTTAAGGGCCCTGAAAATAACTTCGTTACATCTATAGTTTTTCTTCGTTGTATCAAGGTTTCAGGTGTCTACCGGTAGGGAATGGACAAATCTTCGTTATATCGAGGATTTCGTTATATCGAGATTCGTTATATCGAAGTTCGACTGTATTAACGGAGGTGTTCTTGAAAGACATGTAACTGACAATGATCATATTATTAATGTATAATACACAAATGACGATATCGCATAGAGTTGTATGATCAATCTTACAGCCATCTTCCTACAATAGAGCCGGTAGGGTTGGATGTTGAAGCGATATCTATCAGTTTTGGAAAGCTTTTTCGTCTGTTCGAAGTTGGTGTAAAAATGGCTGCAATTTTTTTCCCGAATCTTTGGTACGTGAAAATAAACGCTTCCTGAATTTGGTTCATTGTTTCGTTGCACTTTGTTCCTTTTGGATCTGCCGAGCAGCAGTTGAGGGAATGCGATTTCGCTTTCGAAAAAACAATGTCGATACCCTTCAGCCTTTATAAGGAAACTCTTCGGTGAATATACTCAATGTAGAATAGTTTCACGAGCTTCAATTATTTGGTGACTCAATTTTTGATATCTTTTTTCTGGCCATGGGACTACGATGAGACATCAAGCTATACTGAAAACTTGAAATATACAAAAACGTGTTTTCCATTATAACCTTAAATCAGATATAACTCTGGAATACATTGCTAGCAACCAATAAAACTAGATTTCTCGATTTCAATATATCTTCAATGTTATTTTTTATGGAATCTACGGAAAAAAAAATATATTGATATAGTAAGGCCATGTCTTACAGCGACCGAGCGGCCATGAGTGCGAGAGAGACAGCTGATTTGCAGATCCCCAGAGTTGTGCCGAGGCGGCTGATATTTCGGAAAAAAGAAAACGAACATCTTCCGTTCTGTTGAACGATGAACAACGTCTTTGTCTTCGTTTGTCTCAAATGTGATCCGCTTGGGAGAAAACTTGACCGTAAGATTTTTACCGACTGGACGTGTGAGCCATGCCCTTAATATTTTACGGAAATATAATACATCAGTTTTGAGCATTGATGGGTGAAACGCTCGACCCTATTCGATACTTATTCATCTGCAGTAAGCTGAAACGAAATAACAACCCTCCATGCGGATTGTAATACTTGGAGAGAAATCGTCCAATATTACACAATCGTTTCGATCACTCTTACTCTCTAGGAGGAAATTTTTCACGCAGCGCAAAAGAAAGTCGTGCCTAATCGTAGGATAGAATATTCGGAATTAATGGAGAATATTCATTTCTTCGAATAATTTTAAATGTTATTAAGTCTCGTATAATTATTGTTATGCTCTTTCAACTAATTTATAGGAAATGTTGTTCTGTTCTTTTTTTATTCTCAATATTACGAAACAAATAGTTAACGGGTTCGCCTAGCTCGTGGTTGGAAAAAAAGAGGAATTTTTCGTGATTTTTTTGTGGAAAAACGTGTGCAGATCTACAAATTTGAGTTTTTTTTTCATATTAATGAGTACGTTTTTAAGTATCGAAAAAGCCAAAGTAAAAGTATCGATTGTCGGTGCAAAAATGCTCTATCTTCGTTGAAGAAAAATAAACTATGCATCGAAAAAAGTATCGTTTAAGCACCGCTTATTTATATCTAAAAGAAGCCTGTAAATTTTGAAGTTGAACGTTGCAGTGATTTTTGAGATATCGTGGTCACTGATTTTGAAAAAGTAATTTTGAGAAAAACGCGTTTCACCCTCCGCGGTCACCCGGGGTCAAAATGACCCCAAGCGCAACTTCAAGCCAAAATTACTATAAGTTGTTGGCGGCCACTTTTTTATAATAAATCGCACATTTTCCATGATAATCGTTCTTTATTTCATTCCGGAAATGGCTCTTCAGATATAAGAATAAATACCTTTTTTTGAAACGCCCACTACGGAGCTTTCTTTCCCTCAAACTATCATATCTCAAGAATATCACCCTAAAATTTTATGGAAAAAAAATTGAAAATCGCAGGAGTTATAATTTTTCTAGTAACAAAGGGCTTTTTTACGCATTGACGCCTTGCTAATTTTTTTCGCCATTTTAAAATTCGTTTAAAATATAATACCGAGAATGCCACATTCTAAAATGTACAAACTAATTGAATTTTTATGAGTCGTTCATAATGATACAGTCAACACGGCAATCGTTCAAACATAGCAGGGGTCATTTCCACCCCATAAATTCCATAAGTTCCTAAATTCTGAACGAATCGACTTAAAATTTTCAAAACATATTTTTGAAATGTTATATTTTGAGAATCCGTCGAAAACCAAAAATCGATATTTATAAAAATTTCAACTAGGTGTTAGTCCTAAATTCTGTTTCAATTTTTTCCTTTAATATCTTAATGCCTAACGATATAACTTTCCACCTTCAATACGGAGTACAGTTCCCATTTTCCCGAATGTTGTGTCACCAATGCACCTTAAGTTCAAGTAAATCCAAAAAAATCGTAGTTCTCGAAATGAGACGGGGTATTTAAGTTTTGAAGCCCAATAAAACTCATTTTTTTAAAGTCACATAATCGTATTTATTTCTGATTTAACCTACAATAATCAGTCTCACAAGATTTGATCAAATTAGGAACATTCGAGTGATAATTATAGCAAATAAAAATTAAAAACAAAAAAGAGAGATCTCCCCATCTTGCCCTATACTACGGGCAAGATGGGGTACCCTCCGGGGCATGATGGGGTACACTATTTCCCAATCACCTTACACCCAAAGAATTGGCTTTATTCGGGCTGGCATTATATACATGAATATACAAGCGCACATATACATGAATAGGGTTTTTTCCTTTAATTCAGCTTTTTTCTTTTTCATTTCTTGCTTAAGGGCGGGGTAAGGTTAATTCGGTTAAAAAAAAGCATATTTCAAGATTTTTTTTAGACGATACAGGTAATGCTGGTTTATTTAATTAATTTCCATACAATAATACACCATTTGAACTATATTTTCCTAAATTTTCATTGCAAAATATTGATAAATAAGCCGTTGGCAGCAAATCTCCGCAGGCGCCTCGAAAAGAAGTTGTTTTGCGGTGAACGCTATAACTCGTCACAGAATCATCTGAAAGAAAAAATCAAAATGCGTTTATTAGGTGCAATGTTTCTCGAGGTAACGCTGCCGAGTTTTTTTTTTAATCAATTTTTTCATTTTCGGTATCACTTAGAAGTCAAAAACGCGATTTTCGCTTAAAAAATCGGCGAATTTGTTATTGTAAGATAAAAAAATAATTATAAAAAAAACTAGGTAGCGTTACCTGGTTATTTATGTGTAGAAATAGTGTAAAAAATTTCAAAAGAATCGGTGCATTAGATTTTGAGTTACAGCGTACACCGACTTCAAAAATGACAAGTTTCAGAAAAACGCTTTAAAGTTTTGCACACTAAAAAATCGAAAATAAAACTCGATAATTCTATTATACTCACACAGAGTCGTCGATGCCAGGTCCATAAAGTACAGAGCTTTCATCTAGAATGTCTAAAGCATCTTTTTGTACTTGTCTACGTAAAATTCTTTCTTCTTTACTGTCATACGCAGTTTGTTCCTCCGCTCTGCTAATTCGCAAATCGTCAACTGTGCGCGCCCATTCACGAGAACTCGGCCCTGTACCGATCTGCATATCTTGCATAAAGGCCAACAAAGCAAAACAGCCTTCATTAAATGTACATGCTGCTACATGAGCTGCAATTTCCACAACGGTTGAGGTACCACTCATTGATTTTGGAGAAATTTTCCAAATAAGCTGGTTGAGACTCTCATTGCTGTTTTGAGTAAATCCTCCAAGACATCGCTGCAAAAGTGCGTCCCTGCTTAAATCCTCATAAATCGGTCTGGAGCAACGGACGCTCAAATGCTCATAACTTCGTTAATTTTGCTCCGATCGACTTGAAATTTTGACACAATATTCTTGAGATGTTATACATTCATTTAAAAAAATAAAAAAAATGCAAAAAAAAAAAAAATTTACCTTACCCCGCCCTTAACGCATAGCCTCTTCGGACCATGTTCCCCTCTCCGTCTTGCGTTTATAATTCCGCACCATCCTAGAAGAAAAGGAAGCTATGTGTAGTACACGGTTTTATCAAAAGAAGATTATTTAAATGTAATAATACACGTGCTGTCTGAAAAATAACACAAAAATCACAAAAAACTGAATAATCCTGTGTGCCATGTACTATTTACTAGATGGGGATCTACCATCCCATCTTGTCCCACCGTATATTTGGCCAATCAAATATTTATATTAAAATAACGACACGCAGCGCAGCAAATAGCAAGTCCTTACCTAATTCTACATTAAATATAGCACATATAGCAACAGCACAGCACCATCTACCGTTAATTGACAAAACACAGTCACATCCGAAATCAAATTTTAAAACGACAACAAGTATACGAAAAATCAGCTTTCTCTTTATCACTCTATACGCGTGCACTCTGAAACGACGATACACGGGCGACTGATAGCTGTCATGGCAGCGCATCGTATGATGCCAGAACGAACGTGATTGATTCATTTAGATCGAGTATTTGGCCGGGTACCCCGTCTTGCCCGCAACCCGATTTTCCCATGGCCTGCAGTGTGACAATGAATCGCAATAGTTGGCGGAAAAACAATTTGAATATAGGTATAAAATTGGTAAGTACGACGAAATGATAATAGGCAGGTAGTACATATGGATAATTCGCAAGAGAAAAGGGACAGTAGAGTCGATATATTTCAAAATATGTAGTTCCTCGGGTCGTTACTGCAGTGGCAGTCTGTCTTCAGGCCTGGTCAGTACAAAAATACGTGACATAAACGCTTACATACAGACAGTTGTACACACAGACACTCGTTCCTATGCCCTAGCTACGGTGTTTTGTGAGCCTACGCAGCGATAGAGGGGAGAGTACATTGAGTACGTTCTCTTTCGTGCTCTTGGTCTGAGAAATAACTGGTGTGGACACGGATAAGCGGAATACATGTCGAAAGGGACTGGAACAACGGAACTACCGTTTCTCTAACTCAGAATGGTCTACCGAAGGTTTTTTTTTACTACGGTCGAGAAAATTTGCGAAAAAATCTACTAGAAAGAGTACAATGATGGCTTGAAATCCTTATTTTGTCACTTCTGTATGCACGGGAAAATAATTCATTTGTGACGTATTCTTTGTAATCAGTTCCGATAAACTTCCGAATAGCGGTTACCTCCGATCTGTTACCTCCAAACACAACCGAGTCTGAATAATCCCGAACAAGTCCCAAGCCCAAACAAACACAATCAAGTCCAAACAAACCCATAGGAGGATAACCAAGCCCAAACAAACAAACCCAAACGAACACAATCGAGCCTAAACAATGCCAAACAAACACAATCGAGCCTATACAAACCCGAACAAGGACAACCAAGCCCAAACAAGCAACTCCAAACGAACACAACCAGGTGTAAATAATCCCAAACAAACACTACAAACCCCAAACAAATACAACCAAGCCCAGGCAATCTCAAGAAAACCCAAGCGAACCCAACCAAGTTTAAAGAAACCCAAACGAACATAACCAACTACAGAAAATCTCAAGGAAACACAACCGACCCGAAAGAAACGCAACGGAGCTCAAACAAACGCAACCAAGCCCAATCGATCTCACAGAAACCCAAACAAGCACAACCGAGCTCAAACAAGCCCTGCAAAACCCAAACAAACATAACCAAGCCCAAACGATCCCTAAAAAATCAAAACAACACAATCAACCTGGAACAAACCCAACCAAACACAACCGAGCTCAAACAAGCCCTACAAAACCAAAACAAACACAACCAAGCCTAAACAAACCCTGCAAAACCCAAACAAACATAACCAAGCCCAAACGATCCCTAAAAAATCCAAACAACACAATCAACCTGGAACAAACCCAAACAAACACAACCGAGCTCAAAGAAGCCCTACAAAACCAAAACAAATACAACCAAGCCCAAACGATCCCTATAAAATCCAAACAACACAATCAACCTGGAACAAACCCAAACAAACACAACCAAATCCGACAAAAGCCAAGCAAACCAAAACAAACTCAAACCAAAACAAATCCAAAACCCGAGCAAACGAAAAAAATCCAAACAAACACACACACGAGACGAGCGACGAACGTGTCTGATATAAATATGCATGTGTGCGTTAATTGATCGATTTGCAAAATTCAATATTTCGAAAACTATCGCGGTGCGCCAAAAATCCGTGTAGGCAGTGACGTTTCACAAATCTAAAAAATATCTGCGCAAAATTTCAGCTGAATCGGAGGTAGCGACTATTCAATAAAGTACAGCCATTTATGAAAATGAAAGTTGTGTCAATCAAGGAATATTTCGAATTGAAAAAAAAAATTATTAAATATCAGCGAGTCCCTCAGCTTCCGTATATTACGTCTATCAAAATCTTCACTCTTCAAGCCTAATTTGGCGAGTTTAACGTGTGCGCGGATTCGAATGTACTGATCGATTAGTAGTAACGATCAAGATACAGAAGCTGCAATAATTGCGTAACTCGATTTTTTTTTTCTTCATCCTAGACTCTACGTATTATTCCTGACGAATTTCACTCGTAGTCGCAGGCGCGCGCGGCTCCGCGTGGAATGCTCTTTCGGTCATTCCTCTGTTCATCGAACCGAACGAAACAAAAAAGAAGAAAAGAGGCAACGGAGAAAGAGTTGGAGGGGGGCATTTGGCGGGAGG
This sequence comes from Ophion ventricosus, assembly GCA_963932345.1. Taxonomy (NCBI): domain Eukaryota; kingdom Metazoa; phylum Arthropoda; class Insecta; order Hymenoptera; family Ichneumonidae; genus Ophion; species Ophion ventricosus. Next base: position 16,077,315 of record OZ010714.1, read on the forward strand.
GGGAGGGGAGGAGTGCGCAGAGGTATCGAAAAAGAAACGAATTGTCCGAGAAGAGCGAAGAAGGGAGGGAAGAGAGGCTCGTGGGTGTCGGAGAGGGAGACAGGGTGAGAATATAGCGTGACTGCGGAGCCTCGAGGGCGGTTACCGACACGCGCTCCGAGCAGAGTTGCAGTGGACGTCCTTGCTACGTTATCTACGCTCGTTCCTTTCACTTTCCAACAGACTTCTCGAGAGGAACCGCAACCGAAGAAATAAAAAGTTCACCCCTCCCACTCTTAACGCCGGATCTCTCTCGCTCTTCTCTCTCTTTCTCTCTCTCACTATGGATCTCTCGCTTGAACAAAGGTATATCGGTGAGACGCAATGTCTCCCTTCTATCTTGTGCCCTCGCCTTCGATCGGAGATACATCGACCATATGGAATGAAAATTCGCGGCTCTTGTTGAGTGACCTCCCTCTCTCTTTCTCTCTCCGTCTCCCCCCGCTCTCTCTTTCTCGCAAACCCTTGAGACACCTAAAGTCATCTCGTTACTTTCGAATACGCATTCTTTCTTCATCGATCTAAGACTACGAATATTTATCAAACAATACGAACTATTGTTTCGTGAGAGACCAGCGTGATCGATGCGTCGAAAAACTATCGAATAATTCCTTTGTTATTTATCAATGGTGAAATTGAAAAAAAAAAATGCAAGGTAGTCTCGCCAAAGTGTTTTTCTACAGATTTTTTTTTTAATTTTGAGGCCTCATTCAGGACACTATTAAATGATTACTTGCGAAATTTCAAAAGGATTCCCCGTTCCGTTTTCGAGATATTGGCAATCAAAGATTGCACGGTTTTACACGTGCTCTTATGGTGAGCAGTGGAAAATTTCACATTTCACGAAATAACGTCGAAACGCTTCTATAGATTTTTTTTTAAATTCTCAATTACAGAGGAACATAGGACGAAGTGGGTAAAAAAAATCATGAATTTTGACCGTCTAGTTTCAGAGATATAGCGATTTAAGGCCTTAGGCCAGTCTAGAATTTTCAAAAAATCGATTTTTTTTTAATGTACCTTAGTACCTATAAAATTATATTCCAAAAGATTATGGGTGTGAAAAATCTCTAAATACTCGATTTTCGAATTCTAGCGCAACCTCTCTTGATTCATGTCGTGACTTTCTACTAACTTTACAAGCGTTTATCTCAAAACTACATTTTTCAAGTCAGCCGGACTCATAACTTAAACAAATTTCAACCGATTCACTTGAAATTTTAACTGTATATTTAGAATTATAATTTCTGAGGTACTACGTAGGATTTTTTAAAATTATATTGCATAGTTCCTTTTTTATAAACAATTTTCTGACGATTTTCTCATGGCATTTTATACTTTTTGTTTTAGAAATGCGCCATTTTGACAAAAAAACAATATATCAAAAAAATCCTACGTACTTCTATAGCTATTCTTATATATAATCGAAAAAACTTTAGTGTCTCATCATAACTCAAAAATTATAGGAGCTGATGGTCCGGCCGTTGACCGAGAAATAAAGACGTCATCGGAAAAATGCTGCACAGTCGCTATTTTGACATGTATCTCTGTGAAAAAAGAATATTGTACAGTTAATTACGTGTATAATAAAACCCGTATTTTTTAATTCCGTTTTATTTTATGGTTTCGCTGATAAAAATCACAAAATATGTCCTTTTTTTAGCCTCTAGAGTGGCCTAAGGCCTTAAGGTATTCCTTTCACTAACCCAAATATTTAACAATTAACTGATATTTATCTACAATTAAATAAATATAAAATACATCCCAGTATACTGATGCCTTTTTTTGGCCTCTAGAGTGGCCTAAGGCCTTAAATTAAGCAATATCTAGCGACGCTAGCGCCACAAAGCGACTGGAGCAGACTAGAACTAGATTACAGTAGTATGTGCATATCCGTATACGCAGAGTATCTACGTATTAGTAGCCGGAATGGATAGTCTGATACAAAAGTGAGGGTTAGGTAAAAATTATATTAGGCGTTTTCATCATTACTTTATAAGTTTTTACATCCCGATAAAATGTACAACCTACATTATAAGGATATTTCACAATATTTCGAAGCTTTCATCGATTGAGCGAAGAATAAACTTTTCAACGTGACTGTGCCGAGACTACTACCTTAAGAAGTTTCGGGACAGTTTATCTTTAGCAGGAATTCTATTGTTCTCGAGCATGGCGAAAATTTCTATACACTAATATTTCGTTAAAAAATTTCACCATTACTCTGATAAATTTCAAGTCGTGCATTAAAGATTATTATTATTTTTACACAAGCGTATTAATAACGGCTTTTCAATATTATATTAATGTGTATTTTTCGATTATTTTATATTAAAAGAAAAATTGATACATTTGGCGACAGCGCACTGTTTCTATTGCGAGTTTGCTTTTTTTACGGTTGGCAACACTTGTTCCGTCGCCGCCCAGCATCAGCGAGCGCAGCAACGCACTCGGTCTATTGGAAGAAAGAAAAAACATTTACATTTCTTTATTAAACCGAATCAACTTTGAACGACAAATGAAAAGTGTCAAAAATAATATATATCATTTCTCGATAAAAATGTGTTTTAGTGAACGTATAGCCGCGCCACGGCAATTAGTGGTATTCATACACGCACGCCATCTAGCACTCATGCGACGTTGCCACACTTCGCCTCGACGTTTCGTCGGTGGGGGAAAAACTGATCGTCTTCATTTACAAAAGTGTAAATAATTCATAAACGTTGTAGACGATTCATTTAATTTTTGGATGACACAATTGTCATAATGTACTGCGTGGTTTGACAGTTTTTCATGACAGTCTTAGCATTTTTTTACATTATTTCGTACGTAAAACTGCCGATTAGCGATGAGTGTATCTCCCTATGTTAAAAAATGTTTTTTTTTCAATTGTAAATTTTATGGAAACGATGTAGACGAACGATTTCAAATTAGGACGATGCATTCAGTATATGACAAAGAACCTACTGTATAAATTTGAATGAAGTAGTATCATTTAGCCACTTGGTCCGAAAGTCCTCAAGGCGCTATTCTACTGTGATGGCTCGAAAAATAAGCTATTTTAATTTTTTTTTGAAAAGTCTTGGATGTATCGGTACAAACTTTTTTCTCACTCAATAGTACACTCTTACCGAATAGAAAACAATGTTTTTGTTGTTGCATAGAAATGTATATTTATTTAACAACCGATAATCGTGTAAAAGCATAAATAAAAAAGTACGTCGCCGGCGTTGATGATTTGCCTGCTCCAGGCAAACTGAAACAAAAAATTAAAAAAGATCGTCCGAACTAGAATGATTATTTTATATTGCAAAATAACAAAATGGCGTCGTTTTTTGCAAAAGTTTTCGAAAAACACGTTTTTCTTCGTCATTATTCGGTCCAAAGTATAAGTAAAAATGAATATTTTTTTAATAATTCTAGTTTGGGCAATAGCGACACTCATACAAATTAAGAATCTCTTTGAATTTTTTTCTTCAGATTACCTGGAGAGCGCAAATCATCAACGCCGGCGACATACTTTTTTTCATGCCTTTACACGATTATAAATTGTCAAATAAATATACTTTTATATGAGGGAGAGCAGTGAAAAACATGACGGATCAAGAAATCCAAAGAAAGTGGGAAAAAATCGGGAGGTCAGGATTTTGCGCCGAATATAAAGACAGGAAGGAAGAGGTGGGGATGAAGGAATATTGGACGAAAGGAACGACGAGGGGTGAAATCAGAGAAACCTGGGCAAGGATGAGGTGTGGGAGCGTGGGGAAGGAGAAAGAAAAAGGATTCGAGAATACGAGATGCAGAGTGTGCAACAGGGAAGAAGAAACACTGACGCACATAGGGGAATGCGTGGAGGTAATGATACAAATGGACCAAGAGGTGAAAACGAATTATCAGCGATGGGTGGAACAACAGAAAGAAGAAACAGCAGCGGGATGGAGCAGAGCTCTAAATGGAAAGAAAATAGTGGAGGAACTGTGCAAGGTGGTTAGGGAATTCTACAAGATCGGGAAAAAGAAGGAGGAGGAGACAGGGAGGGAAGTCTAGAAGGAAAAGTGGAGGAGAAATATAGATATCAGACAACATTGTAAAAAGAGAACTTATTGTAAAAAGAGGAACAGATGGGAGATTGTAAAAGCCCGCAAGAGTATGTACAAGTGGAAATAAATACTACTACTACTACATTTATATGCAACCAAAAAAAATTGTTTTCTGTTCTGTAAGAATGTACCTTTCAGCGAAGAAAAAAGTTTGTATCGATACATGCAACTGTTTAAAAACAAATGATTAAAAAATAGCTTTTTGGAGCCAACACAGTAGAATAGCCCCTTAAGGAGTTACGTGGGTTCCGAAACCAAAAAAAGCATATTTTTTGTCTTTTTTTAAAATATAATATATAAATTATTTTATTCAAAATGTTAAGCACATAAAAGAGCAACATTTCAACAATATTTTTAAAAAATTTCATCCAAAAATTTGAGAAATTCAGCTGGTGGGACCTGGTTTCCGGAGACCCCAAAAAAAAAAAGTGTCCGCGTGGTGGTCAGGATAACTCATGATAGCTTTGTCTTAAATTAAAAAACCAAATTCTTTCTGTCAGTAGATAAGTATAGCTCGTGATTGAAAGAAGGATTTTCAAAAAAATTGAAATTTGAATGTTTGGCAGAGTTGTATGCAGACTTTTGATCCGATTGACTTAAAACTTTGGGAGAATATTCTAGACATATTGTACTAATAGATAATAAAATTTGAAAAAAATAGTTTTTTTGACATTTTCAAACCTACGTAACCCCTTAAAGAGAGGTTACGATGGCATATGGATGAATAAAATAATGATCCGAAATATTAAGTTCCTAAGGTATACGTCGTGATAATTTTCACTCACTAGACGTATGACTTATGGAATAATCCGCTCTCAATACGCGTAGAATTCACCTCAATTTCATTCGTTTTTTTTATTGCGTGCAGGAACGAAATTCCGGAAAAATGGCAAAAATGCAACAGAACGGCGGGGTCCCAGGTGGAGGAGCCGACGCATCGGATGATTTTTCGGACGATGACGCGACTCCCCTGACACAAGCTTACGGCGGCAGGTAATTGTTAAATTAGCAACTTCCACATTGCTTCCTCCTCATTTGATTTCGCTCGCTAAACTTCCTTCGTGAGCCACTTTTATTGGTGATTACAAATTGGAAAACTCAATTTCGAAAATTAAACGGGTATGCGTAAGCTCGCGACCGAAAAAAACCGGTTGAATTTCAATATTTTTGCTGGGTGAGTATCGAGATGACGAGGTCGGGATTTTACCCACATTTAATACATAGTCTTGCCAAGTTTGCATATTTTTCCTTCAAACAGATTGATAGACAATGAAGCTATTATTATTTAAACAAATTGCTACATGGCCAATGACAGTACGTGGTTCTGGCGACTGGGGTCGCCAGAACCACGTATTTTTGGTATAATAATAAAACTTTCGTATGATCGGATACTTTATTAAAGTTTCGTAACTTACAAAAACGGCTGTAGAAAAAAAATTTAGATTTTCTAGAAAAAAACGACTGTAATTATTTGTTATTAACAAATGAATAAACATAGAAAAAAATTATCCGGTCGTTTGTTAAAATTTTTTTATAAACTATGCTCTGTCCGGGTTTCAAGTGAAACGGACGAATAGATTTTGATATACAACTTACGCCGTTTTACAAAACATAGTTTCAAGATAAACAGAAAAGAAAAAATTGTCGTAACTCTGTCAACTATTGGCATTTTTACAAAATCACTGTTGTACGTTTGAGTTGAGACACTATAGGCTATAAAATTAATGGTATTGAAGTTTGCATCGTTGGGATGCAACGATTTTTTTTCCTTTTACCTAATTTTTTTGGCACATTTAGGCTACGAGAATCACTGAAACATTTTTTAAGATCCTTATTAGGGTTCCATAACGTAAACGTAAAAAAAAAATCTCTAAATAATAATAAAACTAAAGAAATGAAAAAATAAAGAAGAATTTTCGTTGCACTCCAGCGATGCCATCTTCGTCATTAAAATTATGCAATAAAAAAATCGTCTTCTTGAAATTTACAGCTTATGCAGACTCCTTAAACTTAGAAAGTAAACGCTAACAATAAAACCCTTTCACCGATTTTCTCAAAATTCAATCCGAAATTACTTCGTATGATACAGTATTTCCAAAGCCTGTTGATCGATTTTCCCTACATGCATTTAGAACATACTTCTTACGATACATTATTACTATTGACGAACATCGGTATAATAACAACCGCTTGAATTATTTGTTGTTAAAAAAAAACAAGCCAAAGGACCCTGGTTGAGACGAAAGCATGGGACGTGTTCAGAGATCCACCCCCGAAGATGGATTCGGGCTCGATGGCGAATCAAAGGTGTTTCGACGTCACGGTACAGATAACAAAAGTAGTCGTCTACCTCCTCGTTTTTATAATCGTCCTCGGAAGCGGAGTCATAGCCAAGGGCACGATACTCTTCATGACCTCGCAGCTCAAGCCCGATCGGTACATCGTTTATTGTAACAAGCAGTTGGGTAAGTAGCTGGGATCCTTTGAAAAGTCTCGACCGACCGTTTTTGCCTCGATCGGATCAACATTGTATGTAGGAAGTCTTACAAAAATTTCAATTAAAAAATGTATGCGGAATTTTTCATTTCAGTTCATCGTTGGCTATAGGGGAAAGGTGTACGAGATGATCCCCTTAAGGGAAAATGCTCATAATTTCAAAGATATTCAACATAATTAAGATCTGAGAGCGTTTGTTACTGGCATATTTATCTATATTACGATTGGCATATTCGAAATATTCAATTTATTAGGGATTCAATAAAAAAAAATTCTTTTTTTTAACCTTACATAAGGATCATCTCAACCCCGGTGTCCAAGATGATCCCTAGGGTATGAACAAGATGATCCCCCGAATCATCTTGCTTCTATTTTGGGATTTTTTTATTTTTGAGAAATTAGGTAAATATAGATAAATATTGCTTGAGTTTACACTTTTATATATATTAATTATAGGTATACAACATAAACTGAACTTACAAGTTAAATAACCTTTAGGTATATTATAAGTTTTATCTTTCTCAACTAGAATTAAACTAAACCAGTCTTCTACAGCCAGCCTTAAATCACTTAGGTATATCAATTATTATTTGTGAGATGAATACTACATGAATAGTTAATATTTAATAATATTTAATATAATAAAAATAAATAATAATAATAAAGTTATAATTAAATAATAAATAATAATAATATAATAATAATTTCATAATATAACAATATCTAATATGATACGACATAATATTCAATAAAAATAAAATAGGTCTGCTATTTGTGTACAAGATGATCCCTAGGGATCATGTTGTATACCTAGAAGGGAATCCTCTTGCCCCAAACTCAACTTTTTCATTTATTGCTCGGTAACATAAACTATAAATTCTCCACTGTTAACACGCCAACCAAAAAAATCAAATTAAACATATTATAAAGCCACAAACACAACAATGATTGCAACTGGCAGTATACAATAAAAGTTCCCTAAGCTTAAAGGCAATGTTACCTTAAATCAACAGCTCACAGTTTTAATTTTTTTCCGCCAAAACAACCCGTGCGGAAAATTGGCAGGGTGTACCTAATACAATTTGGGGCCTTCAATGGATTATTTGTGGATTCTACACGGAGAGAATTAAAAAGTAATTTTTGTCGTGAATTTCACGGTAAAAATTACCGTGATATATTTCAATGTGGTGACAAGTGAGAAAAGCATAATAATTCGTATGCGACAAGTTTTTTTTAACACGTTACACAAAATTTCAAATACATAGCTAAAATTTTACTATACAAGAAGGGTAGCGCGCACGATAATTTTTACCGAGAGCACAGTACATTTTCCTATAACACTCATAAAATTTTATAATAAATCTTAAAATAACTGTTATAAAGACGATACTTTTTTATAGACATTTTTGAAAGGCATAAAATAATAAAATGCACAGCAAAATTTCACTGATATTATATATTTTTTAAATTTAAGTTTTGCGTATTTTGTTACACATCAAAATTTACTAGAAAATCTGGTAAAATTTTCTATCTGAAGAAGAAATTTTATTTTATTTTCGTGAAAATCTGTGTTTTACCCAGTAATAATAAGCGAAGTTTCAGGGTTGTCATCTGGTTACCGTTACTGCACGGTAATTTTTAACATTTAATTCTCTCCGTGTATAGTAGGGTTTTCCGTAAAAGAGCCGGGCCGGGTCCCTATTAGGGGAATGGTAGGGTAAGTAGGTTGACTAAAACTATGGTCTAAGTACGGAAATCAAGTAAAGGCCGTTAAGGGTTGTAGTTGTACATTCCCTAGTAGCGATATAACAATCAGTATAAATTGTTCGGCTAAAGGATTTGTAGCATAATAATTATCGAGATCGATTAAATATAATAATTAAACTATGCGTTTTAGCAGACGAGCTGTGATGCCTTGAACCAGCACGCATGCAGTGCATTCATTGGAACAACGCCGGACAAAAACGTGTCAAAATATGCGACAGAATTCTAAGCCTCAAATTTATTGAAGTAACACATTTGTTTTTACAGTGCACACACACGCAATTTTAAAAGCCCTAGTTATTTTACCTTTAATGGCCCTCGGTAGCAAAGTGTGACCGACCACTGATGGCCCATGTGAGGCTTCCAGACTAGGGCCTTAATAAAGTTAGGGAAAATTAAGATGTGTCCAATGAAAGCCCGAACTCAATTTCCGCACGGGAAGTGCATTACTCACACTGCCATCATGAATTGGCTAACGCAGGGGGGGGGGGTGCTGGGCGCTATATTTTACCAAAGAATATCACTAGATAGCGTTAATAGTTTCGTCGCAATTGAAAATAATCATCTTACCTCAAGGGATCAACTCGTACACCATTCCCCTAATGATTGATTGTCACTTATTTTTATTAAACGCCACTGTAATCTACTAATGATTCCCTGGTTTATGCGCCCACAAAATACGACCGTCCGCGAAACGAATACCTTAAGTCACACAAATAACGAATGTTCGTTTTGTTTCCGCTACCGAGTGCACGTGAAAGTTTGATTTCACTCGCCCGGCTAACTCATTATTTTGCACTTCTAGGCCGTGACAAGCAATTCATCGTTACGTTGCCGGAGGAGGAGAGAATAGCCTGGATGTGGTGCATCATAATCGCGTTCGTTGTTCCCGAAATTGGCACGCTGATAAGGAGCTTGAGAATATGTATATTCAAATCATGGAAGAAGCCTCTGTCCTCGCACTTCCTTCTCGTATTCGTAATGGAAACGTTCCACGTAGTTGGCCTTGCGCTTATGTTCTTCGCCGTTATGCCAGAGCTGGATGTCGTCAAAGCAGCCATGTTGACGAATTGCGTGTGCTTCGTGCCCGGTTTTCTCGGTGACTCCCCCCTCTTTATTTTCCTCAATTCGTAGACTTTTTTTTTGCCTACGAAAACAACGATATTAACTTATTTGAATAGCAATCAAATTTGTCCGCTGAATAAGTTGAAAAGAGCCCTTTACAAAAGTCAGATTTATTGAAGATGAAGATGGAAAGTAATGATAGCGAGAACAATGTATGTCACAGGTTTGCTGTCTCGCAACAAGAGTAAAGACCAATCGAGAAGATTCGTCCTAGTGCTGGTCGATCTTGCTGCGTTGGCGGCGCAAGCAACGGGTTTTGTGGTTTGGCCGCTTCTGGACAGCTCGAGGCACTCTTTGTGGTTGATACCACCCTCGTTGCTTCTCGTCTCTTGCGGCTGGTGGGAGAATTACGTCTCGACCCAGAGCCCCATTGGTGAGCATCGGAATCAAAAGAATAGGAGATCATGTGCTATTACGAGCATTCAAGGGATTATATCGAAAACTGGTCTGGGGCTTGGAAGTTTATTTTCTAAACATAAATGAAATTTATTGAAAATTTATATGAGATCCTCAAATATATATTTTGCTAACTTTTGCCCGTGACTTCGTTCGCGTGGACTTTAATATTTGATCCAGAAAGGAGATACAAAAAGAGAGAAAAAAGGAAAAAATTAAGAACGATGGTAGAGTGTCATATTTCTCAGGCACGGTGGTGAACTGACTGACTGAGATAAGTCTTGGTAATCAATGAAATAGTACTATAAAAATGCCAACCTTCAACTCCAGTATCATACAACGTCATTGTTGTCTACAGAATATGGCTTTGCAATATAGTTCTGTAGACAATATTGTACGATTTATGATCTTCGGCAAGCAAATTCAAGTTTTGGGCTCTCGATACTCTCGAACAGTCCACATATAGTTGACCATACGATAAGCTAATTCTTTCTTAGTGTGCCTCTACGCACTTTGAGGAACATATCTTCCGAATTTCATTGCGATAAAAGCAGGGAATTCGATTTTCCATATAAACTTTTAAACCCTATTTCACCCCATTAGATGTTGATTTTCGAAAAATCCTTTCTCAGTGCACCTCTACACCTTGTAAGGAACATATCTTCCAAATTTCATGTTTCTATCTTCAGCAGTTTAGGCTGTGTGTTGTCTATATGTCAGTCAGTCACGAAAATATTTTATATGTATAAATTAATATAAAACGGCAGCTTCGACAGAATGCCAGCTCAACAATTTGTCAAAATTTATCTTCGTAATTATACAGAAAGTGGGCCTCACCTCGGAAGACCTTGACCTTGCAATATGTTATTCTTTAAATGATTCCTAACATTCCTATATACAAGTAAGGCACAGGAATGCTTCCTTCATTGCTTTTTTAGCGTCAGACGTATTGTACACGACACGACGTTTGGCGTACCAATGCACGCAATTTACAATACTTTTAGCACTTTAAGGCATCAGTCTCCATCTAATGCACATATTTTCAAGAACTTTTTTTTTTCATAAGAACATTTATCTACATATTTTAATCTTTTGATACATAAAAATAGAAGTTTCAAAGCACAAGAAAAAATCATATTAAAAAAATGTATCTTGGTGATCTGGCTGTCTGAAGTTACCCCTGCTTTCACCTTGTTGACACGAAATCTTAACTTTGGAGCATCCGAAAACAAAAAGTCGAATATTCTATCATAAAGTGGAGTTGTGATGATGACCCCTACTAAAAACTTTCACCCCCTATAAAAAGAAAACAAAATGGCGCAGTCTAAATTTTTCGACTGTTTTTTGAAACTTAAATTCTTTAAAAAAAGGATTAAATATTGATAAATATTTATACCGTTAGTATAGGTCGAAGAGATACATGCATAGAATAATCCCTGTAAATTTGAGCCTAATCGGTGCAATAGTTTTTTCAAAATCATGTCGACAAGGTCGAAAAACGTTGTTTTGAGAAAATCGCGTTTAAAGTTTCTCTTGTAAAAATGTACATGAAACTTAAAAAAGCCTCTTACCCTCAATCAGCGATGCCTGGCCCATACATTATTCCTTCAGCTTCTTCAAAAGCTTCACTTTCTTGGGATTTTTGGTTTCGGATCTCTGTTCTGCGAACTTTGAATAACTAATTGAAAAAAAAAAACGCTATTGGTAAAAGAACGCATTTCAAACGTCCAGTACTGATTTTCGTCAAAAAGCAAATAAAATCATACAAGCTCGAGAATTTATTTACACGCCTCATTTCGCCTCAAAAGCAATCGGGTATTATTTTATTGAGACTATAAACCAAAGATTGAAGCAAAATAATATTGATTTTTTTCGAGTGAACATGGTGGTGGGTTGTTTTCTAATTATCGTAAGTCTGAATCACTTGGACGTTGATTCCAGCATTCGTGAAGACTCTCGGACGCGTGAAGAAGGAACTACGTCTGACGAGATACTTCACGTACATATTTGTCTCAGCGTGGAAGATGATTGCATTTTTCATCAGTACGATCGTGATACTTCACATCAAGGGCGAGTCTGTTGGGCACTTGTTCACGTTATTTGGCAGTGCGTTCGGTGAGCACAAGATCACGGTAACGGCGGTGCGTCAATCGGTGACCGGAACGATACCCGACTTGTCGGACATATTGCCAAACGGCGAGACCGAAACGATAGCAGCTGACTTTTACACGCCGATTCGTGTTCTCCTCATACAAATAGCCGGAGCCTATCTAGCATATATTTTCGGTAATGTTGACTGCAACGATGGAATAAACATCGAATATTGTTAACGATCATACGTTTAATTCGATGTTTCAACGTTTCAGGTAAATTCGCTTGCAAAATTTTGATCCAGGGATTCAGTTACGCATTTCCCGTGAGCCTCACGATCCCCGTGTCGATATCATTGTTGATCGCGGCATGCGGAATTCGTAACGGTGATCCGTGCTTCTTTCACGGCACCATACCCGATTATCTTTTCTACGAGTCGCCGCCGTTGTATTTTCTCAACGACTTCGTAACGAAGCAGTACGCCTGGATTTGGCTGCTATGGCTCCTCTCGCAGACCTGGATAACTCTTCACATATGGACACCGAAGTGCGAGAGACTCGCCGCTACGGAGAAACTCTTCGTCGTACCCATGTACGATTCTTTGCTGATCGATCAGTCGATGGGCCTCAATAGAAAGCGAGACGACCAACCGGAAGTCAAAGTTGAAGTAATTTTTACACTTCGTATACGTGTGACTGCATCTCGTCTAACCGAACTTTTTGTGGTCGGAATTTAAAAAGAAACATGCGTGGTTGAGAAATCGAAAATATAAGTTGTTTGACAAGAGCGTTTATGGCGAAACTCAAAAACTCATTAGGAGAAGGGATTGAGAAAAAAAATACGCACACAATACATTATATAAACCGTGATGCTTTATTATCAAGAGCATGTACAAGGTTAACGTAACCTCGCAAATTTTTCAACTCAGTTTTCTCATAGATAGTTAAGTTTTAAGGGAAAAACAAAGCGTCCGGCTCTGGAGTATTCCCTAACGCAGAGCTTGACGGTTTTTTTTGCTCTAAATATTATTCATCTATGAAAAATCTCTTTTCGTGAATTTTCGATATCTCTCTCGCACTCATATGTCACGTGGTACATCTTCTACTTCGCCTTAATAGTGGTCCAGTCGCTTACATTATTGATAATCGCTTGGCATCTCCGAGGCGTATTTTCGACTAAGTTCATGGCATAATCTGGTGACAAAGAACTCCACACAGAGAGAAAAGTCGATGGTATTTATAACGAACGCTCATAGTGAGAGAGAGAATAGTAAAATTCCCTATAGTTTATCGACACCGCAATCATAAATATGGTTAGCACAACTTTAAGCGAAAAGTATACCTAAACATGCAATTTGGGTGGCGTGGTCGGCTTATTGTCCCCGAAATAATTATTAACTATTGTAAAAGGCTTAACAATATAGATGTGGTTTATTCAGTGCTATCACGAAATCGGTGTGCCCCCCCCCCTTCCCTGGCTACGACAATGTAAGACACATTAATATGCATACAGCACGTCAGATCATATAATATGCTACAAATGACTACAAACACCGTCGCAAATCTCAAGCAACATTTTTTTCAATGTATATATATATATAGTATATATATATTTGTAAAAAGTATTGGTACACCGTGCGTTTTTCAAATATATATACAATTTTCAATTGTATATATATATATATATACTGTGGGTAAAAAAAGTATTTGTACACCGCGTGTTTTTCAAATTGTCCTACGAAAAAAAAAATGCTTTAGCGTTTGATTTTTTTGTTCGAAAATTTTTGGCTCACATTTAATTTTTCTTCGAAAAAAAAATTATTTACCCACTATATATATATATATTAGCCGGACTAATATATGTATGAGGTATTCCAGCCCAAGTGTGTAAACCCGTGACCCTGACCCTCTCGGATTTCTTTGATTTTTTTTCATATGATCGCATTGAGTCTAAAATACACCCTTATAATTTTTTTAGATTTTTCCAAACATCCTTTATTTCAAAAAATTTAAAAAAAAAACGGCATTTTTTTAATCTAAAAAAATTCTGAACAAACCGCGATAATATATAAAAATTTTCAAACTATCACCCGTAGTGGGCAGATTTTTTTTTCTGTGTTTTACAAGCTATTAACGTTCTCCAAATTCCAAAAAAATCTCAAATAGCTCACCTTGAGCAGATACTGAATTATTTTGGTACTCAAATTAATTTCGTTGATGATTTTCGAATAATGAAATAGGAATTACCGACAAGTAGAATTATTTATATCTATTTTGAAAAAACATATTAAGAACCCCAGACGCTATATCATGTTGTGGAGCATTATTCAGGCAATACGAAGGCATTTTAAGGTTTATAATTCGTATTGCATTATTCGAAAATCATCAACGAAATTAATTTGAGTCCCAAAATAATTCAGTATCTGCTCAAGGTGAGCTATTTGAGATTTTTTGGAATGTTGAGAACGTTAATAGCTTGTAAAACACAGAAAAAAAAATCTGCCCACTACGGGTGATAGCTTGAAAATTTTTATATATTATCACGGTTTTTTCAGAATTTTTTTAGATTAAAAAAAAATGGCGTTTTTTTTTCAAAAAAAATTTTTTTTTGAAATGAGGGATGTTTGGAAAAATCTAGAAAAATTATGAGGGTGTATTTTAGACTCAATGCGATCATATGAAAAAAAATCAAAGAAATCCGAGAGGGTCAGGGTCACGGGTTTACACACTTGTGCTGGAATACCTCATATATATATATATATATATATATATATATATTAGTCCTGCTGGCTATGAGGATCTTAGGGGAATTAATTTTTGATAGTGTAAGGGAATATCCGTTTTGTGAACACCTACTATATTATATATCATTGATTAATCAACGTATGCTTGTAAGATTGGTGGTTGCGGTTAAAATAGGTGCATAATTCATGCAACTGCTAAAATATCACTGAGCAGTGCTATATATTTGACAGCAACGTTGACTATAAAACATGTTTGTTCCCTCCGGGAAATATAAATTATGATGAAAATATGGTTGAAAACACCATCCATTTCTCTCAGTGCATAGAAGTCTTTTTTCGACATGTTTTTAGAACGATAGCACGATAGTTTTTAGACTCGCTACCTCCTGCCGATTTTCAGGAAAAACTGTAGCCGTACACGCCTTTACCAAGCAGACATTATTCGAAATTTTCCCGTTTAATTTGGATACAAAATTCTTGAGACGTTGAAGGAAAAGTAATGATTGACCTTTCACGTGACTACTTTACTTCAAATGACATAACTTTTATTGCAGGACTTGGCAGAGATTGAGCGAGAAAAGGGTGACGGTGATTACGAAACGATATACGAGCAAACCGACGGCTCAACGACTCCACCGTCAGCCGTCAAAAGCAGTGATCACGTGACGAGAATTTACGCTTGCGCGACGATGTGGCACGAAAACAAAGAAGAAATGATTGAGTTCTTGAAAAGTATATTGCGACTCGACGAGGATCAGTCGGCAAGACGTGT
This sequence comes from Ophion ventricosus, assembly GCA_963932345.1. Classification (NCBI taxonomy): domain Eukaryota; kingdom Metazoa; phylum Arthropoda; class Insecta; order Hymenoptera; family Ichneumonidae; genus Ophion; species Ophion ventricosus. The sequence goes on from OZ010714.1 coordinate 16,092,841, forward strand.
AGCGCAAAAGTATCTCAAGGTCGTAGATCCCGATTATTACGAATTTGAAAGTAAGTTTCAGAACAAAAAAGAACGGTTCTCGGATTATTTTTTGAAAAAAGAATGTGTCTATTACCAAGAAAGATTTTTATGTACAATATGTTGAAAAATTAGATTCTCATATTAAGAAATGGATGCGAAGAATTTTGGGGTGTTGATTAAGCCGTAAATTTAATGGATAGAATTCTATTTTGCGGGCGCATAAGTAGGGCCCTTTGAATCATTATTGGAATATAGTGGCGTATAATAAAAATAAGTTACACAAATTATTATACCCAACGATGAACTGAAATGAAAAATTTTGCGTGAATTTTGTAAATTTAGACATTGTTTCTGCAAAGTCACGGGTACGAAAATTCTTTCGCTAGTCATATTTTTCTAAGTTTTATGATCAATATTTTCTTCAAACATTTGGTGACCCCCTGGTTTTAATGTCGTTACGAAGTCTTCAGAATTTTTTACATGCTCTGCGTAGTTTATGTCAGACATCTAGAAGTATTTAGTATATAAGTTATTAGATAGAAATGTTGCCAGTATATCATCTCCATAAAGTGCTGCACAAATTAGATGATTTTTAAAATCGTATTTTTTTGTTAAAAGTTCGGTAACTTGGCTTGAAATCTTACCAGTATACTGATATGTATTTTTACTCAATTGTAGACGAAAATCAATTAATTGTTAAAAATTCGTGTTCATAAAAGGAATATCTTAAGTATTTAAAAATCCTATTTATTCAAAATCATGTATCAAGATGTATCTTTCACGAACCCGAATATTTAACAATTAACTAATTTTTGTCCACAAGGATGTAAAAATACATCCAACCATGCTGGTGAAATTTCAAGCCAACTTACCGCACTTTTAAGAAAAAATTGCGACTTTGAAATACGTCTATTTCACACGGCTCTTTATCGAGATGGCCACATTTTCTATCTAATAATTTATCTACTAAATAAGTGTAGATGTCTTATACAAATTGCTCTACGCATGTGAAAAATTTCAAAAATTCCGTACCAGCAATAAAAACAGGGGGTCACCGAAAGTTTGAAGAAAGCCTTAATGATAAAACTTTGAAAAATGTGACTAGCAGAAGAATTTTCGTAACCGCGACTTTTCAGAAAAAATGTGAAAATGCCTAATCCTACAAAATTTATGCGAATTTTTTCATTCCAGTTTATCGTTAGGTACAATAATTGTTTATAACTTATTTTAATGAAGCGAAACTTAAATTTGTTAATGATTCAGAAGCTCCCTTATAATGCGCCCACAAAATACTGCCCTCCGCGAAAGGAAAACCTTAAAATATATTCAGCGTTCGGCCAAGCCGGTCACCCATTCTGGTGATTGATCCAGAGGAAGGTGACATGACACGGGAGATCATCGAAGCCGTACAACGTGATACATTTTTGTGTTTCAATTTCAGCTCACATATTCTTCGACGATGCGTTTGAGCTTTGCGACCACGACGAGAACGAATCCCAGGTGAACAGATTCGTGAAATTGTTGGTCGGCACACTCGACGAAGCTGCGTCGGACGTTCATCAGACGAGGATGCACGTTAGGGCACCGAAAAAATATCCGACACCTTACGGCGGTAGGCTCGCGTGGACTTTACCTGGAAAAACGAAGATGATTGCCCATCTCAAGGACAAGAGTAAAATACGACACAGAAAACGTTGGAGCCAAGTGAGATAAGATTTTGATAGCTTTTTGTATCTTTTTCATCGCTTCTATCGGGTGTTTATACTTTTTTTTTAACCAAGCGCCAATAAAGTGTCCTCTACGGATTTCTGGGAGTTTTACATGAATGCTACTATGGCTATTTTTGCCCTAGTTTCGGTATCTTCCATTCATCCATTGGCGTAGCCAGGCTAGGACGAGCTCCCCCCCCCCCCCCCCCCCCCCCCACGCAGAAAAATATCGATGCAAAAAGATTGAAGTCAAATAATCGATTAATTTTATTTGTTTCACGCAAACAAGCATATAGAAATACAGTCGAACCTCGATATAACGAAATCCTCGATATAAGGAAGATTTGTCCATTCCCTTCCGATAGACACCCGAAACCTTGATACAATGTAGGAAAACTATAGTGTATAACGAATTTATTTTCAGGACCCTTAACCTCTATACAAGCAATTTTTCTGAACAAAACCTCTGTATAAAAAAGTGTTCGGTAAACGAACCCTTCCTTTCGATCCCTTCTCCCCCCTCTCCGCTTTTACAGAATCTGTCTAAACTTGCAAACTTTTGAAATTAATCAAAACCATTGTTTAATTTGAAAATAATCCGCTTTAAAAAATAATATGTTATATACATTATGCTCTAATTGCTAATAGCTTGTAAAAATTGCTCTAATTTAAACCTTTTTTTCATTAAAAAGTATCCCTATATTTATAGAACTAATACATTTTTTTAAAGAAAGAACGCTTTAAATTACAGCAATTTTTATTTGTCCTTTTTATTAAAACCTCGATATAACGATCTTTTTGGAACATGACCTCGATATAACGAAACCGCAATATAACGAAAACTCGATATAACGAACTTTTCTGCTCTTCCCCAGAGATTCGTTATATCAAGGTTCGACTGCAATTTAATAAAACGTGAACTATTACTTTCATGGTAATTTCGTAAATTGAATAGATACTAAATTTTGCAATTAAGCCAACTTTGGGCAAAAGCAATACATTAGATTTGCTGTCCAATACACAACCAGAAGAATACTGGAAGATCAACATTTACTAACAAGTAGTAGATAATATCATTATAAATCTAAAACGCTGATTTGAGAATTTACCGTTAGCTCATGCAGTTTATGCATTTTCGAAATTGTATATGAAGAAAGGCGTGGATTTCATCAATAATTATAGAAATATCTTAATAAATGATATGTCAGCCTTAGAAGCCTGACCATCGCTTCATGGTAATGAAAAACATACTTCAATTTAAGAAAGATGAAATAAATGCTGAAAATGTAAGAAAGCACATTCAAAAAGGAGTACTACCCTAACTTAAATAAACTTCTCCATCCAGCAATAGTACTCCCGGTGAGCTCCGCCGGCTGTGAGAGAAATTTTTCTGCCATAAGGTGGATAAAAATGTAGCGTAGAAGCACAATGCTTCAAGAACGATTCTCTAATATGCTGAATTCTCACATGCTGAACATGTGAAAAAGTGTTGGGCCGATTAGCAAAAAAAAAATAGAAAACTAACACTTATTTAATTAAGCACCGACTGAAAGTAAAGTTCAAAGACTGATTACTGGATTAAAGAACGATGAAAAATTAGTTGATTATTCTATAACCTAATTCAAGAATTTCATATTAATGTTAACATGAACGTATGATTAAAGCAAATTTCATATTTCAAGTAGGTTACGTGATTATCGACTACTAGCTTCCGCTCGCAGCTTCGCCCGCGTAGAATTTAGCCCATATAAACTTCATGAGAAGTAGAACCCCACATTAGGAGTTTGAAAAATTCTCAAATATGCCTTTTATTATTTGTTTTGACGAATATTTATACCAAGTTTGAAGTTGATACATGCAAAGAAAGTTTTCCATACAATCTTTTACACTCCATTTCACTCCCTTAAGAATTGATTTTCGAAAAATCCTTTCTTAGTTTACTTCTACACCTTCTAAGGAACATATTCGCCAAGTCTCAAATTGGTACACGCAAGAAATATAATTGCCCATACAAACTTTGCCACCCCCTTTCACCCCCTTAGAGGTTGAATTTCGAGAAATCCCTTCTTAAACGATGCCTCCAATATAAAATCAACACCCTCGCCAAATTTCACGTTTCTACTTTTAGCGGTTTAGGCTGGGCGATGATGAGTCAGTCAGTCAGTCAGTCAGGACTTTGCCTTTTATATAAATAGATAATGTAGATTTTTTTTAAATGAGTGTAAACAATACTAGTTCTCATCAGGCCGGCCCCTCCTGGGCTCCGCCCAGAAAAAAATGCTGGCTACGCCAATGAATTCATCCCTTAATGCACAATGAAAAATTGTTTTACAGGTAATGTACATGTACTACTTGCTGGGACATCGTTTGATGGAATTGCCGATAAGCGTTGATCGCAAGGAAGTGATAGCCGAAAACACGTATCTGTTGACTCTCGATGGTGACATCGACTTCCAGCCAGCCGCGGTCAAGCTACTCGTCGATCTTATGAAAAAGAACAAGAATCTTGGAGCTGCTTGCGGCCGTATACATCCTGTAGGGTCGGGTGAGTTTCCCACTTTCGACTAAAAACTATTCGATCAATCAACTCCTGTACTATAGGACAAGCGATAGACGTTGTACATTTACAAATTTCACGTTTAAAACTTGCCTGAGAATTTTTATAAAATGGGCTGAATCGTTTATTCAACTTTTATTAAATTGTTGATAAGAATGATCGTTTGCCATTTCATGATTCCGATTCGTCGTAAAGGTCCGATGGTCTGGTATCAAATGTTCGAATACGCGATCGGCCATTGGCTCCAAAAGGCAACGGAACACATGATCGGTTGTGTACTCTGTAGTCCCGGTTGTTTCTCCCTCTTCCGGGGTAAAGCACTCATGGACGACAACGTTATGAAGAAGTACACGACGAGATCTGAAGAAGCTCGACATTACGTTCAGTATGATCAAGGGGAGGATCGATGGCTCTGTACGCTCTTGTTGCAACGTGGATATCGAGTGAGTCTCCGATCTGATAAAAAAAAACGATAGAAGCAAAACTTCGAAGCGTAGGTGGGTCATATCCGTGTGTTTTACTCTTTTGAAAAGGTCGAATATTCAGCTGCCAGTGACGCTTATACTCATGCACCCGAAGGCTTCAACGAATTTTACAATCAACGCCGTCGTTGGGTTCCCTCGACGTTGGCCAATATCATGGACTTACTCATGGACGCGAAAAAGACGATCAAGATCAACGACAACATATCTCTTCCCTACATATCCTATCAGATTCTTCTTATGGGTAAGTCCACAATGCAGCATGGAGAACGAAGTCAATGAAAATTGATAATCTTAGAATGTATATCATTGGAATGCAATCGATATTCATTCGTTTGAGCTACACAATTTTTGTCGGAAACGACATTTTAGGCTACAAAAAAAAACAACAATTTTGGATGATGATAAAAACGGTGAAGTAAAAAAGAATGTCCATTGACTTTTAACCACGGTCGTACAGGCCCGGAAACTCCGGCACGTTTTCGGTTTTGGGAGTAACGCTCTTATTAGTCGGAGTGATTTTGGTAGTGTTTGAAAGTTCACGAGGCGCGTAAGCTCACAGCCTGTGTGACAAGAGCGTGTAGGGCGGTATTTTTCTCATTCCCAATTCATTGGTCAAAATCTCATGAATCTGATGAATTAAATCTGATCTGGTAGTGTGAGTCAAATTCAACTCTTCCCTGATCATTCTGACTGTCAACCGATGATCTAAACGCACAAGATGCCGAATTCTGTCCACATTTTCATCGATTCTTGAAGATGAAGGCCTTTCGCTGCGTGGTTCATCTTCAATCGATTCTCTTCGTTTCTGAAAATGCCTTAAACCATCGAAAAACCTGGGTCCTTGACAAAACACTGTCTCCGTAGGCCTGCTGAAGTTTTGAAAAAGTTTCCGTTGCACTGTGCCCAAGTCTGAAGCAAAACCTGACAGCACACCGTTGCTCGAAATTGATGTCATTTTTAGAACGCACTAGAAAAAACTATTCCACGAAAAAAAAACCGCTAGAGACAACCAAATGACTCTAGCGAGTTCAAACTCGTACTGAAGGCGTATCACATGTTCACCTGCTGCCTCTCCAAGTTCCGCGTCTCCAGTGTTGCCCGATCGAACGCTACGTTGCCAGTCTCATTACTTAATTTCATGGCACAATCTGGTGACAAAGACCTCCATATGAGTCGAATCTGGCGGAATAATTGCTTTTGACGTTCCAGATCTTTGGTGTCTATTTGTGTGGGTAGATCAGGTATGATTGATGGGAGAATGTGCCCAAAAAGAAGCTTCGACAGAAAAAATGATGTCGTCCCAATGGCGGCCCAAACTTTCTTTCGCCAAATCGAGTCTTTTTTCGACGTGTTTCTCGGGCAATAGCGGTTCGTCTGTGACCATAGTCGGACGACAACTGACGCTGTCTATACAAAGCATCTTGGCGGAAGTGACCCGCTACCTTCTCGGGTTCGAATCTACCTGCCAACTGTTCCTCAGGACGAAATGAACCCGTACACGCTTTTTTCAAACAGACTGTAACGTATTTGTGAACAGAAAAATATGTATCTCCCAATCTCCGCCAATATTTTCATATTTTTGGATCCTATTTTTCATTATTCACTTTTGACCACGTAAAGTTGCGCAAAAACCTCTTCTAATCCTTATATAAATTCTCAAGGACCCCCAATCGTGTTATGTCCCTGATGAACCATTTTCGTTAAAGAGCTTCATCCGCTCTCACGGGAGCTTCCATACCTGAGGGTATGACCGTGACTTTAACGATGCAACTGCAACACCATGAAAATTGTGCACTTTCAAATCTATCTTGTACGAAAATATCTATCCATGTGTCCTTTATCCAGGACAACAAAAAATGAATTTGAAAAACTCTTCACGTACAGGCGGAACGATCCTCGGACCCGGAACGATATTTCTTATGTTGGTGGGAGCTTTCGTGGCGGCATTCAAAATCGACAATTGGACAAGCTTCTATTACAATATCATTCCTATTCTGCTGTTCATGTTAGTTTGTTTCACGTGCAAAGCCAACATTCAGGTGAGTACACGTCTTCGAGTTTTTTTTTCTGCTGCGTACCTTCATGATTTTGTTTTTTCCCACGATCCTTAGTCGTTTCGATCCTCTATTCCTACCGATGTTCTCTCCCCGTTTCCCTTCACCAAAATTTCATCAGCATATCTTGTACTCGTCGCAGTTATCCTCGGAGTATCGCACGACAAAAGAAAAATCATCCATCTTTTACTGACAAATGTTTCATCTGTGACGTTGTTCATTTGTCTGTTTTTTTTTCTCTTCCTTTCGGCGGAAAATTGTAGCTTCTCTGCGCTCAGATATTGTCGACGGCATACGCGATGATAATGATGGCTGTGATCGTGGGTACCGCGTTGCAATTGGGCGAGGATGGTATAGGCTCACCATCGGCAATCTTTTTGATATCGCTCACGAGTTCGTTCGTAATAGCGGCTTGCCTACATCCTCAAGAGTTTTGGTGCATTGTGCCGGGAATAATTTATCTTTTGTCAATACCATCAATGTATCTGCTTCTCATACTGTACTCGATCATCAATTTGAACGTTGTTTCGTGGGGCACGAGAGAAGTCCAAGTGAAGAAGACGAGGAAGGTTTGTTCATCGACGTATCCCACGCATATACGAACTTCCGGGCTGGTGTGGTTTGAATTTATCGTCGGAGGTGGAAGCGCATCTTATCTTTTTTTAATCGTAGGGTGGCGGTGGTTGTCAAATTCACTAAACCCTCTTCCCTTACCCTACAAGATGCAGAAACAAAAAACATTAACATCGCACTGAGATACGAAAAAAAAAAACAAGACCACGATTATTTGGTTGAAAAAAAAATACACAACAGGTCTTCGTAGCCGGCATCATAAGTATTATCTACGCCCTCGTGATGGTCGCAGTTGCAACGGCCATCGCGATAAACATAACGGAGGATGGACTTTTGTCACCGACCAGCTTGTTTCTATTTTGCATTATATTTCAAATGGCCATCACTGGTATCTTGCATCCGCGGGAAGTCGGATGCCTCATATGGGGCGTGGTGTACTACATAACCGTACCTTCGATGTACTGTATACTAATAATCTACTCGCTCTGCAATCTCAATGATATCACCTGGGGCACGAGGGAAATACAGACTAGGAAAACTACTCTGGTAATTAACAATCAAACTTGATCATTTACGACACGAGGCATTTTTTTTTCAATTCGGTAGATATTTTCAAATCTTACGAAAGCAAGCGAAAAATTGGTGCTGTTCTCTTTGGTATCATGGAGGAATCAATGCTTCATTTAGAATTTAAGGTATTCCTTTCACGAACCCGAATATTTAACAATTAACTGACTTTCGTCGAGAATTAAGTAAAAATACATCGGAGTACACTGGTAAAATTTCAAGCCAAGTCACCGAAATTTAAACGATCATCCCACTTTAGACGGCTCAAAAAATTTGGTATTCCTGGGAATTCTTTTTTGCATGGTTCCTATAAAAGATATTGATGTAAATCTTTTTGGGCTTGATAAAATAACTCTTGAAAAGTATGAAATTTTTTTTTTATTCATGTTACATAATTTATCTATCCCTGGTAGCAGCATCCGCACAGCTCCTCGAAAAAAAGCGATGTCAGTTTCGTTGATGTTATTTCTGAGTAGATTTATCCGAAACACAAAAACCAAAAAGATTTGAGTTCAAAATGGTTGTGGCTATTATCCGAACTAGAATTATTAATTTTTATGCAAAAATAACAACATGGCGGCTGTTGAAAAAAGTCTCAAAAAATAAGAATTTTTTTTAGTAATATTTCGGTAAAAAAAAACTTAAAATTAAAATTTTAAAATAATTCTAGTTCCAGCCGTAGCCATACATGTGACGAATATGTAGTTAAAATTTCGTAAGGATCGGTTCAGTAGTTCCGGAGAAAGAATCAACGAAGCAAGAAAAAAAGTGGTTTTGAGAAAAACGCGTTAAAAATTTTTTTTTACTGAAAAATCATTAAAAAATCATACAGCTAATCAGCGATACCGGCACCATACAGAATGCCTTCCGCTTGTTGGAACAGTTCCATCCGCAGTTCACGAAATCCATTTAAAAAAATCGATTTTTTGAAGTTGATAAAGTGGGCTAAAAATTACGATTTTAAACATCGTCCAATTTATGCAGCACTTTATGGAGATAACATGCTGGTCACATTTATATCTGATAATTTATATATAATACTAAACTAGCTTTTCGTGATTAGGATTTCATCCAGATCTAGGACTGCAGATCCAGGACTAGGATTTGATTCAGATAGGAGATAAACAAAGAGAAGAAAAAGTTATAAATGAAGGAAGAATGTAGAGTGTCATATTTTGCAGGCACTGTAGTAGATTGATTGACTGAGGTAAGTGTTGGTCATTAATGAAATAGTAGTATGAAAATGTTAACCTTCAACTCCAGTATCATAGAATGTCATTATTGTTTACAGAACTATATGACTTTGCAATACAGTTCTGTAGACAACACTGTATGATTTATCGTCTTCGGCATGCACATTCAAATTTTGGGCACTCGATATTCTCGATCAGCCTACATATAGTTGACCATGCGAGAAGCTAATCGTTTCTTAGTGCACCTTTACGCTCTTTAAGGGACATATATTCCGAATTTCATTGAGATAAAAGTAAGTGAATCGATTTTCCCATACAAACTTCAACACCCTGTTGCACCGCTAATTAGGGGTTGCTTTAAAAAATCCTAAAATTTTCCTTTTGTTATTTGTTTTGAAGAATATTTATACCAAATTTCAAGTTGATCAGACGGAAGGAATACAATTCTCCATAGAAACTCTTACACCTCATTTCACCTCCTAAAGAGTTGATTTCCGAAAAATCCTTTCTTAGTGCTCCTCAGTCAATCAGTTGAGTCAGTCAATCAGCCAGTCACGGAACTATTTTATATGTATAGATAACACTAGATGTCTGATATAAATTGCTTTAAGCATGTAAAATTTTTTGAACATTCCGTAACAACAATAAAAACAGGGGATCACCGAATGTGACTAACAGAAGAATTTTCGTAACCGTGACTTCTCAGAGAACATGTAAAAATGTCTAAATCTACCAAATTTGTGCGTATTTTTTCATTCCAGTTCATCGTTAGGTATAATAATTGATTGTACCTTATTTTTATTAAGCGCCACTGTAATGTACCAATGATTCAAAAGGGCCTTGGCTTATGACCTCACAAGATACGGCCCTCCACGAAAGGAATACCTTAATTCATTTGGAGAAGTGAATATCACCGTCCATTTGGTGATCTTAAAAAATCTTTCGGATCCTGAGGAAAGTCCATAGTGAATTTGGTTTCCGAGACACTCGATCATAGAAAAGCAAAAATTCCCCTGTAGACCTTTCTACACCAACAATCGAATGCATGCACTCTTTACCACTCTGCTTCTGAGAAGAAAAAAAAAACTAATTCTAAAAGTACTAACAACGTAATTTAACGCCAAGCTCATTTACGGCGCAAATTAACTGACCGCGACACGACTCTTCGTGGCTTTCGTTCAGGAACTCGAGCAAGAGAAGAAAGAGGCCGAGGAGGCTAAGAAAAAGGCAAAGCAAAAGTCACTTTTGGGCTTTTTGCAAAACGGCGCGGGTAACAATGGCGACAACGAGGGTTCCATCGAGATATCACTCGCTGGATTGTTCAAGTGTATGCTATGCACACACGGGCAACCTTCCGACGAGAAGCAACAGCTCGTGGCGATCGCCGAGTCTCTGGAACAACTTGGAAAACGATTGGAGACCATCGAGAGGCAAGAACATACGAAGACACATTAAAAATTAAACATTATAACATATTCCAAAGAAAAATATATTTCAAAGAAATAAATATTCCAAAAAAATTAATATTCCAAAGAAATAAATATTTCAAAGAAACAAATATTCCAAAGAAATAAATATTTCAAAGAAACAAATATTCCAAATAAATAAATATTCCAAAGAAATAAATATTTAAAAGAAACAAATATTCCAAAGAAACAAATATTCCAAAGGAATAAATATTCTAAAGAAATAAATATTTCAAAAAAACAAATATTCCAAAGAAAACAATATTCCAAAGAAACAAATATTCCAAAGAAATAAATATTTCAAAGAAATAAATATTACAAAGAAACAAATATTCCAAAGAAATAAATATGCTAAAGAAATAAACATTCCAAAGAAATAAATATTACAAAGAAATAAATATGCCAAAGAAATAAATATTCCAAAGAAACAAATATTCCAAAGAACCAAATATTCCAAAGAAATAAATATTGAAAAAAAAACATTACTTTATTCCAATTTTCCATCCTGACGTATGACTGCAGAGCCGTGGATCCCCACGGTCATTCATCGGGACGTAGAAGAGCATCCTCGGTTGGTTCACGCGCCGCTGATCATCTCGGCGCGATCGGCGAGGATCCCGGCGAGGAGGACGACCGCGTGAGCGAGAGCGAAACCGAGAAGAGCGAGAACAACGATAACGTCACGACTAATAATTTCCTATCGCGTCCTTACTGGGTCACCGACGAAGGCCTCAAGAAAGGCGAGGTCGAGGTACTCTCGCTCCAGGAGGAACACTTCTGGAAAGATCTGCTTGACAAGTATCTGTATCCAATCGACGAAGACAAAGCTGAGAAGGTACAGTTTGCGTTTCCCCTTTGCCCAGATAACCACAGCATTATCGTATGCGAAACAAAAAAAAACATTTCGAAAACATCGTTTCACAGTAAATAGCAAAAATTGAGATTCTCGGTATCGAGTAATTCCGATAATTAGTAAATATATCCGGAATAGTGATTCGACGTATAGAGGTATAAAAAAAAAACAATGAAAAAAAATTCGCTACAGTGATTCCGACGATAGATTCATTTGAAAAAAACTATTTACTAGAAGCGATAAATCCGAATATCTTACGGATTCGTCAATTTCTGAAGGTATTAATTAGCTTTGCAAAAAAAATTTTTGAAAAGTAGAATCCGGAATTTAGTTTTCCAACTTTGTACAGGGTGAGGGAACAACAGCATCCAACAATTATCAACAATTCCATGAACCTGAAGATGAACCTGAAGTTCATCCAGGTGGAGGCGCTTTGGAGATTTCGAGATCACCTCCATTTTTTTTTAAATGGGACCACTATTTTTTCGCAGAATTTTATCAAGGAACTAAAAAATCAAATTTCAAGATGATCGATCAAGATTTTGCATTAAAAAATCGTTTAAACAGGAATTTCAATGTTTTTAGTCTAAAGTCAATTAAAAAACGGTGCAAACACCGTTACTCCTATAAAGGAGGTGTGGTTTGGCCAGCTCGTGCGCCAGACTTGAAACCACTAGCCTTTTTTTATGGGAAGAAGTACCGACTACTACGCAAGATATGCAAAGAAGAATATTCAGAGCGTGTTCGTTAATACAGACTGACGTGATTAATAAGACAATACAATCAATGCAAATCAGATTCCAAGCGTGCATTGAAAGTGGTGGCCATCACTTTGAGCACCTTTTTTAGGCGTGAGTGTTTGCACCGTTTTTTAAATCGATTCTAGACTCAAAACATTGACATATCTTTTTTATCGATTTTTTTATACTAAATCTTGCTCGATCATCCTGAAATTTGGTGTGTAAACTTATTTTTAGTTCCTTGATGAAATTCTGAAAAAATAGGAGTCCAATTTAAACAAAGGGCCTCCACCTGGATGAACCTCGTAGCCACCACTCGTTAACCCCCTTCGAACTATGCAACTTTTGTAGGAAAAATTGTCCCTAAGTCTGATTTGTTAGGAAATATTTCTAGTGCCTCGGTATATTTTTTTTGCCTACACTGGTATCAAAACTATATTACAAACTACATCCTCTTCTACTCAATTTTTCATAAAAAATCAAACACAACTCATAAACGAGTCCACGACAAAAAAATTTGATCTATTAAAAAAGTTTCTCAACAAAATATAATTTGCGTAAAAAGATTACAAATTTATTTAAACACACACAAAATAATATATAATTTACGCAAAAGTACTTGTAAAAAATAATTCCTCGCTTTCGTTAAAAAATGGAAAAATGTTATAAAAAATGAGACCTATCATAATTTTAATTATACTTTGCATTAACATGTACACGTATAAGTAATATGAAAAATGCGAACTCACTTCTAAGCGAAATTTGTATTCCGGATACTTACTCAATCATTGGCAAGCACAAATTTGCATTTAAAACTTCCTTCTTATCGGATTTTAAAGTGCTGTCGTTATCTTGATGCAATCTCGAGGGAATTCATCGACCTGAATCTATACGGACCATCCCCACCTCCCATACCCGCATTCCCACAAAGCCGGAAGAAAATTCATCGAATTTGTTTTTTGTCGTCATTGATTTGGAGCCAATTAGTAGATCTTCGAGTTTCGAACCCGTTGATCATTCTTCGACGAGGATTTACAAATTGGCCAATATATTAATGTAACTGCGCTGCTAATCGTCAGGCTAGAATCGCTCGAGACCTTAAGGATTTACGAGACCAGAGCGTATTCGCGTTCTTTATGCTGAACGCTCTCTTCGTCCTGATCGTCTTTCTACTACAGTTAAACAAAGAGTTGCTTCATATCAAGTGGCCATTCGGTATCAAGACGAACATCACGTATGACGAGACCTCCCAACAGGTAAAAACCGCTCCACCGTTGTCGACCCACGTCACCCCCCCTTTCTCTCGCCGACCTTAACTTAGAGTGTAAAAAACGCAAAAAAAAAGATGAAGAAGATCGAGGGTAGGCAATTTCATTGCTGAGATTGTCATCATCGTCGGAAGAGAGAGAGCAAGTATGGGAAACATCGGTGGAGCTTTTCTACTATTTTACTAATGTGTGCGTGTGTTTTTTTTCTTTCACTCTCTCCACCTTTTCCTTCTTCCCTTTTTCCATCCTCGAACGGAACGAAAAAAAAAAAAAAACGACACGACTGCCATCGACACACAGGCTCGCATCGCCGCCGATCTGATTGAGCTACGAAACAAGAGTGTATTCGCGTTTTTAATGTTCAATGCACTGTTCGTGCTGATAGTATTCTTGCTACAGTTGAACAAAGATCAGCTTCACGTTGTGTGGCCTCTCGGCATCAAGACGAACATCACCTTCGTTGAGGAAACTGCAGAGGTACCGGCACACCGGCCTCGTTTTTTTCTCTTAATTAATTCTCTCTTTCTCTCTTTTTTTTTTCTCTCACTGGTTTAACTTCTTTGGAACACACACGAATTTTGGATCAGTTGTCTTCCTGTGTCTCACAAAAGTATAAAAATACAAGAAAAAAAAAAACAACTAACATCACTATTCAACGTTGCGTGCCTTGAATCTCGTTAATATTGCTGAAAATCATCGAAGTTTCGGGCTATGATAATGTATAGAAATATTTTCGAATGTTAAATAATATATATTTGGATCGAAAGTAGTGGACACACGACCGGTGTGATCGTAACTTCATTTATTCATCATTGGGATAAATCATAGGATAGATCATTGGGAATATATATATATATGTTAAATATATATTTTATATATAATTGTTAATGTATTGGATCCATGGGGTGTTAAATAATTTGTTCTCAAATTTTATGCATTGTTTTTGTTCTCTCAATATCACAAAATTATTCGAATCTATTCCTCAAAATGGGAATTTAATTTCATCGTGCTTGGAATTGGGATAAACTTCCGAAAAACGGAAACCAAAGATCAAACTGAAATTTGGCATACACCTTCATTTTAATGTTATAAAACTTGCCTTAAAAGGATATTTGACAATTTGCAATATTTTCCGAGAAATCGACATTTTGAAAGGTGTTACTTCAGCCCGCAGAGTATATCTATCTTCATTTGAAATACACTCCTACCATAACTGAGCCTGTAGCTCTCTCTCCGTTTTGTGCGATTGGTGGCGTGCGTGAAACACTAGTGTGGGCGCGGGTCACCTCGTATGTGCGTGTGAAATGGTGGGGTGTGTGGAACACTTCTACCGCCCAAACCCGACAAAGACTCGCACAAAGCGGAGAGCACGATAATATACAGGGTAGACCACGCAACGTGTGCACCTCTTTTACGACCAAAATATGCGTTGCAAAAAAAAATGTTTTATACAAAAGTTACATGGTTTATAAGGCTACACTATGTGGGGTATTTATTTTTTTATAGGTGGAGGCGCTTCGAAGATTTGAAGGTCAACTTTATTTTTTCAAATGGAATGCTATATTTTTTATAGCGTAATATGATAGAGTATCGAATTCTGAGTAAAAAAGTATAGACCTTTATTAGCCCTAGAGTTAATAGCTAACGAGTAATTTCACTTTATTACTTAAAAATTTTCTTCACGTAATATCAAGTTGGAGATTCATTCATTCATTTTCACTTTTATCTTTCTGATAATAATCACGCACAATCACCGAAGGATACTTTAATACTGGATTACAATCATTGAAAAGATTGTGAATCATGATAAGTGTGTGTGATGTGGTAAATGTGTTCATATTGATAAACACTGTGATGTAAACACTGCCATTCAGAAATTTGTAGTAGATTTGAATCTCCAACTTGATATTACGTGAAGAAAATTTTTAAGTAATAAAGTGAAATTACTCGTTAGCTATTAACTCTAGGGCTAATAAAGGTCTATACTTTTTTACTCAGAATTCGATACTCTATCATATTACGCTATAAAAAATATAGCATTCCATTTGAAAAAATAAAGTTGACCTTCAAATCTTCGAAGCGCCTCCACCTATAAAAAATATAAATGCACCACAAAGTGTAGCCTTATAAACCATGTAACTTTTGTATAAAACATTTTTTTGTGCAACGCATATTTTGGTCGTAAAAGAGGTGCACACGTTGCGTGGTCCACCCTGTATATAGCAGAGATGGGCAAAAAGTAATTAAATTAATAACTAATAATTACAATTACTACTGTAATTAATAATATAATTAGTTTGTAACAGATTACTGAAGTAACTAGTCATCTCAAGTACCAAGTGTAATTAATTGCTGTGTAATTTAATTAAAAGCTAATCTGATACAAATGAATCGATTACATATTAATTCAAGTAATGTAATTGTGCGTGTTACAAAAATGCGAGTTACACTTCATGCAATTCACGAGCGCGAGTGGACCTTACATGTGGTAATTCGTGTAATTGCACGTTACAGTAGTGTGCACTGTTTGCGTGTCTTCCAGGCAAAAAATTTGTGTCTTTCTAAAGTTGTCAATCGCGTAATTAGATTACAACGTAATTAGATTACAAAGTATTTGAATACATTCTAATCAGATTACTTTGTAATTAAATACATTATAACAGATTACATAATAAGTACTGAGTAATTTAATTAAAATTTAGTGAAATGCAATTCAATGCGATTACTCTCTAATTGAATTACTTTGTAACCAGATCAATAATCAAATTACAATGTAATTTAGTTATGCCCATCACTGATATATAGGCATAGCCAGAGTTGTGTTCGTCAGCTATAGATTTCGTAGGAACGCGGTAAAAAAATAACTTTCAAAAAGCGATATCTCGAAAACTATGGCGCGTCACCAGGAGATCCTTTTCAGGGAAGTCTTATAGCATTAAAATGAAAGTGTATGCCAAATTTCAGATCGACATTCGGTTTTCGCTTTTCGGAAATACACTCTGGAATTGCTTCAGGAAAAGTAAAAAAAAAACTTTTGTCAAACCGTTGTTTTTTTTATAACTAAGTGAATTCTCAAATGAGAATCAAGGCACAATACGGGTTAGTAGAAATATCCTTTAATTAAACAACTATACGGTGTTGAAGTTTGCATCGTTGAAATGCAAAATTTTCATCTCTCTATTGCTATATTTTTATTATTATCCAAAATTTTATTGGGATCTGAGATCTAACAAAAAAATATTCGATCAGGATACTTTCGTAGCCTAAAGCACAAAAACATTAGTCAATTCAGAATTCGCCAAAAACATTTGGTAATTCAGAAAAAAAAATCAAATTTCATAACATTTTAACGATGCAAATTGAACAACACAAAGCAATCCGTAATTCACACCGTCTCACTCTTTCACTATGTTCAAAAAATTGTTCTTATATTATTTTTTGCACTGAACGAAATTTACTGACAATGAAGAATCTATGGATCGACAATTTTATTTTTCGGTTGTGCTTAACGATCTTCATGCGATTGCCATTCAATTTAACAAATCTCGAATTTCTTCAATATTATGTTTTTTTTTCACAATCTTCATACACTCTTTGCAATTGACTAATCAATTAAATCATTTTTTTCTTTCGATTCCACACTGTCGACGAAGTAATTTCACTCGTGCTATTCCTCACAGATCGAGCCTTTTTTTTTCTTCGGCTGGTCGTTGGAACGGCGAGCGCGAACAATCAAGGAGAAATCCCCACACTTCTTTTGGTTTCCATCTGTGTGTTTGTGTCTAACTAATGGAGATGCACTCTACGTGGTATTCAAAATCCCTTCACACAGGGTGGTTTTGAAAAAAAGAAAGCGTTTTTTTTTCTTAATCGGAGCACGGCCAAAAATCGCGTGCCTAACCACGCTACGTACACCCTAATTTTGTAATCTGTGTGTAAATACTGCGCAGTAGAGCCACGAGAAAAAATTAATGATATGAAAAAGAAATCTCATGGGAATACGAGTAACGCGTATTTCGGTGATAAAAATTGATGGTGCCGAGATTTATATTGTCGAAATCCAACGAAAATATTTTTCTTCTTTTCGTTATAATTCAAAATCTTTTTTGCATATTTGAACCAATAAAAAAAAAACAATTTTCATTTTCCAACGATGCATCGTAAAGGATCAAATTTTTCGTCAAATCTATTTTTTCCCCGTGGTTTCTACGAACGACAATTTTGTGTTTGTTATATATGTGTTTCATTTTTGTAAACTGTGTCTTAACCGTTGTATTTGCTTGCGAAAGGAGAATTTTCGTTCTGACAGACTGGTTATGATTTCAGGTACACATATCCAAAGAATACTTGCAACTCGAGCCTATCGGTCTCGTATTCGTATTCTTTTTCGCCCTTATCCTGGTCATACAGTTTACGGCTATGCTGTTCCATCGTTTCGGTACTCTGGCTCATATACTTGCCAGTACGGTTCTCGATTGGTACTGTTGCAAAAAGGTACGGTTTTTTTTTCGTTACCTGATGAAACGTCTATTCGTTTATTCGTGAAGAATTTTTATCCAAAATAATGCTATTGTCGAATTATTACTTCGAACGTTAAAGCGTCGCTATACCGACGAGTGAAACTCGTAAATATAATTTTTTTTCGTATAAAAATATCGACTGTATTATTTTTTGCACCGCGTATTTCTGACGATGTTGAAGTTTGTATCGTTAGGATGCAACGAAAATAACTTTTGTGGAATGGCTCCAATTTTCTAATGGGTTAACGCGAAAGAAATTCACAAAATTATCATTGCATTAAGACGTACTTATCGAGTACGTTTGTTGTAACGATTCTTGAAAATCATAATTTGCATCGCATCTGATTCATATCGAATTAAAGCTTAATTATAAAAAAAATAATTGTTCTCGCTTTCTTTTTTTCTCTCGTTTATTCGGCGCGCTACGAATTTTGTTCACTTCCAGGCCAAGGATCTCTCGGAAGAAGCTTTATTATCGAAACACGCCGTCGAGATAGTCCGCGATCTTCAACGTCTCGACGGGATGGAGGGTGATTACGACGAGGGAAGTGGCAGCGGTCCAGGAAGGCGAAAGACAATCAGAAATCTGGAAAAGAGTCGTAGGAAGACTCAGGCCATCAATACCCTGGACGTCGCGTTCCGGCAACGTTTCTTCAGCATGGCCGAAGGCAATGGTGAGTAAAATGTTGTCCATCAAATAAACATCCAATTATTTGAAACGATCAGCCAATTTTCACTCAATATACGCCTCTTTAAATTCAAACCCTCATGCCCGTTTTTTTATATCAAATGAACAAACATATATCATTGCTCGTTCAATAGTGCAAAATATGAAATTTTCATGGGTTTAAAGTTTGCATCGTTGCGACGCAACGATTTTTTTTCTTCAGTTTTCGAATTTTTTACAATTTCTTGCAGATTTGAGCTCTAGTTCCTTAAAAAAAAAAATAACGTAAAATCATTTTGTTTTGGTATTAACCACCGAGACCTACCCTTATCGGGGTGTGGAACTTGCGAAAAATTATATTGACGGGTTGGAGATAATCATTTTTTTAATTGACGTTATTTCCAACGTAGCCCGAAAGGTGCCTCAAAAGAATTAGCAACGATTTTGATTATCCGGAAACCACCCTTATCGGAGGGGGGGGGGGGGGGGGGGGGTGAAAGTTGCAAAAAATTATATCTCCCACAGGTTGGGAATAATGATTTTTTTTAATTATTGGCGTTGCTTGAACCGTGAGCCAAACGGAGCCTCAAAAAAAAAAATGCTAACGCTCGTTTGTCTCCAATTTTTAAGGGCTGCCGCGTAACATGTCGATGCGCCGTTCGACAAAGGCGTTCAAGGCGTTCGAGGGTCGTCGTAACAGCATAATGGCGATGAGGCGAAAATCGCAAATGCAAACTCTCGGTGCGAACAACGTTTACGGGGCACCGGGCAATCAATTGGGAATACAGCCGAGGCCGACTCGCAGCAGTCAGATATCGGTGAAGGACGTGTTCGCCGATGCCGGCCAAGTTAATCCGGCGTACGAGACCGAGGAGAGTCCTCGCAACAGTCTGAGACTCCAGACAATGCCACAAATCGGCTGGAGGGATTTGAACTCTAAAATGTAAATTATTTCTCGCTCATGCAATGCAAAATTGCGCGAAACATTAGGTACCAATATATCATTATTTCTTACGTGAACTTTATAATCAAGAATGTTCGTATGAGAACCCGCTACGCATTATGAGCCGTGCGGAGATTACGCTTATTGTAATTCTTTTTTTTTCCCTTTCTCTCGTTCACCGTCTCGTTTACACACTGTCGTCGTTTTATTGTCCCTTTCGTCTCTATCTCGTACTACTCATCTAT
The DNA here is from genome assembly GCA_963932345.1 of Ophion ventricosus. NCBI lineage: Eukaryota > Metazoa > Arthropoda > Insecta > Hymenoptera > Ichneumonidae > Ophion > Ophion ventricosus. The sequence goes on from OZ010714.1 coordinate 16,112,702, forward strand.
TGCGTGAACATTTCTCCACGTTCCGCTTGTGATATACCGCTATCGGACTATTTAAAATTATATATAATAACGCTTGTGCGTGAATACGCGGGTATGAATGTGTCCTCGAATGCGTGAAATAATACACGACGACGTAACATATCTACACGCAACACGTACTTAATCATTTTTCCTCGCTGTGTGGCGACAGCTGTGTCGCGTAAGAAAATTGTATTCCAGCAGATTTTTCACTCCGATCTACCTTGCGCTCGGATCCCATCGTCAGCTTTTATCCTAATTATTTTCCAGTACACATAGAAAACGGAGATGAAGCTTTCACATCGCCGCAATGAAGTCGAGAGTTAATTTCTTCGAATATTCCAATTTTTTGGTCGCCATTTTTTTTCACCAAAAACACTCGTGTTTTTCGTAGGATCCTCGGTAGATATCTGCAGTCGGAATCCGCAAAAGAATGTCTGTGAATAACAAAGAAAATGAAGAATATGGATAATAAAATCATTTAAAAAATTGCTTTCACCCTCGGTGGGGGGTTAATTTTTTCATCGAAGAAGAATACCATTGAAAAAATACTTGTGTTTCTTCCGGATCCTCGGTAGAGATCTGCAGCCTGAATTCACAAAAGAATGATTTTGAATAACAATGAGAATTGAAGAATACCATAACCCGGGGTAACTTTGGGTACTGTTTCAGGTTTTGTGATGACTCCTGCCAATATATATTAAGTTAGGTAACTGAGGTTATGGTGTTATATGAAATTAACCTTCTTCTTTCAAAACATGGGCATGATTTTACTCTACAACCAATGACACCCTCATAAAAATTCTTCATGTTTGTCCCAATCTTAGCCCATGAATTGGGCTAACTTTTGGACAGTACTGTTTTTGCCTAAAAACCTAGGGAAAAACCAATCTGTCCGAATGTTACATAGAAGTATTTTAATAGAGACTAAAGACACAGTTTTTAAAACATTCACAAAAGGTTTTATTTCAAATTTGTATTGGAATTTTATAAATTACAGTAATAATTTTAAAATATTCGAATTTAAAATAGTATAATTGTTTAGGAAGGATAGACACATTTTGATAGGAAGGTAAAAAGCTTTTTAACATAAATATTTATTTAACATAAATTAATTATTCAAGTGAATTCAAAACTTGTTCGTCAACAGAAATAGTACTTGAACTTTGAAAATTTCCGTTTGGCCAATTCGAGTAGGCTGGTTGATTTTCTGGTCGATTTCATCCTTTGAATAAAAATTTTCGTCAGACTTGCTGGCCATTTCCCGTTTAGAGCAGACTTCTTCATCGCAAAGATAAATACTTCTTCGTCATGTTTATCTCAATGATTCGTCCCGGATAAAACTAACCTTCGTATCTAACCAGAACATATTCGCCCACCATGAGATTCTGTTAGAATCTTGAAGATTATCGGGGTGGCGTTATGGAGTATGCTGTTCTTCCAAATTCCTTTGGGACTGTCCCAATGTTACCCCACTCAGTGCTGAAAATGTACAACTTTCACGTTACAAAATTAAATAACAAAATTAAAGGTATGAATAACCCTTCAAATAGATGTCAAATAATGTACTTCTAAATACACATACCTGCCGGTAGTGAAATATTTCTAGTTTTTCGAAGACGAATGAAAGTTTTAACACGAACTAAAAACGCTACAACGAACGGTGAAAAAAGAGATGGACTGCTGTCGGACGTCAGTACAACTACAGCTTCAAATATTTTCCGCGAGGTAGTACCAATAGCAGCGTATGCAGAAGCGGCGATTGCGTTCCAATTCATAAGGCATGGTGTTGGTGGAAAATTCAAAAGTCGAATATTACGCGATGTCCGAAAGTTGTACCCCCAGTCTCAAAGTTACCCCGGTTTACGGTATGGATAATAAAATCATTTTAAAAATTGCTTTCAACTTCGGTGTGGCGTCAGTTTTTTTTTCATTTCTTCAAACGTTTTGAGATGCTTGACAAAGAGCCTCGGTAATTAGGATTACGTAGCACAACATCGCGTAGTCGTTGATCGTGTGAGACACGGACCAGCCTGTGAAGAATCCTTTCCGAGGAAAAGCCCATATCGATATGGCATAAGGGACATTTGCCAAGCGACAAAACGGATTTCCCACTGCCCGGCTTCAATGAAAAAATCAATGGAAATTTAGTGGTCACAATTGCTGTCAATTACATTATTCGATTAAATACTCGAGCGTCCCTCGCTACCACTAAATGCAGCAATTTCCATTCGCGCTTCCGGTAATGTACGCTATTCATGATGCTTGTTTGAAATTTGTATGAAGTAATTTGCAATGGTAAGATTTGAATTTTTTCTTAATGTAACGAGAGACGCGTACTTCGGTATAGGGATTCCTGATTTTTAACAACCCCAATAATTCAGTAGACAAAATCCAGAAGATCGCGGGTCGAAAAGGAAGATTCTTGATGAACGAAGCAACTCGTCCGACTTGAGAAATTTCAGCGTTTATCTGTGAAAAATGCACCACCTGGAATTAACACGTGTATGGGAAGGTACGATTGCTCCAGAAATTACCTCGCAAAGAAAAAATTCAACAGCAGCTAATTATAAATTAAAAATATGTTGATAAGATGTTAAATGAATATTAAATGGATGTTATTGATAAATAAGAATGTTCAATGTTGAAGTTTGTATTATCAGAACCCGAAGAAAATTCGTCTTGATTCGTGTTCTTTTTTTGCTAGTATTCAGAACCTGTTCTTGCACATTAAGATTTTCCATGTTCATTAAAAAACCTTTTGGTATTTTGTTCCAGATTTAAACCTAACAAATTGAACAAATTCTCGCACTGATGAAGTGGCGCTATTTCGTGTTGAAAAAAAACATCTCAAAAAATAATTTTGTACTGTTTTTTGTATACATTTTGAGTAACCGAATGTAAATTTTCAATAAAGCGCTTCTATTCCTTTTGGCGGTTTACACGTAGCTTGTAGCCGAAAAAACGAGAAATATTCGTAAATTTCAGCCGGGAAAACATGTACAGGTTTTCAATTTATTTATTTTTTACATTAAAGAGTACGGTTTCAAGTATCATTGACAATTTTTGTATTGAAAAATATTTATAAATGTAGTAAATACGATGGTTTGTGCAGACCACGGTTTGTAAAGCGTTCTTCGCGGTAACCACTACTACTCGAAAACAAATCATCCGAAATAAAAAAAAAAGTCAAACGCATCTAGTTTTTGCATAAAATCATCGAGTGCTTGGACGAAGGATTCAATAAAATATTGATTTTTGTAAAAATGGTCGCAGTCCATAGTCAAAGTATCGATTTTCAATGGAAAAAACGCTCTTTTTTCATCGATAAAAAAAACTATGCATCGAAAAAAATTCCTTCGTTCAAGCACTGTTTTTTTTTTTTCATATATTAAAGAAGCTTGTAAAATTTTAAATTGAACGATACAATGATTTTTGAGATATCGTGCTCACTGTTTTTGCAATGTCATTTTGAGATAAACACATTTAAAGTTCGCTGTTTCCAGGGGCCAACATATAGACGCTCATAACTTTCTCAATTTTAAACGGGTCTCTGGAATTTTTAGAGAATATTTTTGAAATATTCTGTTTTGAGAGCCCGTCCAAAACCAAAAATCGATATTTTCAAAAAATTCAACTAGGTGTAAGCCCTTAATTAACTTCAAAGTCCTCATAGACTAAACCGACCAGTGAATGGACGAATAACGACACTATAGGATTCAGATGGACTAGAGAATGTAAATATTAACGAAAGAAATTTCTTAATTGCTATAGCTATAACTGAAGATATTATTCCGATAGTATGAAAAAAATATTCAAATTGCCACAAATAATATTGGAGAAATTAACGAAAAAGAGTAGGGAAATGACTAAATTGCCAATAAATGGACAAAATGACGAGTAAATTGACACTCGACCACCAGTAAGTGGACGTGTAGTGTAGACGAACGCTGTAAGGGACAACAATTTATTATTTATTTTTATTGAATTACAGATCAATGTGTTGCACAAAAATGATAATATTCTTATACATATGTGTATTATATTTGTTATTACGATTTCGTAGAAAATACACAAAGATTTATTGCATCTTAACGTGACGTTCTTAAAAAAAAACTACCAAAGTTTGTTTCGACAGAGAAACAGAAAATCAAATTGTGTCAAAATTTAAAAAACCAATGAAATGATTTTATGACATTTTAGGCAGTACTGCAATATCCGGTGCGCCAAATATTGATCATGCGCCATTGATATTTCAGCCAATAGAAACACATTTTCAAAAGTGATGGAAGTCGATTTTCGATCAAATAACGGAGCTATAGCGATACAATAACAAAGAAGTCGACTTTTTGCTACATTTCGGATGTACGGTAATTTTTTAATAGTTCACTCACTCACACACATACACATACACACGTGCGTCGATTTTTAACAATAATTCATTTTGCAATTTTTAGCAGATGAGCTGAATGTTTTACTCTGCTTTGAGAATTATCAGAACAGAGGCCTGTGTCCATTCATTGGAAAGAGGTTGGAATACAGCACCAGTGAATAAACATGTTTAATTCTGACCTATTATTACGAATTTATTTTCGAATTTTGCAAAAAATCAAAGATTTATTCTATATTAAATAATAAAAGTAATACTTACCCTCAAAACTCCAGAAAACTTTTGTTTTCACCTTTAAAACACCTACTGTGCATGGCCGTAACGCAACTAAGTTGCGCGGTGTACGACTACCACAGACGAGAAAAATTCCGTGTGGCATCAAAATTCGATATTAAGGAGGTACGACTACTTCCTCGGGCTTAAGGGCGGGGTAAAGTATTTAAATTTTTTTTTTTCATTTTTTTTAAATTTTTTAAATGAATGCATAATATCTCAAGAATATTGTGTTAAAATTTCAAGTCGATCGGAGTAAAATTGACGAAGTTATGAGTATTTGAGCGTCTATTGCTCCAAGCCTTTATGGGTGGCATGGGTTTTATACCTGGGCGGCATCTGCGCGGCGCGCTATTGTATTTTTCGACCCCGAATAAATTTCTTAATAAACGGGCCTGTTCCGGTCCCGTTATGTATATTCGAGGCATGGTGTATATTAGTATACACATTAGTCTGTACATCAGTTGACCGCTGTATGCCGTGCTGAGCAGTAGCAAGTCACACTAACAGTTTGAGTCCGTTTTCGTTCGTGTTCGTACCTCGAAAAATGCCTCGAAAAATAAGCAGACAAGATCGTGAGAACGGTATTGGGCAATTGTGACAAGTTGACGATTTGCGAATTAGTAGAGCAGAGGAGCAAGCGGCGCACGACAGTAAAGAAGAAAGAGTTTTGCGTAGACAAACGCAAAAAGATGCTCTCGATCATCTTGATGGAAGCCTTTTGCTCTACGGACCTGGCATCGAAGACTTTGAGTGAGTATGAGAAAATTATCGAGTTTTATTTTGAATTTCTAAAAATTCAAAGATAATTGAAAAATCTGAAAAAATTCATACGTATTCAGAAAAATGAACGAATCACGAAAAAAAATTTGGTTGCGGGGAAATTTGTTGACTAATTTTTTTTTTTCATCATTTTGTTAATAACATTTTGGAATTATTATTATGCAAAATTAATCTTTTGAGTACCTTTAATATGCATGAATTTTCTCAGATTTTTATGCAATCGAGAAGTGTTCTCAAACTTATGTGCAATGAGCGTTAAGCGACCAAACTCTTCTGCGTTTTTCAAACCGTTTTTCTGAGACTTGTCATATTTGAAGTCCGTGTGCACGATAACTCAAAATCTACTGGACCAATCGCTTTGAAATTTTGCACAGTACTTCTTCACATAATTCACCAGGTATTGTCGAGAGCTTTTTTGTTTTTTTTAATAATTACTAATTTTTCAACAACAAATTAGCCGATTTTTTTTAGCGAAAATCGGGTTTTTGGCTCCCAAGTGCTACGAAAAATCGAAAAATCGAAAAAAAAAAAAATCCTCCCGTCATTACCTCGAGAAACATCTCCTTTAACAAATGCATTTTGATTTTTTTGTTTCAGATGATTCTGTTGCGAGTTATGGTGCACACCGCAAACCAACTTTTTTTCGAGGCGCCTTCGGGGTTTAATTTTCACTCGCTCAATTTTGAATATTTTGCAATGCAAATTTAGGAGGATGTTGTTCAAATGTTACTTTATTATATGTAAATTTTTCAATAAACGAACACTATCCGTTACGCCAAAAAAAAATCTTAAAAACATGCCTTTTTTTCGCCGAATTAACTTTACCCCGCCCTTAACAAAGAGACTAAATTTATGTTACCCCACGGGTGTTCTGATTTATGTTAACTTATGTTGAATATTCGTTGTCGATCCCAAAGTGCCAAGTTTGTGGTAAATATTTTATTTATTGCATATTTCCTAATAAAAACTGAAAAATTAGATCCTCAACGACTCTGGAATCTTCACGACGAATTTTCAAGCTATAGCGAGATTCTGAAAGTCGGTAGCGACCGTTTTCGTTATCGTTAGCTAGCGACCGCCAAGAAGAGGCTCCCTTTTCTTCTGATCTTGCATGCGATTGGCTGTCGCTAGCTAGCGACAACAAAAACTGTCGCTACCGAGTTACAGAATCTCACTACAGAGCTAGTTTATGCTCGCCAAACAAATCAGCTGTTACGCCCGACGTTGGCAAATCTATGGGTGCTATTTCGTCATTATTATAATATTCAACCGGAAGTTAAAATCGTTTTATAATGTAGTGCTTGAACTACACGGTAAAGTTCGAATTTTCCATTTTTTACAATATCTATTATGTCTAATTTATCAAATTTCAGTTTTCCAATGACTTTAGTTGGATACGTGAGCAGCAAAACCACCGCACTTCCGGTCAACCGTCTCCATAAGCCGACGTGCTTCACTAGCTCAAAGTGCTTGACTTTATTACGAAAAAACTGAACGGTCAATATATCTCAAATCCAAAGGGTGCATAACGTATTCGTCAACATCATATAAAAATTTCAAGCCTGAAAGTTGGATTCGTCGTAACGCTCCAACCTCCTTAAACTAAGAAATTAGTTTCAACAACACCTGTGGTTTTTTTTTATTATCGTGATTCAAGTTCTTATAGATAATTCATATTCTTTACTCATTTGAAATATAAATCAGCTTTCGTCCATTTACTCGTCCCCGTCCATTCACTGGTCGGTGTACTCTATCAGTATCCAGCCTAGCAAAGTAGTGCTAGATTCTAACAGGGCGGAATAATTCGTTACCTGTTCGACTGCCGCTATCTCTTCGATCAAGCACAGAGTTTCAAAAAATGTGAGTGCAACGACTACGAGCGTGCCGGTTTTCACGAGCTCGTAACGACAGTAAAGCGAGTAAACAATCGCGGCAGTGCCGGTTTTCGAGAGAATCCAGTCAACGATATTGTTCTCGTCTTTCAATTCTTCCAATTCCTTAGCGATCAGCATTGGATCTATCGCTACGATAATATTTGTTAAGATAAATTATAACGAAGGTTGTGGGTCGGTTGAGATTGGCGAAATCCTCGATTTTGTGGATTGGGTCGGTGAATCGCCAATATAATTCAACATCGCTGTTCACCTACGATAGGATCGCCAAAATAGGTTGTAAAAGAGGGCGTGCATGGATCTGGCTCCGATTGCCGCAATACCCATGGAAGCGGATATAAAGTGCGGCATTACCATCGATACCGAATCGTCGCAATATTTCACCCAACGATAAGCACAACAGCCACTTCCGAGCAAGAGATAACCGCAGGATATTAATGCTTCCGGTATCATGACGTTTTAAACAAAATAAAACTACGTTTCGACACGTGAGGATTTGTAAATTTGACGGTTAACGAACGGCTTTACAAACGACTCTGTATATCTCTTCTCGGAAGGTCAATCGACTATCGAGTCGCAAGGAACATATATGATCGTGTTTCATTTGTAATCGATATATACAATCGTTTAAGCTATTTCGAAATAAATAAAGTGTGAATTTCTATCGACTCCGTGCGCAACACTAGCGCCGCCTAGCTTTCGTATTTTTGTCGGCTATGTACAGAGCTCTATGATTGTGGTTATAATATTGTGATAAATTATAAAAATTAAGATCGTGCCCCGATTGCATTTAATTTATTTGCATTGAATCAATACATCTGGCCAAAGATGGCAAGAAGTGTTTTCTTTCAGTAAAGTGAAAAAATGACTAGTGACTATCATGGGTTATCTTGACCAGAGATTAGTAGGGACATGTACAACGCTCCCGTTTTCGGCGTGCCTCGGGAATGGCGCTAAATCGCGGCGGCGAGTTCGGGAATATAATTTTGTGATCATCGCCTCTGTCGAGGTTGCAGACTCCCTTGTAGCCGCGCGAGTCGTGATCACCGCTCAATTCGGTATCGCAGTCAGCGTGAACACGAATGGGTAGCTCGGCGGGGGAAAAGTCTCCGCCCCTCGCAAATCGTGCTTACTCGACAGGCGAACGGAGCGAGGTTTTCCGTCCGATCGAGCTCAATATATTTGTGTGGCCGTACTGCGGATTAGAATATGCATTAAATGAATTTCAAAGTGAAAAACATTTATCGAGATCATTGTTTTCTCTCGGTTGCCTGTTTATGCCGAGAATGCGGGTTAAAAAAATTAACGACGAAACGCGTTGAAAAATAAAACGCCGAAACGACGGTGGAAGGTTGAAAGAGAAATCTTGAGCCTTTGTCGCGGTCGTTTCGGCGGTTTTTTTTCAACACTAAACATTATAGATAAGCGTGTATCATAAATGTTTCTCTACCGTCAATGAGCGTCGTGGCTGAGTCGACAGCCTGACGGATTAACAACACTTGCGGTCCGGGTTCGATCCGCGGTGAATCGATTTTTTATCTATTTTTTTTTCTTCATTCTATATTCAAAAAATTTCGAACTCCCTCTCACTTTAGCTACTCTCGCCTGTCCAGTCATTATTGATGATATTTAATTCATATATGTTTAATAAAAAAAAAGACATTGGGCTACCCCGGGGATCGAACCGGCGTCTCTCGTACTCAGAGCCCGCACGCTGATATCTCAGCCGCGAGGCTCTTGTGACTGCAAGGCTGCCTTAGGTATACACACTTATCCAATGTGAAATGTGTTGAAAACACACATGAAAGGGAAACTTTGAGGAAGAGAACTTTCAGTCTTTCTCGATCGTTTCGGCATTTTTTTCAACACATTTCACATTGGATAAGTGTGGGTACCTAAGGTAACTTTGCAGTTACAAGAGCCTCGCGGCTGAGATATTAGCGTGCGGGTTCTGAGTACGGAAGACGCGGGTTCGATCCCTGGTAGAGCAGCCAATGCCTTTTTTTTATTAAACATATATGAATTAAATATCATAAACAATGCCTGGACAGGCGAGAGTAGCTAAAGCGAGAGGAAGTTCGAAATTGTTTGAATATAAAATGAAGGAAAAAAAATAGATAAAAAATCGATTCACCGGGGATTGAACCCGAATCGCAAGCATTGTTAATCCGTCAGGCTGCCGACTCAGCTACGACGCTCATTGAGAATAAAGAAACATTTATGATACACGCTTATCTATAATGTTTAGTGTTGAAAAAAACCGCTGAAACGACCGTGGCAAAAGCTCAAGATTTCTCTTTGAACCTTCCACGGCCGTTTCGGCGTTTTATTTTTCAACGCGTTTCGTCGTTAATTTTTTTAACCCGCATTCTCGACATAAACAGGCACCCGAGAGAAAACAATGATCTCGATAAATGTTTTTCACTTTGAAATTCATTTAATGCATATTCTAATCCGCAGTACGGCCACACAAATATATTGAGCTCGATCGGACGGAAAACCTCGCTCCGTTCGCCTGTCGAGTAAGCACGATTTGCGAGGGGCGAAGACTTTTCCCCCGCCGAGCTACCCATTCGTGTTCACGCTGACTGCGATACCGACTTGAGCGGTGATCACGACTCGCGCGGCTACAAGGGAATCTGCAACCTCAACAGAGGCGATGATCACAAAATTATATTCCCGAACTCGCCGCCGCGATTTAGCGCCATTCCCGAGGCACGCCGAAAACGAGAGCGTTGTACATCTCCCTACTAATCTCTGGTTGTACATCTCCCTACTAATCTCTGTCTTGACCACCAAGAGGACACTTTTTTTGAAGGGTCTCCGGAAACCAGGTCCCACCGGCTGAATTTCCCAAATTTTTGGATGAAATTTTTTTTAAATATTGTTGCAATGTTGCTCTTTTATGTGCTTAACATTTTGAATAACATAATTTATATATTATATTTTAAAAAAATAGAGAAAATATGTTTTTTTTGGCTTCGAAACCCACGTAACTCGTTAAATAGCCCCGAATTACCTCAGCGGAATTAATTATAGGTAAAATCTTGCGTCCTGGGGCGGTTCGTCTTTCCGATGATTTCCAAGCGGTAGCAAGAGTCTGTAACTCGGTAGCGACCGTTTTCGTTATCGTTAGTTAGCGATAGCCAATAAGAGGCTCCCTTTATTCTGTGATCGTGCATGCGATTGGCTGTCGCTAGCTAGTGACAACGAAAATTGTCGCTACCGAGTTACAGAATCTCGCTACAGGGCTAGGTTATGCTCGCCAAACGAATCAGCTTTTACGCCCGACGTTGGCAAGTCTATGGGTGCTATTTCGTCATTACGATAATATTCAACCGGAAGTTGAAACCATTTTATAATCTAGTGCTTGACTACACAGTGAAGTTCGAATTGTCGATTTTTTACAATATCTATTATGTCTAATTTATTCAGTTCAGTTTTCCAACGATCTTAGTTGGATATGTGAGCAGCAAAACTGTAATCACCGCAGTTCCGGTCGACCATCTCCATAAGACGACGTGCTTCACTAGCTCAAAGTGCTCGACTTTGCAATTTTATTACGAAAAAAAGACTGAACGGTCAATATAGCTCAAATTTTTCCAACGGGTGCATAACGTATCCGGCAACATCATATAAAAAGGTCCTAAAGTTGGATTTTTCTTGAACCTCCTTAAAAGTTCGTTCCAACGATCACTGTCTCTAGCGACACAAGCGGTCTACGGGCAAACTACAGAAATCCTTTGGCGAGACTTTCACCCCCACTACGGGTACATGCGGATCTACATGCTGGGCCATTTCGATCAGTGTCTATGGTAATCACTGAAAATCACCTCGCAATTGCAAATATTTGTCTGCTTCCTCGTAACGTGAATAGCTCTGTGATTCGATAATATAGCGCGTCGCGATCGAAAGAACTTTTTTTTCCTTTTGTGTAGCCCTCATTCGTACAACCAGATTGTCGTCCAATATAAACTTGCACGTGAAATCTCACATCGATCTCGCCAAAAGTTTTTCTTTGTCTCTTCTCGTGCGACCTGAACAAGAATAGCGCAGATGATGTCATCCGAAGCGCCGGCTTACCTGCAAACAAAGTGTAACACGATAGTGAACGTGACGAACTTGGGCGTAAATATGACGAACGATCGTTTGAGAACGATGTTCGAGAATTATGGGACAATATTGAGCTACGGTGTGTTGAACGACGACGAGCCTTCGCGGCGTTTCGCATTCGTGACTTTCGAAGATTCCGACGCGGCCGACGAGGCGGTAATTGAGCTCAACGGGCAGCTCATCGACGACAACAGACGCTTGCGCGTCAGGCGCACGCGCAAGAGCCAGAACAATCGCGACAAGCCTCGATCTTGGAGCAGAAACGTGAGGAAGGACGAGACTGTGGCGGGAGTGTCCTCATGTGACGGTACAGCAGAAGCATCCTTGAACCACGCCGCAGCAGAAGCATCCTTGAACCACGCCCCAGCAAGAGGATACCAAGGGTGGGGCGTCACAGCAACAACGTCCACGCGCGACGTTACCAGTTCCCGCGGCTATGGTAACTCTCTCCAAATTGGTCACAGTGTCTGTGTGCAAAATTTGGACAGAAACGTCGATCGTATCGGCCTGAGAAAGGCTTTCGAAAAATACGGAAAAATCCTCGAGGCAAAAGTCATAATGCACAGCGAAAATAACGAAGCCAAGAGCAGGGGATACGGTTTTGTCACTTTCTTACACGAAGGTGACGCGCAAAAAGCGCAACGCGAAATGATGGGTCGCCTGATCGGCACGCAGACCGTTCGTGTTGAAATGGCACATAGGAGCAGCAGATCTGTCCATCCTGGCATTGCCTCGTTGCCGCCAACCTTGGCTCGTCTCCGTTTTGGTTGCATGGGAACACCACGAACTGGCATTCGAACACCTCTCCGGACGCCTATTAGGCCTAGAGAACCTAGTCCTCTCTCTGATTCTGAATGGCTGTTGTCGGAGTGGTTTCCAGATTTAGACTAGCTCGGCTGGAGAGAATTGCGTCATGTCTGCACATGTCATTCCTGGCTACAAGAATATAAGCTGTCTTTGTACTCCACTGATTCTATGAATCGCTCCAATAAACATTGATCACGTTTCTTATATTGCGGATTGAATTTAGCACAACTAGTTAGGTTGGGTAACAATATGAACGCCAATGGGATACATTTTCAATAGACAACACAATTCCTGAACCGTCTGGCCAGGATGACCTGTTTTTTATCAGTCCCTATGGTAACGAGTCAATGCCATGACAAAAGTATACAGATTTTGCTCTTGAACTGAAAAGTCAATACACTAGTTACGTTTATTGACAAATTTGACTATGAGCTCACGAACTTTTGATATAAAAATTATGTTTAATTGAGAACAGTTCTGGGACAATCGGAGAAATGAAAATAACGATGAAATCTTTGTACAGGCGCTGCGTTACTAATACAGAAGAAGAGAAAGACAGTATTTCAGTTATATAGAATTGCAGAATTGAAGTTTGCATTGTTGGAATGCAAGAAAAATTCTTTTTTCTTTTACAATGAGACGTCGATTTTTTAACACTTGGGGGGAGCACCGGTAAAAAAACAAGTTCAAGCTGAACAGTTGTTGAGGGGTAGCAAATAGTAGGAGCATGTGCATTTTGAAGTCTGAGCAATTTGGTTAACAGAGCATTAAGTAATCTAAAACTATGAGCTACCCAGTGTTGGGCGTTAATAAAATTTTCAATCAGTTCATTAATTGACTTAAAAAGTAATTGCAATTAATTATTAATTGCATGTTGCAATCCATTTATTTGGATTAATATATGTTAATTGCAACTCGCAATTAAAACAATTGCAATTCACTTTTTTTAATTGTTCTAAGAAACAATTAAAATTAACAACTAACCTATTTAACTTTACAGACATCAGATACAATGTGTTTGTTTGGGTTTTGTAGGCTTACGCAGTGCCCTATACAATAATCAGTTTTAATCGTTAGTTTTTAATTAAATACACCAGAAAGATAGAAAATAGATTAGTTTCTGATTGTGGAAAATTACGATTAACAATTGATTAATTGTTGATCGTGAGTTTTTACAATTACAATTAATTGATTGTTAATTGTTATAGTCGTGATTAAAAACGAATTAATTGTTAATCTTTAGTTACCCTAGCAATTAAATTTTGCCCGACACTGGAGCTACCCTAGTAACGTCAAAATCGTTGGCTATCGCAGAAACTTTTCCACTATCGTCGCTCTTTTTTTTTAAATATCCAACTTTTTTTTTCAAAGAGTAGTGTACTTCTCGTATGAGCATAATTCGGCTTGATGTTTTCTATCATTTTTACGTTTAAGGTTATGTTTTTAGTTCAGAATGCTGATGCTACGGCAGTTGATGAGTCTGTTCGTTTTAGTTACACTTTCTACGCGTTCACCAGATACATTAATAGAAGGTCCACAGAAGGTGTAGGAAATGTAAAAAAAGTGTAGCTACAACGTGCAGACCCGATACGTACCGTTGCGCCAGCGTGTTAGACCCTTCGGTGAAAGAAACAAAATACAGAGGAATAGAAAAATGTATTTTCATTGTTATTGAAAATATTGTCTTGCCGATTTATGTTGTAGATTTTTTAATAAGGATCCTAAGAAACGTTTGAGTTATTTGCGTACACCAAATCCGCCAAGAAAATTCTTTGGTGATGTGAAAAAATTATCGTTGCGTTCCAACAATGCAAATTCCGACGTTATATAGATTTTGCGTAGTAAGAAACTTTCCACTGTTACACCAGATATTGTCAAGGGAAAGACCTGAGATACGGCCTGTATAGGACATGTTACAATTTATTATAGCATCTAATTTTTATACGAAATACTATTCTAATTTGGCCATTGTATACTTATACATTTAATAATCAGACTGTTACGAGCTGAATTTGTGTTCTTCTGTTGCACAATTGATACAAGGGCAAGTGGGAGGGAACCAGAGAGCGAAATCACGGACTTGAATTTTCGCTTAGCCTCATCCGTGGACGCGTATTTAATGAAATTGAGGATCGAGTGAAATTGTAGGAAAAAAAAACATTTCGACAGGTGTTACACCTCCGGTTGGTAAAAATCTTGCAGTCAAGTTTTTTTCCTTGACGGATGATATTTCGGCCAAACGAAGAGATAGACGTTCGTTCTTTAAGGGGGTATCCCTCTCTGGAAGCCCCATTTGTAGGGTGAGAATGATGCATTTTTTTCTAGCAACACATTGGTTGGAATAAATTTATTTTTTTTTCCCAGCATGTTGTACACATGTTTGTGGCTACAATGTAATTTTTTCGGAAGAAAATCTTGCAAAGTGTTCGCGGTGCTGCAGTTGGCGTTGCAGTCCTCCAACGGCGAGGCCCGGAACGGCAGCATCTCTACCAGGCTCAAATGTAATCTGAAACGAAAACAAAATTTTTTTCTTCTAATATATCCAACTGGCTATAGGTTCACGATCCACTTTTCGAAATTTCGAAAAATATGAAAAATGACAGCTTCTCCAAAGAAAACCTCATTTTTCTCTTGAAAAACAGCATGCTGAAGTCATTGTTAATGACACATGGTTCATCTAATTAAAAAATGCGATCGCCAACAGAAAATGGCTACTGTTTGAACGCTAACTGTGCAAATTCAAGTCAATAGTGTGAAAGTTATTCAAGATATCAATCCTGCCGTGTAAAGATATGTAGTTTTCAGATAATCGCGTTCAAAGTTTTGGTACATATTTTACACGATCTTATGAAATATTGTCGTCTTACCGCTAGTCAGCGATCACGGCACTATATAAGAGTCCTTTCTCATCATCGAGATCGTGTTGTATTTCAACCCCACCCTAGGGGTCAATAGAATAAACGGTTCGTTTGTGCATAACTGCCTCAGGTAACCGACTCGACGGATCGCGGTAAAACCCGACGCACACTGTTCCACTAAAATATGTGTAACTTCGTGAATTTTGAGAATTTCAGGGTCCGGTTGGTCTTAAAATGTTCTTGAAAGTTCACACTATAACAATGTGCAAAAAAACGATTTTTTAAAAAGTTTTAAGAGAGGGATACCCCCTTAAGGTTGTTAGGGGGCCCGGCCAAAATGCTACTACCGAGCTGAAATTTTTTCCAGAAATATGTAACCCGTTTGCTGAGCATAGTGTGCCATTTTGGTACGATCCACAGTACCGTTTTTTAAGAGAAAAAAATTGGAAACTCGACATATCGTGGGCTAATCACATTACATTTATGGAAACCTCCGGATCATGTTCCAGTACATTATTTATATCTGCTTCAAAAATGGCGCAACCGAGCCGAACAGCCAGGTATGGTTCCATTAATTACTGAACTAACTTTCGGCACCGTGAAAATGAGGATTCACAGCACTATTAGCGAATTAATAATGTTTTTAATCGCGAATTCGTGAAAAAAATACAGCACACAAGATATTCGGCTGGGAAGACAACAACGTTGTCACAAATGATATCTACTTTATCCATATTCGGTAATTATACCCGGCGACCTCAACCTACATAGAATTATTAAGGCCATGTGTCACACGTTCAGTCGGTAAAAATCCTACTGCCAAGTTTTCTCCTAGACGGATCATAATTCGGACAAAAGATGAGAAAGCGGTTGTTCGTCGTTCAACAGAGCGGAACGTGTTTCTTTTCTTTTTTCCCAAAAATTAACCGTTTCAGAAATCATTGGGAATCTGCAAATCAGCTATCTCTCTCGCACTCATGGCCGCTTGGTCGGTGTGACACTTGGCCTTGAGGCCATGTGTCACACGTTCAGTCGGTAAAAATCCTACTGCCAAGTTTTCTTCTAGACGGATCATATTTCGGGCAAAAGAAGAGAAAGCGGTTGTTCGTCGTTCAACAGAGCGGAACGTGTTTCTTTTCTTTTTTCCCAAAAATTAACCGTTTCAGAAATCATTGGGAATCTGCAAATCAGCTATCTCTCTCGCACTCATGGCCACTCGGTCGGTGTGACACTTGGCCTTAAGGACATGGCTCACACATCCGGTCGGTAAAAATCCTACGAACAAGTTTCCTCCTAACGGACCATATTTGGAACAAACGAGGATGACGCTGTTCGTCGTTCAACAGAGCGGAAGGTGCGTCTTTTCTTTTTTTTCCGAAATATTTTATGTGGCGACTAGTTGTGCAGAGATACATTAAGGCCAAGTGTCACACCGACCGAGCGGCCATGAGTGTGAGAGAGATAGCTGATTTGCAGATTCCCAATGATTTCTGAAACGGTTAATTTTTGGGAAAAAAGAAACACGTTCCGCTCTGTTGAACGACAAACAACCGCTTTCTCTTCTTAGATGTACTTCCGAATAGCTGTTACCTCCGATTAGGCTGAAATTTGGTACAGACTTTCTTTTTGACGATATAAGATAGTGTGTAAAAGGATTTTTGGCGCATCGCAATAGTTTCCTCAGTATCGAATTTTGAAAATGTCGAAATTGCACGCACTCCTAGCCTTAATCTATCTACATGTTTGGCTACTGGAGCCAGTGGTCGGCCGGGGAGGGGAGTCCGGGGAGTGAAACCCCCCTGCGGGGTCAAGGGGCAGAGCCCCTTGCGGGGGCGGCGGGAATCCCCCCAGGGGGGGGAGCCCCCTCGTACGATAAAAAAATTGTTTTTCAATGTATTTCTCATATTATCAAAGATTGTCTAGTCAGGTCAGCCACCTCGTCTCATACAGTTCCCTCAAGATAGAAACACACACGTCGACGATGCTTTAAGCCTTCTCTATGAGGAAGTTTGAGCTGGAAGATTGGGGAGGAAGATGGAACTTTGAGCATCGTGTGGACTTCTGAATTTGCAGCCTCCTTTCCATCATTGTTCTGCCAATAGCAGTTGGCCACGTTGGCCACGCCAATAGCAGTTGGCCAATAGCAGCTGGAACAGAATGGACCACGTTGAGGTTGTCTGCTCAGCATTTCTAGCCCTGATAAGGGCTGTTTTAGTGTAAATGTGTATGTGTGTGTGTGTGTGGACCCCACGGCTCGACAATTCCGCGGTATTTTTATACTCCAAACCACGTGTGTGTATGTGCGTGTGTGTACGTGCGTGCGTGTGTGTACGTGCGTGCGTGTGTGTACGTGCGTGCGTGCGTCCTCCCCCACCTCCTTAACATGTGTTAGAGTAGGGACAGGAGTGGGTGCTATTAGATATAGATATATACGCACGTGTTAATTTTGCAATTTTCAAAATTCGATATTGAGAAAACTATTGCGATGCGCCAAAAATCTTTTTACACGCTATCTTATATCGTCAAAAAGAAGATCTGTACCAAATTTCAGCCAAATCGGAGGTAACAGCTATTCGGAAGTTTATCCCTCTTCTTTTACCCAAAATATGATCCGTCTAGGAGAAAACTTGGCAGTAGGATTTTTACCGACTGGACGTGTGACACATGGCCTTAAGGCCCCTCTACACTACTCGCGGAGTTGGGCGAGGACGAGAGTGTAGAGAGGCACTTCGTGCTTCTTCGCCTCGCTTTGCTTCGCTTCGGGCGACTTCCGATCGGTGTCGGTATTTTGGGCCGAGTCAAAGGACCGAAGTCGCGAGCACGAGTTCTCGCGAAGTTGAGCGAGTAGTGTGGTGACACTCCTCGTACTCGGCTAGCTTCTGCGAGGAACTTCGAACGAGTAGTGTAGAGGGGCCTTTAGATCCACGCCACGCGACGCAACGCTGCGTAAGCGACGTCGATCCAGCGATCCAAGATTCTCGACGGATGGTGGAGGGGTTAACCCACGCGTCTGACGGCGTGACCCCCAAGGAGACTATAGGGAAGGAGTCCAATCTCCGTATTCTGGCGTGTCCGTAAGTGTCCTGAAACAAGGTTCCGCATAAGCGGCGTTGCGGAAGCTCGCAGACATATGTTATAGATATACACGTATGTTTTGCGCACGCGTTGTTATCAGCTGTCTCTGTTGTTATTGGCTGTCACAATTCGAATTTTCTTAACCCTAATTCATTTTATAAATAAATCTCGTGTAGCTGTAGTAGTGCCTTAAGATGTTTCTATAATTAAGTCGTAGTGCAATTACTCACCTAATTACGAAAAAAAACACCTCAAATATGCCATAACAATTTATATCCGACGTAAATATAAATTCCATTCAAATGTGGTCTGGTGGCCGAGATTATAGTATGTAATGTATGTGGAAAATGTCTGCGACTAGGACATGCGAGTATAAATTGCAACCTCACATACCAATGCGTCAAGTTTAGTGCTTCACACGAATCCGGAAAATGCACTTTAAATAACTCATCAGGAAAACAGCTCCACCGCTGTGCAAATTGCAATAACCCAGATCACCCAGTGAACTATAAGTGATGCCTATACTACAAGTTCATATACAAACGCTCAAAAAGTAAGATAGACATTGACATGAGACAGACAACAACAACTCACAGAAAGAATTCACGCGATACACACGAAAGTCACACCGGACATATCCTATGCATAAGTCATGCCACCACCCGCAGCGACAGTAACAACACAGAAATTCACTACACAGTAGTGAACATCATCCGTAGCATCACAAGGCTCACCGCTACCATGAGCCATCATCTTACATTTTATATTTATTAAAATAATATCACCATTCAAAGATGCTGATAACAACAACCCAAAGTGTACAATCTAACTACTACTAAGATGTGTTTGTTTGTTAAGTTTAATTTTACGCACAATATCTAAAAACTATATGGCACCGCGCGAGGTACTTGTTTCAATTCTCGCCTCGTAAAGTTTTTTTAACTGAAATAATTTTTTTTTATTGAAATTATTTGTTGTGCCTTTTATCGGTAAATTAGTTTGATTATGGATTACATTTGTTATAATAATCATAATAACCCAAACAAAAATAGTAAGAATTCCTAAAAGCAATTAACGTTAATGTATTCATTGATGGTTCATGGTTTTTTGTAACTATCCAAAAATGCCTTATAAAAATTATTTACAAAGTCATAATACATTTTTCTTAGTTAAAAAATTTTTTCAGAACTTTGTAAGAATTGTCATACCAATTATTACATTTAACTAATTAGACGAAATCATACATGAAATATTACGCGTCTGAAATAAGAATTTCGACAATCAACACTTGTAATTGCAAAAATATATTTTTCAATGTAATAATTAATTTCAATGTAATAAAAAATTGATTCATGGTGGAACACTTTAAAATCAGCAGGAAAAAATGAAATGAAAACATTGTAAGAACATTCAAAGAATGTCCATATTTCTTCTCACGTTGTATGTAGTTTCTAGCTTCTACCGTCAAGTTGACCATACACAGCTTGTGTTACGTTAAAATATTTTGGTAGCCCTGAAAATGGCTTAAACATCTCACAAATATCCCAAAATTATGAAAATATGTACTGCTCAAGAATGAAATGAACTTGGCTCTTCGAAATTGAATTCCAATTCGTCAAAGTTTCTATTGATAGGGGCTTTCTGTAAGTGCTGTACTGTAAATATTTGAAATAAAAGCAGAGCATGCAGAGTATAATTTAACTTATGAAATTATTCGGTTACTTTTGGAATGGAAAACAGAGTACAGCGGCGCAGTCCTAATCCTTTTCACTGTGTGTTATCTTTGCCACAGCCACTGTAGCATCCTGGCACTGCACACGTCCTCCCCATCTTTCAAAAATAAAAATAGAAACGTATTAAATTGACTAATCTCAAGATATTTTGAAATATTAAAAATAAACTGTTACATTCAAGGTAAGGTTTATTATATTTCAAATTCATTTAAGTCCTCGATTTCGAGAAAAGCTTCAGAACGTACAAATACTGATCATCAGTGCCAGAAACATAGATCTATGTTCTCTGTCAGTGCATAACGGGCAGAAGGGAAAAAATAAATATATTACCTTGAATAACCGTCTAGGTTCACGGATCTCAAAAATAACTTCCACGTATAACCTAAAACATACATAGAAAAACTTGGAAAAAAGGTCAGATTAGATTTATAATTAAAAAGTAAATCTTTCGATACTCCCTCGTCTGATACTCTTTCAAATTCGCCGTCGCAAATAAACAATTTTAATGCACGATAGGTGTTTTTTTGACAAGCGTCAACAATTAGCCGCCATAACAGACAGTTTCACCCTGTGCACTGGCTGTATTACTATATTTTTGGTACACGAATTACACTGCGACGCCTACAGGCCGTATTTAACACCATGTTTCAGGTCGAATTTACGGACGCCTCTTTTACCGTCTCTCCATACGAATATTGGACTCCTTCCCTATAGTCTACTTGGGCTGTACCTAATAGAAGCTCAGATTCAACCATTGCCGATGCCTGGCAGTCAGCCACCGTACTACGTTGTTTACGTTAACATAACCCAAAAAAATAAAGTTTGATCGCGTTTTCAGTTTAGAGCGTGAATATTAAACAATCGATAAATACGTGATAAAAGTATACGGAAATAGTGGCAAATAAAAATAATTGAAAATGGGAAGGTGCGAGTGTTGTAAGAAGCTGACAACACAAAAAAGAATAACTTTTCATAGGTATGTGCTTTAAAATGAATCGCTTGGACGTTAAAATCACACCACGGTTGTCATCAATTTTATTAGATTCCCTACAAATGAAAACGAAAGAAAGAAATGGACGGAAAATATGGGAAAACCAGATTGGATGCCTGCCAAAACAGCAGTTCTTTGCTCTGAGCATTTTGCCAGCGATTGCTTCGAACGATGGTGGAATATCACAAGGCTACGGAAAGGTAGCGTGCCCACAATTTTTCGGCAAGACACGAGTGAGGCACATAAAAATTCGGAGGAAAATCAGGCTTCCTATAAAAGTATGTATATTAAACAATGGCTTGTTATTAGTTACGTACCGCTATCTCAAGTTTGTAATATAGATTAAGAAATTGTTGATAGCTGTGATCTTAATATATAGTTGATTATTTACTTGCACAGAAGCAAAGGTTGACATATCAACGCCTTTGACAAACGATTCGACATCTTTGCCACTGAATCACTCGAGCTGTGCTCAGACTTCAAGTTCCGCAGAAGCAATACTCCGCCGAATAAGTGAGTATGCATCATTAGATGTCATGAAGATTCGTTAAAAAGCTTCGATTCATAATTTCAATTTCAGTAAATGCATGTTTATAATTTATTTCATTGCTTTTCTGCGATTCCAGGTCCTGAGAGCAGTCATTCAACACCAAAATCTTTTACTTGTCAGAATCAACAAACACCAAGGACATCGCGCTTGAGAGAAACAATTAAACATGACCACCGATATGTAGACACTCCGCGAACGACCCAAAAAAAGATAACTGATATGCGACAAAAGTATGCGTCATCCCAAAAAAGGGTTAAAGCGTTACAGAGAAAAGTAAAAAATCTAAAGACCACTATATCTTCGCTGCTACAAGTGGTGAATACATTGACCAAAAAAAAAAATATTAAAATTTGCGGAAATCAGAGCAACCACAGATATTTTTTGAAAATTTATAATGCCTTAAAATTGGTAAGTTTTTAGTAATTTCCACAAAATTGTCAGTGAATAAAGAAATTCTATAGATTCACATTTGTGCAAAACGGGAGCGCTGTAACTCAAACCGTTCTTGAGTTCTAGACGTTTTAACTTTACAGTGCAAGAACCCACACACACACACACAAACATTTGTTCGAAACATGATTTTTTGGAGTTTTGGCACTTTTTGAACACGGTGACACTGAAAACTGGAAAAAAATGTTTTCACCGTCCCAAAGTTTCCTCTACGAGAAAGCAAAATTAGCAATACTTCAAGATATTCAAAACAAAATTCATCCTAAATAGTTTTTAAATTCAATAATCAATTTCAAATATTCTACATTTTTTTTAAACTTCGTTTATAAAGAGTATAAAATACTAGCTTCTACCCGCGACTTCGTCTGCGTGGATCTCGCAATTTGTGTTAAAATACCCCTTAATGGATTGGTTTTTTTAAGGCTGTCATACGTAATTCAGAATTTAGTAAAATATGTGATATTATATTTGATTCTATTCGATTTTGATTATATTTTAGTCATTCGTATTCTGTGAGAATTAAAATTCCGTCATTAGATTTTTTAAAATATTATAATAAGAAAAATATTAGACGTTAGATTTTATCAAATTCAAATTATATTTGATTCGTTGTAATATATATGAATTTGTATTTGATAATTACATTAGATTTGCCACGAATGTTATGATTAAAAAATATTCGATATATTTATATTAGATTTGATATTATATTAACGTCTATTTTAATTAGATTTGATTTGGTTGTATCCTATAATAAGAACGACATAAGACTGATAATTTTATAATTGAATTAGATTCAAGTCGAATATTAGAATTAGAAAAATATTAGATATATTTTTCATAGCCTATGTGTTATTCGAAGTAACTCTCTACATGTGTGCCAAATTTCATCAAAATGGGGTGAGCCATTTAGGCGTGATAGTGGAACAAACATTATGCATACAGATTAGAAAAATATTAGATATTAGAATTAGAATGAAAAGTATCCTATACATTTTAAATTTCATTGATTCTATAATCACTTTTATTTCATAATTAAATTAGATTTGAGTGTATAATATTATAATTAGAAAAATAGATAGTAGATATTAAAATGAAACGTATCCTATGTCTTAACCCAGGCCATAAGCTATCTACATGTTAAATTTCATTGAAATCGGTCAAGCCGTTTTGGCGTGATTGAGTAACAAACAGACAGACAGACAGAAAGTCAGATTTATAATATTAGTTAGGATGTGTAAAATTATGATGATGAATCGTAAATAAATGATTACGTCTTCAGTCCAATGTTTATATTAATTTCTCAATGGCGAAATAGTACCATTATCATCATTACACAGATATTTGTATTTCCAAAGTATATACTAGCAAATAAACGGTCACCCAATTTAGATCTAGTTACTTAGAATCTTTCATAACCAATTATGAGGATTTTGGAATCTTAGTAAATTATTCTTGTTTTTATTTATAGTCCAGTAATTTCATGTCGCATCACATCATTGTTAATATTACAATATGTAATGTTATGCAATGTAACCCTAAATACTCCCTACAGATGATGTTCTGTTTTATTATTTGTATTGTTATTATTGCCGTAACCGACTGATCCATCGTTTTCTACTCCTAAGCTCATTGATTTGTTTAAAATCACCGCGTCCTACGTAGTACCGAAGCTAACTGCCAGGCGTCCCAGTCGTTTCTATTTGGTACATCAATATGGCGGAGAACTCGTATCCAGTTAGTATATATATCAGTGCGGCGTGTGCATAATGTAGCTCTACGTGGCTCTACGTCTCAGACGTTGGACGCGTCATTTCGGGAGCCCCGACTGGCGAGTTTTGTTGCCGACGCGAACATCACTGATTATTTTATTACGAAGATGAGTGATGAAGATCTCATTGAACTGGTTCGGCAGTATCCTGTCATATATAATGTAAAATTGCGAGAATACAGAGACACCGCTATGAAAAATGAAGCGTGGGAGGAAATATCTCGAATAAAACACATGTCAAGTAAGTAGATATATCACATTGATGATAGAATTCTTCATTTGTATTTTATATAAAAATACGTTGAGTTTGGGCTAAAATGTATGATGAGAATAGGATAGTTAACGATAAATATCTAAATACAATGCATTTTTGACGTTTTCGACTGGTCTAGTCACAGAATACAGAATTAAGCGAAAACTACATTAGGCCGACGCACGCGTCTGAGACGTCTCATTCGTGTAAGGTCGGCGTGCACCAATGTGCCCGCCAGACCGAAGCGCGTCTTAACGTGTGTCGCGCATTTCACGCTGGTTGTCGATCAAGTGCAGACTCTGTTATCAGTGAGATAAAAATGTACGAATCGGACAATGATTTTGAAGAAGACTTACTTTTCTTGATGGCTTTAAATCGGTTCAGAGCATTAAGGAGAAAAAATACGAAAAGAAAATACTGGGTTGACAGCATAAACTTGAGAAGAGAGGAAAAGAGAAGAGGTGAATACCATACTCTCGTGAAAGATTTATGCGGTAAATAGACCTGTCTACCTATGGTCTGTTGGAATAACGCGCCCGACGTCTGAGACGTAGAGCTACACTATTATTACGCCGTCAGACGCGCGGGTTGCCCCTTTCATCATCCGACGAAAATCTGGGATCGCTGGATCGGCGTCGCGTACGCAGCGTTGCGCCCCGTTGCGTGAATCTAATGTACCTCTACACAACTAGTCGCCACACAAAATATATGGGCTCCGACAAGTCCAGATCGGCGTACGTGGACCACGTCGGCCTAATGTAGTTCTAGCTTTAGAGTACAGAACTAGTCACATTACAGAAGAGACACTTCCTACATTTTCACGAAAACCTTGCAAACTTTTTCAAAATTATTTACATAAAACCGCGTGCGCAAGTTACATTGGCCTTGATCGCTGCGCGCGACGGTCGCTATTGCTGTGCGTTGTTTCTCTTTACTTATCTCGATGTCGGTTGCTAAAGGGTTGTCATAAAAATAGTAATAACAGCGAATTAGTAGGTACGCAAAGGTCGAATCCTGTCTAATATGAGTCAGTATTATGTCCTGAAATGTTTTACAGATAAAAACAACAAAAATCAAAAATGATTTTTTTTTTTAATTAAAATTTTTTTTTTCTCAAAATTAACGAGTAACTAGTGCAAAGTTATGAAACAAGTCGGAAAAAAATGATTTTTCCATTTTGATGATGATTACACGATGTTTAGGAACGATACACTTGTTCCTTTAATTGTTTTGTAAAACTTTGATCAATTGGTCCGGAAAAACGGTTCGATGGATCAATTTGCAAATTGACTGGGCTATTGGGGGTACATTGAGCCGCAAAAAATCCTGGCAACGTTAGTCTTTCCATGAATATTTGGAAAGTAGTGGTAGATTTACTGAAACACCATAAAAAGTCATGTTTTGTTCTTTTTTCAAATTGATATTAAGGGTGGAAAGAAATTGTTTCTCAAAAAACAATAAAAGGGTTTTGTAGAGAATATATTCAAGTTTTCAAAACTACCCTTTAATTCCCTATGTGATTATTGGTTGCTGATATATCGATGATCAAAGACATAAGGATCCTTTTTCATTCAAAGTTGGATATCTCAGCAAAAAATTGACGTAAAGAGAATGACAAAAAAATGCATCTGAATAAACGAGTTAACTGACGTGTGCATTGGACTACTTGAAAAAAAAATCGAAAATTTTTGTCTTGCAATATTTCTTATGATGACGAGATAACAGTAGCTTTGTACCGCAGATTGTTATATTTTAATATTATAGTTGAAAAGAGAATTGTGGTCAATGATGCCAACAAAAATACAAAATTCAAAGGTGTCGTCTTTCTCTTCTTATTGTATCGATTTGCCATGGTACAGCTCTAGCTCGAGAAACAAAATACTGTCTGAATTTATCTCTAACGGTAAAAGCATTTTGTGTAGCGTTTCGTCGCAATGCACCCAAGGGAATTAGAGGTTGCTGAGACTCTGGTAGATTGGGTAAATCGTTTTCTGGCCATTCGAACTTTATACCCAATTGCGTAAACAGCATGAGGCCAGCACTATTTTGTCAACCATGTCAGGTTGCACCTGCAATGACCCTTCAACTACATGCCATCTCGGCACGTAGGATGCCGAATGCGTTCTCGACTATTCTTCTTGCTCTCGAAAGTCTATAGTTGAAAATTTTATTGGGTTCGTTATTAGCCAAACAATGTCTGCCATATGACCTCATTAAAGACTGTTTTAGGGGAAATGCTTCATCCCCGACGATAACATAAGGAAAAAGTTGAGTGCCTTCAATTAATGGTACATCTTCTGGTACATTTAACTGCTTCTGTTCTAGCATTTTTCCTAAATGTGATTTATCAAATATTCCACCGTCGCTATTTCGTCCATATGACCCAACATCGGCAAATACCAACTGATACTGTGCATCCACTAGAGCCATGAATACTATAGAGTATTGTCCTTTATAGTTCCAAATATCTGGACCGCTGTTGATTAGGCGTTGCATATTTATATCCAGAGTGTACAGTTACATTAGGCGTGGCATATTTATATCCAGAGTGTAAGTATAGGCATTACTTTAGGACTCATACGCTTCCAGAGTGCTTCACAAACTTCTTTCACGATTATACGGACAGTGATAAAACCAATTCTGTAACTGAATCCCATCAACCGAAACGAATTTCCAATAGCTAAAAAGTCGGCAAATCAAAAAATATTTTGTTACAGTTGAAGAATGCAAGTCTATGTGGACAAAACTACGCAATTGTTACAACAATGCTATCAAAAGGAGAGTAAAGAAAAGTGGTAAAGCTGCAAAAAAAATTGCGCCATGGAGATATGAAGAGCAAATGTCTTTCCTGCTACCTTTTCTGGAAGGAAGGGACTCATGGGGAAACCTGGAGGAGAACCTGGAAGAAAACAATAGTTCGCAGTCCGAAATAGATATCAATCTACAGTCACCTGCGACAGACACGTCGCCACTGTCGCCTCTATCAAATTCGTGCACACCAACAGCCTCAAATCTACGCGGTTATAATCAACGACAAAATATGCATGATAGCGAAATGGCCGAAATCTTGGATATAATGGAAAACTCGCAGAACAATAGAAATAAAAGAGACCAAATGGATGATACGGACTATTTTTTTCTGAGTATGAGTCATATGTTAAAAAAGCTCCCTAAGCTTGACCAAACTAAGATTAAAATGGATATTCACAGAGCCATTCACGAGGCTGAATTAAGACAACTGGAAAGACATGAAGCACAACGTAAAATGCCGATAACCATACCAATTGAACAGCATCAAGCAGGAAACAATCGCTATGTACCATATACCATTCCAAAATCTTAAAAACACAAATACTCAGATGTCAACTTCCCCTCAAGTGGAAAAACAACAACCAATACTACAACACCCATCAGGAACTTCTGCGAACTATGTACCATTCATCAGACCACAGTCTACTGGACAATATGAATTAGGAACTTCTTCGAACTCTGTACTATTCACCGGGCCACAATCGACCCAACCATATCAACCTGGAACTTCTTCGCGTTCTATACCGTACATACATGCTACAGCTGGAGAAACCAAATACTCAATTGTCTGACTATGTTCTGCTACTACGGCTTCTAGCATGACAGCGCAAGATTTTTACGAGACTGCAAAATTGGATTCAATTTAATAACTACTATGTGAAAAGTGTTCCTAATATTTAATAATAAAAGTGATTAAAGAAATAATTTATATATTATTTTTTTTTTAAATATAGAAAATATGCTTTTTTGGCTTCGAAACCCACGTAACCCCTTAAGACGCGCGTCGGTTGGTATGCACACCAACCTTACACGTGTGTGACGTCTCAGCGTGTGCATACAGTGGCGCCTCGGTGGTGGTACAGCGTACTGTTACAGTACCAACACGTGGATAAATAGTAACAGCCAATCGTGTGGACGATTACAGCAGCAAGGGCGTTTGTCATTGGCTGTCGCAAAGCTAACAATAACGAAAACTGTTTCTACGAGTTACACAATTGTCCTACAGCTTAAATTTCAAATTCACCCCATCGTTGCGGCGTTGTATGCTATAACCCCGGAAGTCTGCTGTTATAATGAATTCATTGTTATAAATAATTATGCTCTTTTCGTGGTTATTTTTAATTTTTTAGGTTCGAAAAATTCGCGAAGACCCACGTTGTAGAATTGGCCAACTTCGTGGTGTCCCAGAGAATTTTTCATCTACGGAACATGTATATCTATATTTGATCATTCGACTCTTCGATAATCCCACTGCATTTCCGCCTTACGTATATACAACATCTTTGAGATTAAGAACACGCGCCCGGCGAGATAAAATTTAGCTTACGGAGATTAATTAAACTCTCGCGAAACGCTCATATATTTTACAATCGCGGTACGCTACAATGGGATCGATTAAAATATTTTTCATTGATCAATAACTGGAGTATCGTGTGTGCTTTTTATCTTCGAAGAAAAAATTAAGAAGGAAAAAACGTGCTGCAGCTAACTATGCAAAATCTTATTTTACGATAATTGTCGCATCGTAATGAGAGAAACAATTTCCAGAATTCATTCGGTGAGTCCGCAATAAGTGCATAAGCGTAAATCTTATCGATGACATAACCTAAAAATCCGTCACGTTTTCATTCGAACTTCGATTTTGGAAAGAAATTCAATCGAAAGTGCAGTGGTCTGTTCTCTTGCAGGATTGAATCGTCGTACTTAACTATCATGTCAACGAACACTTTGTGCAGGCTCTGTGGCAAAAATACCAAAGATTACATCGACATTTTCGACGAAAATGGACTTAAAAAAGATCTCAGCGTAAAAGCATCCTCCTGCTTGAACATTAATGTACGAAAAATAAGTTATTTTTTTCTTCTCTCTCTCTCTCTTTGACGAAAGTTGCAATTGCTAGATCTACTTTTCAGGTATATCCAAATGACGTTCTCCCAAAAATTATGTGCGTAACCTGTTGCGCCAGGCTCGACGATTTGTATGAATTTTTGGAGAGGTCTACCAAGGTGCAACTAATCCTGCGCACTCTCTATCAGTCTACTGGAACGACGTCGGTTGTTAGCGCGGAGCACGATTACGCTATCAAAATTCCTGCCGACAGTCGATTTCCGGTGCCTCAAACTCTTCTCAAGGAAGAATACAACGTTCCTCTGCCGAATTGTATCAACGATGAGCAAGAGAGAACTAAACTCGACATTGCCCACCAAAGGGATCTCGAGAACGCTTCCGTGGAGTCCATGTTGCTCGAGGTGGAGAATAACGAAGAATTCAATAGCGAAATGGAGCACAATTATTTTCTTCCGTCTCCCGAATTACAAGAGAATAGAAATGCAATTAGCTTCGTCCAGGAAATGGAACACAATTATTACGTTAGAACGGACAGGAACGTTCGCGAAAATGGTAGCATGCAATCAATGTGCGAAGCCGAAATCGACAATGATTTTCACGAGCCAACTCTGTCGCAGATTTTGGAAGGATATTCCTGGCCCTGTACTATCTGTGAGGAGCTTTCACATTTGTATTCCTATTTTTTTTTAGCTATAATGTTCCTTATTACGCCCTTTGCGTACTCATGTACTTATACAGACATCCTAAGTTTTAAGAAATTTGGAGGATAAAAAAATGTGAGCTCAAACACACGAAACTTTTAAACAATGGAGAGGGAATTTCAAAGTTCCTCATTCGCACACGTTCTAGACGTTCGAACACTCAATTTTTTTCAAAACATTCAGTAATTCTAGCTATCTAACAACAAAAATATGTTTTGTCCGTACAGAAGCTAGAGCGGTCGCAGTTAATTTTTTGAATATTCTAAATCTGATAAAGTCAAACTCGTAGGATCGATTTTAATGAAAATTATCAAGATGCATCATGAGTCACTCTTCTAAATGTCTGACAAATTTTACATCCATAGGTAGAGTAAATCACAAGTTATATCGATACATTTTTTTATCACTGAGCACACACATTCATCCTCACACTTTCTAAATATGATTTTCTGACTGTTCGGAACATTTAGACTCTGACATGAAAATCCCATCTTTTTCTCCACAAGAACAAAATTTCCACGAGGAAGCAAGATAATGAGTACCTACAGAATATTGGCTTTAATTGCGATCGCTAAAATTTAAAAAACTTCATATTACAGCAATACTTTTTCTTCTAGATATACGTATCTCTGTCTCACATACAATTTTTTTTTTCAATATCATTCAATTCCGTTACAGTCCTCGGAGTCGTATGATATCTTCGCCACATATCATTCGAATCCCCATTTTTATTTGCTCACATGTATAGATATAGGTCCACTATATTCTTTCCACACTATAATGCCTGAAATGTTTGAGAAAAACGAACAATTGCATTAATCACTTTATTTTTCAAGCCTTTACGCAGTCATAAGATGAAGCACACGGGAGCAACATTCGCCCAGTGCAATCGTTGCCGGAGCGAGTCTATCAGCCGGAGGATTTTTATCAGACATAAGCTGCAAAAAGCTCCGACTGGATATCAGTAAGGATTTCGTCTTTTTTTTTTTTTTACGAAACATCTCGAGGAATGCTCGGTCGTAATTTTATTCCGCATTTCATTAGTATCATGGTTGATGTCATTCTTACGAATGTTATGCTTTTCATTGTGAGACCAATTAATTACTTATTTTTGGTCTGCTAATAGCGTTTCGTTAAATGGAGGATTTACCGTAGGTGCGAAGATTGTAAAGTAAAGTTTAGCCAAAAAACAGCGCGCCGGGGTCGTACGATTTCTGACGTTACGAAAAAATCGTACAACGGACAACGATGTCGCAATCGTGATAGCGAGCAACGGTTTATCGTCTTGTGCAAAAAAACGTGAGTTGGCAATTTATGAAAAATGCATCGAACGAATGTTTCTAATCATGAAAAGTTATCGTCACACTTTTTAATTCAAATATAAACGATATCAAATTGCTTTTTTACGCAGATTCTCTAGCGCCTATAAAATGGAGCATAAGGATGAATGTTATTGGGCTCGTACTCCCTCGAATCAAGAGAAAAGAAGACATTGTCGTTGTGCTAGTCGTACACGATTTTTCAAGGCTGCCAGATTTGTCACGAACAATTTACCGTACACGTGCGAACACAGTTTTGAACTTCGCTAATCTCTCGAGGTGAGGTTCAAAAGAAAAAGCACTTACTGTGAGGAGTACTCTGACGATCGGTAGAATTTTGGAAAACAATTACTTATGAAAACTTATGAAACATGAGTGGGGGTGTCGTGTCTGGGTTGCTAATTGGGTGTTTATTGACCAGCGGCACTCATCGCCAAACATGAATAAAGTTGTTATACTGAACTATCTCAGTGTTCCCGCGTATTTAAAAAAAAACGCCCAATCTTTTACGAGCGAACAATTCATCTGAAAAACACTTTAAGACGTTTCGGGGCAGCTTATTTTTAGGAGGAATCTGAGGGGAGGGGGGATTCCATTGTTCTCGAGCAGGGCGGCAACTTCTACTCAACAATATGTTGTTAAAAAACAATGCGATTAGTGTAATAAATTTCGAGCCGTGCATGTAAAATTATCATTTTTACACAAGTGTATTAACAACGTGTTTTCAATCTTATATTAATGTGTATTTTTGGATTGTTTGATATTATATTTTTTTAATAAATTTCGCGACAGCGCTTCTTTTGTATTGCGAGATTGTTTTTTCACCGCTGGCGACACTTATTCTGTTACCGCGAGCACGAGCGAGCGCAGCAACTCACGCAGTTCATTGAAAAAAAAAACATTTAGATTTTATTATTAAACCGAATCAATTTTGAACGTTGAAAGTCATGTGGCACAATAAAATATCGCTTCTCTTTAAAAATGTGTATTTATTGAACGTATAGCCGCTCCACGGCGATTAGTAGTATTCAAATATGCGCGCAATTTAGGATTCATCCAATATTGCCACTCTTTTCTCTTCGTGGGTGAGGGAAAAACTGAACGTTTTCATTCACAAAAATGTAAATAATCAACGGTGTAGACGGATCTTTTCATTTTTGGATAACTTAATTGACATAATGTACTGAGTGGTTCGACAGTTATTCATAATATTCTTGACATTTTTTCACACTATTTTACGCGTAAAACTGCCGATCAGCAATGAGTTTAGGCATCTCCCTATATTAAAAAGTGTTATTTAAATTTTTAACTTTATGGAAACGGTATAGACGATCGATTTAAAATTTGAAGGCTGCATTCAGTATATGACAAAGAATATACTGAATAAATTTGAATTAAACGGTAGCATTTCGTCACTTGTCCCGAAACTCCTTAAGTATACGTTTCTTGGAGTAACAGTGTTAAAGAAATATAAATATATATAAAATAATATAAACTAAATATTTTGAGGTCGTTAATGATTGCCCCCTCCTTGTTATTACTCACGCTATTAACAAAGAGGAATACCAAAAAAAATGCTGAACGCATTTTGGCAATGATCGCCACTGGTTAATAATTACCAATAATATTAACAAGGGGATACAATTTTTAAAACTTACATCTTGTATAGGTGGACCTGGAAGATGAAAGATATTCTTGGCCAGAGTGGCAACGGAATTTTCGTATATTCGCCCAACTCAAGAAACCGATGCAATTGTGCGACTAGTTCTAATATATCGAAGCGCAACCTTGTCAGCGTGAATATTGTAGGAATCATCGGATATTTCAATTTGCGTAAAGAATTCACCCTCGTTGAATCCCTTACCCGAAAGGTACGATGAATTTGAAAAAAAATAAAATAAACAGAACAGGCGGATAATGAATAAAACAAGACTGTGAACGGATTGAACTGTGAGGTACATAATTTATTTACATGGAAAAGGCGCGATTTAAGGAATCCTTCATCTTGGCAAAAGGAAATATGGTATGGCACGAGTTTACGGGACGGCGAGAATTGAAAAAATTGCAATTAAAACGAGTTTTTGTCGAAATATGTAATGTCCCGTTTTACGCTGCTGGGATGATTTTTTTTCTAATTTTTCGTAGTAACAATTGTATCATAGAATGTCTAGTGTTTCGCAGTTTTAGTGTGACTAGAAACTTTGCCTACTTCGCCAAACCCGAGCTAAAAAGGGGAAGATTATTGTCTCGAAATTTATCTCGGCACAAGCATACTCGTTTGATTATTTTTTTTTTATAATTCTTTTTTTAATGAACGATACGGTAAAGGGTCAATTTATTTTAGACGAAGAATACCAGCCGATACTTTATCGATAGTCCGGAAATTCGTATGAAAGAATCAGCCTATGCACACACGCACGCACGTATACACATGTATATAGTATTTTTATTTTGATAACAGACCTGTAAGGCAGCAAGGTGCGCGTCGCTTGGTAAAGTCGTTTTTCTTTCTCCTTCGAACGTTCTATTGACAAAACGAAATGAATATAGACGCAATTCAAATTTATAGTCGTTTTCGTCTTCAGAAAAAATGTACATACTATGGATACGGAATCGTTTCAAATATCTATTAAAATATTATGCAATTAAGAAAAACAAATTCCCATTGCTCGTCGTTTTAGCACTTCGTCCGCGCTGACACAATTGGAGACATTTATTTACAAGTTTGACCCAAGAACTCTTTTTACACGTTTCTACAAATTTATCCGAGTTAATCGCGTATTTTCATTGTTTCCTTCTATGCCTGCGTAGCGAAATAGTTCTCACTAATTTGTTCATTTTGCCGGCCCAATGTGGCAGTTGAGCGGTGCTTTCAGCGCAATCTCGCTCATATAATTTTCCTTCGGTCTGCTGTGCCTTTATCAGCATCGCGTTACAGGGTTAAAGATTCGTTGGCGAGTTTGAAATATGCTTTTGTTCCGTCTCGTTATCTGTACACTTTGTCGTTTCCTCATGCGTGAGTTACGTCGTTAATGACGGCCTCTCATATTTACAAATTACAGCGTACATATCGCCACCCAAACGCGTCGCCAACCATCGATTTTTTACGATTGCTAACTTGAGACACTCGCACTTGAGTTTGGCGTGTAAATTCGTGTGCAATGTACGGCCCATACCCTCGATCACTACGAGATCGACGTTGTACTTCACCATCGCCAGACAGAGGTCCAAATTCAATCGACTGAAAGTTCAAAGAATGTTCTTTGTGAAGACTTCATAAAATTTTTACGATTCTAGGAATAATTCTTTGGACAAAAAAAAGGCTCGAGCGTTTTATAGCTGAATGTTGAAGGATACTGATTTCTTTCAAACGTCCAACAAATGTTCACCTCCGACGTTTTCGTAAATGCCATTACATATAAAGGATCTATGGAATATAGAGGATCGCGAATTGAGTTGGAATTCCATTGCGAACTAGCTCAGCGCTTACATTTTAATATTTTCTTTCATCGACAAAAACCGTAGCGGAACTGATCCAAACTTCGAAGTTGAACTCTTATCATTTAATCGTAACTACGCATATAAAAAAAAATCCAAGGAGATTTACCTGAGATCCAAACACGGGCCTGCTTGAGCCGTTTCCATGGGAATCAAGCGTTTTTCCTTCAAGGCACGCTTTATAACACCACAAATTTTGGCAGCGTCACGCAGTGTCACAACCAATTCAGGATACGTCACATCGTTCAAAGCCGGCATCGAGTTGGCACACAATATTACCTGCGAAGAATATGAAATAATATTCATGATTACAACATTTTTCCAATAATTTAAACTCGAATCTGTCAAGTCATTTTCGGGCTAATCGTTGGCATTTGTTGGAAATTTCACTCGTACGACATTTGCATTTCTCCTGAAGAGGAAAATCCAATTTTTCAGAAATAAATGATTTTTGTTACAGAATCTTTTAGTTTAATATCTTAAGAATATGTCCGGTATATAGACTTGGGATAGCTGATATTTCTATAATGCCTGAACCGATTACCTTCAAATTTAGCATGTTACGTTTAGCCCACACTATTTCATTGTTTACCAAACCAGAATACCGATACGTTATATATTGTTTCCGAATCCGAAGAGATTTATACATTTTTATAGCAAATATTATAGTTTTTTTTTTTCAAAGCGCACTCCGTCAAAGATATATTTTATGTATTCTCGTTCAAACTAAAGTTACATATGTACAAAGTAAAACATCGTTTCATTTTTCTGTCTCAAGTGATGTGGAAGACAAATATGCGCCAGCGTAGACAACAAACTATGTGCCATGTGACGGTCGGTCGTCCTTAACTTCTGCATTTACCATTAAGTGATAACATCACCTTGGGGCTCGGAAAAATAGATATAAAAATAAATAAAAATTTTGACGCGACTATTAAATATACTTTTATTCTAAAATAATTTTTATTCTCCATAAATGCATTATAGTTTTATAAACAAGTTTAAAAAATAATAATTGTAATGGCGGAGATATAAGTCGTCTAGTAGGACCCTCTTCAAACTGGTGGATAAAATATCTCGAGGTCTACTCAACCGATTTTAATGAAATTTATACCACATACATATTCTTTATAATATTATGTAGGATGTAGCATAGGATATTTTCGATTGGATGCCGCGTTCATTTTTAATACATTTTCAAAAGTCAACGTTTCGGCGAAAATCATCGTTTTTTTGGAACAGCTGTCAATTCTGAGAAGAAAAAAAAATCTTTTTCCTATGCTACACTTTTGCTATCACCTTTCATTACAAGAATTTTTTTATTTATTTTTTAGACGATGCCCGAGATCGGCAAGGATTTTCAAAAGATAAGGTTCTACTAGACAACTCATATCTCTGCCATTAACATTTTTTTTTAATTTGTTCATCAAACGAAAATGTATTTGTGAAAAATGAAAATTATATATATTTAATAGTTGCGTAACAAAAATTATTTTTGTACTTATTTTTTCGAGCGGTAAGGTGGTGTAACGCGTTAAATATTTGTTTACAAGAAATTTGTTTCTTACCTAAAGATAAATAGAAACATGATTCACAGTTTAGATAAATGGCATCATTAATTTTAAAAAATCTCGATAGTCGCCATTTTATCAGCCATTGAAATCGGATTCCTCCGTTGAGGAGAGTCGAGCGTTTCATCGATAAATTGATAAATATTAAAGGATACTGATTTTTTTTTCAGACGCAGATACATTTTACGATAGTTTAACTCAGGCGTTTCAATAAGTTCGAGTACAACGTTGACGAGAAAGAAATATTAAGATTAAAGAAACGTAGCACAGTTTCTTACGTAAAATCACGAATTCAACCGATATTTAGAATAAAATTCCGGCTCAATAGGCTCCATAAGACACTGTGTTAAATGTTTTCTGATTTCCATTTGTTTTGGTCTCGAAAACGATGCAGAAGAATTTGCGGAAGTATTTTTTACCGTGCATCAATGAAACGCTCGAGCCTCCTTATAAGTTTAGAAAGAGGGAAAAAAATCTTCCATAGGTGGACTGTAATTTATAACATAAACTTGGATAATGAGAAAAAGGCTTACTTTTGCTCCGCGTTGCAACAAATCTCGTGCAAAGGGTAGAATTCCGAGGACTATATCGACCCCGCTGTTATCAACGAAAATAGCGGCGCATCTGTGAGGTGGACCATATCGTAATCGCTCTGTCCATTCGTCCAAATTGTCTTCCAGCCAGGGTCGGCCTAAACAAAATAATCGAGTCTCTCATTTGTCGTGCTGCGGTGACGAAAATATGCTTTCGTCCAAAAGCAATATTTTTTTTTTTTTTTTTAATTACCAGGTATTTTTTCCTGTGCTTGTTCAAAATTAAAGTCCGTAGTCTCCATGAGAATAGCGACTTCCTTGGCGCCCCAGTCGAATATGTTGCCAGCCAGAACGCCCATTATGAGCGCTTTGACTTTGTCGGCGCCTTCCAACGCATCGAGGACGATTAATCGGTCCCTCAAATGTCTCAAAGCGTCCTCATTTTCCTTCTTTTTTTGCTATTGAGTCGAAGATTCAAAGTCAATATTAAATTAGAAAAAAAACCGTATATCCAGAGCACGCCGAAAGCCTCGATAAGAGGAAAAAAATTCTAGTACTTTTGCTTACTTGTAGATAAGGGTCTGGAAAATCAAATTCCTTCATACAATGCTCGATCGTGTCTAGTAAGGTGCGAACGGTCAGAGTACCATAAGCGCTACAACAAGATTGATACAGCCATTTCCAGACAATGAATTATATAACTGCAACTCATTGTCTTGTCATGTATGAAAATAAGGATTCGTTGACCGTCAGTATATTTGATAATTTCAACGACAGTACGCGATTGATGCGCTGCTGCGACAATCTCTCATGCCAAGCAGCACTGGCTGGGGCCAATACTTGGATGGATGACAGCATAGCCACGAAGCGACTTGCCCGACGAATGAGCATGGGGCAGTTTTACTAAGTTGGTGGGTATGTTAAATAGAGGGTCCATAAAAAAAATCGGACGGATTATCTTTTAACGATTCTTATTACTCAAAAATGACATAATCAGTATAAAAGATATACAGCCATCCTTCCCTCTCTTCAAATAAAAAAAACTGCTATTTCTTTTCGAAAAATACAAACCCAGACAAACGACTACTGCATTATAAATTTTCATGATTTACTACGGTTGTACCATAAAACTTTGTTTGAATTTTCAAGGCTATCCCTTCGACAATATTAATTGCGATATTTTCAAGTGATGACATTTTTTTTTTAACCGCGATGGTTTTTGGTGTATAGATTGGGCAGGTTTGTCATGATTTATAATGTTGATAACGAGATTCATTCGGTCGTGAAAATAATCAAAGAAAGTAAACTGGATCAGGCCAAAGATGAATTAAATTATTGACACTGCAAGCGATAATAGACGAGAACTTGTTTATCTTACAAAGGTTGGAGATGTAGATAATGCAAACGGTTGACGTATTTTTCCTTGAGTTTGCTTGCTCGATCTTTGGCCGTGGGACTTTGCGGTTGACTGTGAATAGCACGAGCTACGAACTTGTCGACGGATTCCTCGAAGCACCGGAGCCAATAATCTCTGTCAAACAAAACACTCTAATCTCAAAATTTGCATACTCACGATAACAGTAGAAATTTATATGGAGCCGCGATCTGATAACACGCACATGATGACGAAGCGCAAACTTTTTTTGCGCAGAATTATAAATTACGCGTATCTCACTTGAATGAAAATTGAAATAACTATATATACTTTTCGTAATATTGTTTGTCGCGATATAATGAAAATTTAAGGGCAAATGGGAAGAAACGTCTGAGAAGCAAAGGACTCGATGTATTTCGTTTACCTGGCTTCTTTGTCCTGAGCGAGATCCGTCGTGTCGGGATTGTACGAGACTGGATCCTTAAGGAGAGGACAAAAAGTCACGGCGTTCTCGGCTCGGTCGATCTCCAATTGATCGACTTCGATACCAAGGTTCGTTGCGATCGAATCTTTGAATCCCGACGAACCAGCGTAATTCTCGAGCCAGCTGTACTTGTCCGATTGCTCGGCGCCGTACAAAAAAGCTCCGATAGCCCCGAGATATCCCTCGTGTCGAAGGAACAACGGTTTTACCTTATCCTGCAAACGAAGTATTCGAGAAGCACGTAAAGTCATTTTTTATAAGCGAAAATCATGAAAATAAAATATTAACGCTCTCATAAAAATTTTCTTACAGTTTGAATAATGAATCATTTGCTACAGATCGAAAATAATGAAACAACTTCACGATTGAAGGAAAATATTACGATGCAACTCGTCAAGTGCTTTGACAACATTGTTTTTCTATTGAGCAGTACTTTATTCGGTATTGAGGAAATCGTGTCAACTCACGTTCGACCAATACTTGATGGCGAATGATATCGTGTGCATGGAGAGAGGATGATTCCGCAAAAAATATCCGCCGAAATAAACTTTAGCCATGTTGTGGAGGGAAGCGTAAAGACTTGCGATTTGTCCGATATCGTTGCTTATCGTGAACAACAAACTTCTCGCTATGTCGGCGTCGCAAAAATTTTTTGCACCTGAAAACAACGACGATCTCGTATTTTATTGCTTCCCAGAGACTTTTGTATATTTTAAAAGCTCTCAAATATGTACCACATAAGTTTAACATAGACAAATTGATATGAAAGTGAACGAGAGTGGCGCGCGGCTGTAGCGATCTCCCATGTCAAGCAGCACTGGCCTGGGTCAACACTTGGATGGGTGGGCGCTCAGCCGGGTACTTGCTTACGCGCACACAACTCAGTGGGTGGCAATTTCACGGAGTTTCGTTGGTAATGCAATCGAAACTCCTTAAAGTCCAGCCGCCGGTTTTGACAAAGATTTTCCACATGTTTCCTGTGCCCTTGTGCAAGTGCGGTACATCCGGGAGTGGGGTAAAAGTAAACTGGATCGTAAAATCCCGCAAGAGCATACGAAGAAATATTAAAAATAAAATGTATCTATGCATATATTCCTTTTACCGGGTATATCATTCGAAGCCATAGCTTTTCCAAATGAGGATGCTATTATGTCTCCTGACAATCCTTGGGACGAGTAGTCTCCGCCGTATATATCTTTAATCAGCATATCGACGTTACGATGATCGCCTCGCTCTGCGAGTTCCAGCAATTCATCGAAACCCTGTGTGATATCAAAGTCGCGATATAATTGATCAAGTTATCATCATCAATTCAACCACAAGTTTCCAATCTTGATTTCATGCAGATATTTAAGGTATTCCTTTCGCGAAGGGCTGTATTCTGTGGGCGCATAAGCCAGAGCCCTTTTGAGTCATTAGTAGATTACCGTTGGCGCTTAATAAACATAAGTTACAATCAATTATTATTCCCAATAATGAACTGAAATGCAACAACTCGCCCAAATTTTGTAGTTTAAGGCATTTTTCCATGTTCTCTGAGAAGGCGCGATTACGAAAATTCTTCTGCTGGTCACACTTTTTTGAGTTTTATAATTCATATTTTCTTTAAACATTCGGTGACCCCCTGCTTTTATTGTCGTTACGGAATCTTCAGAATTTTTACATTCTTGGACCAGTTTATATCAGACGTCTAGAGTTATTTAGTATATAAATTATTAGATAGAAATGTAGCCAGCATGTCATCTCCATAAAGTGCTGCGTTATCCGAAACGTCAATTATCCGAATCGCGATTTGGTTTATCCGAAACGTCAATTATCCGAATGGCGATTTGGGTTATCCAAAATATCAATTATCTAAATAATAATTTTGTTCATCCGAATACTCAGTTATTCGAACGATTACGATCTATATATTACGGTAACGGAGTGGAACGAAATGCAGCCTGAATGTTGTTCAATGCAACTTCATCTTCTAAAACGATTGCGAGATTTGGCAGCAAAGAAACGAGCTTCCGTTGTGAAGCAGAAGAAAATCGTCGACTTTTTCAAAAATAAATAGGTAAGAACTCAAAGATGTACGAATGTTGATTATTTTTAAATACATATTTAACTTCGTTCTATATCATTAAACGAACCAATGGTTATTTGCAATTCACCTAAAATGTACTTGTATTATTAACATGTTCATTGTATTTTTAAATATATGTATATTTTATCATATTAAAGGAATCATCTTTTTTTTCGCCCACGGAATATTGCTGTTC
Source organism: Ophion ventricosus (assembly GCA_963932345.1). Classification (NCBI taxonomy): domain Eukaryota; kingdom Metazoa; phylum Arthropoda; class Insecta; order Hymenoptera; family Ichneumonidae; genus Ophion; species Ophion ventricosus. Next base: position 16,153,282 of record OZ010714.1, read on the forward strand.
GGTTATCCGAATTTTCGATTATCCGAAAGACGCCAGGTCCCAATTGATTCGGATAATCGACGCTCGACTATAATTTTTTGTTAAAAGTTCGGTAACTTAGCTTAAAATTTCACCAGTATACTGGGATATATTGTATTATATTTATTTCTCATTTTAAAACGCTTTGCGCTTTTTTATATCTTACTCGCATGTTTACAGACTTATATCTAATTCTTTATACAACAAAACTATAGAACGTCTCAATCTTCTCTCCCTTTCTGTCAATTACGGTTTCTGATATAATACCTCTCGTATCGCCAATGACTGCTAGTTTGTCTTATGAAACTGTTTGCTACAGACTATGGTCCCCCCTTCCTATCCTCCCGAACTCTCTTGTACTGGGATGTATTTTTTACTTAATTGTAGACGAAAGTCAGTTAATTGTTAAATATGCGTCGCCGTGAAAGGAATACGTTAAAACTGAGAAAATGTCCAGTACCTTTGCTTTAGTGAGTAAAGATCCCAAGCCCCAAAAAGTTCCTCCGCCGGTGGCTGTGCCGCCGACTCTTTCAAATTCCTCCTCCGACTCGACTTTCAAAATACTGACACCGCTGCCGATGTTGACCAAAAGATAAGGGAATATATTGGGATCGGCCTTTCGAAATTTGTACTCAGGATTGCCGTTTCTCTCGAATTCAAAGGCTTCGCAGGATATATTTTTCAGTATAAAGTTGCAGCCCTTTATGAGACAACAAATCTCATCTTCCTTATCAACCCTGAAATCAATTTACAGCTTTTTGCCTCTACACCTCCTCTCGATTGCGACGAAGAGACGAAAGAATCCTTTAATAAACAAACCGTACTCACTGCAGTCCCAATTTTCTTTGTATGGATTGGGAATACTTGAACGCTCCGCCACCCGTCACTTTGATACTCTTACCCTCGAATCTCTCGACGTTAACCAAATTCTCTTTTACAAAATCCAAACAATTTTCGATGTGTCGTGTTTCAAATTTGACAAAATGCAGCCTTCTTCCCTCGTACACTTTGTAAGCCCTTTCGCCGCTCGTTTCTGTACCGTCATTCCCATACAGAGCTCTGCGATAATTCACAGTCGAGTAATAAGCTATTTTCGTCAACGACAATCCTGCAAAATTCATTTAGACAATTAATATTTTATTTTTCATCCGACAAGTCGATTCGAGGAAAAACGAACGCGAGAATATTTTCTAGCGTGTGTGCATTTTTTTACCTCCAAAGAGCAGTGCAGAGGAAATAATTTCAAAAAGCAATGTAAAATTTGTCTCTTTATTGGTACTGTAAAAACGATAGAATGATTTTCACGTGCGACATCGAGGCATAATAGTGCAAGTAATTTTCATAAAAAATGCCAATGGGGTCATTAAACTGATTTCATAGAAATAAAAATAAATATTGCTTGGTTCAATGTAACGATATTAACCTACAAAATGACTATTTGTTTTCTTACGGAAGAACAGCCGGTGCGAGAACTGCGGCATTTTTGCATCGCGTTTGTAAAGTCGATACTCTAATGTCAACAACTCACCTATGTCAATGGCAAATTTTTGTGCATTTTTCAAATTTGCGAAAACTTCGACCGCTGGTGGTAATTTGATACTTTTCGGTCGAGTCTCTGTGTCATTCGTGTCTGCCATTTTTTTTTTTTTAACCAGATTTCTTGTATTTTTTTTTCTGTTCGACGCCTCGAATCTTGTCCCTCTAAATGTAACTCGGTGCGCACGTCATGTCAGGGTACGAGCTACTCTCGTTCGCCGAATGTTCATCAGCAGCTCATAATGTGACTACGGAGTTAACTTCCGCGGAGGGGTTCTGTGGAGGGGAATAGAAAAAATGATCGCGGTTTGTCAAAAGTCGTGATGTTTAAAAATGGCCGCTCTTTGATTGTTCCGCTTTGCCATAGGCTGCAGAAAGCATAGAATGGAAACTTCCTATTTTGATCCAACCACAAAATTGTGGAAAATTAGGCGTTTCAAGGAAGTTGGGTTTCGGTCGGTCAGTCCCTGCGGCGGGGTTACGGTTTACTATTACGGTTCTCAGTTGGGTGCAGGGGGTTGGCACGGATTGATATTTTTGCTATGCAAAATGATCGCTTTTTTTAGTGTTCTACTCTGCCACTTGCAGCGCTAGTTGTACCCTAAAAAGATGATGCGCGCGCAAGAGCTATGTATGTATGCACGCACGCACACATATAATCGAGCAACAATACCCATATAACACCATCATATGCATTGATGGTGTTATATGGTACAAATATATACACACACCATTTATTATGCTGCCATTATTGTTTTATTAATTTATCTATTATGCATTAATTCTCGATTGACTATTAGTCTATTGACTAATGATCGTGACAACAACAATCATGAAGATAAATATGATAACGAAACTATTTGGTACCAAATTATAAATTTCTCAAAGGGTCATTACTCAATTTAAAAATAGAGCTCCAGCTTTCATTATATGCTCATATAACGAGAACTGAAATACGTTTGAAAACTTATTCACTAATAATATTTTCAAGAACCGATTATTTGGCGGTAAATAATTATATTGTCCATACGTACCTCCATGGTTGGTACTGACATAATTATGTTTGTATACTCGTCCAGCTTTCAGATTGTCTTTATTTATAGCCTCTTTCCATAGTCTTTGAATGCCTGTATCGGCTGGTACGTTGAAAAAATGCACCTTTTCAATATTTTGCGGGTACCCTGAGGTACAACCGGGCACAATACACGGCATTAGTGCACGGTTACGAACTATTTCATCAATTCCGCACCGCGGTTTGACCTCCAAAAGTAAAAATGATGGTTTTGTACGTCGTGCGGGCCTCGCGCCCGCGCAATAGGAATATTGTAAGGTAACTACTAGCGCCACCGGTGGAACTAAAATAAGCGGTCAAACAGCATAGCATTTTTATACACAGTAGGGGATAGGCCGTGCCAGCCCCCTGGTTGGGTGAAAACCACGGTCTTACATACAAGTCAGGAAACACCAGTGGTGGGGGTACGTTCGCTTAACGTGATTTTTTCGTTTCGATCTACGGCCACGAGGTGCGTGACGATAGATCGGTACGATGTGTAACGAAGACAGAGCACACGGCAGAGTAGCATTCGGTCTCTTTTTCTAACACATGTAACGCATGCGCCGTAAACCGTAACTCTATTACTCTCATTTATTCCGTGTTTCGTAAACAATATTTAATTTACGGACGAAGTACAATTACACGTTCTACACGATCAAAGATAATTAACTAATTAATGCTTCAACGGATTTACGTGAAAAAGTAAACTGAACACTTTCAAAATTTCGGTGATTCTGATGAGAATGAATGACATTTCGTTATCGCTGTCACAAAGGTGGTTTGGCCAAGTGGATTCGTTCCGCGCTTACACTCATAGTATTTTGAGTTCAATTTCCTAATCGGCATTTGTATTGTTTAATATTGTTCAATGTTTTTTGACACTGTGAAAAGCGAGCACTTTTCTTTCATCAATTTATATTCCTGTTTTGCAATTCGGTACCGCACAACTCTACCCATGTTGACGATAATCTATGATTAAAATGGTACAAAAATAATATTTACCACCTTTTTTTCGCAAAATAAACAAAATGCATAAAAAATATTATTATTAAAAGTGTAGGAGAAAAGTACGAGCAAACATGTAAATATTTTTTCGATGCAGTACTGTGGTTATATCACGCACGGGGCCTCATCGTACCGATCTATAGCAGCGACGCACGGTGTCGTTGAGGCAAATTTTAGTTATGAGCTAGCTGCAATAAAAAGAACGGGTGGTGAACCACACAAAAAATCGTATATTTAATCATTGCACGATTAATTTTAATTGTATAAAATATATACACGAATTCTCATAACTTTTCTAGACGTAACTTTAAGTGATTACACGGCACGAATTATCCACTAATTATTTGCCGATTCGTCTGCATAGAGCATGACAAATATATGACTCTCTCTTTACATTACGATATGGGGAATAACGTGAAATCGTATTAAATATATACGAGGCATTTCACGCCATTTCATCTAGCCCGTGACCCCGACCGTTTTCGATTTTCCTAATTTTTGTTTGTAAAATTTGTACCGCATGAAAGGAATATCCACACCAATTTTTAGATTTTTATCTCTTTTAGGAGTTATAATTTTCCAAAAAACGTTGATTTCGGAAGTTTTGGAAACGTTTTAACGCTGATAACTTCTGAACTAATTGAGATATCGAAAAATATCAATATGTATATTTTTTTCATTTTCAATCATATGAAAAAAATATTTAAAAAATTATCGATTGTACTGGACCATGTATTTTTTGCTTCGAAAGTGGAAAGTATTTTTTTTAAAGATGATTGCCATTTTTCATTTTTTTTTCGAAAAATTCTTTAAAATAGAGTGACCCATTCTATGATTTTTAAGACTAGTCTCATCATGGGCCCATTTTTCCTTCTATTTTTTTGCGAATTAATCATATTTATTTAGAAGATTTTTATCATTTTTATCTCCAATAATGCTATACATCTCCATTTTTATCTTGAATAATGCTAATAATAAAACGGTTTATTTTTACTTTTCCTGAAATTAACGAAAAAGATTTTTTGTGCAAAATGATTTTTTTTTCACTAACAATAATATTGATCAGCACAAGTATGACAATTTTCAATCGGATCTCATAGTCATAGTCATTACGTAAATAAAATGAATTAATTGAGAATTATATGGGAGTACGTGAATTCAAAGAGTGAAATTTTTCCTTATATACACATAAAATCTTACTCTTTTTTTAACTCGCGTATTCCCATATAATTCTTTATTTAGTTCATTTTATTTATAAAAAGGATAGAAACTAGGATAGTTATTACTATAAGATCCGATTAAGAATTGTCGTACTAGTATTGGCCAATATTATTAGTGAAAAAAAAATAATTTTGCACAAAAAATCTTCTTTTTCGTAAATTTCGACACAAATGAAAAATAAACCGTTTCATTATTAGCATTATTGGAGATTAAAATGATAAAAATCTTCTGAAAAAAATATGATTCGCAAAAAAATAGAAGGAAAAATGGTGAGACTAGTCTTAAAAATCATAGAATGGGTCACTCTATTTTAGAGATTTTTTTGAAAAAAAAAATAAAAAAATGGCAATCATTTTTTATTTAACACGTTCCACTTTCGAAGCAAAAAACACGTGTTCCAGTATAATTGATAATTTTTTTCATATTTTTTCGTGAAAGTATGTTTCAAAATGAAAAATATATATATACTGATATATGTTGATATCTCAATTAGTTCGGGAGTTATCAGCGTTTAAACGTTTGCAAAAGTTCCGAAATCGACTTTTTTTTTGGAAAATTGCAACTCCTAAAAGAGAAGAGATAAAAATCTAAAAATTGGTGTGGATATTTCTTTCATGGGGTACAATTTTACAAAAAAAAATCAGGACAATCAAAAATAGTCGGGGTCACGGGCTAGATGAAATGGGGTGGAATGCCTCATATATACACTCAGGGTGGTCCAAAAGTAGTGGATCAAACGAAGTGAGGAGATAGCAAAGATTATTTCCGACCAAAAAAGTCATATACAGGTTGGTCCGTATCTCAACGATCCCAAAGCTACGATTTTTTTTTCAATATTTTTGCAAAATCGTTTCCCAGCTTTACAAAAAAATTGATTAAAAAAACTACTTACCATATGCTGGTTGTTTCTTTTAAAGATGTAGCCTGATGATGTGGCTTTCGCATGAAAATGTAGTCTTCATAATTGCCATCATGAGTTCTTACAATAAAATTAATTTGTAATAACTTTTTGGATCATAATTTTTTTCTCTGCGTTTTCATCATTGATTTCGAAAGAAAAATATTCTACCGAAACGTGTCCCTGTAGTAGGAAAATTGGTCCACCTTATGAGGATTCTAAAAAAGGACAACTCATAGCCCCGACTCTCGTCAGTTTTTTTACTATCGATTTTTATTCACTGCAACGTAGTGCTTTGCTAGAAAACCGAATTTTGCACCGAACAAATTTGAGCTGTTAATTTGCATTGGGAACGCGTTATTTTGATGCAGAGCACTTATGGCGGGTACATAGAAGAGAGGCGATACTAGCAAAACCGATTTTCAGCTAGATAATTTGTGACTCTTCAATTGGATCGCCGTTCGTTCAGTGTTACCTGGCTGTCTGCTTATTACTACGGTTTTCGTTCTTAGATTTGTTGTGTTTTTGGTGATTTGGACATTCAAATAGTTCAAAGCACCAAATGCTCGGCAATTTAAGAATCAAAACCGTAGTAATAAGCAGACAGCAAGCGAGAATCAGTTTTGCTAGTACCGCCTCCCGTCTATATACCCGCTATAAGTGCTCTCCATTCAAATAATGCGTTCCCAATGCAAATTAACATCGCGAATTTGTTTGGCGCAAGGCCTAGAAATTGTCTAGCCAAGCACTACCTTGCAGTGGATAAAAATCGATAGTAAAAAAACTTATTACTGTTTTTTTAGAATATAAGGTGGACTAATTTGTATACTACAGGGGCAAGTTCCGGTAGACCATTTTTCTTTCTAAACCAATGATGAAAACCTAGGGAAAAAAATTATGGTCCAAAAAGTTATTACGAATTCACTTTATTTTAAGAACTCATTATGATATTTATGAAAACTACATTTTTATGTGAAAGCCACATCAGGCTACATCTTTTTAAAAAACGAGCATATGGTAAGTAGTTTTTAAAAATTAATTTTTTTTGGACAACTAGGAACCGATTTTTCAAAAATATTGAATAACAAAATTATAGCTATGGAATCGTTGAGCTACGGACCAACCAGTATATGACGTTTTTGGTTGAAAATGATCTTAGCTACGTCCCCACTTCGTTTGATCCACGTCTTTTGGAACACCTTTTCGGAATATATATATATATATGCGTGGGAGGGAGTCGTGCTTTTATGGATCTATTTTGACAAGACTTAGACACCTTTCTTTCTTAAGTATATAGTTCCATGTGTGTACAAACTATTTTGCGCTCCCGCTTGTTTTCCCGCGCGTCATATATCTCGATCTTCAAGGATAATCAATGAGAAAATTATTGAGGAAGTGAGCAGTGTTTCCGACGGCAACGTTAGGGTTGCAATTTTGCAACATGCAAACTCCACCTAACGCGGATCCTGCAAGGAGTTCTCAAAAAACGTGTAACCCTGTGGCCGTGAGAAAGAGTAGCAGCGCCTCATGACGATCTTGCGTCGCCACCTTACGCTGCTTTGGCAGTTTTACCTTTGCCCGGCAACGGTAGCAACTTGAACTTTGTATTGCGAAGCAAGTTGTACGATCCGTAGCTACAGAATTTGTGCGACACGAATGGTATGTAAAAAGCTCGGAAGAATGGATGTGACCTGAAAACAAAACAAAAATGAGCATTACATTCTTTTTCGGACATTACAATAGCTTTTTGTATGTATGACGTTTCACCTGGATGCATCCAAAAAAGGAGCAGACTTAATCACCGTGAATTGTTCAGACTGACGAGAGTAATTCGGTTCGAAAGCAGTTTCGGTGCCGAGGTCAAGGTCCATAATGAAATGACATCGTTCAACGTCGAACTAAAATTAAATGTAATTATAATTATTGAGAAAGATTTTTAGGACGATTCGATATTTGTTTGTCCTCAATTATTAGTAATAAGTGTATAGTGAAAAAAGAAAATTTAGAATGCGCGATTTGGTGTAATGGCGCATGCTCCATTAGTCACTGGTAGTCGACCATTTTTAGCCTGAAAACATTGAACCTCATTAATAGAATTATCGCTCAGATGCACGAAACTTTCGATATATTTAAGTTTGGGAATTTCATCCTTGAATAAGTTAAGGGGTCCGCATTAGGTCGAAATGTAAAAATACGATTTTTTTATCGCACAGTTTTATAACTTAGAGTCTTAATTGTAAATAGCAACAGAGTTTTCGTAAAAATCAAATGAATTGATGAAGGGTCAGATCACCCACTGTGCGAACTGCTCCGCTGCAATTAACCCTTTTTTCTTTTGCACTTTTCTCGAAACTATGTTGTATGAAACGGTGTAAGTCGTATCTCAAAATCGATTCGTCCGGTTCACTTCAAATTCGGACAGAGCATACGAATAGAAAATAACATTTTCCATCGTATGGCTGGATAATTTCTTGAAATGTTTATCTGTTTGCTAATAACAAATAAATAAAGTTGCTTTTGTTTGGTCGAAAATCGAATCTTATTTTTCCAACGGTTCACGGTCATACGAGTTGGATTATCATATTTAAAGTAAATTTTCTGATTTTTCATTTTAGGTTATTTTAGTTGCCAGAATCACCTACACAGATTGGCCATACAACAAGGCCGCATTTCGTTTTAATAATAATAACTTTATTGTTTATCAATATTTAAAAAATTAAAAACCCAGTCAGCAAGATTTTTAATTTTATTTAAAACCCCGATCTCGGCATGCCAATACTATTATCAGAAAAAATATTGAAAATCGATCTGTTTTTTTTTGGACCCAAGCTTATATGCAGACCCATTACGGTAATCCTTTCCGAACCCGAATATTTAACAATTGACTGATTTTCGCTGAGAATTAAGTCAAAATACATCCTAGTATACTGATAACATTTCAAGCTAAGTTACCGAACTTTCAACAAAAACTACGACTTTAAAGATCGTTTAATTTACGCAGTACTTTATGAAGAAGACATGCTGGCTACATTTTTATCTGATAATTAATATACTAAATGACTAAATGTCTGACATAAACTGCTCTAAGCATGTAACATTTTTTGCAGATTCCGTAAGGATAACAAAAACAGGGGGTCACCGAATGTTCAAAGAAAATATTAATGATAAAACTTAGAAAAATGTGACTAGCAGACGAATGTTCGTAACCGCGACTTTTCAGAGAACATGTAAAAAGGTATAAATGTACAAAATGTATGGGAAACCTTAAATACCCGTTCATCGTTGGGTATAATAATTGATTGTAACTTATTTTTATTGAGCGCCACTGTAATCTATTAATGATTCAAAAGGGCTCTGTTTATGCGCCTGCAAAATACGGTCCTCCGCGAAAGGAATACCTTAAACCTCATTCAATTTCTGCAAATATTTCGCTTCATTATTCTTAAGGATTCATAAATAAGACTGCACATTGAAGGGAAACTCAAGTTTTCTTGGCACAGTCTTATGACTCATTATTAGTTATTCGTCCGTTTAGCAACGTAAATTACATGTTCTGTAATTCGAATTATAATTGAATTATCGTTGTCATAACTATTGATACTTTTACTATGATTACCTGCACAATCATTTTTTTAAATCTGATAGTACGTGATCTTCAATATTTTATTGCGACTATCTAATTAATTTACTGGTTAGTTTTGTCTTGAAAAAAAACAATTTTTGTAAGAAAGTGATTAAATTTCCTTGTGGGCCAATTTTGACCGATTCAATTACGATGTTTGAATTTTTCTAGATCCATCCGTTTAGGATCAATTTATAAGAACGAATTGGTATGAAACTGTTTCATTTCCATTAACGAGTCAAAGCTTCCGTATAAACTCACATAGCGAGATGGCTCTTCTTTATTGAGGTCGTTGAAATTTGGTTGTATTACGCTCGTGCCATTTTCTTCATCGGGAAATGGTTGTGGTAATTGGCCTCTAAATTCAGATCTCAGGTACTGAAGTTTCCAACTGTAAAAAGAACATATAGAAAATTGACAAATTTATTGGGAAAAAGATACAAGGCTCGTACAATTTTCGCAGATTCGTTCTAATTTTATGCATATAAAATATCGTACTTGTTGGATGGGAAGAAAAAGCTGCTGGGGAATCGATGCCAATCCTTGCCAACGCAAAAATTAATAGTGACGTCTCTCGGCACTCGACCCTCGCTTCCCAATTTATTAGCTTCCAGCATGATTTCCATGGGTGCATAATAACCTTGTGGATTCAAAGAGCGTTCAGTGTTTTTGCAACACCACGATTAACACATTGTTGTTCTTTTTTCCCGCACTCACCACGGAAGAGAGCGAAGGATCGTGATAGTCCGAGCAAGCCGCAAATCAATATAGCACCGAACATAATGTGCGTGGTGCTTTGCAGGTAATGATGAGTAAATGGCAATGGTTTTATGTGAGTCCTCACGAAGAAGTACAATTTTTGCAATACATCCACGCTTATGGCTCCGGCCAAGCAAATCATTGGGTAAATTGGAAAAAGGAAACGTTCTTCCTGTATTACCGAAAAGTCTTTAGTGTTTGTAATTGGTTTTATAAATGTGTTATTTATTATAATTGCAGTGAATTAAACAAACAGAATTTTACTAACAAACAGGATTCAAACATTAAAATAATTGTGTTTATGGTATACTATAATTGCATTATGTTTAATTTAAAACGAATATTTGTTCTTTAATGCTTTAAGATATTATTATAAACTTGCAATAAACTAAAACAATAAAATACCACAACCTTTATAAAAGGCGCAAATATCAAGATTTTGTCAGGGCGCTCTTAAACATGTAGAATGGTCTAGAATTTTCTATTGTAGCTTCACTTTAATAGTAAAAGATTCACTTTAAAAATTTCCTTAGCGTGAAAAACAAGACTCATTTGGGGTGTGCGTGTAAAATGGGACACTGCGTATATGAAGCTTTTGTTTGTTTGTGTTTATGTGTGTGTGTGGAATGGGTCTGAAGGCATATTATCGATCATCTAATTAAACAATTAGTGAAACATTACGAATTTAAACCTCACCTTGTGTGACTGAAGAGAAAATACGATTAGCCACAGATAAAGTGGGGCCAGAGAATACCAATAGGGCAAGCAGTAACGATTTCTTGGCTTTGCTGGCACAACAGCCCATGTTAAAACCTGGAATATTTGTCCATTAGTGAATGGAACAACGACTGGACACTTCAGTCTGCTTACTTTTGAATAATAAATAAAATATTTCGCCTCTTTATTTTTCGGCAGGCTGGGAATTGATCTTCAACCCAACTGGTTTCTCTCATCAGTGTTCGAATTGCGAAAAAAGTTATCCTTATCAACTATGAAAATGCAAGTTTGAACCGCATGCATTCAACTTATGCTTTCACGACTCAATAATTATCTGTTATGTTACTCACCAGACCTAACGGCGCGAACAGAGCTCCGACGAAGACGAAATTAAAGTTTAAGAATCCGTTCGCCAGATAAAAACTGAATGGCTCGGTGCCGTAGATATCGGGGCCGTGACTGGTAAACACGTTATAGAGAATGATGTTCAAAGGTGCAGCGACCAATTTGCCGAAGTACATTGAGTCTATCCACACCATCGGTAATAATATCGCAGCACCGCATATTATGACCCATTTTACGAACTTCATCCACTCTTTTCTACGCAGCAGCATTTCCACGGCTATCGGAAGCCTGAAAAATCGATTGGAAAAATTTACGCGAATGAACAGAAAGGCGCAAGTTGTCTTGAAAATTAGCTCAATTTGATGAAGATAAAAGAATTTGTGTATTCGTTGAAGAATTTGTGAGATATCAATCTATTAATCTTACCCTAAGAGAGCTGCGAATGGCCAGCCAAGCAGCGACGATATAGCAGTCATGAAAATTGCGAGCTCGTACTTCCTCGCGTACCATGCGGCTATAGCAGCCGTACTCCAGTACCTGGGAAAATTACGAATTGGTCACAGATCAGTGACTTGGGTAGCAATCCAATGATTGCTTCGTTCCTAAGTTGCGTACATTGAGAACGAGGACGGTAAAAATGCCGCACTAGAGATGTACATGCCGGAACTCGTGATAAGAAAAACGAATGTCAGTCTCGCAATATGTACTCCAAATTCTCTGCACACGTTTCTGAAATTCAACGCAGGTAAATTTAACTGTTCCGACATTGGTGCGGAAAATACTTTTTAGGGGCAAAAAAAAACCTCTTCGCTCAAAAATGTTTAAAGCTCACAAGTAAAAGTAGACTTCGGCAACGGCGCTGCCTATGGACAGTAGACATCTGACGAAGTAGAATACGTGAACGGGATTGGGCTCCAGTATGAAATAATACAACTGAGCCGAGACCATGTGTATCAAGAGGTAGGTGTAAGATCTCAGAGCATATTCCGGACTGTATTCCCACGTCTGTTGACCAGTCCCGTACAGCAAATAATGACTCTTAAAAGAAACACCCCCATGTATCGAGACACGCTACAAAGTAGGAAAATCCTCACCCGTTTTTTCTTTATGTCGAACATTGTTTTCCTTTTATCCCACATTTGTCACATCACTTTTTCCAGTTAGAGAGAGAGAACCCCCCTGAGCTAATGACAGACAAAGCCCCAGGGCCGGCAATAGGCAAAAAGTAATCGGATTAACCATTAACAATTACAATTACTACTGTAATTAATGGTTTGATTCCTTTGTGACATTACTCAAGTAATTAATTACCACAGGTACCTAGTGTAATTAATTATTGTGTAATGTAATTGAAAGTTTATCTAATTATAAATTAATGAATTGTATATTAATTCTAATAAGCCGGAGTGCTAGTTTAGTAGTTGGCAAGCTTGCCTCTAAACCAGAACATCAGGAGGTCGCGGTTTTTAATCCCAGCCTCGTAGTCTTAAAGAAAAATAAAATAATACAGATATCATGAACTAATATGGCACAATATAGAAAAATGAAAAACTCACTTGTTAAGAAAATCGCTAAAAAGATCATACCAACTAAAATTTTACAAGACTTGAATGAAGCTCCGACAGGGTGCCTAATTTTGACCAGAACTGAAATTTCATGGCACTTGAGGATTTTTAAGGCAAGGAATAAGGATTTTTTCATGACTTTTAGAAATGACTTTCTGGTATAAAAGTATAGTTTATAATTCTTTAGTGAGACTAATTTTCTAAGTTTTTATATTTATATTCTGCTTTTTGAAACAAATGTGTGTGTATATGCTAATAAAAAGTATACGAAATAAACGAAAAGTCACCAAACTGTACAACTCCATGGATAGTAAAAAATGTGAGACAAACATCATTTCAAGTTTGCTGTAAAGAAATATAGTTTGGGAACATCTGGAAAAATATTACATACATTCATGAACTTTGAGTAATATCATCTAGTCGCTTTACACGAATAACAAAGAAAAACTAATATGTTGGGATAACGAATCATTTTTTTTCTACTACCTTTTTTGCTAATAACGTAGATTGTCACAAACCCGCGAAAATTTGAAATTATTTTGGATAAATTAATACAAAAATCCGCCACGATAATGAGCACTGCAGAGATCTTTAAAAAATCGGTCAGACTGGTAATTTTTCATAAAATTTCATGACTTTTATGGGGTGGAGTGTAATTTCATGACATTTAAGACTTTTCATGACTTTTCAGGTCGGTAGACACCCTGACAGATTCAGAAAACCAATGTAGCGAATCAAGATCCAAGGCTGAACTTCTACTGTCACATTTTATTGCAGAATAAAACACAGATCTTTATTTGCCGAATAGTTATCCTGAGGTGAAAAAAATATTTATAAAGTATAACACGCCCTACAGGTGTAGAAGACACCTGTAGAACTCACAAGGGGAGGCTGTCAATTGTCAAACTCAGATTCGATTCATGGTGCGTGTAATAAAAGCTCATGGCCAGAGGTGTTAGGTGGCAAAGCAGTAAGATGTGCTTCTTCGCCGTTGTCGAAAAAAAAACGGCATTGAAATATTCTGTTGCGTTAAAATACTTTCCACGTAAAGAAATTTTCAAAGAGCACGTGGCACAGCGAGTAAGCTCTCTGCTTCATAAGCTCGTCATCCCTGGGTCGAATCTTGCAGCTGGCAACTTTTTCTTTTTAATTCAAATGTGTATACAAATAAGTCCCGGCAATCAGTTGAAAAAATTATGCATATAAGTTTTTTAAATGCCGTTTTTTGTGCAAAAATCGACACGTTCAACTTCATTATGTTGTTTGCAAACAAAGTTATATTTCAAAAATACAAATATCGTTCCTCGACCTCTACAGTTGAAGGACAAATGTTCCTTCCTGCACACATCTCCCTAATCGTAAATTATCTGCAAGTATATACGGAACTTTTCGATAAATTGTACCTACTTGAATGTTATTTGTGATATTTTTTCTGGTGTTATTTGCATGAAACAACTACTAAAAATATAACTTTGTTTACGAACAACATAATAAAGTTCTGAAGCGTCGGTTTTTCCCCACCAAACGGCATTTAAAAAATTTATTATATGCATTATTGTTGAAAATGATTGCCGGGAATTATCTGTATACACATTTGAATTTTAAAAAAGTTGCCAGCTGTAAGATTCGAACCAGGGACAACAGGCTTATGAAAAGGAGTATTTCAATGCCAATATTTTAATGCTGATTTCCTCGATAATGGCAAAGAAGCGTATCTTACTGCTTTGCCACATTTCACCTCTGGCCATGAGCTTTTATTACATGCAGTATGAATCGAATCTGAATTTGACAACTGACAGACTCCCCTTGTCAGTGAATCTGTTTTCTACTCGATAGATGGAAACACGAGCTAGTGTGTGAGTGAGTGGTAACATATCCAAGTATTGAGCCAGGCCAATGTTGCTTGACATGGAAGATCTTTCAAGTCGCACAATGATCTTGCACCCATTACCATAGGTATCAACATTCCTTGTGTTATGAAAGAAAAAGGTTCACTTAGCCGCTACGCCGGCGGAATATATTGATCAAGGAAAATTGTCATTTACACATTGCATAATAATTCGTTGTAATTACAGTTTGTTAAATGTTTAAGGGAAAAATGGAACTCATCTTCTATCGCCAACAAATATCGGAATAAAATATTATAAACTCACCGGCTCCCAATAATTGTAAGTCTCATCGCAGTCTGTTACATGGCTCCAGATAGCGGAGCAGAATCTCGCGGAAAGTAACAACTTGAAAGCAGTTTCCGGGCCCGGATAAATGAGATTCATATCCGAGGATTCTTCGATCCTGAGAACAAAACAAAAACCACTCCAAAGATATTTTACGTTGCATGATCATTCAAAATTTCGAAAAATTCCGATAATTATCAGAAGAGGAACGTGATGGCGTTAGCCGGCGTTTATTTATTTTTTTTGTACGCGGACGAAAACAAACTCATTTTTTTTTCAGTCGCAAATGTACAAGTTGTGACGAATGCCTGTAAGAATTTTCCGATTGCGTACTTTGAGATTTTTTTTGCATTGTTCTTTTTCTGGTCTTTCTTGATGTAAAAAAGTTGACGTTGACGTTGACCCGGCGCCATCGTGCAGCTGTCAATACTTCCAACCACTTTCAACCGCGCTTGTTTTCACTTCTGACACGGTACAGCGTGTGTGCCACATAGTTCGTGGCACGGTGACACGAGTATGCGCGGCGCTTTTCGCCGCTACGAAAATGCGCCAATGCGGCGGAACAAGTAAGCACAGCGATGCTATAGACCGGGGGGCCTATTAGAGTTCACGAGTGAATACTTTAACTTTTCGCATTTTCATCTCACGTCAGTTTTCTCACTCTATTACGAATCAGTTGGGTGAAAATGTGAGATCACTAGGAATTTCCGGCTCGTGATCTCACATTTTCACGACACCGTAGAAGGGGCATACTAGCACGCGATTCGAATTTAGCCGAGAACAAAGCGCATGTGCAACAACGAAGCCATAACCTCATTAAAGAGGTTGTCTTCGTAACCTCTTTAATGAGGATAAACTCGGATAAAGAGCAATTTGAAAAAGAATAAAAGTTCGCATCATGAACGTTACAGAAAACGAAGCATTCGACTTTCCTGATCCCGCGAAAGCAAAATTATCATCAAATTATTCATTATTATCGAATAATAATACTTTACTCTCTGCGGTATAAAGTTTTAGTTGCTAATTTTCATTAAGTATTGGGCGTCGAGAATAAACTATTTCCTAGTAATGGCCTCTGCACACTGCGCGCGATTTGCGACGAGCGATGAGCGATATCCAATGGTAGTTCTGGTATTCCAGAAAACCCCTAGTAGAGGGGAGCTCCCATTGGATATCGCCCATCGCTCGTCGCTCATCGCGCGCAGTGTGCAGAGGCCAAAGTCGTTTGGATGTGTCGTCGTTGCTTTAGGAAGACGCTAACGCATGCGCACTACGATTTTCGACACGAATTTTCGTGTCGAGTAAAGTCACGAGAATAATCTTGCGTTTTCATTAGGTGAAAAGAACCGTAATAGGGTGAGCTGCTCACTTTTGTCATTTTCACCCAACTGAGAACCGTAATAGCCTTCCGGCTCCACAACACTCGGTTAACCGAGTTAACCGAGGTTTAAGGGCGAATGGACGAATCATGACAACGCTTAGCGCACTAAACTCGGTTCAAGTCAGGCTCCCCAAGCACAGATTGCCCGAGTCGTGGCGATGTTTTTCCGATTTTGTCTACTTGTGGAGCTAGTGAGCATAGCTTATCTCACTTGCACACTATTTCTGTTTTAGTCGCGCAATCCCTCCCCACTCGCCGCCGACCGAAAGTACAAGCGATGCCAAAATAGGCTAAAATCTAAATAGTACGCTGGCGTGGTTCAGTGTGTTCTTCAGTGAACAGTATTTATCGGTCATTTATGCGTTGTATAATTTATTTCTATTTTATTAATTATTATAGATCACTGCGAATGAGTGAAAATCCATTATTTTTTCAACAATAATTCCGTATAGTATCCACCGAATTCGTGAAAGCGAGTACATATGTTAATAATATATTGTTAATTACTTAACGGGTGGTAAAATCTTATTGTGAACTAATTATGATTAATGCTTTGTGGTTGGATCACCATAGAAGCAACTATTAGAAACATGTGTTAATCACCTAAAAAATAAAAACTCAGTGAGGGTTCCATACGGTGATTTCACGATTGTTGACAATTACTTTAGTCATTCAGCTCGGCATCTTATCATTAACATGTCTTGAAATGAAAAAATGTGCTTTATTTATTATACTTGGCACTATTTAAATAGTTCACCAGAGCATGCAGATTTGCAGTGTTCGTCATGGTTCGGGCATTCGGCACGTTTTTAGATGAGTATGATGTGATATTCAAAGAAGTATAGTGGAATAAACCGAAATAAATTTAGAAATGCTTTGTAATATTTAAGTTTTGGTTTTGGCTGTACGTTCTTGGCGTGTAACAATTGTCACACTTCTCTTAAGAGAAGAGTGCGCGAGTGAAACAGAAATAGTGTGCAAGTGAGATACCTATAGCTCACTAGCGCCCCAAGTGGACAAAATCGGCGAAACATTGACACCACTCTGACCACGGCAGGTTGGGGGGCCTGGTTCAAGTCTGTTAACCGAGAGTTGCGGAACCGGGTCGTCGGGGGGTATTATAAGACTAACCTAAACCGATTATAAGTCGTTTCGCCGTTCACGCGTATAAAAAAAAGTATAATATGTCTAAATAACTGTTCTTGACAATTTAATTGGGTGAAAATGCGGAAATCTTGTGCGGTACCCCAGGGTAAAACGGGATACAAATCGAATAAACCAAAATGCTCTGCTTTGAAGAGGCCAAAAAATACTACACTATCAAAAAAAAGTGGCATGCAGCGATTCCCATAGTGGATTCAAAACCATCGCAGCACGTTTGCGAAAATCATTTTGAAGAAAAATTCATTCTCTAAAGAGTGGGTAAAAAGCGATAATGAGAGAAGGATTATTGCTCAAGTAAGTTTACTTTTTTTTAAGGTCAAGTGTGACACCGACCGAGCGGCCATGAGTGCGAGAGAGATAGCTGATTTGCAGATTCCCAATGATTTCCGAAACGGTTGATTTTTGGGAAAAAAGAAAAGAAACACGTTCCGCTCTGTTGAACGACGAACAACGGCTTTCTCTTCTTTTGCCCGAAATATGATCCGTCTAGGAGAAAACTTGGCAGTAGGATTTTTACCGACTGGACGTGTGACACATGGCCTTAAATGTTTTCGGCAAACCACCCTTACGTCTGTTAAATATTCTATTTAGTTTGGATTTGGCCTCTGTTTTGCAGTGTGTAAGACAGAGACATATGATATTGCTGTCTCCTTCGCACACGATACCCCTTTTCCGATGCGCAACATGCGGCCAGGAAATGAAAGCAAACATTGAACGCTAAGCGAATCTTCCCCCACTAAAGTCGTTTCAAGACCTGTATGTAAGTCCGTGTCAGGGGGCTGGCACGGATTGATATTTTTGCTATGCAAAATGACCGCTTTTTTTAGTGTCCTACTCTGCCACTTGCAGCGCTAGTTGTACCCTTACAAAGCTGAGCGCGCGGAAGAGCTACGTATATATACACACGCACACATATAATCGAACAATACCCATATAACACTATCATATATATTGATGGTGTTATATGGTATAAATATATACACACAACATTTATTATGCTACCATTATTGTTTTCTAAATTTATCTATTATTCATTAATTCTCGATTGACTATTAGTCTATTGACTAATGATCGTGACAACAAACAATCATGAAGATAAATATGATAACGAAACTATTTGGTACCAAATTATAAATTTCTCAAAAGGTCATTACTCAATTTAAAAATAGAGCTCCAGCTTTCATCATATGCTCTTATAACGAGGACTGAAACACGTTTGAAAACTTATTCACTAATAATATTTTCAAGAACCGATTATTTGGTGATAAATAATTATAATGTATTGTCCATACATACCTTCATGGTTATGTACTGACATACTTATGTTTGTATACTCGTCCAGCTTTCACATTGTTATTATTTATAGCCTCTTTCCATAGTCTTTGAATGTCAGTATCGACTGGTAGTTGAAAAAATGCACCTTTTCAATATTTTGCGGATACCCTGAGGTACAACCGGGCATAGTACACGGCATTGGTGCACGGTAACGAACAATTTCATCAATTCCGCACCGCGGTTTAACCTCCAAAAGTCAAAATGGTGGTTTTGTACGTCAGGCGGGCCATTACGAATATTGTGAGGTAACTACTAGCGCCACAGGCGGAACTAAAATAAGCGGTCAAAAAGCATAGCATTTTTATACACAATAGGGCCGTGCCCGCTCCCTGGTCCGTATCACACCCTCCGCCCCCTGGTCCGTATCATACCAACCGCTCTCACTTCTCTCGCTGTACACTCAGCACGTGACTTCTCGCTGCTGCCACCTAGGCCGCGGGAAATGTATACGCTTTCGAATGTATTAGAGGGCGAAAGTCCTCGTTACGAAACGATCAAAAACCTAGCAACAGCCAAACAAGTTTCCTCGGTGAAACCTTGGGCTCCGTACGTCAAAGATGGACATTGATCCTAAATACACGTTTGTTCCTCTTCTCGAGAAGACTTGTGAGAAAATAATCGACAGGAAAAGTGAAAAATATTTCAAAAAATGGTCATTTTACGATTAGGAGGGTGAAAAAAAATCACGTAGCGTAACTTTCATTTTACAAAATTTTTTTACGCTTTCAGGGGGCTCAATTTTAGCATTCAGGAATATTTATTCAACGAGCCATTTCATCAGTATCACAAGTTTCAATTCGCAGAGGTATTCTAACTATCGCCTTAATTATAATCACGTTAAGTACATAGAGCCTTTCATTTTTGTTTCGATAACCCAGGCATTCCTCAAAGATGACAATGTGGCAAAGACGCTGAACATTTATCAAGGTCACTCATGGATGCCACGAGGTACGAGTCCAAATATTGGTATCACTCCGCAAATATTAAATCTCGAAAATGTTTATATTTACAGTATCGCATGTGTAAATTTATATGTTTGTTTTCCAGGGATCTCTGCGTCCTCTGTGGAGATAAAACAAATACCGTGCTCGGTATTAAATATGGCTTTTTTCGACAAGCTAATGAATCCGGATAACAATATAGTACATGATTCAGGTACGATACGAAAAAGATGGGACAACGATATAGATGGAATTCTCGTGTCCGACAATCTGAGAGCCGTAAGCATGCAAGATGACTCGTGCTGATTTTTTCCCCATTAATTGGGGATACTATGATATTCGGGGCGTACAAATTTTGACCTTGCGACATTGATATTTCGGCCAAAAGAAACACTTTTTCAAGACTGATAAAAGTTGATTCTATACTACCGTCATATGGAAAAAGGCGGTATCGACAAAAAAATTGAAAATGCGTTCTTGGTACCGTTGGAATCAGTACAAAATTTCCCATCCCATATATTAAACAAGGCAGTAATTACACTCGAACTATGATTTCGGGATGGGAAAATGGCAGTTTTAGCAAACATTTCGTACTCGATAAAAAGTAAAAAAGTGTGTGTAGAATACAGTGCAAAAAGACGGCATCTACGTGTACGCCGCCTTTTTTAAATCTGTCTGTAGTTGCCACCTTTTCACCCTTTAACGCCTCCACCATAATTGCAGATCCGGCATTTCTCATGTCAGTTTTTTTTTTTACTCATCTCATTTCAATTCGTCTTCCCTAAAGCTCTCAAGCACCCAAAAATAGACTTTTATCACACTTAAAAAGTGTTTCTATTAGCCAAAATATCAATGTCGTATATCGTACTGTCCGAGAACAGTATTTTTTATTTAAAGCCCGTATTTCATTTCGCTTTCATGTCATTCTTGAAGTTACTCTGATTTAATTTCACCCATCTGGTTCTAAATCAAAAAGCCAAATTCTATTACGAAGCCTGTTTTAGCCACAATTTTTTTTTACGCACTCAGATGTTGCTGGATGAGGAATCAACCGAGTACAATTTGTACTCCCAGATTGAGCGTGAAGAATTTATATTCCATATTTTCCAAATACTCGTACTCGGAGGAGAACTTTGTCAATACGAGGACGAGCTCCAGCCCTATATGGACTGCACCAAGAACTTCTACAAGAATCTCATAAGGTTTTTCATTTTATTTCATCCCATTGGTAGTTGAGCCCTCTCGTATTACGCATCCTCGATCGACAAGCGTTAATTTTCATTTGTGTAAAAATTTCAGAGTTCAGAGAAGCTTGGATTCGCAAGATTTGGTGGTTGGCACGTGTGTGATGAAAGTTACTGCGAAAGACGTCAAAGGTGTTTCGTATTATCCGTGTGATTCTCATCACATTCGAAACAGCGCTTTTCTACTGATAGACAGCGATCTTCGAGTCGTGAAGACGTTGGCCCATCAATCATCGGGCTATTTTGCATAATGGTCATTCAAGATTCCGTGGAGGGTGTAAATAACGAATTATTGCACGGGGTAGTAAGTGCTACTTCATCCATCGCTTTTACTTTCATCCTCTTTTGGTTTTTTTCTCTGCGGTACATATTTTTTTTTGTAGTAAAAATGAAAGATTATTTACGGTAAAATTTGCATCTGTGTATTGTGAATTACATTAAGGAGTGAGTAAAAGTTCACGCAAGTATTGTGTTGGAGAGTGTTGTCGAAGAAGAGCCCAGCATATGAAAAGTCGATCAAATTAATCGGAGGCTTGAGTATGTTTTCCTCTAGGCCATATGAACCAATTCTTGTCTGCTATATCAGTTGTTTGGAGAAAAAAAAATACCATTGCACGGCGATAACATTAGGATTAATTTTTCGTTCGCAAAACCCTCCGATCGGGATATTACGTATTCTGCTTTTTTTGTTTGTAAATATTAAATATATAGTCCCATTGCTTTTAGGTATCCTAATGATAATACTTCTTGCGAATGTGTGCAGTCACGTTTTGTCTTTCCTTACGATTAATCGTACATGTTAAAACTGATTAACATATCGTTCAACGATAGACTAAGTTAGTAAGAATTTTTTAACAATTTGAGCTGTGTACGATATACGGTAGAAGAAAAAGCAATTATTTATCACTGTTTCAATCGCACATAGATAAATGTATATTTGCATAAAATTGAGATTCTTTTTTTGGTATAAAGAAAGCGGCAAGCCGTGTGTTACTGTAAAACAAACAAAGTTCTTCAGTTTTTTCGTTGCTCTCAACTCGAAGATAAAAAAAAAAATGTCGATAGATCAACGTTCGGAACTAGTACGATTGAATTTTACGAAATTATACCTAAAATGACAATTCCAAAAGAGTTCCTTTCTCATGACAAAAAGTGGCTATAGCTCTTAGCAAAATGTCTAGTTCGACTATTGGAAAAAATTCGCAAATTTTCGATTTATCGAATAATCGTCTTGCTTTCCGCGGTACCTAAATATGATTGATTATGAATTGATTCGAGATTCTTTTTACATATAATACAAGTAATGAGCGAATTTTTCCATTTCATCCGTCGCCGATAAATCACGTGCTCTCTTGAATTAAGGGGTTAGGCTATTGCGGAAACTTCAAAAAATCGTCAGTCATTTGAACCAAAACTCAAATTGAAGAGGAAGGCGCAACATATGATGAAGGAATGGCAGATTAAAGGTTAACTTATGATTACAACGAAAGAAATACTGGTAAAACATTAGACGCTTTTTTTCGAAACTATGTTTTTCAAAACGATATAGACAATTTTTCGACATCTAACAAACGGATTGACTTGAAATTTGGTACACTTATTCAGTGTAATAGTAGTTTAGTCTTGACCGACGTTTTTCTTCTTAACGTTTCTTTTTCATTAGTTATTAACAATAATGATGTCACTTTACCTCGAAAAATCGAAAAAAAATTCAAACATTTTTGTTTAACGATTGAAATACGATAACAAAAAAAAGCTCGGTCAAGTCTAAGCCAATATTATCTATTTTATCAATATCAAGTACATCGTTAAGTTCCTTGCGTTCAAAGATCCTTCATGAGATTGTCTATAACTTTAATTATTAATGTTTTTAAATGAAATTTGGTATACGACTTTGTTGGTATACATACAAATAAATGTCTAAACGGGTTTTCAATCGTCTTACTTATTCCTTTGAAATTTTTTTTTTAATAATCCTGATTTTCGGGTCGTCACAGTAGCCTAACCCCTTAAAAATGTGAAGTTTATGTCTTATTTGCTATATGCATCGACATAGATTCGAGCATGCCTGTCGAGGGTCTCGAGTCGCCAGCCTGCACTCGAAAAAAAATGAACAATAATACAAAATTCTACAATTGGCACGTCAAATGGCTTTTGCCAAATTTTCTATCTTATCACCGTCAGAATCACAGCTTGCTCCTCTCCAACGCAGGCCACCATAGGAGTTTTTGGTCTCGTCTTGTTTTATTTTTCGTCGTTTTTAATACGCGCCTCCGGAATAAATTTTTGTTTTGTTTTCCTCACGACGAAATTTCCCTTATGTCCAATTCACGTAAAAATTTCAATCCTTGCAGTAGCAATATTTTCGTAGATGGTGTAATTCCTTGTCTACACATCGAGCTTGCGATCCGTACTTGTTGATCCTACTGACGTGCTCTATCTGAAGTTGAAGAAATTCATTAAAACTTTACATGCCATAGGCGTTCTTGCGATAATTACGAAGAATGTGCTCGTGTGCGATTTTTAACGATAGATCGTAAATGAATTTGTGATGCTCCGGGTCGATTTTACCTTCGTTTCAAAAAGATTCTTCTGGACGTTGTGAGTAATGCTGGCTTCGAACAAACTTCCGCCCGGTTCCATTCGCACTTTTACTTGATAGAGTTCCTGAGTTAGGGTAGTTTTGTCGCTAAAATCGCCCACAAAGCCATCTTGATCACCGGTTTTCTTGAAATTCAGAAGTCCTGGGATTTAAATAAATTTACAATTATTCGTTTTATGCGGTTAAACTGTAACCCATCCAAGTATCGGGCCGGGCCGAACTGAAGATCGACCATTACGCATCTTTCTGATTTACTACAATGAATTACAGTCGTAATTTATTTACAAAAATGAAACATCGATTGGTGCCGGAAATTCTTAGTATATCGGCGGTCTCAAAAGTGCCATTATTATATTATTTTTTATAAGAAATTTTTTATTAGAAATCTGGAATCAAAACTTTAAACGCGTTTTTCTCGAAACATCATTTGTACACGCGGCACGGGTGATTAAAAATATTCTATCCAACCGATTGCTTTTAATTTTTGCATGACAAAATGACTTATTTATAATAATCATTTCTTTTTTTCACTGATTTTTAACGAAAAAGATCACGATTAAATTTTTTTTTAATCCGCGATTAAGGTTATTTATTAATAAAAATTCGCGAGGTTGTAATTTATTAATAAAAATGTGTATATCTAGTAAGAAACGTGCCCACAAGCATACAGAGCAATAATTAATAATTTTTTTTTGTTTCAGATTACTCTAAGTGCCGTAATCATCTGCGCCACCCACCTACTTCCATTTAAAGATGTCTACTTTAACTTACAAAAACAATTATAAAATTGTATAAAATTAAGTAAAAAATTAAAATAATTGTGTTTTATTTTGTTATAACAAAAAAAATCGGAAAAAAGCTTGCGAAACGGGCCTGAACACCAGACTACATCCTTAAATAAATTCACCTTTAGTAGGCGCGAGTTTTGCGGACCACAAAATTTTGTCCAACCGTAAAATTTCGCAAATATCACGATGCTCCTCCGTGTAGCTATTCAAGAATTGCGCGAAAAATTCGGCTGCCAGTATTACGATTGGGTTGTCGATGGGTACTTCTTGCCAAGTGAGACAAGCACACCAATGTGGCTCGATAAAAGCATCGGCGCAAGTTCTCTCCAGCGGAATCTGTTCAAACGTCAAAACATTTTGCGTGAGAAAAGAGACTGTGAAAGATAGCTTATTCTACTTGGAATACGGAAACCGCGTACCAAAATGTTCATAAACATTTCGCTCACGTATTTTCCCAATGTTTCGCATGAATTATTGCATTTTTGAAAGTGAAACTTTTTTTCCGATTGGATGTGACGCATGTCGCGCGACATGCGTCAAATTTGTGATTGTGAATTTTTAATAGTTGTGAAAATACTTGTAAGGTTAAAAATGAAAAACGTGGGGCGCAGCCAATAGATAATTGATGCATGAATAGTTTATCTAAGTCACTAACAATTTTATTGCACTGCAAATGATATGAACTGTTGTGTGAGTTTTCTCAACGACAGCTACTTCCTATACTCCTTAAGGCCCCTCTACACTACTCGCGAAGTTAATCGAAGTTGGGCGAGGACGGGAGTGTAGAGAGGCACTTCGTGCTTCTTCGCCTCGCTTTGCTTCGCTTCGGGCGACTTCCGATCGGTGTCGGTATTTTGGGCCGAGTCAAAGGACCGAAGTCGCAAGCACGACTTCTCGCGAAGTTAAGCGACGGGTTCTCGCGAAGTTGAGCGAGTAGTGTGGTGACGCTTCTCGTATTCGGCTAGCTTCGGCGAGTACTTCGGCGAGGAACTTCGAACGAGTAGTGTAGAGGGGCCTTTATTATTGGCAGTGCCGCAGTGTACTTCTAAACCTTACGTGGGGTGTATGTGGACCCCGGTCGGCGTTAAGCTAATTTTATATTTTATTTTTATATTAATATATTTAAAATGTTGACATAATTTGAGTGTAATAGTCACAAATATTATTTACAGGTTGAGAAAAAAAATCTGTTCGTGTCCCAAAGATTGCAAAAGCTATCCACATTGCGTTAAGTGTCGCCGAGTCATATGCGAGAAGCACAAACTGCGATTCTGCACAGATTGTGCGACAGTCGACGAAATTTCTCCCGGTTCTTCATTCGGCTCGACTTTTTAGTACGAAATAACAATAAAAAGGTACTTCAAATACAACGTTTTGCGATTTTTTCAATGACTTTTCACATTGCTAATTTTCGAATATTCGTCATTTTCAGTGGCGCAAATAAATATACTTTTTTTAACTGAACATAACTATAGTATTTTTTTCGGATAGTCTAATATGTTTTCTTTAAAACTCCGTTTGAAATTTGAAAATCGATTAAACGGTTAAAAAAATACAAATTTTTTTATTTAAAGAACGAGGTTTTCGCTATTTTTTTCGTTTTTCAGTCTTTAAATGGTTTTTTCACTAATCAAATGTTAATTAAAGCAGATGTATCGGACACCATTCTCTTTATGAAAAAAACGAAGAAATTTATGTATGATAAAGTCCATTTATCTTCGTAGGACCGGTTTTATGATCATGAAAAGCGTGGGGTGCATATACACCCCACCATGCGTTTGAAGGTAAAAAAAATGAGTCATGAGTTCTAGGGTTAAATCTTACAAGTATTTTCATAGCTATTAAAAATTCACAACCACAAATTTTTAGGACACAGTGTGCATGAGGTTAGGAATCTGTATGGGCTTATAAATCTGTATGGGGCTAGAAGAAATTATTTTATACATTAAAAAGTATAAAAACGGACTAAAATCCATTCCAAAAACGTAAATTATTTTTTTTAATTTATTTAATTTTTTTCAAAAGCTTCAGCTTTCCCTTAGGCTGGTTCTACAATAAGTCGGTTGTCGGCGTCGGATGTCGCGCGCATGCGCTTCTGCGATGTTAACGCCAACTACACCAATCGACATCGCAGGAGCGCATGCGCCCGACATCCGACACCGACAAGCGACTTATTGTAGAACCAGCCTTAAGGTCCCTCTACACTACTCGCGAAGTTAATCGAAGTTCGGCGAGGACGAGAGTGTAGAGAGACACTTCGTGCTTCTTCGCCTCGCTTTGCTTCGCTTCGGGCGACTTCCGATCGGTGTCGGTATTTTGGGCCGAGCCAAAGGACCGAAGTCGCGAGCACGAGTTCTCGCGAAGTTAAGCGACGGGTTCTCGCGAAGTTGAGCGAGTAGTGTGGTGACGTTTTTCGTACTCGGCTAGCTTCGGTGAGTACTTCGGCGAGGAACTTCGAACGAGTAGTGTAGAGGGGCCTTAATATACGACACTTCATAGGGTTGACGCATGTGCGAGCGGAGAAACAACTGCGAACGGCATCTGTCGGAATTTCGCTACGGAATTATGAAATATACCCAATATCTAATAATTATGGAATGAACCCAATCCTTCGGCGATTTCGGGTTAAAATTGTTTAGGATGATGGCAAAAAAGTTTTACTTGCACCGCGGCTTCGGAAAACCACACCCAAGTTTTTTTTTTTCGGAATAAGTAAAACGGTAATAATATCTGTCTATGAAAAATCAAACTACTTTACCTTATTGAACAAGCTTATCGCACGGTTGCGTGTATCGCCTTCCATCGGTGTGTCGAAATTCAAAATACTCTCCAGTGTTTTGTGCACGTCAAACGGCGTTGTGAGATGGCGCGTGTTGTAAACAAAATTTGCGTAAGCCGTTGAATGCGTTCGCTTGAACCACGGCGGAAATACAAACGAGAAAAATGGCAAACGTTCTTCCTGCTTGCCCTGAAGGGTACTGCGAATCTCGGCGAATCTGAAATTTCAAAGATGCACATATTGTTATGAGACAAAAAAGTAGATGTGGATTTAAGGAGGACCGAGCGTTTCATCCATGAATCTTAAAGAATATCGGTTTTTTTTTAACGTAGGATATTTCCAGTAAAATTTCAACTTCGAAGTTCCGATAACGTGCACTGACAATGAGTCGTGTTCGAGAAAAAATGAATATCGAAATCTATGTTTATTACTGTTTCTTATGAAAAATTGTAAGTTTTGCCGCAATTTATATCTCTTGCTGACGTTAACGGCCCTTAGTGACCGTAAAATTGTTATTTTGAAATAAAAATTATCTTTTTTTTTCCTCGAAAATGATGCAACGAAACTTCAATAAAGTTCGAAATTGAATTTTCATTGGATATATCTCTTCAAAAAATCAGTATTTCTTAACGTTCATCGATGAAACACGCGTCTCTCCTTAAGGTGTAAAACTAGCCTAGCCTAGAGGCTCGGAAATCAAAGATTTTTCTAGCTTTGAATACTTTAGGATCTTGGGAAAAGAATGAAAACCATCTGACACCGAAAAGTTGGTTACACCACCTTGGCGCTCGCGAAAATAGGTGTAAAAATAAAAAATGTTTTTACGTGACTATTAAATACATAAAATAATTTATATTTTTCACAAATATATTATAGTTTTATGAACAAATTTAGAGAAACGAATAAAAAAATTACAAATTTCTGGAGAAATAAGTCGTCTTATAGCATCCTCTTTTCGAAAAGAAGGACAAAATATCTCGAGATCTATACGTGTGAAAAAGGAAGAGGAGTAATATCTAAGGAAGCGAGAATATATATATCTAAGGAAGCGATGAAGTAAAAAGTTCTGAGCGTTTTTTCGCTTTATTTCGACGATGAAATTAACATAGTTAGGATTATCCGATTTAGATCAAATATACGCCGTTTTGTTCGATAACTTCTGTCCATTTTGAAGGCAATTTCATAATTCCGCGATTGAAGAAGTCCTCGTTCCTATTGGTAAAAAATTTGACCAGCTCATTTTCACAAGCTGCTCTTGAGGCCGGTTTCGTACTATCAAGAAAATTTTGCAAATTCTTGAAAAGGTGATAATCGCTTAGTGTCAGGTCTGGACTATACGGCGGTTGCGATAGAACCTCCCATCCAAGCTCTCGCAGCTTCTGGCGCGTCGTTAAAGATGTGTGCGGCCTGGCGTTGTCTTGATGGAACATAACACCCTTCCTATTGGCCAATTCTGGCCGCTTCTGCTTGATCGCCTGCGTCAATCTGGTCAGTTGTTGCCAGTAGAGGTCCGAATTGAGTGTTTGGCCCGATGGGAGCAGCTCATAGTGGATTATTCCCTTCCAATTTCACCAAACACACAGCAAAACCTTCTTGGCCGTTAATCCGGGCTTGGCGATCGTTTGGGCCGGCTCACCGCGATTGGACCACGATCTTTTTCGGCTGTTCTTCTCGTATGTGACCCATTTTTCATCGCCAGTCACTATCCGCTTCAAAAATGGGTCGATTTCGTTACGTTGTAGCAAAGAATCGCAGGCATCAATTCGGTCCAAAAGGTTCTTTTGTGTCAATTCGCGTAGCACCCATACATCGAGCTTCTTCTTGAGACCAGCCTTATGCAAATGGTTCCAAACGGTTTTCTGGCTAATCTTCAGTTCCTGGGCAATGGAATAGGTGCTCACATGGCGGTCCGACTCGACGATTTCCATGATTTTATCGACATTTTCGACGATTGGCCTACCAGAGCGTGCCTCATCTTCGACGTCCATATTACTAGAACGGAATCATTGGAACCACCGCTTTGCTGTTGCATTCGATACTGTATTGGTTCCATAAACAGCACAATTTTTTTTGGCCGCCTGCTCCGCCTTTTCACCTTGGTCGTAGTGGTACTGAAGAATGTACCGAATTTTCTCTTTTTTTACCTCCATTTTGGAACGCTGTAACACACAACTGGCTTCACCGACACACAAAACCGTCAAAGAACTTTTGTTGAAGCATAATGTCACCTTTAAATCGCCGTATAGTATGACCCGATGCGATGTGTACATCGTGAGATATGGCACACGAAAGACATCTAGCGGAAAACGCTTAGAACTTTTTACTTCACCCAATATATAGAGAAGTGGGTAGAGGGGGAAAGGGATAAGAAAGGAATAGAAGATAAATTAATAAGGGATGCTGAGAGGGGAGATAGATGTAAATATGTGTAAATTCTTTTGTGAAATAGAAAGAGAATGTAAAAAAAGAGAAGTAGTGGTAAAGGAGAGCGAGAAGTCAGAATGTGACGAAAATTAGAGATAATTCAAGATTTTAAGAAAAAAAAGTCATAAGATTGATTGTAAGAGAGAGATGTATAACAGTCTAACAGTTTTGTAAAAAGCCGAAAAGGCGATGCAAATAAAACTTCTTACTATTATCTCGAGATCTACTCAACCGATTTTGATGAAATTTATACCACATATACTTTATAATATTATCGAGGATGTAGCATGGGATTTTTTTTTATTGGATGCCGCGTTTCTTTTTCATTAATTTTTGAAACTCATAATTTTGGTAAAAATAAGAGTTTTTTTTTAAACATTTCTATAAACCCTTTTTTTTAAATTTGTTCCCTATACTACACTTTAGTTGTTACCTTTCTCTACAAGAAATTTTATTTGATTAAATTTCAACACTCAACATTTTGGTAAATATGAGTTTTTTTCAAACATTTGTACAAAACCTTTTTTAATTTTTTTTCCACTATGCTACGCTTTAGCTATTGCTATTACTTTAGCTATTTTTATCATTTTTCAGACGATGCCTGACAGAGAAAAATATTCCACCATCGGCAAGGATTTTCAAAAAAGGGTCCTTCTAGACGACTTATATCACCGCCATTTCTTAATTTTTTTATACGTTTTTTAAAAATTTGTTCATAAAACTATAATTTATTTATAAAAAATGATTTTATTTATTTAATAGTCTCGTCAAAATTGTTATTTATTTCTATTCCTATTTTTTCGTAACACCTCGATTAGTATATTGCTACTTCCAAACTCAAAACAAAGTGAGGCAACATTTTAGAGGCGTTTCTCCCGAAAATGTGTTTTTTTTTAAATTGGCTTACAGCGTAACTTGAATAAATTTTCTCCGATACTTCAAATTTTACACAGTATTTTTTAAACTAATTTTTTCATAAAGATACGTAGCAATTTGTTGATTTGTTGAATAATCCTCTTGTTATAAACCATTTTTTACAAAGTTTTTATTCAGAAAATAAAACTATTCTTAATGCTTGTCATTTAGATAACAGACAATATCGTTCAAATTCTCTACGAATTTCTTCAGCTATTGACATGCACATTATGAAAAATGTTTATTTCTCGCTCGAAGTCAAACACCTCGTATGGCTACATACACTTTAAGACACGTATAATGAAGTTCTTCAAAAAAATGTTCAATTTGCTCTTATTATTAGCTCAAGAGGTTCTTAAAATTACACTTAATGTTTAGGCCTCTGGACGAGTGGTACCCCTCAATTCCGCGATTGGGAAAGGGAAAAAGGGAAGAAAGGGAAAAAAATGCGATTCAACAAAAGAGATAAATTTTATCTTTTACGATTGATAAATGTTCGCGAGTACCTATTGCCGTGATCGCTCATCAGGATGAATACCGTGTTGTTCAAGTGTCCGGAGCTTTGCAAATCCTTGATCCACTTGTGCAAGTCATCGTCGGCGACACCAATATCGTTGTAAGAATCGTGCGACAATTCACCGTGAAAACCGAATATGAATTTCGGCTGGTCGCGATATTTGTCGAATATTGTTTTTGTGTAGTTCATCATTACCTTCGAAGAAGAAAATAAATCGTTTGTATATCACGAGGAGAACGATAAGTTTTAGTGTGAGAGAAAAAATGATGTGGTTAATGAAAAAGATTGAAATTATCTGTAACACCTTGACGATATGTACATCTATACACCGGACGAGGCAACAACTATTAGCAGTAGAACTATTTTCTAACTTATCAGACTTAAGAGAAAACTTTGCCTACAAAAATTGTCTACTTCGAAGGGCGTCATCGAGATGGAGGCGTTTTGGAGATTTCAAGGTCACCACCATTTTTTTTTAATGCGACCACTATTTTTTGCATAATTTTATCGGGTTCGGGTTGAAATTCCGACCTTTGAATGCTTCGACGGTTTAAAATGCCTAATTTCAATGTTTCGAAACTAAAAGTTTCGTAAAGATCATGCTAGAGAAAGTCTACGCAGTTGACTGTAAATGATGTAGGACGGTACGGGTGGCGATAGAAAAAGGATACAAATATGATTTCTTGAACGAGATAATTTTCAGAAATAGTATGAAGAAGATCAACGCTTTATTTGAACGGCCAGTAATACGACATACAAAACTCCGAATATGTAATATCAAGGATGCCACAAAATTCCGAAATTTTTATTATAGAAAACGAGCTATATCAGAAAGTTTAAATATAATAAAAGCTAATAAGAGATTCGTCAGGTTCACGAAAGTTTTGGACTCCGGAAATCATAGCTTCGAACATCCAGTTTGCGAAAACTGAAGTTTAGATGGTGTAAGATTCCGATAAAGAACCTTCAGAACGTTCAAAATTTCGAAAACTCACACATAAAACAGATAGCAAGTTAGCCTAACGCGTTTAGATAGCAGGACCACTAATCTAGAGCATGTGCTTTGGAGATTTGGTCTTGTGGGTAAAATTCTTTCGGAGTTTTTGTATTTCGGGTAAATTCTTTCGAAGTGTTGGTCTTTCGGGTAAAATTCTTTCGGAGTTTTGATCTTGTGTGGTAGAATTTTTTTCATAGTTTCGATCATCCTTCCCATTTTATTGTGAACATTTAACGATATTTAGCTATCGATGATTCTTATCGATATTCTTATTTTCGGAACTTTTCCCTGTACAAACCTTCGTCATTCAGGAACACGAATTTCTAACACTACAATTTTCCGGAACCGTGGACTCTCTAATTATGGGAAGTTGATACTTGTTTTATGTGCTGTGTTTTCATGTCGACGCTTTATCAGTCGGTCCCATGATTATTGTCATTTAATTCCTTCGTGTACTATTATTTTCGGTTATATGATAATTATGTTTACAAAATTTTGGAATTATAAATTTCCAAAAGGATTGAGTACTAGCTAATAAATTCGGAATCTCGAGCGTTCCGATCATTCAAACCGCGGAATTTCAACCCGGCCTCATTTTATCAAGTAACTAAAAATAAGCGCGCACACCAAATTTCCAGATGATCGATCAAGATTTAAAGTATAAAAAAATCGATAAAAAGAAATTTCAATGTTCTGAGCCTAGAAAAAAAAAATAAAGGTGACGTTGAAATCTCCGAAGCGCCTAGACATGGATGAACCTCGTAGTCATCACTCGATGACCCCTTTCGAAATATGCAATTTTTGTAGGAAAAGTTTTCCCCTGAGTCTGAAAAGTTAGAAAAATATTTGTACAGCTAATAGCTGTTGCCTCATCCGGTATAAATTGTGTACAATTGTATGTAATTGATTATACACACCATATGTCTCGGTACACCAGCCATACAAAGTTTCTTAGAATATTTGAAGTAGGGCGAAGCGGCCAGATAATAAGTTCGCATGTAATGATCGGTCGGCTGTTCGTCAAAGCCCTTAAGACGATATGTGAATGTTCCGATAGCAGGTACGTCCTCCAAGAATCCAGTTATATAACCACTTTTCTTATAATCATTCCATATCATTGGGTAAACGTTGACGTAATGAGCCTTCAAACCCATACGTTTCCGCGTTTCTGGCAATTCTAGCTCCGTTTTACCCGTGAGTATGGGTATCAGGGCTTGAGGTGTGCCGTCTCCAATTATGTTGTAACCCTCGAGAACGAGGGCGTTCAAATTTTGTTTCAAATAATGATATGTCTTTGGCAATTTTCGTATAAACGCGTTGCGCGATAGCGAGTCGAAACCAAACATCAAGACGTTGAGCTTGAGACCATTATTCGATACTTTGTCCCACGTAAATGTTTTGGCAATCGCAGGATTCTCCTTGACGCCTGCCAGTACGCTGTGCCATCTGCAAAAAATATCATATAGTATGCAGGATAAGAGAAAATGCGGAAATCCTCATTGGCGGGGCCAGCATCTTTTTCTGGGGTTGGGGGATTAGGAGGGACCGTCCTGACAAAAAGTGGTTTTAATCACAATCATCTTTTTTTTTAAATAAAATTTACTTAATAGTCGTTAATCACATAAAACACATGACATATGAAACTTGGTTTAATCAAACGTTCATGTTAACGTTAATATCAAACTCTTGCAATGCCGTAAACCAGGGTAACTTTGGGACTGGGGGTACAACTTTGAGACATCGCGTAATATTCGACTTTTGAATTTTCCACCAACACCATGGCTTATGAATTGAAGCGCAATCCCTGCTTCTGTATACGCTGGTATTGCTACTACCTCGTGGAAAATATTTGATGCTGTAGTTGTACTGACATCCGACGGCAGTCCATCTTGTTTTTCACTGTTCGTTTTTAGTTCGTGTTAAAACTTTCATTGGCCTTCGAAAAACTGGAAATATTTCACTACCGGCAGGTACGTGTACTTAGAAGTACATTATTTGACATCTATTTGAAGTGTTATTTATACCTTTAATTTTGTCATTTAATTTTATAACTTGAAAGTTGTAAATTTTCAGTACTGCGTCGGGTAACATTGGTTACCCGACTCAGTCAGTCCCAAAGTGATTTGAAAGTACAGTTTACTCCATCAACGCCACTCCCACAATCTTCAAGTTTCTACCAGAACCTAATAGTTGGGCGACTATGTTCTGGTAAGTTGAGAAGGTGAGTTTTACCCGGGACGGATCATTGAGATTAAAAATGACGAAGAAGTACTTATCTCTGCGATGAAGAAGTTTGCCCTAAACTGCAAATGGCCAGCTAAGCTTGACGAAATTTTCTTATTCGAAGGATGAAATCGTCCAGAAAATCAACCAGCCTACTCGAATTGACCGAAGGGAAATTTTCAAAGTTCAAGTACTAATCCGGTTTACGAACCAGTTTTAAATTCCCTTGAGTAATTAGTTTATGTTAAAAAGTTTCTTTACCTTCCTATCAACATTTGTCTATCCTTCCCAACTGATTATGTTATTTTAAATCCTAATATTTTAAAACTATTACTGTAATTTGTAAAATTTTAATACAAATTTGAAATAAAACCTTTTGTAACTGTTTTAAAATCTGTGTCTTAAGTGTCTATCAAAATACTTATATGTAACATTTGGACAGATTGATTTTTCCCTAATGTTTCTAAGCAAAATCAGTACTGTCCCAAAGTTAACCTAATTCATGGGGTAAGAATGGGACAAAGATGAAGGATTTTTATGAGAGTGTCATTCATTGTACAGTAAAATCATGACCATGTATTGAAAGAAGAAAGTTAACTTCATATAACAGCATAGTCTCAGTTACCTAGCTTAATATATGTTGGCAGGAGTCATAACAAAATCTGAAAAAGTGTCCCAAAGTTACCCCAGTTTATGGTACCTTAAAACATAATCAACTCATTTTTCATGATTGTTTAATCCAATTACCAGTCTTTAACATTTACTTTCAGAAGGTACTCAATTAAATAAATCTGGGTTTTGTATTTTTTTCTGCCAATCGGCCCAACACTTTTTTAGCTGGAATTTTTATTTAACAATGTTATTCTCCATATTCAACAGTGACATATGAGAGAATCGTTCCCGAAGCATTGTGCTTCTAAGCCACATTTTTAACCGCCTCATGTCAGAAAAACTTGTCTTACAGCCAGCCGAGCTCACTAGGAGTGCTATTGCTGGTTGGAAAAGTTTATATAAGTTAGGGCGGTACTCGTTTTTTGATTACATTGAAGTATGTTTTTCATAACCATTGTTTCAGCTTCGAAGGCTGACGTATTAATCGTTGAGATTATTTTTTACAATTATTGATGAAATCATCTTTGTTCTTCATTTCCAATTTCAAAAATGGATCAACTCCATGAGCTAACGGTAGATTCATAAATCAACGTTTTAGTTTTACAATGATATTATCTACTACTTGGTAGTCAATGTTGATCTTTCAGTATTCTTCTGGTTGTGTATCAGCCGACAAATCTAATGTGTTGCTTTTGCCCACGGTTTAGTTAACTGCGAAATTTGAATATCTATTTAATTTACGCAATGAAATAGCTACTTTTCATACAAATTACGGAACTACGACGAAGGAAATATTAGATGAAGTATAAAGTTCTGAGCGTTTTTTCGCTTTATTTCGACGATGAAATTAACATAGTTAGGATTATCCGATTTAGATCAAATATGCGCCGTTTTGTTCGATAACTTTTGTCCATTTTGAAGGCAATTTCATAATTCCGCGATTGAAGAAGTCCTCGCCCCTATTGGTAAAAAACTTGACCAGCTCATTTTCACAAGCCTCTCTTGAGACCAGTTTTGTATCATCAAGAAAATTTTGCAAATGCTTGATAAGGTGATAATCCCATCCAAGCTCTCGGAGCTTCTGGCGCGTCGTTAAAGATCCGTGTGGCCTGGCTTTGTCTTGATGGAACACAACACCCTTCCTATTGGCCAATTGTGGCCGCTTCTGGTCGATCGTCTGCTTCAATCTGGTCAGTTGTCGACAGTCGAGTTTCGAATTGAGTGTTTGGCCCGATGGGAGCAGCTCATAGTGGATAATTCCTTTCCAATCCCACCAAACACACAGCAAAACCTTTTTGTCTGTTAATCCGGGCTTGGCAATCTTTTGGGCCGGCTCACCGCGATTGGACCACGATCTTTTTCGGCTGTTGTTCTCGTATGTGACCCATTTTTCATCGCCAGTTACCATCCGCTTCAGAAATGGGTCGATTTCGTTACGTTTCAGCAAAGAATCGCAGGCATCAATTCGGTCCAAAAGGTTCTTTTGCGTCAATTCGTGTGGCACCCATACATCGAGCTTCTTCTTGAGACCAGCCTTATGCAAATGGTTCCAAACGGTTTTCTGGCTAATCTTCAGTTCCTGGGCAATGGAATAAGTGCTCACCGGCATGTGAGCCGGTCTGACCCGACGATTTCCATGATTTTATCGACATTTTCGACGATTGGCCTACCAGAGCGTGCCTCATCTTCGACGTCCATATTACCAGAACGGAATCGTTGAAACCACCGCTTTGCTGTTGCATTCGATACTGTATTGGGTCCATAAAGAGCACAAATGTTTTTGGCCGCCTGCTCCGCCTTTTCACCTTGGTCGTAGTGGTATTGAAGAATGTATCGAATTTTCTCTTTTTTTTACCTCCATTTTGGAACGCTGTAACACACAACTGGCTTCACCAAACACAAATCTGTCAAAGAAATTTTTTTGAAGCTTAATGTCACCTTTAAATCGCCGTATAGTATGACCCGATTCGATGTATACATCGGTAGAGGAGGAACCCTGGCGTCTCGATGAAACATAGCAGACCGATGTATACATCGTCATATATGGCTCACTAAAGACATCTAGTGGAAAACACTCAGAACTTTTTACTTCGCCCAATAGTTCAAGTTTTATTAAATTATTTCTTCATACTTGCTTAGGTGAAACTTAAATGACATTAATCGATTATATGAGTTCAATTATTTTGGTTCGATTGTTCTCTGGTGTAGCTTCTGCATAGGCCGCTTGAGTCGTGCGGTACATTAAAAAGAGACCATTCAGAATGAGAATCGTCAACGGACGTGTGAAATACAATGTGATCGCAGCGACCTATACCGCCATTGAAACGTTCCTTAAATCATTTACAGTCAGAACTTCACTCTTGTTATCGAAAAACTAACAGTTGCCAAATTTATACGTTTGACCGTGAATAAGACGGATATTTCGAGAAACTTGGAGGGGGGGGGGGGGGGGCTACCCACCCACTACCTAGCTACGCCAATGGAATTATGCACTATGGTATCGCATTTCCAAACGATCCTCAAAGTACAAAGCAGCTTCGACGATTTTCGATAGTAAATACTTCAAAATGAATTTACGAAACTCTGTTCGCGGATAAACTAAAAAGCGTGGCTGAAGATCAAAGCTGTGAGGTTTACTTACTGTTTGCCAGTCTTTGATTCGCACTTTACGTCGACAAAGTCACTGTGTTGCAAAGTGTAATGAGTGTCGGATTCACGAGGCTCAGTTTCTCTCGTGCCGAAATCATCCACTCTTAATATTTCTGAAAATTCGATGAGTTTCGTTCAGAAAAATGATTGCGATAATCGACGTTCCAACATTACGCATACGTGTACACGTGTTAAAACCCAACAAAGAAAATATTGGCACATTAATGGACTACTGGATTTTGTTGCTGTTTTTTTCTTTCATTCATGACGAGTTGATTATCATTGCTTAGAAAAATCTGAAGTCTTGCTCCGATTTGTGCAACATTCAATCCGAGCCGTTCTTTAGTGATATTATTTGTGTACAAATAATTTTATCCTGACAGGTCAATTTGTTAAAAAAATTACAGTGCGAACAAAAAAACGGACACGCATAAAAAAAAAACTTGGGTGCGGTTGTACGAAACCATGGTGCAAGTGAAACTTTTTTGCCATATAACCCTAAACGATTTTATCCCGAAATCGCCGAATGTATACAATTTCTTTTCGTCGTTTTGGTTTAATCGTTTTATTATTAATAGTCGATAAGAAAGGACGTAAATGCAGGTACAAGTGTTTTAATAACTTTTCAATTTTAATAATCATAGTGATAATACAAAAACACATTAGATAGAAAAGTATTAAGCAAAACTAACATTGTAAAATTTATCACTGTTTAATAAAGAAAAAAGCAGGGCTAAAAATACTTCACGAATTTTCAATAACATTGAAAAAGCGCGTCAATATTAAAACAAGAATGTAATTTATTTAAAATTTCGTCGGGCGAAAAACTGAAAATTTGAATCGTTTTGTATTTATACTAATTATAATGCTATTAAAATGCAATTACCAAAAGTATTTAGTATTTGTAATTGGTTTTATAAAAGTGTTATTTATTATAATTTCAGTGAATTAAATAAACAGAATTCTACTAACAAACAGGATTCAAAAATTAAAATAATTCTGTTTATACTATACTATAATTGCATTTTATTCAATTTGAAATGAATACTTGTTCTTTATTTCTTTAATATATTATTATTAACTTGCAATAAATCAAAACAAGAAAATAACACAACCTTTATAAAAAGCGCAAATTCATTCAAAGTTTTAACGTGTCGAATGTTCCAGAATTTTCTATGGTAACTTTCCGAAATGTACCGACCACGTGGTGTGCAGGCAGCTGTCATTAAAAGTGAAAGATTCGACAAGCGTAACCAAACTTCGATTGGACGTGACGCATGTCGCCCGACACTCGTAAGCGAACGAACAACGGGGCAAAAAAAGTTTCACTTCCATAAATATATTAATCGATTTTCACAAGAACAGAGATTACTCTACGAGGAAGCAAAAATAACGAAATGCAGTCTGTAAATGTAAATTGGATTCAAGAATCGTTAACTGTAAAGTGTTTTATGATTTTGAAGTTTTATTCACATGTCAAGTACGGTTAATAATAAACCAATCGAATCTTACCACTGAAAGCACAAGTTATTGAGCCGTAGCGTTCTTTCGCTCTGTCTGAAATAGACAATTTGGAACCTTCCACAACGACCCAGTCCTCTGGTCCACAGTCCAATAGAGGAACGTCATAATTGAACTTTGTGATTTCTGGATTGAATACGTCCATTTCCGGTAGTTTGCAAACCGGGACTCCATCACTAAACGAAAGAAAAGTCTTTCAGAAATACTCAAAGCCCAAACGTTATTTCCTCGTCATTTTGAGTAATTACTACATTTCTATTTATGAAGAATAAACGTCCGTACCCCATGTACAGTACTTCTTGACCCGACTGTTTTATCATTTGCGATATACGGGTTCTGAAACGATTATTACAAATATGCAGCACAACAAAAATTGAAGCAAATACGTGCAAATATAAAAGACGAAGAATCGGTATTAGAAATATTAATTTATGGCAGAAAAATTACTGATCAATATTTTTTTTTATGCATTAAGGGGCTACAATCTATCTAGAAGCACGAAAAAAATGTCGCAATTCGGAATTTTTTTTTCTATGCAACGAAGAAATCATGAAAAAATATAAAAGAAAAAAACAACATGTCTGCCGGCAGATGATGTCATTTTTTTTGGCGACGTTCGGCGGTCGACGTCGCCAAAAATATCCCATATCTCAAAAATAAATTCATATCTCGAGAACCACTCGATGGATGGTTTTCAAATTTACAAGAAATGCACTGCGAAATATTTGGAGATCGGTGGCGATCTCACTTTTTTCAATCGATCTTCATATTTTAATAATTACGTAAAAAATACGACTTTTTCTTTTACAGATTTTCCATGTTCGAGTTGCAATTTATCGCCATTTTTTGAAAAAATATCGATTTCGAAAATCGGCGATCGTCAACGACTCGTATTTATTGTTAACTTAAACAACCCATTTGGTGTTTTGTTTGAAATGGACCAAAAATGACATCATCTACGGACAGCTATGGTTTTTTTCCTTTATATTTTTCCATAATTTTTTTAAAAAGGTTTTCAATACATGTTCCTTTGAGTTAAAAAAAAATGCGTTCCATTTCCACCACCACGTTGCGCAGAAAAAAAGTTCAAAATTTCGACATTTTTTTCGTGTCTAGGACCCTAGACGACTTATATCGCCGCCATTAATTTTGTTTTCGTTTTTTTAATTTGTTCATAAAACTCTAATGTATTTGTGAAAAATAAAAATTATTATATATATTTAATAGTCGCGTAAATTTTTTAAAATTATTTTTATACAATTGCGATGTATTGAAATTCTAATTAAATCGAATTGTCGGCTCGCAAATGTCTGTATGGTGCATTCTTGAAGAGCGAGTTTTAAAACTATAACAAGTAGGTAAAATCGATTTTTTAGAATCAACATCTCTCGATTATGATGTATATTTTTTTTTTTGTATAGAAAGGAATAGCATCATCGAGAAATGTAGTATAAAAACCGTGAGGAATTCAGAAAGCTCATACCGACACAGCCATACGAAAAAATAGATTTAAAAAACTATTCGAATCGACATGTCACAATTTTTCGCTTCAACTTCACAATTAATGTGTATCGTAAAAAAAAACGTGCGTTGCTTACAGCTTGTCCGAATTCGATAGATCGAGTTCATTGAGCCTGAGTTCGGACCGCATCACTTGAATCACACAATAAACTACCGCAGCTAGTAAAACTCCCAGCATGAGGCGTCTTACGTAATATGACGATACCCTCATGATTTTTTAATTAGCTCCTTCTGCGAAATGTTCAAATGTCAAAAAATAAACGGTCGTTAATCAACAAGGACGTTTTCATTAGTTCGAACGAGTGCAGAGAGAGAGAGAGAGAGAGAGAGAGAGAGAGAGAGGGGGAGAGAGAGAGAGAGAGAGATTTGATATAGTTTATTTATGCCCTAGCTAGCTGTGCGGCAAAGTAGATAATACAAATTAGAATTAACAATAGTGACAGGGTAATAATATAATAATATAACAATAGAGAAAGAAATACAAACTTAAAGAACTACAAATTAAAGTTAAAGAACTATAATAATATAACAATAGAGAAAGAAATACAAACTTAAAGAACTGCAAATTAAAGTTAAAGAACTAGAACTAGGATTTCAGTTCCGAGTAGTAATAAGACAATGGAGAGAAAAATCCTGACTACAGATTACAACTAAAGACTAAAACTAAGAACTAAAGCTAGATAACTAAAGGTAGGATCGCAGTAACTAATGATAAGCACGTAACTTAAAAGTAGCTTCAAAGTAGGATCGCAGCATTTAATCAATTAATCATGAGCGCAAAAAAGCTGAGCACGATAGAGCTGAGGCAGGAGGAGTTGACAGGGAAGAATTGCAGATCAGGATAATTCAGTTTGTAGTAAATGGGAGTGGAGTAAGATTTTGAATGATTCCAATGACGCCGCAGTCTTGATGGAAGAGGGAAGTGAATGCTAAAAATAAGCTGCAGAGAGGCCGAAGGATTTACGAAAAGAGGACGTTCTGTGCAGCGGAATCGCAAAATAGGGCGCTAGAGGAGCTGCGTAAGGAGTTATCCACCGGAGGGAGTAGTTCTCGAAGATAGGATGGTACCTTCATAAAGAGAATTAGAAGCGTGAGGGTTCCTAGGAAGTAAAGGCGCCTATTTGATACGGAAAGCCATTTCAACCGACGACGATGGCAATTCACAGACTCATCTCGCCTGAGATTAAAAATAAAACGAATGCAACTGTTGATTAAACTTTGAAGTTTGGTGTTAAGATCCGAAGACAGGTCATGATAAACAAGGCAACAATAATCAAGGAGTGGGAAAATTAAGGTGGAGATAAGCTTAGTACGAAGCGGAATGAAAAGTGAGTTTTTATGGTGTTTTAATCGGTACAGAGTGAAGTTGATTTTTTTTGGGATATTGAAGCGATGTGGGAGTACCAGGATAGGTCGGACGAGAAATGGACGCCAAGGTTGCGAGCAGCACCGACAAAGGGCACTATGGAAGAACCTATGACAATTTGCGGATAAGAAGATA
Organism: Ophion ventricosus; assembly: GCA_963932345.1. Taxonomy (NCBI): domain Eukaryota; kingdom Metazoa; phylum Arthropoda; class Insecta; order Hymenoptera; family Ichneumonidae; genus Ophion; species Ophion ventricosus. The sequence continues at coordinate 16,195,310 of OZ010714.1, forward strand.
GATCGAGTTTACGAATATAGGCTGAGCTGCCAAAAATTAGAGCTTTTGTCTTGGAGGTATTAAGAGTAAGGCCATTTGAAGTAGCAAATTCCGAAGTAACGTTCGCATCGTGAGAAATCTTGGAAATAGCGTTGTTAAGATCCGAGGGATGACAGTGCAAATAAATTTGGGTATCGTTAGCGAAAATCATGAGGCTACTATAACGGAGATCTCGGCCAATGTCGTTGATAAAGATTGAAAAAAGAAGCGGACCAAGGATAGATCCCTGGGGGACGCCCCTGGTAGTGGTTAGCCACTCAGAGGAGTGCCCGCGGCCTTCGAATACTGCGTGTGATCGACCCGATAGATACGAGAAAAACCAGGCAACTGTATCAGATGAAAAACCGATGGATCTGAGCTTTTGAAGAAGATGAAGATGCGGTACGGTGTCAAATGCCCTACTGAGATCAAATAAAATAAGAATAGTCAGCATCCTTTGGTCAATGCCCCGTCGGATGCCGTCCGAGACACGAAGTAGAGCAGTTTGGGTATTGTGTGATTTACGGAATCCAGATTGGCGATGATTGAGGATATTGTGATCGGATAGAATGGAGGTAATTTGAGAATGGACAATTCGTTCGAAAACTTTGGAGGAATCGGACAGAATAGCAATAGGTCGAGTGTCGGATGGTGAGGTAGGAGTTTTCGTTTTAGACAGAGGGGGAATAAATGCGCGCTTCCAGATGGAAGGAAAATGAGAGTGCGTGATTGAAAGATTAAAAATGGATGATAAGAATAAAGAAATTGGGGACTTAGCCTTGGAGACTGCGAAAGGAGTGATGCCGTCTGGGCCAACACGGGGAGAGGTAGACGTATTGAGGGAAAGAAATTTAAGAACATCAACCGTGGTAATAGTAGAAAGCGAAAAGGAAAATGCGAGCTGCGGTGTATGCATGGTAGATACGGCGTTGCAAAGGGATGTGGGTGAAAGTGGGACGGAGGATCCAGATATTGAAGCAAAGTGAGCATTTAGTACATTTGGTTGGAAGAAATTGAGAGGCGAGGAATAACTGGGCTTGGCAAGACCAAGAGAAGCAAGTTCGCGCCATAACCGTGATGGATCGGTGATAGACTCAAGTTTATTTGAAAGGAATAGTTGCCTGGCCTGCCTCAGCTGAATTGTTACGCGGTCTCTGAGTGCACGATAAGCAATGTACAAGGCTGGATTTTGCGAGCGTTTGGCACGTTTGTAGAGGGTGATTCGTTCGCTCATAAGAGATCGCAATTCAGCAGAAAGCCAAGGCGACGGATAGCGGCGAGCAGAGAGAGAGAAGAGAGAGAGAGAGAGAGAGAGAGAGAGAGAGAGAGAGAGAGGGAGTGAGGGCGAGAGGGAGAGAGGGAGAGAGAGAACTTGGTGGTAATTTACGTATATTCCGCGACAATGATACTGCACGGTATGCCACTGCGTTTATACTTCGGCACGTATACTCCAACCCGAGTAAAAATTTTCGAGCCGCATTCAAGCCGCAAGAAAAGGCCTTCTTCCCCGAGCAGAGATCGGTGATAGCGGATAATCGGGTACCTAAGCGATGGTACAACGTTTGGAATACCAATACGTTAGGGCCGCCGATGAACCTCCTGAATGGCAAAAACTGGACATTGTCACTCAAAGGAGGTCAATGCAGAGTGCAACTGAACCTGCAATACCCCAGGTGGGCCTACTTCGAGCGCTCTCGCAAAACCTAATGGCCCCTCTTTCGGCCTACTGTAAGCGCACTGTAGGCCCTCCGGCCCCTCCATTCAGCGCAAACGTATTTATTTCATCACCGAACGGGCTGCCGATCAGGCCACAATGGCGTGTTGATGGAGAAGATATCGAATTTGGACTCAAAGCAGGTTAGGTGGGGTCGAGGCAACGGACTTAAGGCCTTAGGCCACTCTAGACGCAAAAAACGGGCATATTTTGTGATTTTTACACGTAATTGACTATACAAAATTATTTTTCCATAGCGATACATGTAAAAATGGCGTCTGTGCAGCATTTTTCCGATGACGCCTTTATTTCTGGAAGGCCAACAGCCGGACCAACAGCTCCTATAATTTTTGAGTTATGATGAGAAGCTAAAGTTTTTTCGATTATATATAAGAATAGCTATAGAAGTACGTCGGATTTTTTTGATATATTATTTTTTGCCAAAGTGGCGCATTTCTAAAACGAAAAGTATAAAATGCCATGAGAAAATCGTCAGAAAATTGTTTATAAAAAAGGAACTATGCAATATAATAAAGAAATCCTAGGTAGTGCCTCAGAAAATGTAATTCTAAATATACAGTTAAAATTTCAAGTGAATCGGTTGAAATTTGTTTGAGTTATGAGTCCGGCCGTCTTGAAAAATGTAGTTTTGAGATAAACGCGTTTAAAGATATTAGAAAGTCACGACATGTATCAAGAGGGGTTGCGCTAGAATTCGAAAATCGACGAAGAGATTTTTGACACCTATAATCTTTTGGAATATAATTTTATAGGTACTAAGATACATTTTTAACAAAAAAAAATCGATTTTTGGAAAATCCTAGAGTGGCCTGAGGCCTTAAGATTGAAAGCAGGTTAAGGAGGCCTGTGTTCTGCAAGTTTCACTGAAACTGGGGGTCGAACGAAGGTTTAGGAGGCCTAGCAGAGGCTACACTGGACCAAATGGGGGCCTCTTCATGACACTGAACTCAACAAATGGGGTTTGGTAGGTTCAACGAAAGCCGGCGGCTTATATGCATTAAAAAAATGGGTTCTGCGAGTGCTCAGAGGAGTTTATAAATTTTGACTCGGAAATATTCTTAGGAGACTCGTACAAAGAAAAATCAATTACTTTACCCAGTTGCCAGTGCTGGCGTAGTACTTCCAGCCGAGACTCAACTATACTTGGTAACCAGGACTGGCACCGTACTGATAAAATAGTTGACCATTACTGGGCCAGTATTTCACCCAAGACTCGGTCACCAAGACTGGGATGGTACCAATACGTTCGATTTCCAATACTGGGGCAGTACCGTCAATTGAGAGTCGGTCGCCAGGACTTGCACAACTCTGGGCCGTATTGGTAACTATGGCGCAATACCGATATTCGCACATGGGCAGCTGCGACGGAATTGCATCAGTGTGCGCTGTGGCAAGCTGATTGACGCGTGGCTGGGACCTTAAAGCGTGTTTTTTTTCCGAGTTTTAGTCATTCCGGGAAGGATTTGAAATAGATTTATTCTGTCAATAAATTTAATTTGTTCAAATCATGCATATATTTATCTATATTTTTTTAATTTACTATTCCTCACAGTATAGCGTTTCCGCTTCCTACAACGAACCATCCTCAATACAACTATAACTAAATTATTTCATTTTATTTTAGCCGCATTTGCTCGACACATGGCTTTCAGTCTTTTATCACACACGATTACAACGCCGCTCTCTAGACGTGTAGGGGACCTATCCACGCATGAGGTATGATTGTGTAAGATATACAAAGTGTAGAAGGTCTGTCAAAAATTAACAACCAACAGCATCATATAGATATTGGATTCGACTATACGCTGCGGCCGAAACTTTTAGCTCATACGTGTACCTACAGAAGTACCTTAAGTCATAATAGCCCGTCCGCTAAACGCATCGAATATTTCGTAATTACAAAATAAAATAAAATACTCCACTGACAGTTTTGTGTCAGTGATTTTTTATTACAATTCATCATTCTCTGACCCTCTAAAATGATTTTGGTCGGAGAAAATATTTCGCCTACACGTGGGATCGGAACCTACAACTTACCTGCCTATCTTTTACCTATACTACGCATACTGCCACTACGCTATCGAGCGCTCGTGTCATCTGAATGGTCGATATGGAATAACAGACAAAAGTAATTTCTATAAATATTAGTTGTTTCACATAAGCTATATGCCATTGTGATAATTAGAGAGTATTATCAAATAGCATACTGTATATAAACATAGCCCATATATATTATATATATGACAGTAAAAAGAACTTCGAAGGATTTTATACATGGAATAGGGAGAGGTGGTAGAGACAGGAAGAAAGACAGAGAGAGAGGGAGGGAGAGAGACAGAGAAGCAGAGAGAGAGGAACTAAATTTCTGTTATGTTAGATCGATTATATTTAATCCATTGGGATAATTATTATGCAATAAATTATTTAGTCAAGCTATTTATACTGGTTTGCCCCTGTAATGGCAAAGTCTGGTATGATTGGGGACATCCATACTAGAGAATCTACAACTATGAGCCTTAAAGAAGGCTCTTGATTTTCTCACTTAGACCGTAGTTTTAGTCAAGCTATCTACCCTGTCATTCCCTAATAGACGCGCGGTCTGGCTTTTTTTTTATGGAAACCTCTACTAGGGAATCCGCAAATAAGCTCTTGAAGTCCCCGAATTGTATTAGGGATGCCCTGTCAATTTTCCGCACGGGAAATGCTGGATCACGGAATACAGTGGATCGTCATTGGTGGATAAGGATTTTGTCGCAATCGTTAATGAAGGCCCGATGGAATATTAATAAATGATTGATATAAATTTTTTTTTTACATGTACCTTAGAACTATGTACCTTTTTTGCGATGCTACTGGAACTTCCGTCAGCAGTATGCTCTTAACATCTTGTTCACACAAAACGAACTAATACGAACAGTTATACATTAAAATCCCTGCACAATCTATTAATCATTTCATAGCACATTTGTCAGTTCTTGCTATTTTTTTTCGCTTCAGTCCGAAAATAACAATGCCCTCCAGCTCATCTATTCGAGTATAACGTAAATTGGATGCCGTCTGGGCGAGCTGATTTTTAATCTCCTCTATACACACGATACGCCCCCTCCGAAACGAATCACAAAAATACCAAAATAAAAAGAAATATCGCAGCAGATCGCTCGTACGCGACGCAGACGAGAGAAGCAAGAGTGCAAGCGAGGAGAGCTCGAAGGGTGGTAACATCAAGCCCGTGCTCGATACCGTGTAAGACTGACGTCGGGTGCTCGTATATGACGAACTCCCGAGTGCACCGAGTGGCAGCAGCAGCAGCAACGAACACACGATCACGCTTTATACAACGAGGCAAAAAAATAATCGTGAAATCCCGGAGAGATTTCCCTCGGGATTTCTGGCCGCGTATATTACACGTTTTCATTGATAACAAAAAATAATTCGTCGCATCTCCTCCGGTCAAATGCGCGAGATCCGAAAAGGAAAGTGTCATGAAATTGCTTTGGTCTTTTTTCGGATATATTTATCGCATTGCCTTCGTGCGAAATAATATCGATTGATTTTCAGTGTTGACCTGGAATGGCCTGTGATAAGAAAAGTCCTGACGTTTATAGGCAATAAAACTTAAACGACCCATTATTGCAAAACATATTTTACACTGGACGCATTTAACGTTTCTTCGTTACTAGCGTGTGTTACTTTAAGGATTTCGCATTTGCGTGTGATTCACATTAAGGCGACAAAATATCCGTATGGAAAATTCGACGAGTCTGAACATTCACATTAAAAGGGCAAAATATCTGTATGGAAAATTCGATGAGTCTGAAGATTCGGTGAAATTTTTGAATGTTTTTTTTTTTAACAAAACAATGTGCCAAAATAAACCAGCGATTTATGCGTGTGCCAAAATTTGGCATTGTATTTTTATTTTATTTTTCAAAGTCGTCAATTTTTTATTTATATATTTATATATTTAAATATGAAAAGAACAGCCTATTGCTATTTAATTTTTGAACTGTGTTTTTCTTTGTACTTTGCACTTGTGGTTGAGCATTATCGAGCTCGGGAAACGTAACACAGACGAGTGTTCATAGAGCGATAAAGCTACGTCTGTGTGAAGAAAGTATAAGAAAAAAAAAACATTACGAGGCACGTTGCTACTGATAATTTTATGGTTCGCACTGTGAACTCCCCTTGCAGTGAAGTGTCGGTATGGCGTCGACGGAAATATGCATTAGTCGATATACGGAGACTATATATACCAGTCGTGCCGGATTCGCCAAGGTGGCGCTGCTCTCGTTGCAAAATCTAGCAACGAAATTCAATTGTGCTTCTCAACAGAGAAGCTTATTCTTTTCTTTTTCTCCTTTTAATCGTTCGTTGTATTACCGCAGGACGATTGAGACAGAACGATTTTCTTGGCACGCTCAGGTTTTTGCGCCAATAGACATTTCACCCTTCCATCGAAAGAAGTTTAATCCTCGGCGAGACTGTAAAAAAAAGTAGCAATCATAAGTATTAGGACTTCGAATCCTTACTCTTTAAGGTATACCTTTCACGAACCCGAATATTTACTAATTAACTGATTTTCGCCTGATTACAATTGAGTAAAAATACATTCCAGTATTTTAGTGAAAATGCAAGTGAAGTTACCAAACTTTTAACAAAAAATTACGACTTCAAAAATCGTCTGATTTATTTATGCAGCATTCTATGGAGATAACATGCTGGCCATATTTCTATTTGATAATTTATATACTAAGTAATCCTACATCTCTGATATAAATTGCTCGAAGCATGTAAAACATCCTAAAGATTCTGCAACGACAATAAAAACAGGGGTCACCCAACGGTCTAGTGGTTGGCGTGCTTGCCACTAAACCTGCGGACCGGGAGCTCCCAGGTTCGAATCCTAGTCGCGTACATTTCGTCGTGAAATGTTTTTCTTCGGCATTTCGCGGCGAAATAAGACTAGTTCCACGACTGGGGGGGGGGGGGGGCGAACTTGACCGGCTGTATTGGTATAGGTTTTCCGCAGTTTCCCTATACCCATGACAGAAATGTCATGATGAATATGATACAGAGGGGGAAGTCGGCTGCGGCCGCAAGGAGGGGGGGGGGGGGGCAAAGGTGAAGAAAAAGGAGGAAAGAACAGTCACAGTGGAGGAAAAAATAGGTAACAAACGCGAACAGCGTGTACCTCAGGAAAAAACACAAAAAAAAACAGGGGGTCACCAAATGTTGGAAGAAAATATTAATGATAAAACTTAGAAAAATGCGACCAAAAGAAGAATTTTCGTAACTGCAACTTCTCACAGAACATGTAAAAATGTTTAAATGTACAAAATTTATGCGAATGTTTTCATTCCAGTTCATCGTTAAGTATAATAATTGATTGTAACTCATTTTTATTAAGTTCCACTATAATTTACTAATGATTCAAGAGGTCTGTGGTTTTATGCGCCCACAAAGTACGGCCCGCTGAAAAGTATCGTTTCGAATGACTTATAAAAATTTAGGATATTAGTTTGAATATTCTTGAATATGGCATCCTCGGTATTATATTATACTAGAATTATATAAATGCCGGAAAAAATCAGCAAGCGTTCAATGCGTAAATAAAGCCCTTTTTTACTGACAAAAATCATAACTCTTGCAATTTTCAATTTTTTTTTCATAAAATTTTACGATGATACTCTTGAGATATGACAGTTTAAGGAAAACATCGCTCTATAGTGGGTGTTTCAAAAATGGTATTTATTCTTTCTTACATATCTAAAGAGCAATTTCGGAGTGAAATATAGAACGATAATCATGAGAAATGAGGGATATATTATAAAAAACTGGCTGCTAACAACTTATAGGGATTTTGGCTTGAAGTTGCGCTTGGGGTCATTTTGACCCCGGGTGACCATGGAGAGTTGAACTTTAAAAACCACCGAAATACGTGTTTTATTAATTGTGTCAAAAAGCATTAATACCAAGTTTCAAGTAAATTTGACCATAAAAATAGTATTTCCCATACAAAATTCATCACCTCCTTTCACCACCTTAAGGGCTGAATTTTGAAAAACGTCGAAATACGTGATTTATTAATTGTATCAAAGAGCATTAATACCATACCATAAAAACGTTATTTGCCATACCATATTAATACCATATCATAAAAACATTATTTCCCATATAAACTTTGCCACCCTCTTTCGCCCCCTTAGGGGTTGAATTTCGAGAAATCCCTTCTTGAACGATGCCTCCAATATAAAATCAACACCCTCCCCGAATTTCGCGTTTCTACCTTTAGCGGTTTAGGCTGGGCGATGATGAGTCAATCTGTCAGGACTTCGCCTTCTTTATATATATAGAATATAGATAGATAGATAGATAGATAGATATATTATAGATAGAAAATGTCTAAAAATCGTTTATCGTTTCAGGCAACTCAAATTAAAGAGCAATTTCCAACATATGGCGCAGAAATTTCAGATTGAAGGTAAACTTATGATTCCAACGATAGAACTGCTCGTAAAACTTTAACCGCGCTTTTTTGGAAACTAAGTTTTTCAAAACGGTATACACGCTTTCTCGTCATCTAATGGACGGATTGACTCGAAATTTCGTACACTAAATATGTAAAAAAAAACGATGTTTTCCTTTTTAATATTCATATTTTTCATTAGTTATTAACAATAATGATGTCATTTTTCCTTAAAAAAAACTCAACAATTTTACTTTGATGATTGAAACACGATAACAAAAAAAAGCTCAGTCAAGTCTTAGCCAATATTATCTAATTTGAGGAAAAACTGTTTTCTTTTTTTTTCAGATCAACCAGGTGGCTAAAATCAGGTACACCGTTGAGCTCCCTCGCGTTTAAGGGATTATTTATAATTTCTTTAATAATTAATATTTTTTAATGAAATTTGCTACACAACTTTCAATGTACATACCAATAAATATCTGAACGATTTTTCAATCATATTACTTATTCCTACAGAATTAATTTTTTTAAATATGCCTGATTTGTGGGTCGTCAACCTCTTAATATTTGGGCCATATGGGTGTTCGAGTGTATTTTTGCATTATTACAAATTATACAAATAATAATGATATATCGATAAAAAAACTGCAATGACAGATTAACAAAATGTTAAATAGTGCGAGCTCCAGATTCATCTGAGTTTCCCGTTTCTTGAGCGGCTCGCAATCGGTAATTTGTAAATTTGACCATTTTTGTGCGAAAATATATTTCATGGGGAAGACATCACGTTTTTACCTGAGACTCGGAGGGGCAGCTTTCTTCGCTGTAATTTGCGCTACTATCGTCCCGGGACGAGTATCTCTCTTTCATACTATGAAAGTACGTAGGCCTGTATGCGTTGTACACAGTGATTAGGATATCCGGAATAATGCACATTGTGACTATGACGATAGCTAGTAACCAGCACGAAGGCGAAAGCAAGAGGGACTGGAATACCCATAACATATCACCGTCGTACACTCTGCAATGATAAGTAGTCAAAATAAAAAAAAAAGTTGAGTACAAAAAAAAATAATACTCAACTTGAATTCAGCTTTACTTACATCCTTATGGCTGAATAAATAAATGCGACCGTAAAAAGCACCATTTCCGATAATACGACACTCGCTATTAACGGTAATGTCCAATTTGAGCTGTGATAAAGAACCTGCAATCAAATTATACCGTCCGAAAATTAAGCAAAATTTAAGTATTATTCTTACAGACCAGCGTGTTTATAAAATGAATAGAGATATTTTTTTTCATCCAATTTATCTCGTTTATTATGCATTTATCTAGTTTTTTAACATCGCATTTTTATTGAAAATAAAAAAGATTTTATTTAAGGCAGTATTTTTGTCTACAGGGTTGTTTTGGGGGTGATTTTAAGGATGGAATGACTGTTAAACTGTACCCGTTTTTTTCTGTTTTTTTTTACACGTGGTTATTGATCCTTCAAGTATATGTACAAATAAAAATAAATAAAAAATATTATCGTGTACTTTTGTACGTTTGTTTACAACGGTGCGCGAAAAATGTCCCTAATTGGCAACCAGTGTTGTGGACGTTGTATGAATTTGTAAAAAAAAATCCAGACATGTTCTCAATCTGTATGAGTGCTGTGATGTTCGGTACCAGATTGAGCGAAAATAAAAATTTACAAAATCACGACATTCTAAACTTTGATTATCAATTTTTTCTATTTTTCTGACCATTCTACGAGTTATATACAGGGTGTCCGATGGCGGATTTCACACTTTAAAAATTCGTAAAAAAATGAATAAATAAAGTAATTAAAAAATATTTAATAAAATGAAAAGAAATCAAATGCGGATTTCAATTTTTGAGGTGACCGTCACCGTCTGGCCACGATTATTTTCAAAAAAATAGGGCCCGATGATTCCGTTCCCCGAAATAGCGCACCAAACAGTGACCTTTTCAATATGCAGTGGCTGCTCATGCACTTCTCTTGGATTTTGGAGACTCCAGTAACGAAAATTGTGCTTGTTGACATAACCTCCAAGATGGAAATGTGCTTCGTCACTATAAAAAATGTTTCTTAGCCGTGTTTCGGTGGAAAAAGTCTCCAGCATCTTTTGAGCATAAGTTATTCTTGTTGGGTAGTCACTGTCGTTCAATTTTTGAATTATTTGGATTTTATACGGATGAAATTTTATTTTTTTCTTCATAATTTCATGCAGTGTCGATTTTGGAATACCCGAAACAGATGAACGCACTCTCAATGACATTCGTGGATTTTCTAAAACAGAATCACTCACACGTTGGATGTTTTCCGGAGTTGATACAGAGGCTGCTTGATTTTGGCGATGCCTGTTTACAGCCGACCCTGAAGCTCTAAATCTTGCTACCCAACTTTGGATCAAATTTATCGATGGCGCGTCACTTATGCGGCGAATGTTGTAGCGGTTACAGAATTTACGCCGCGCCAAAGTAAGCGAACAACGACTAGTTAAATACGCCTCCATAGCGAAAGCACGCGTTTTAAAGTTATGATCATTTAAAGTTTGAAATCTGCCATCGGACACCCTGTATATTTAAAAAATTGTTTCGTCTCAATTGTGCTACGAACGTTGACAAACAGTCTACTGGAGATGTTTGCCAAATCTGAGCTCAAACAAACAATCGGGATATCCTGGTTGCCGATTTGAAAAACATAGTTTTAAGAAAAACGCGTTTAAAGTTTGCTGCATCTCGATCGCACTCACCGAGTGTACTCCTTACAATTTCTATAACTCGGCTAATTTTATGTCCATTATCAAGGCGTGCTCAGAAAATTAGGGATAAAAATAAATAAAAGTTTTTACGCGTCTATTAAATATATAGAATCATTTTTATTTTTTACAAATACATTATAGTTTTATGAACAAATAAAAACAAAAATTGAAAAATAACAGAGATATAAGTCGTCTAATAGGAGTCTCTTTTCAAACTGGTGGACAAAATATCTCGAGATCTACTCAATCGATTTTAATGAAATTTATACCACATATTCTTCCTAATATTATCTAAGATGTAGCATAGAGCTTTTCTTGATTGGATGCCGCGTATATTTTTTTAATTAATTATTTAAAACTGAACATTTTGGTAAAAATCATTTTTTTTTCAAGCAGCTATCAGTTTTACAAAAAAAAAACTTTCAAATTTCTTTCTCTATAATATACCTTAGCGAAACCTTTCTTTACACGAAAATTTAAAAAAAAATTCAGACGATGTCTGACAGACAAAAAATCCACCATCGGCGAGGATTTTCAAAAGAAGGCCCTACTAGAAGACTTATATCTCCGCCATTTTTTTTTTTTTTATTTGCTCACGAAGCTATCATCTATACGTGAAAAGTAAAAACGATGTTCTCTATTTGATAGTCACGTGAAGATTTAAAAAAAATGTATACTTATTTTCCGAGCGCCAAGGTGGTACAAAGCCTTAATCGTTTTTCACAGACGTATTCAGGAATGTCTGTTGAACAATAAAATGATATGAAAAAAAAACGATCTTTTTCAAATTTCTAAACAACAATACTGCCTTACAAGCAAAGAAATATGACAGTGTCATGAATTCTTCTGGTCAATCGCTTCCTCTGTAAGTAACTGAACTTCCTCGATATTTTTCCGTTCTCGACATATCGAAAAACATGAAAAGTCATTCACCGCTTCCACAAACTGTGTATTATAAAGTAGAAAAAAATGACAGGAGAATTGTCAACGTTATTCATTATCTCACCTCTAGATTAGTGACCAAAGTGACAAGTTGAAAAATGCAGGAGCTGAAGGACCAGAAATCCGCCGGCGTGTTATTGTACAAAATCACGGGATTAACGAGCCAATAAAAGTATACTGTAAAGTATATCGCACACGTTTGCCAGATGCCTGTAAAGCATGAAAAAAAAAATAATATAAACAAATGAAACAAATGACCAAGTAATATGAATAGTAGCGGACTTTTAACGAGTTTCTGATGATGAATCAACCGAAATTCATAAAAATAATAGCATCGGCACAGGTTTTGTGCAGTTTCTCTGTGCTTTCGTGTAATGCCCGAGTGCATTATACAAGAGTGGCTATGGGAAACTGACATTTTGTGTGTGTGCGTATGTGGACACATGAAGTATGAACGAAGAAAAATATAACTTGGAAAGATTTTTAAAAATCGATCTAACTTGTGAATAAAATAATTACCCATTAAGATCCAGACCAAAGACTGGGGTAGCGACAACAAACGATTCTTTCTATCGAGCTTGTAGTATTGTGGAAATCGTAATAGTTTGTTTGCCGGGTAATCTTGCTCGAACAAGCCGAAACATAAAATCGGCACTGAGGTGAAGAACAGGTTGAAGCCCATTAAAAAAATACTGTCGTACAACGACTGAAAAAAAACACAACAAAAAAACAAATTCACTGACGATTTAAATTTGAAAATGAGACAAGAGATTAAAAAAATGTGCACCTGTGTCGAGAATCCACTGTGTATTCCGAAAAACAATTGCGGTGTTATAAATACGATATTTTTGTAGAAGAAATATTGCGTCAAAATACTGATCCGTACGTAGTACCAGTGGCCATGAACGAGCAACGCTTTTCTCAGATACATAAATTTAGAGAACGCAAAATCTGCGTTCATCGCTGCCTGGCGTCCCTCGTTACCAATTATTCCGAGACCGACGTGCGCCTCCTGAATCATCGAGACGTCATTGCCCCCATCACCGATGGCTGCCGTCAGAGGATGATCTTTCGCGTTCTTGATCATTTGAACGATCTGTTAAATAGCGGCAACAAACCGGGAGAAATTGTAAGATAATTTAATAAATTTGACCACCGGCATTCCGAAAAAAATGAAATGCTTAAAATTAAAAGGATGCCAAAAATTAAATTTGTTTTTCTTTCAAATAACAATTTGGCTCTACAATTTCTTCTTGATAGCGCAGCCCTAGAATCAAATAAATTGAACAGTGGTATAGTCAGTCTTCTTCAAGAGATTCATTTTGTCAAAATTTCAGTACTTCGCAATTCCACGAACATTTTAAAAGGGCACACACTTTAAAGGTTTATGAATATTTCTTTTGAATAAAAATCGCAATGCTTAAAAGTTATTGACAAATAGTTTAGAGGAATAATCGTTGAAAAAAGAATCAGTTCTTTTAATGAAAATTGAAAGAAGTGGACCGACAATCGCAAATTTTTAATATGCTTTGGAAAAATGTTCTGCATTAAAGTTTAAAAGTTTTCGCTTCAATGAACGAACAGTTGCACAAATACAACCTTTAGAAAATGAAAAGAGGTATTTTTAAAAGAAGAGGAAAGTCTGAAAAAATTTAATAAGTATTTACAAAAATCAGCTGTTTCATTACATGCGAAGGCTTTCTCTTTTCATTAATTAATTGTCGCACACTTATTTTTTCAAATAATTTTTTTAGTAATTTTTTGGTATCATTATTATTATTCGAAATGAACTTTCGTAAAATCTCAAATATTAGGTGTAGTAAAAAGAAATCTATTATTTTTGCAATAGATAGCTTTAGTAATCTGTATCTCGCGTTGTATAAGTGCGATCGGATTATGCTAGATGGCGTTAGAAAGATAAGATTTCGTACTAAAATAAACATCTCAGACAGTTTTGTGATTGCTTGACTCAATATTTTTTGAGCGCGCGTCAAAGATGGCCACCAGCAAAGTGAAAATATGCCATATTTTAGAGTTTTTCTTCGATAAAGGCGAAAACGCAAGCCAGGCGGCTGAAAATGTGAATAGTGTTTATGGTCCTGATACTGTAACAGCCAATCACGCGTAATTTTGGTTTCGTCGATTCCGTTCCGGTAATTTTCATGTCAAAGATGCACCACGCTCTGGAAGACCAATTGTCGAAAATGTCAATAAAATAATCGAAATCGTCGAGTCCAACCGTCATGTAAGCACTGTTTCGATTACCCACGAGCTAAACATTGCCCAAAAAACCGTTTGGAAGCACTTGAATAAGGCTGGATACAAAAAGAAGCTCGATGTATGAGTGCCACACGAGTTAACGCAAAAAAACCGCATGGACCGAATTTCCATCTGCGAATCGCTGCTGAATCGCAACAAAATCGACTCATTTCTGAAGCGGATGGTGACCGGTGATGAAAAGTGGGTCACTTACGACAACGTCAAGCGAAAACGGTCGTGGTCGAATCGCGGTGAGCCGGCGCAAACGGTGGCCAAGCCAGGATTGACGGTCAGGAAGATTTTACTGTGTGTTTGGTGGGATTGGCAGGGAATCATCTACTATGAGCTGCTCCCCTACAGCCAAACTCTTAATTCGGACCTGAACTGTCAACAATTGGACTGCCTGAAGGAAGCAATCGCCCAGAAGCGGCCAGCTTTGGCCAATAGGAGAGGAATTGTGTTCCATCAGGACAACGCCAGGCCACACACATCGATAGTGACTCGCCAGAAGCTCCGGGAGCTTGGTTGGGAGGTTCTTATGCATCCACCTTATAGTCCGGATCTGGCACTAAGTGATTACCACCTGTTCCTGTCTATGGTGAAAGATTTTGCCGGTGAAAAATTCGCCTCAAGAGAAGCTTGTGAAAACCGACTGTCCCAGTTTTTTGCCAATAGGGATGAGGGTTTCTATGAGAAAGGCATAATGAAATTACCTTCAAAGTGGCAACAAGTTATCGATCAAAACGGTGCATATTAGACCTAAATCGGATCATTCTAACTATGCTAAATAAAGCCTTCAATTTCATGCAAAAATAATGGATTTCTTTTTACTACATCTTATATGTATGAATTTATTTAATGTTCGTCGAACCGTGCAATACTGAAATCTTAATTGAATCAAACTTTTGGCTGGGAATGTATGCGTGGTACATACGACAATCTCACAGAGCAATTTTTTTAGGAACATAAAAGAAGACAATAATTTACCTCACATTTTTGCAGCGGAGACATTCTGCAGCAAACTACAGCGTCGCAGTGGATCGTTACGTTTCGCAACAATTCGGGAAAATTCTTGAAAGCAACAGCCATACTCAGGCCATCCATCATAAGACCGTACTGTCTCGAGGGTTCCAATTTCAAGCGACGTCTGCGAAGAAAAACACGAGTTCAAGTAAATCTCGTCGACACTTTATCTACAATTGTCGAAAATTACTTATATGTGAATGAGTCGACAAATAAAATCGTTGGGCAAACTCACTCGAAACTCGTGAGAGCTATGAAACATATTTGTGCTGTAGAATGATCCATGAGTCTCAGAACTTCGGTGCCCGGCTTGAAATGACCGCAGGAAAATGCTATGTTCTCTGCGGTCTCGGCTTTGTCACCTGTTAATACCCATACCTGTAGAAATTATTATTTGTTGGAAGAACAAAAAAATCAGATTCTTCGAAACGACACAATAGTATTGGTAATTAAAAAAAACAATTAGCGAATGATTCGCTGTGAAAAAGAAATTGTAAAGAATGTTGTATTTTTTATGGTCGAAAGGATATTTATTGTAGAGTCGAATTTTTATTTGTTTCATTCGCGAAATATATACACCTTGATGCCAGCGACTCTCAAGCTTTCCAGAGTCTCTTGGACACCTTCCTGGAGCCGATCCTCGACAGCGGTAACTCCTAACAACGTCAGACCTTCTTCCATAGTGTCGTAAGCTCGTTCCACGTAAGCTCCACGCTCTGGACCGATCACCTGTCTCGCATATTCAATCGTACGCGATAGACTCTTGTATTCCGACTCTGACATCTTTTTGTAACCCATCACGAGAGTCCTGAGACCCCTCTGGAATAATTAACATTTATCAATGAAAAAACGAAGCCTCATTTTGTTGAATTCAAGAAACCATGCTTCTACCACTATACCTATAACATATGGATTTTTCGGATTTTAATTTAACCCTAGAATTCATGTACGGGATAGAAACCCACCTCAGTTGATTTTCAAAGTGCACACCTAATCTATAAATCGACATTGTCAACTGCCGAATTTAAGCGTAAATGATCGTATATATTATTTAAAGCCATATATTTGACATTTGATTTGAAATAAAAAATTAACGCGATGATCCTTCACAATTTTAACGCGGATCTAGAAAATATCAATCGAAGGACGTTCATAAAAAGTCTCGTTAAGTCTCTCATCGAGCCTCATCTGCGAGAAAAGCTACTCATTCCGAACGACACGAAGGGTTAGCCAAAAAAGCGGCGAGATGTGTATTCCCTCCAAGAGCAAAGGGTCGCAAGGTTCAGATTTTTTTTTCAACCATACCAAGCGGCCGCCTGCGAGGGACACAGAACGGTGCATTGTTGCATTTGCGCGACAGAAGAATGAGTTGAATATACGATTTCTTTGTATTGTTTATATTCTTACTTCTATCATCAGTATTAATTATATACGATTTTCTCAATGAACGAAGTGAAAAATATACGAAAAAACCCCTGATTTTTTTTCGTTTCGTTTCTATTGACTTTGTCCGTATTTACAAATTTATATTTTCTCCACTTTCATATCCCAAAATAAATATTCGTTTCGGACGGAATATAGTTCAACTATTTTTTTTATAAGTTCCATGCTTCTTCTTCAAAACGTCGTGCGACATTTGAGCATCTGTTAATTAAAAAAAAATTTATTTGATTAAAAAACAAAAAACGTTTTTTTAAACATTAAAATGTTTAAACCCTTTGTAAACAGGGGTTGCACTAAATAAGATTTAATAAAATCGAATTGGCCTTACACCACTTTCTTCCTCATCGAAAAACGTAGAGATTCATGCACTGATGTTTCTCTTTACTGCTCAATAGAGCGATTGTGACTACAAGAAACGCGTGAGGTAGGTATCTACCCTAGTCATGAGTTAAAAGGTAGAAAAAAAGACACATAAGTTCTAGGGTCATCAAACTGTAGAAGATTCATTTTTTATTCGAAACACCAAAAGAAAAGAAAACCAGAATGTCTGTGAAAAAACATTTCTGTACCGATCTCGGTACTTTTTACTTAAGCATAAAAAAATTTCGAACATTATCAGGTTTTTCTATTCGATATTTCTTTGCCGTGAAAACAAATATAAGTAATGTCTTATTTTCAGCATTGAGTTGTATCTTAATATCAGTAGTAAGAAAAAAGTTTAAAAAAAGGTGGGAAAAATGTAGTAATGAGAAATGAAATTTTCGAACCCTGGAAAAATCGGAGACACGTTCGACAGCTTTTTCAATGTTTCCGACGCTCGTGAGTGGAAATATTGCGGAATCGGCTCCTTTGCAATATAGCCAGATATCACCGGCCGAATCTTTGACGACAACCGACATTCGTTTTCTCTCTACCAGTACAAAAACAAAATCGAAATAACGTTGCGTATCTTCTAATAAAATAAAAGCTTTCATTTTTTTACAATCGTAAGTGGCCAACACAAGTTACAAAAATATTCGTGAATGTTAAACGTATTACAGGTTTGTTAGAATATTTGTGGAATATGATCGATAGGCCAAAACTTACCTGAACTGAATTCCAGCGTCTCAAGTTTTGTGAACTGAAGAGTCCCATCGGTTGATTTAATTTCCATCTCATCTCCGGCGGATTTCGTCAATATAACGCCACATCTCGCACTTGCTTCGACCAGAGCCTTCTCATCTGCCGAAGCAGCCTTAAATATTTACAATCAGCAATATCAAGCGAGGTCATTTTTGGAGAGAAGTCAGTGTACGGCTTCGGCTTATGTTCGACGCCAAACAGCTTTGGCTTGGGCTAATATGTGGATCGGTGGCCGTTTAGCCGGATGCCGTGTAGATGGCAATTTTACTGACTTTCCGATGATAACGCAATTGAAAATAAAATATACACTGAGAGAAAAGTGTATAGTATTCACAAAAAACGCGCATGGTAAAAGAGAGTATAGTCGAATTCCCTATAGTTTATTGTCACCGCAATCATAATATGGTTAACACAACTATAAGCGAAAAGTATACGTAAACATGCGACTTTGGTGGCGTGTTTGACTATCTGGTATCTCCGAAATTACTATACACTATTGTAAAAGGCTTTACAATATCGATATGGTTAATTCAGCTATATAAAAAAATCGGCGCACAAATACTAATGCTGCACTGAGAGGAAAGTACATGGTATTTATGAAAGACGCCCACGACAAAAGAGGGGATAGTAAAATCCCGTATAGTTTATTGGCACCGTAATCATAATATGGTTAACACAACTATAAGCGAAAAATATATCTAAAAATGCAACTTTGGTAGCGTGCTCGACTATCTATTATCTCCGAAATAACTACTAATTATTGTAAAACTATTAACTGAATTAACTATATCGATATTGTAAAGCCTTTCACAGTAGGTAATAGTTATGTCGGGGATACTAGATAATCAAACACACTACCAAAACGGCATGATTAGATAGACGCTTATAGTTGTGTTAACCATATTATGATTGCGGTGTCAATAAACTATAGGGAATTTAACTATGCCCACTTTTACCATGGGCGTTTTTTTTATAAAATACTATGGACATTTTTCTCAGGGAAAGTTTGTACTATTTATATGGTTAACATTAACACTTGTTGAGTATACATTTTTACAAGATCTTACGAAAAGTGACTATACGAACACAATTATGGTAATCTTATAGTGAAGACGTAAATCATTTGGGGAACGTGTCAATAAAGTAGAGACAGCGGTAGCACGCTGTGATCGATATAGATATATTAGCGCATTAATTTATCAGTTTTTAAAATTCGATATTTCGAAAACTATTGCGTTGCGCCAAAAATCCATTAAAGCAGTAACATATATTATCAAAAAGACGATCTGTGCAAAATTCTACCTATATCGGAGGTAACAGCTATTCGGAATTGCAACTGGAATTACTTTTATCTCTTATGCCAAATCTACGATCAAAATAACATAAGTACCCGGAAGCATAGTAGGAGCGTGCGTAGTATAGATAGGTAGGTCGTAGGTTCGAATCCATGTTCAGGTGAAATATTTTCTTCGATAGGAATCATTTCAGGAGGTCAGGGAATGACAGGTTATGATGAACAATCATACAGGTAGTACTCTCAATTGAGAATTTTTGAATTTATGAAGATTTTCTACATTTAGCAGATATACCATGCAATATGGTAAAAATTACTATTTTTTGATAGTGTAAGGTAATATTCATTTTATGAAAACCTACTATATTATATAGCATTGAACAATCAACGTATGCTTGTAAGATTGTTGGTTGCGGTTAACATATGAGCATAGTTAACACAACTGCTAAAATATCATAAGCAGTACTATATTTTAGGCAGTAACCATGACTATAAAATATTATTGTCCCCTCAGGGAAATATAAAATATGGTTAAAATATGGTTGAAGTTACCATACATTTCTCTCAGTGTAGCCACCTGTATCCGCCCAGGTTTCCGGCAGTTTCCCTCTGCCCTCGTGTACTTGCGATACACATATGGATGTGTGCCAATAGAAGTAGTGAAGTGACAAGTTCGGGATAAAAATGGAAGGTATGGGGTCGAAAAAGGCCAGAGGCGTACGAAAGAAGAAAAAAATCTTAATAAAGCATAAACACAATCTAAAAAAATCGGCAAATAAAAAACGACGTCGGGAGAAAATAGTACATTATGATACTCGACGAAAAAAACTTTCTTTAATCTCGTGTGATTGCAACACTCGCCTTCGGCTCGTGCTGCAAACTCACGCTCGTTAAAAGTTTTTCGAAAAGACGTTTTTTCGTCGAGTATTGTACAAAATTTTATTTTACGAGGTGTGAAAATGGGGCTTTTACGTCCCATATCGTACCGAGTGAAATTAAAACTTTTTTTTTGTCCTACTGGATGAATGACACGAGCGTGGGTACAAAGTAATAATTCTAAGTTTTTTCAATATAAGTTTTAAAAAAAGTTAATTTTTAAATTCAAGAGCTTAAAAATACATGAATTTTTTTTAAATATCGATTTTTCATTTTCGATGGATTCTCAAAATATAACATTTCAAAAATATTCTATGACAATATTAAGCCAAACCGTTCAAACTTGTGGGAGTTATGGGAGTTTACAGATAGGTTCCGCGAACTGGTGAACCGCGAACTTCAAACGCGTTTTTCTCAAATGACTCAAAATGACTTTTTCTAAATCAGTGACCACGATATCTAAAAAAAATTACTGCACCATCACCTCCAAATTTCACAAGCTTCTTTTACATATCAAAAAGCAGTACTTGAACTTGAACGAAGGTTTTTTTTATGCATAGATTTTTTTACTAACGAAAATAGAGCGCTTTTTTGTTATCCGAAAATCGATACTTTCACTTTGGACTGCTGCCAGTTTTTCAGTCTATATATATATAAAACGGTTCCGTGACTGATTGACTGAATGACTGACGGCTTGACTGAAAATATGAAATTTGGAAGATATGTTCCTTAGAAAGTGTAGAGGTCTACTAAAAAAGGATATTTCGTAAATCAACCCCTAAAGGAATGAAATGGGATGTAAAAGTTTGTGTGGAAAATTGTACTCCTTGTGTGTATTAACTTGAAACTCGGTATAAATATTCTTCAAAAAAAATAATAAAGCGCATATTTTAGGATTTTTTCAAACAACCCCTAATAAGGGTTGCAACTGGTAACGAAGTTTCTATGGGCTAAATTTCGAGTTTTATTACATCCTTCGTCCAAGCATTAGATCACTTTATGCAGAAACCAAATACGTTTGATTTTTTAAATTCCGGATGTATTGTTTCCGAGCAGCGGTGGTCACCGCGAAGGAGACGTTTCTCAAACAGCGGTCTGCACAAACCATTGTATCTACCACATTGGTAAATATTTTTCAATACAAAAATTGTAAAAAATACTTAAAACCATACTCTGTGATGTAAAAAACGACGTCTAAAAACCCGCATACGTTTTGCCATAAAAAATCACGAAAATTCCTCTTGTTTCCGGCCACGAGCCAGGTATAATGCCTTAAGTTTCTATTAATTAAAAAAAAAGAATAATTTTTGGTGCTGATAAATTGAAGTAGTTGAAAGTTAATTGAGTTTTTTTAAATTGCTGACTTCCACGAACCTGGTATTCTGGCAAATCAGGGTCCATCATCAGTGAACTATTGACCCTCGTTATTTTCTTCTGTCGAAAACTCTCACGATACTCGGCCCGTTTGGAAGCGACACTCGATCGAAACATAGCAGGCGCAATGTGTACGGAGTGACAGAGTGACAAACTCATCATGAAGTGCCAAACTTCCGTCTGAAGAATCAAATAAGAAAGAAGTATAAGTGACGACTTGTGAGTCTCGTGCGGGAAAATAAGAACTTTATAAAGAATCATTCTCGGTTTATTCGCAAAATTAGCAATCGTATATAGAGTGATCGGCAAAACAGAGACCGCTATCCATTTTATGCGAAATTTCACTTGAAAATCACTAAAAAATCAGGAATACTTATATCTTTTCCATCATATGATCCGTTAATACCTTTATGTCGATATTCGCAAAATAAAAAAATCCATGTTTATTAAATGAAGTTTGACTTTTGTTATAAAAAAAATACTAGGAAATACGTATGAATAAAAAAAAGACCGTTTTTCATTTTATACAAAACAGTCAGAAAAAAATACGTCCAAACTAGGGTTAATAATTAGTGTGGCCCCCTTTAACCTTTACCACTGTTTGGTCTCGTCTAGGCATACTTTCGACGAAATTTTAAAGGTGGTGTTCGTCTAATGCCTCCCAGGTTTTCTTCAGCGCCGAAAAGTAGTTATCTTTGTTGGCCACATTTGTTTCGTCGATCTTTTCGTCCAAAATTGACCATACATTTTCTATGGGATTCAATTTAGGTGAATGTGGAAGCAATTTAAGAATCTTTATCTCGTTCGACTTTATGAATTGTTGCGTTTTCTTTGATGTATGCTTAGGGTCGTTATCCTGTTGGAAAATAATATCCTCTTCTAATCCAACCCGAAGCAAAGACTTTTCCAATTTTTCATTGAGGATATCAATATACTTATCCGCAGTCCATATGCCATTGATTTTTACTAATTCGCCTCCCCCATCATCGAGGAAAGCACCCCCAAACCATAATATTACCGCCTCATGGTGTTCTTTCCCGGTTTTTCTCCACACTCTATGTCTTCGTTTTCGATTAAGGGCTTATATACACCTGAGACGGCTAAAAGTAAGGTCATGTTTAAGCATTTTTTTTGCGTATAAAACCGAATTTTATTGAACAACCATGCTATACATTTTAAGGTATGACATTTTATCTACATTGTGTGAAAATTTGGTTGAAAAATTTTGAACGGTAAAAAAATTACAGTCGTTTTCCTGGGACGTGTTTTTGTTGACAGCGTTTGTGGTACCAGACGTGCCTCTGTCATTTTTTATCTAAAAAAAATATTTGTTTCTTAAAGTAGATAGATAAAACTAGTACTTATCGAGCCGGAATTTAAAAATTTATTTTTTTTTCGGGTCATGGCAGTCACTGGAATAAAACAGGCGATTTTTCGCCTCAAGATTGTTCAGTAGTTATGATGAACAAAAAAACTATGCCAGGTATCGAAAAAATGGCTCGATAAGTACTAGATTATTGTGTGAAGCATAACTGTGCAAAACTTGATCCCGATCGGTCCAGTAGTTGCGGAGATATTTCTGGTACAGATTTTGAAAACACTGTTTCGAGTAAAACGCGTTTAAAGTTTTGAGTACACTCCCCACTGAAATAACTGGTTTATTTTAAACTTACATGAAATTGTCGATTCCTGGGTTATATGACGGATCCTCCTTAGATGTTGACGCTTCCATTAGATCTTTTTTGCTGCGTCAACCTCACTCTCACTCGGCTCATAGTCAAACAGATGACAAAGGCCGCGTCTACTTGCGCCTCAACCGTTAGTCGTTGCTCACCCGGTCAGTTACAAAACGCTATACCTTCGTGATTACTGCGAATTTTCTTATGAAATTTTCAGGGCAGACACTCAAAGGATAGTACTTTCGAATGAGCACCTTTTAAAAAAATCGATCTTTTTGACCTACCTGGGTAGGTCAAAAAGATTTTTTAAAAGGTGCTCATTACCTACCCATGTAGGTAAGCCCTTAAGCAGTTCAAATATTCTCTCGTTAGACCAAAGAACCTTTTTCCAAAGCGCAATTGGCTAGTCCAATTTTTTTTTGCCAATTGGAAACGTTTCTTTTTATTGCGCTTGTTAATAAAATACCGTTTACTGGCAAAGCGGCTATGCAAATTAGCTTCGCGAAGTCTGTGCCGTATCGTTTTATGCGACGAATTACAAATGAAAAAAATCTCTATGTTAATCGGAAAATAGCACAGAATCCACTTGGATTCCAATGTGGACTCTCTATGTTTAGCGTCCCAATCAAATCTCAATAAGGCTGTGTAGGATCTGGGGACTCCCCAACCAATTTTTGTACGGGAATCGTCTCGACACGTAGTCGCCCGTTTCATTCCTTTTCCTTCCCTATCACCAACAGAACCAGTATCGCGAAACTTTCTCCACAGTTTCTGCACTTGAGTTTTTCTCACTCCAAATTTTTCAGCTATTTTTCGTTGTGAAAAACCGTTTTAAATGTCTTTTATAATCAATTTTCAGATTTGAGAACAAACTTGCGATAAACTTCCAATAAGCGGAAACCGAATTTCGATCTGAAATTTGGCATACACTTTCATTTTAATACTAATAGACTTTTCGGAACTACAGCCTAAACTTGGTTTCAGCCATCTTGGCACGCGATTTTTCTCAACTGATCAATGAGCCGGTAAATGCAGTAAACATACACTATAAGGCCGTATTTTCGCTAGCGATCTCTTTTTTGTCCTATACTTGAACGGCAAATTCACGTAAAATATTACGGAAAACTAGGCTGAAGGAAAATAACGTAGAAATTTGCTTCAAACATTAAAACTACGTCACTAGAGAATTATGTTAGCAAAAAAAAATTATCAGAATTTCAAATATTTCCTTACAGTAATTCGGATATAAATTAGAAAGTTGAGGTGGTCTTTTTTTTTGCCGGTCACTGTATTGCTGGAGCGGAAAAAATCCGGTATATAATTTTGTCTTGTCGCAAAATTTTGAAGGTACTTTAAACAATTTTGTTTGATCGTACCGGCCAAGATTCCAATTTTACCGCATCCTCCTCAGTCCCGTTAGCCGTCAAAAGATAAAGTTTGCCATCGCAATCCTTTTCCATATAAGTATTAGCCTCGATGAAGCAACGTCGGAATATCATCAAATTTTCCGTCAACGTTCCCGTCTTGTCGGTGAACAAATATTCAATCTGACCAAGCTCCTCGTTCAAGTCCGAGCTGTTAACGAGGGCTGGTTGATCGTTTTTCTCGTCGTACATCTCCAAATCCCAATGGAAGAACAAGGAGCCTAAAAATTTTTGAAGCTCTGTCGTAAGACCGAGCGAGCAAAAAAAATGTATAAATTTCCATTAATTCACTTTGTAAATATGATTTCGTCAAAATCGATCATTGGATGACACGTGAAAAATGTTTCCACAGAGGAGACGATCGCTCGTATAGACTCACCGATAGAAACGTACAACGATATGGGAACGATGTAGTTGTACAAAATGGTGAACGACAAAATATCGATTAAAATGCGCCATGATTTTGGAGAATTTTCTTCGGCCAGGTAAACCGCCCAACCCTCCTTTGAATCGATCCATTCTTTGAGAACTGTCGAAACTATCACCTCAAGCATCAAAATGATTATGAAGACGATGATATATTTGTTTATCGATCTGCAATGAAATTGGTGAATTCGTGAAAGTTTTTCTACGATCGAAATGTCTCACATTAATAACTTGTATTCAATTGTTGTTGATTAAATGTATCGATGTATATTTAGAAAATAGAGGATACGGAAAGAATGTATACGCTTTTTCATTTGATTATAGGTACTAACTTTTCGGCTGTCGAAAATTTATTAGGTGTCATCTTCGAGTTGAGGGATAATTTGGTGTCACGTCCGGTGTAAACGGCTACTCCGATCGCATATTCCGTGTCCTTGAGTCTGGCACCCCGAAGCAAAACATTGTCGATCGTCAATGAACTTGCGATCGGTTCGTTGACATTTGTTATCTCCAATTTTCCGTAAAACTCGTAAAGATTTGGCAGGGGATGTTGACACGTTAGGACTGCTTCGACGGCGACGATCTCTTCGACGGGCCAGGACGAAATCGCCCTGGGTACGAAAAGGGTCTACGAGAAGATTTGAATCAGACAGACTTTTCGTTAACCATCCGGATATATAATTAAAAATGCCTTATCATTTTTTATCAATAAATCGTCATGTGTCGTTCTATCCACAAAAAAATATAGTAGAACCTCGATTATCCGAACTAATTGGGACCGGACATCGTTCGTATCATAAAAAAATCGGATAATCGAAAATAGATCTCGGCACTCGGGAAAATCAAGTCATATAATATAAATAGTATCGAAAATTCTCTTTATTGATCCAACGACCCTAAATTCTTTATTTGATAGCAATTAACTATGAATAAAGTTTCAATTTGTATACCACCGCTACTTATGCAGGTGGATCACAATAAAAATAATGATCACTTTTTGGTTGTCTCATAGTAGTTGCGCGTTTCTTGGCCGCTAAGTCTCGAATGCGTTTCAAGGACAGCAGTTGTGTGAGACTATTTTCTGGTTGGGTTTCCAACCATTCCAGGTCGGTTTCTAAAGTGCTGAATGCTTCACTGTGAGACGGTTTATTATGCGCTTCCGAGACAGATAAATCGCCATCATCATCATCATTGTTATTGTCATCCTCTTGAACCCCTCGTACTAAATATATAATCTCATGGTCATCAAAAATTTGAAAGCCAGGATCAAACTGCTGGAAGACGCTGCTGGAATACGCTCGGACATACAATGTTTCTCGTATATACATACAATGTATATACGATCTGATATATGAAGTTACATATATAGACAATAATGTATTTTCAAAACATCTCGAAGTGTTGGAAAACAGCTTTATTAGAGAAAAAAGGGGGATACCTTAAGGCGATATCTTAACTGAGAAAAAAAGACCATCATTGAGTTTGGATGATCGAACGTTCGGATAAGGCGCCGAAGTGTTCGGATAACCGAAAATTCGGATAATCGAGGTTCTACTGTATAATCCAAGACAATTGATTGCGAATAAAATGTTCATGACCGTTAGATCCATCCATAAAGTAATCCACAAGAAATTGATCCTTGTATAAATATTTTATGAATATAATTTCCTTTCATCAACCTGTTTAGGATAAAAACGTCTTGGTTAAAATTTTAAGGGATGAATATCATGGTGGAGGAAAATCTTGTTGATCGAGAATAAAACTACTGGATATTGTTGAAGTTGTTTAATCGTTGGAGTGCAACGGAAAGTCTCTTTTGTTTAAAGTGAAACCTTTTCAGGTCATTTTTTCGTTCAGTTAGGCATGTCGAATTTTTCACTGACAATGAATGGTGCTCGCAAGCCACGTGATCAGTACATTACGATCTTTGCAGCGAGAACTATTCTGATTTACAGAATATTAATAGCAATTACCAATGATTTTTTCCGGCGACTCTAATGTCGATTATCAGAAAGAAGATTTTTTCAAATTAATTAATTACTTAAATGAAGTATCTGGTCTTACGATGGCGAGCGATAAAACTATAAAAATATAAAACCGACCGCGAGATACAGCACAACAATTGATGCGATCTTTACAAGTTATAGTGAAAAAATAGAATTTAACTCCTTAATTATTTCAGTTATCATAAATTAAAGATTTCATTTGTTGACTGCACAACTCAGAGTGAAGAAGAAATTAATCATGAAATTAAACGACGTAATTACCCTATAGTAAAAATAATATCTTATATATTTTAGCTAACGTGTTTTTGTATTATCATTATGATAATTAAAATGTTAAAATTTTAAAAAACATTTGTACCTGCATTTACTTCCTTTCTCATTGACTATTAATAACAAAAACGATGAAATCAAAATAACGTAAAACAAGATTATATACTTTTGGCGATTTTCGAATCAAATCGTTTAAGGTTGTGGCAAAAATGCTTCATTTGCACCGTGGTCTCGTAAAGCCGCGCCCAAGTTTTAGTTCTCCACTTTATTATCCGAAAGTTTTTGCGATAGATTTAGGTCTTCAATCAGGATCTTAATTAAAGTTCGCCGCAACTTTGATCGGCCAAAAAAAAACATCGCAAACAAAAAAATGATTTTCCTAGCGTTCCAATAATGCAAACTTTAATATCATAATACTGGATGAATTTGTCGCGGGCCAGTTATGAGAGGATGAATACATCCGTCACGATTGAACATCGTTGGATGCAATTTTGATTTTACGCCGGCAACTTATTAAGTATTGATGAAGAATTTTTATAAAAATGATGAGGGCTTTTAAATACCTTTAGATTCGTTTCTCCATCTAGATTCGACGTTGTAACGTAGCAGCAGCCAGTGCTCTCGCTACTCTTGAGAATTACAAGATCGCACGGTACATCTTCGTCGCGTTTAACTTTCACCAGATCACCGATGACTATGTGCTCGCAGTGAATCTCCTGACGAATTGGAGACAAAAATTAAAAAGAAATCTAGTTACAAAAAAAAGTGGAGCTTCAATGTACAAGATAAAGAAAATTATGGAAATGAAAGGTCGACATTTGCAGACTGCAAGAAGATCGCAACGATCTTTTTCGGAATAAGTTGAGGCCGTTTATTTCCATAATGAATGTTATACTTGCGGATAAAGATAATATCGCACCTGAACACATTTGTTGCGAACAACTGTTACCGGGGTTCGATTGACAAATTGATCCAAACGATAACGAAGATAATCCTCGTAGCCCTGTTTGCACGCTGTTACTACGATAACGAACGTTAGGGGCAACAAACTTGTCAACGGTGATACAGGTGATGTTATTACCAGTGCCACTATCGCCATCATGAGGAAGTAGAAATTTGCGATACGACGAAATTGTTCGAAGAGATTCTTCGGTATGAAATTCCAGATTGTGTACTGTTCCGGTAAAAATAAATGGTTGAATTGTAATAAATAAATAAAGTAGCATCATATAGACTGACAAGTGTAAACAAAAGAGTTGAACTCGTAATATTTTTTTACAATAATTTCTCAAAAGGCAACAAAATACAAGTTTTTTTTTTCAAATTGAGAATATCCACTTTTAATTTAATCCCTTCAAATTTCAGTAGCGAATGAAATAATTTCTATTGTCATAAAAATAATAATAATAATAATTGTTATTATAAGAATCACAATTATTCGCTAATAATAATTATTATTATTAATGCTATTTTTATAATTATTCATTTTATTGACATTATTGTTATTATATTCATAGCACTGCCACTATTCTTTATTAATAATTATAATTATCGCACTTTCGTTTATTCGAGGTATTAATAATTGGATACTGAAAAAACAACTTTACAACATGAAAAAAATCATTTTTACATATATAGATCGCAGCTTCATATGTATGTATATATTTATACAACAACAAAGACAAACTACTCTATACAACGCCCATTTGGCACTATTCCAACGGCAATAAACGTATTTTACTCCAATTGATCCAATCCCTTAATTGTACTGTAATGTTTCAATTTATGATTGATTCTCCAAAAGAATTAAATTTACAATGGTTTTTTTTACCTTGTTGGAGGTGATTCGATTATGAGGAAAAGTCGTTTCTTTCGGAACATGGTTGGGCCGTATCTCAATTACTCTGTGTTCGGTTAGTATCAAGTTTGAGGCACCCTTTAACAAAAAAGCAAAAGGATAAACAAAAAATTTGGAACGATCAATACCCTTGCACGTTAGAGTTCGAAGAGTTCGCTTTATAACTTTGGAGAGTCGGGCATATCACAAGATAACACGAGTTTTTATCAGAAATGATTTATAATGTTTCAGAAAGGATCGTCAGACGTCTCGTCGTCATAGTCCTTCGTAATCGTAAAGCTCCATAAAGATCCTTTCATTTTTCTCTTACAATATCGCGTGCAGAAATTTGTTGAGGTGTTCGTAAATCCTATCACATCCCCATAGGGATTTAATAGGGACGCTGCATGTTACGAGTCCATATTGGAATCCAAGTGGATTCTGCGCTATTTCTTTATTGACGTCGTTTGAGGATTTTTTATTTCAAATTCTCAATCGGAATTTGTTGGATCTCCCAAAAAAATATTCCAAAAATATCCACATCGCTATAGCAATTTGGCAGGGGCACAGCATCTAGGGAGACATCATCGGGGTCCATTTGGATTCTGTACTGTTCGGTGATTGAGGCCGTTTGAGAATTCTTACCACGATTGAATGAGAAATATGTGAAAAGTCACGAAAGAAAAACTCGGCGTGTTGAAAAATATCTTGTACGTTTCATAAGCGTGTACGTGTGTGGTGATATAATGTCAAAGTGCAGCAAAATACACTGCAACCTCTACGGACGGCACCTCCATAAATGAAATCAGTCCCCCACTAGATGCCGAATATCGATCGGTGTAGAGCATGGTGAGAGAAGCACCAGGACCTAGCGTCAAACTCGAAGCATGCTAGAGAATAAGAGTGGGATTGGAGGGGTACTGCTATCCGCTCGGTCAACTGCGCAGAGTCGGCTTGAGTGGATGATGCGCAACTTCTATGTTTGCAAGTGTGATGCGGAGCCCATCCCGCCATTCTGCCGATTAGAGAGGTTGCAGTGTAAATAACAAACGATAATTACAGTGGATTTTCAGTCATGAGATTTAAATCGACTCTTATAATATATCTTTTTAAGACAAGATTTATACTTTTTTAATACGAATATACGTTTTTAACTCGTTTTGTATACCTATATATTTTGTTTAGAAAATTTAACGTCTAGAATGCGATGGGATCCAACAAGAATCGGATCGGATTCTGTTCGATAATGTGGAATCCTTAGGGCTCGAATTCGTGATTGTGGTTATTATATTGTGATAAATTATAAAAATCAAAATGGCGTCTCAATTGCATTTAATTCGTTTGCATTAAATCAATTTGTCTGGCCAAAGACGGCAAGAAGTGTTTTTATTAAGACAAATGAAAAAAATAGGGTAAATTCCCTTAAAATGTATATTTTTGTTTACTTGTAATTTTGTTATAAAACGAAATAAATGAAGCTACATAATCGCTTTTATTAAAATTTAACGAACATATATTGTTGCCGTACCACTAATAATAAATAAAATGTTGTTTTCGCACTGAAATGAGCATAATTTTAAAAACCAGCGTTGAGAGTATAATTCACAAGAATAATTTCCAATCTCAAACTCAATCTAAGGGAAAATTGTTGCTATCTGCTAAACACGTCAGGGACGTAGAAGACTTATGGAAAATGGCCCAAATGCAATCATTCATGCTCGTGTCATAAGCCCAACCTTATAATACTATTTTTTTTTATTCTAACTGCAGCTATCCATTTATTGCGTCGTTCTAACTTTTAATTTGACATAGGGAATCAATGAAATTTGCATTCACTATTTCTTCCAGTATTTTTGCAATTTATTACACAGCATCCGTCGTGGTCCATTTTTCATGAAACAATATTTTTAATTTGACTGACAAAATCTCGTACTAGATTAGACGGATAAATAGCCGAGTTTATATCAATTTTTGTCCACTGCGGGCGCTACGTTCGATTTCATTACCCCCACCCTATACTTTGTACGAAGCCAATAGGAATGCAATGCGATGACCTATTGGACCCCTATCAGAAAGTAGGGAAAAGTATAGGGATCCAAATGGATGCCTACGACACTTTTTGCATAGTGAAAGGTTGAGTCTCTGTACCTCTCTTCATCGCCCTCCTGAGGTATTCCTTTCGCGGAGGGCCGTATTTTTTGGGAGCATAAGACAGGGCTCTTTTAAATTATTAGTAGATTACAGTGGTGCTTAAGGGCTTACATACACCTGGGTAGGTAAAAAAAATCGATTTTTCAAAAAGGTGCTCATTCGGAAGTACTATCCTTTGAGTGTCAACCCTTAAAATTTCAGAAGGGAATTCGCAGTAATGACGAAGTTATAGCGTTTTATAACTGACCGGGTGAGCAACGAATAACGGTTGGGGCGCAGGTAAACGCGACCGCTGTCATCTGTTTGACTATGAGTTTGACTATGAATGAGGTTGACACAGCAAAAAAAAAGATCTAATGGAAGCGTCAACATCTAAGGAGGATCCGTCATATGGCCCAGGAATCGACAATTTCATGTAAGTTTAAAATAAACCAGTTATTTCAGTGTAAAGTGTACTCAAAACTTTAAACGCGTTTTACTCGAAACAGTGTTTTCAAAATCGGTACCAGAAAGATCTCCCAACTACTGGACCGATCGGGATCAAGTTTTGCACATTTATGCTTAACACAATAATCTAGTACTTATCGAGCTATTTTTTCGATACCTGGCATAGTTTTTTTTCATCATAAGTACTGAACAATTTTGAGGCGAAAAATCGCCTGTTTTATTCCAATGACTGCCATGACCCGAAAAAATTTAATTTTTAAATTCCGGCTCGATAAGTACTAGTTTTATCTATCTACTTTTATAAACAAATATTTTTTTTTAGACAAAAAATGGCAGAGGCACGCCTGGTACCGCAAACGCTGTCAACAAAAACACGTCCCAGGAAAACGACTGTAACTTTTTTACCGCTTGAAATTTTTCAACCAAATTTTCACACAATATAGACAAAATGTCATACTTTAAAATTTATATCATGGTTGTTCAATAAAATTCAATTTTATGCACAAAAAAATTCTTAAACATAACCTTACTTTTAGCCGTCTCAGATACATGTAAGCCCTTCATAAAAATAAGTTACAACCAATTATTATATCCAATAATCAACGGGAATAAAAAAATTCGCATAAATTTTGTACATTTAGACATTTTTGCCTTTTCTCTGTAAAGACGCGGTTACAGAAATTCTTTTGCTAGTCAGATTTTTCTAAATTTTATTTTATTACATTAATATTTTCTTTAAACATTGGGTGAACCCCTGTTTTTATTGTCGTTACGGAATCTTCCGAATTTTTCATATGCTTATATCAGACATCTAGAGTTATTTAGTATATCAATTATTAGATAGAAATGTGCCAGCATGTCATATCCATAAAATGCTGCATAAATTAAACGATTTTTAAAGTCGTAATTTTTTGTTAAAAGTTCGGTACCTTTGCTTGAAATTTTACCCGTTTACTGGGATGTATTTTTAATTAATTGTACATGAAAATTAGTTAATTGTTAAATATGTGGATTCGTGAAAGGAATACCTTGATACGAATAAAATTTTCATAACATGAAGTTGCACGTTGCGAAACGATTGTCTCGAAATATTCAACTGTCTCCTACGTAAATTTTTCCATTGAAAATATGAAACTTTTTATACGTAAATTAAGCAAACACGATTACCTCGTGGCTATTATGAATCGTCGTAACGGTGTTTAAATATAAAAAGCAACAACAAATTCATCGTACATTCATTCGCCATGAATAGTCGCTGAAACAGTTTTTCGAACAGAATTATCGGAATTATCAAAATCGCGACTGACATTGAGAAACAAATGGAGAAAAGATGTGGTCTATTTGGCGAGGCTGCTGTGAGGGTAGCCGGTTCGCGGTACGATCCGCTAAATTGCGATGGCTCACACCACGACGTTGGAAGGATCGAAAAGATTCATTCTTAAGCCCAAACAACAGCCAGTACATCGATCACATGTACGAATCATGGTTGAAGGATCCCATGTCCGTGGATCGATCGTGGCACGCTTATTTCGAATTGATAACGTCTAACTCATCAGCAAGATCAAGGAATACTCCAAATGAAGTGTCGGCGTCATCGAGGCAAAACGAATCATGGATCGAGCACAAGCCTCAAGCTCGGGCCCTCGTTCGCCCAGGGGGAGACGAAAAATCCCAGATCAGCGACGATGGGTGCGACAGCTCGGATCTCGACGTCGACGCAACGATTCGTGCCTACCAGGTACCATATCGCATAGCGGCTCATGTATCTTGAGACAGCAAAGTAAATCGACAAATACCGAGACACGTATCGAGTAGATTTAAGAGGCTATTCTACTGTGAAGGCTAAAAAAATAAGCTATATTTTAATAATTTTTTTTTTTAAAACTGTTGCATGTATCGGCACAAACTTTTGTTTCTCTTAAAGGTACACTCTTATAGAGTAGAAAACAATTTTTTTTTGGTGCATATGAATGTATATTTATTTAACAATTTATAATTGTGTAAAGGCACGAAAAAAGTATGTCGCTGGCGTTGATGATTTGCGCTCTCCAGGTAAACTGAAACAAAAAATTCAAAATGATTCTTAATCTGTATGAGTGTCGCTATCGCCCGAACTAGGAGACACTTTTGCAAAAAAAACGACGCCATTTTTTCATTTTGCAATATAAAATAATAATTCTAGTTCGGGCGATAGCGACACTCATACAGATTAAGAATCTTTTTGAATTTTTTGTTTCAGATTACCCGGAGAGCGCAAATCATCAACGCCAGCGACATACGTTTTTTTTTTCAGCCCTTTACACGATTATCAATTGTTAAATAAATATACATTTATGTGCAACAACACAAAATTGTTTTCTATTCTGTAAGAGTGTACCTTTAAGCGAAAAAAAGTTTGTACCGATAAATGCAACAGTTTTCGAATTTTTTTGATTAAAAATGGCGTATTTTTTTAGCCATCACAGTAGAATAGCCTCTTGAACTAGCAATAAAATGGTAAGGTAAGTTTTTTTATTTAGTGGACGTTTCCAAGATGATTTCAAGATCAACGCTTTTGTTAATCGAGATCTTTTTTTTTATTTTGTCATTATCTTTTTGAAGTGATACTTTCTTAGTTATTTATTATTCTATTGTTTTGGTTTATTTCAAGTTAATAATAAAATATTAAAGAATTAAAGAACTCGTATTGATTTTTTACTAAGTAAAATGCAATTGTAGTATAGTATAGTATAAACACAATTATTTAAATCTTTGAATCCTATTTGTTAGTAGAATTATTTTTATTTAATTCACTTCTATTGTAATAAATGATACATTTATAAAACTATCTACAAATATTAAATAGTTTTGATAAATGCATTTTAATAGCATTGTAATTAGTATAAACTCAAAATTATTTTAATTTTCGCTCTCTGACCCGCTGAATTTTTGTTTGATTGAGTGCTTTTTCAAAGTTATTTCAAATTTGTGGAGTATTTTTAGCCCCGTTTTTTTATTTAATAAATAATGATAAATTTTACATCGCACAAATGTTTTTTTTTTCCTTAACGCTTCACGGTCACACGCTCTGGCTATAACACGCTGGCCACATGGGGGTCGCAATGACCCCAGCCATGTTTAAAGGATTGCCGCGTTGACCGTATCGTTTCGAATGACTCATAAAAATTCAGGATATTAGTTTGAACATTCTAGAATGTGGCATTCTCGGTATCATATTATAATCAAGTTTTTAAATGGCGGAAAAAAATCAACAAATGGTCAATGCGTAAAAAAGCCCTTTTTTACTTAAAAAAAATCATAACTCTTACAATTTTCAACTTTCGTTCGTAAAATGGTAGGGTGATACTCTTGAAATATGATAGTTCAAGGAAAAAATAGTTCCATAGTGGGCGTTTCAAATTATATCTGAAGAGCCATTTCGGAGTGAAATAAAGAACGATAATCATGAAAAATGAACAATTGGTTGTAAAAAGCAGCTAAATTTTTGTATTATCGTTATAATAATTAAAATTGAACGATAAAAAAAAATATTTGTACCTGCAATTACTTCTTTTCTTATCGACAATTAATAATAAAACGATTAGACCAAAAAGAGTAAAAACAAAATTATATACTTCTGGTGATTTCAGGATAAACTCGTTTAGAGTTATTACAAAAAGTTTCAGTTGCACTGTAGTTTCGTAAAACTGCACTCGAGTTTTTTTTTAAAGTACAAAAGATATTTAAAATGATGGTCGTCCACTTCCAAACATAAATCATCAGGGTAAATAAATAATTGATAAACTGAAAAGAGAGCCTCCGCACGAATACTGGTACGAGTATTTCGAATAACATCGCTAATCAAAACGTGACAAAAGTAGTCTACATCGATATGTACAAAACAGTTTCGCGTTCGTTATTTTTTAAAAAGTTAAAAAAATGCCCGAAAGTACTGACCAAATAAAAAAATCTAACAAAAGTAATATGCTTACTTTCCCGTAGAATAAGAGGCCGCTATGAAATATATAAATTTTCATTAAAAACAATTGACCTTAGCAACGTTCACTGAATAAAAAAGTTATTTGTCTATTTTATTTATCGTTTCGATTTACTTCGGTGTTGTTCAGTTTTTTCGATCTCAAAATAAATGAGACACCTTAAATATAAATTAATATTCTTTCGTATATCTCTTCGAGAAAGGAAAACGTGACGTAAATTTGAGAGGGTTGTAATTTTTTTGGCACGATGGGATTGAAAAAGCAGGAAAATCGGGTGACTGAAATCTGATCAAATTTCTATAAGGCTCGTGGTCACTTGATCGCCGATATCGATCCATTGGGTATACAAAATTCCGAATCGTCGCAACTACAAGGAACTCCGAATCTTCCTCCGGCCGTCGTCGTTCGTCAACATCTTAGCGGAATGACGGAATCTGATATGAATCGAGAATTCCCATTGGGCTCCATAACTGTGATAGGGGGCGATAAAAAGAAACTTCCTCTTCGCGATATACTCATCCGACTGAATCAGGTCTACTGTGGACATCTTGGGCTCGAGTATACCTACATACACGATATGCAAATGGTCAGTTGCGTTTCAAATTTACTTTGTTTTTTAATCCTCCGAATAGCGCACTCACCGCCCATCAGCTTGACTTTGTCGTAAGTTACAAGAAAACGCGTTTCTGAATGCATCGCAACTAATTTTGGTTGGTGCTAACTTAAAAAAAAAACGTAATTCATAGCACAATTCATCACGTGTAATCAACCCAGATGCATCCAAACAAATTGAAAAAAAAACTTGGACGAACTCAAACAAATGACGTTGAAATTTGCTTCGTTGGAATACAATAATTTTTTTATTTATTTTTAATTTTTTAATTTTTATTATTATCAAAAGCATTTTTTTCAAACTGTGGCCGTAAATCTGTAATGGGAATACGTAAAGGTATCGCAGTGATGTTCATAGCCTAAATCCGCCAAAAAGAAATTGAATCAATTGCATAGAAACCATTTTCTTTGCGTTCCAATGATGCAAGCTTCAAGATCATCCCAAACGAAACCAATAAAACCAACAAAAACCTAAATAAACCCAAACAAACATTTCAACATGTGTCCTTTTCTTGTCCGTTTTTTTCGGAAATCTCTGAGAACTCTACTTCCTACACTTTTATACACATACAGATAGATACATATACAGTGGATAAAAAAAATATTTGCACACATCATGTTTGTCAAATTATCCTGAGAAAAAAATTAATACTTTAGCATTTTTTTTCGAAGAAAAATAGAAAAGTCGAAAAAAAAATTCGAAAAACAATAAAATGCTAAAGCATTTGATTTTTTTTCGTACGATAATTTGAAAAACACGCGGTGTGCAAATACTTTTTTACCCACTATATATGATGAATATTTTTGCATTTCTGATAAGTATGTTGAACCTCGACGATGCTCTGGGAACTTTCTAAGCTATTGACTGGAGTTAAATTTAGAAAACGCTGAATTATTGGCAGATATGGGCAAAAAGTAATTAAGTGAGCAATTAACAATTACAATTACTACTGTAATTGATAATGTAATTACTTTGTAACAGATTACTTAGGTAATTAGTTACCACAAATGCCTAGTGTAATTAATTAATATGTAATTTAATTGAAAGTTAATCTAATTACAAATTAATCGATTATACATTAATTCGAATAAACCGGTTTGCTAACTAATAGATAAACAATATTTTGATTTTGGAGTTCAAACGAGATATAATTTATCACTTTTTTTATCCAACTTTAGAGGATAAAATATTTTCTTCTACATTACACCACAACTAGTAAAGAAGTAATTAAATAATAAAAAATTGAATACATTTTAATCAGGTTACTTTGTTACCTGATAATGTAATTAAATACATTATAACAGATTTCATAATATGTCCTGAACAATTACAATTAAAATGTAATGAAATACAGTTCAATGAGATTATCTTGTAATTTAATTAGTTTGTAAACAGATTAATAATTGAATTGGATTGTAATTTAGGTATGTCCATCTATGATTATTGAATACGAAAAATCTGAAAAAATTATTTCCACTTATCCGCCTCGTCAGTTAGACTGGCTGAGACAGAAATTCGAGCTACCAGGTGCCTGGGAACTACCCCCGGATCATAGAAAATGGGTTTGGATGAATATTATGCGTGCCGTCATGTTCGAAAGTTTTCTTGCCAAGAAATATGGCACGGAGAAGAGATTCGGTCTTGAGGGTTGCGAATCTTTCGTACCTGCTGTAATGCAATGCTTCGAGACATCGGCCGAGCACGGTAAGCGAAGTGCCCGAGAAAACCGGATGATAATTATGATGTTGAAGTTTCCATCGTTGGAACGCAACGAGACTTAATTCTGGTCAGTTGATGAGAGAAACATTACTGGTGTTACGTCCCAGCCTCACTTTTTTTCCCGTTCTTCTCAGAACGCCCAACCTATATGCGGACAAAATAGCATCTCCATTTATCGATCAGCGAACTATAAATCATCAATACCAAGCAAGCGTTAGCCAAAATTCTCAGACGACCAAAGGCAAAGAGCGTCGCCATCGCCTGCCTCCCATAAACACAGCCGATGACAAACGCAATACACTAGCACCTCAAAAGAGAAATCATACTCTCGCGACCACCGAAACAGGAACCCAGAGATAAAGCTCCGCCACAATCCCTCTTTGTCCTACGACGTAAATCCACCCGACAAAGAAAACTCGTGCGAGTCAAATCACGTCATCCGCTCCTATAGAGAAACCTATACATCCCAAATCTATACGATAGAGACAGAACGACTGCACCAATCACAGCAGCGCTCTAATTAATAAATGAATAAAAATCTCTCTCCCACGTCATGCCAATCTATCACCGAAGTCGACCTAATTTCATATTACTCATTATCCAATCCCTAAGCTACGTACAACAAAACTGCATTCCCCCAAAAGCTCCTTCCTCCAAAAATTAAACCTTCCTAATTTTTCCTTTCACGAAGGAGCACTCACTCTGTTCTTGATCTCCGAATCGAATAGTCGACTTACAAAATTAAACCCTTTTGCTCTCCGTTTCCGTTGAACAATTATACGCGTATCCTTTTGTACCGAGTTATAAGTTTGTAAGAATAAGAAGTTAATAAACTTAATAATCTGAATTAAGACCAAAACTACGCGTCTAAACCTTTTTTTCAATCAACGATCAATCGTTCGGGCGAACCCATCTCTCAATCCAGAAACACACACCTGAAAATCCTCTAAATCAAAATTGTTATTAAAATGTGTTCGGAATTCACGTGGAAGCCAATCAAAGACTCACTGCGCGAATCTTAATTCAAATTTCGCGCTCTAACTCGGCAACTTCGCGAGTCCATTCTAAATCGCCCTCCGGGACGTAACACTAGCATACTTTTAAGTATTCCCATTGAATATTTATTACCCCAATTTGCGAAGGATTTTGATAATAAAATATGAAGAAAAAAGTAAATCGTTGCATTCCAAAGATGCAAATTTCTACGCCATTGATAATTTGTAAATAAAAAAATAATGATCGGTTTTTAAGCACACTTGGATAAAAAAATTTAATCAGAACTATGGAATACCTCATGTATTTTGTGACTTCATTATTTATCAATTGTATTACAACGTTCGGTAATTTAGGGGTCGAAACCATGGTTATCGGAATGGCGCATCGAGGACGTTTGAATACTCTCGTAAACATATGCGCGAAACCCATGAATCAATTGTTCTCCCAGTTCAATCCAATAGACCTGGAAGGTTTTGGTTCGGGCGACGTTAAGTATCACCTTGGCACGCATTCGGAAACTCTCCTAGAACGGTCAATATTAATTATTTTTTCTAAACAATCTAGCTATAGTTTTGAACTCTACAATTTATTTCCAATTTTCTTCCGCATCCTTCTGCAGACTTTTTTTTACGATCACCCTCCCTAGATGACACTGTGGGAGGTCTGTTAGGAACTGAAAATAGTGAAGTGACAAGTATGGTTTAAAGTCCATACTTGTCACTTCACTATTTGCAGTTTCTCAGAGTCCACCGCCAGTCCCCCTATATAATGCAGTAGCCTATCCCATTGGCACTAGAACACAGTGAAACTGTGTAGAACCTGTGGATACACTGTAAATCTAAGTGTGTTGTTTTAACACAGCTACCCGAGCAAACATTTCTTAGGGATACCTAAGTTCCAATCGGATCCCGATCGCGATATGATACGCATTCCCTAGAAGGGGTATCCACGTCGGAATCCAGATGGATTGTTATGTTCGATTAATTTCGTTCAATTTATTTTATGATAGATTCATCGATCAATTAATTTGTGAGATGCTAACAGAAATCATTGATATCATCGATTTACTCGTACCAGGTGTGGAAAAACAGTCCGTATCGCGATGATGGCAAATCCTTCTCACCTCGAAGCCGTCGATCCTTTGATCGTTGGTCGCGTCAGGGCCGAACAAGTCGCCAAAGGAGATATCCAGAGTAGCCAAAATTTTTTATCGAATGCCACATTTTCACATTCCGAAAAAGCGTACGGAACGAAACACGAATAATGGATGTTTATATTTGAAGGTGAAAAATCAATGGCCTTGCTCGTTCATGGTGACGCGGCGTTCGCTGGCCAAGGAATTTGTTACGAAACGATGCACCTGACGAATTTACCTGACTATACCACGGGTGGCGTTTTTCACGTGGTCATTAATAATCAAATTGGCTTTACGACGGATCCGAGATACTCGAGATCGTCGGCGCATTGTACGGACTGCGCGAGGGTCGTGAACGCACCAATTTTTCACATTCACGCCGATGATCCTGATCTCGTTGCTTATTGCAGCAAAGTCGCTGCAGAATACAGGTGGACTCATATTGTCATTTGATGGAAGATGGAAAATTTCGATAAATTGCCAATCTATGTATGTTACCAATCGAGAAATTAATTTTTTCGGG
Source organism: Ophion ventricosus (assembly GCA_963932345.1). Taxonomy (NCBI): domain Eukaryota; kingdom Metazoa; phylum Arthropoda; class Insecta; order Hymenoptera; family Ichneumonidae; genus Ophion; species Ophion ventricosus. The sequence goes on from OZ010714.1 coordinate 16,235,842, forward strand.
GGGGTTGTTTGTGAAATCACTTCCCAGAGCTACTTATCACAATGACGTGGTGCTGGACATTGTCGGCTATCGACGAAACGGTCACAACGAAATGGACGAGCCAATGCTTACTCAACCTCTCATGTACAAACGTATAAAACAACATCCCAATGTTCTCAAGATATACACCGAAAAACTTCTCAAGGAAGGCATTATCGACGAAGCTTTCGCGAAAGAAGTAGACATTTTTGTGATTTTTTAAAAAATACACACGAAAACGCGATATTGCGGCGCTTTGAGGGGCTACTCTACTGTAATGCCTCAAAAATAAGCTATTTCTAAGAATTTTTTTTTAGAAAACTGTTGCATGTATCGGTACAAACTTTTTTCGTTCAAAGGTACACTCTTACAGAATAGAGAACAATTTTTTTGTTGCATATAAATGTATATTTATTTAAAAATTGATACTCGTGTAAAGGCATGGAGAAAAGTATGTCATTGGCGTTGATGATTTGCGGTCTCCAGGTAATCTAAAACAAAAAATTCGAAAAGCTTCATAATCTGTATGAGTGTCGCTATCGCCTGAACTAGAATGATTATTTTATGTTGCAAAATAACAAAATGGCGTTATTTTTTGCAAAAGTCTTCGAAAGACACGTTTTTTTTCGTCATAATTCGGGCGAAAGTATAAGTGAAAATTAATATTTTTTAATAATTCTAGTTTGGGCGATAGCGACTCTCGTACAGATTAAGGGCGGGGTAAGGTCAATTCGATGAAAAAAAGCATATTTTCAAGAATTTTTTTAGACGATACAGTTAATGCTGGTTTATTTAATTAATTTCCATGTAATAATACAACATCTGAACTATATTTTCCTCAATTTTCATTGCAAAATATTGATAAATAAGCCGTTAGCAGCAAATCTCCGCAGGCGCCTCGAAAAAAAGTTGTTGTGCGGTGTACACTATAACTCGTCACTGGATCATCTGAAACAAAAAAATCAAAATGCGTTTATTAGGTGAGATGTTTCTCGAGGTAACGCTGCCGCGTATTCTTTTTTTTTATCGATTTTTTTCATTTTCGGTAGCACTTGGAAGTCAAAACGCGATTTACGCTAAAAAAAATCGGCAAATTTGTTATTGTAAGATAAAAAATAAATATTAAAAAAAAAACTCGGCAGTGTTACCTCGAGAAACATCTCACCTAATAAACGCATTTTGATTTTTTTTTTCAGATGATCCAATGACGAGTTATAGCGTACACCGCAAAACAACTTTTTTTCGAGGCGCCTGCGAAGATTTGCTGCCAACGGCTTATTTATCAATATTTTGCAATGAAAATTTAGGAAAATATAGTTCAGATGTTGTATTATTATATGGAAATTAATTAAATAAATCAGCATTACCTGTATCGTCTAAAAAAATTCTTGAAAATATGCTTTTTTCACCGAATTAACCTTACCCCGCCCTTAAGAATCTTTTTGAATTTTTTATTTCAGATTTCCTGGAGAGCGCAAATTATTAACGCCAGCGACATACTTTTTTTCATGCTTTTACATGATTATAAATTGTTAAGTAAATAGACATTTACATGCAACAACAAAAAAATTGTTTTCTATTCTATAAGAGTGTACCTTTAAGGGGAAAAAGTTTGTACCCATACATGCAACAGTAAAAAAAAATTATTAAAAAATAGCTTAATTTTTGATCCATCACAGTAAAACAATCCCTTAAAGGCTCCGTCACGGCTTCCAGAAAAAAATCATTTTTAAGTATATCATAGATAAAGTATTCATATTCACGAATGCACAGTTTCCAATAAGTTCGACGACTAAATAAGAGAAATACAAATGGTTGAACTTAGGGTTTTTAACACAGGGCTTACGGAAGAGTAATCCCCGAAAGACTTTTGTCAAGTATTATCTTTGCACTCACGCAACAGATATTGACAGAAAACTACAGTAACGTTGATTAGGTCACGAAGATTCCAAATACAATAAAAAAGTGTTGGATTAACGATTTATGTAAAAAGATATTTAATGTTAAAATGTCGAAATACTTGATGTTCCGAGAGGTTTCGCGACCGTGTGTAGATTCGGCAGCGTCGCAGAAATCAGGTGTTTTGTATAATGCAGAAACGCATTCGCGAGGATTAAATCATTAGCTATCTAACCTTAAGACCGGCAACCACTTTACGAGACCGAAAATTAGATGATTTTTTTATTTTTTTTATCGTGAAAAAAAAACCGAAATTTTCGAAACTCTGACAATAATTTATTCATATTTTCATACATCTCTGGTAATTTTTTCAAGTTATTTCATGCATTGATTAAGGTGTAATCCGCTGTTCCCCTTGGCGTGTCCTCATCGTCGTTGTCGATTTGCGGGAATTGTGCAGCTCGCAAATCGCATCTGAAATAGTCCAACCAATTTTTATACATTCTTGAGATGGTTTTTAAGAACATGAACCTAAATAAATTTAAAAAAAATCGAGAATTGAATGATGGAACGTATTTGAAAAAAATGGTCGATTTTTAGCATTTTTTTCCCGGCATATTGCAATAATAAATATGTTTTGAACAATCTAATCTTTCCAACTTTAGGTTCATGTTTTAATAAATTATATTATGTAAACGTGTTTCAAATTTGAAGATGATCCATCAATTAGTTTATGAGTTATGAATCCCGCAAATTGAAAAAAATGTCGTTTCGAGAAATATACGTTTAAAGTTTCACAAACGAAAAACTCAAAGTCAAATGTGTTTAATCAAATGATAAAGTGTCTTACCGATTAATCAGCGATTCCAGCACCATACAGCAGTCCTTTCTCTTCCTCATGCAACTCATTTGAAGCTTGCATTTCCTCTTTACGAGCTTTTCGAGCTTCTTTTGTCTGTAATAAACTTTTTCTATTTTGCCGAGCCACGCGCATCTGATCCATTTACTCGGCATATCCGTAGCTCTGCCTGCCAACTATGATTTGTAGTTCATTCATAACCATGAGCAGGGCTGAATTTCCTTCATTGAATAAAATAGTAGCAAGAAATATCGCTACCTCGATTATTTTGTACCCAGAATGGAGATGTTTTGGAGCTAATCGCCAAACGATCGATTTTGGGTTTGTTTGGGTTATAAAAACCCAAACAAACCCAAACAAGCTTCCTAACTGATCGTGAGCGCTCGTGGATACTTGAGTGCGCTTGGGAATCGAGCGGAGAGTCTTTATCATTTATATACATATTGTTAGAAGAAATCCGAATATCGTTTTGAAATTTTCAGGGTGTATTCTTAAGATATTTCGCTAACGATTTACGACATAAAAACAAACTGATTTTTTGAAGCATCTAAAGTGGTTGCCCGCCGTAAATTCATTTTTGATTGACGTATAGGTGGAACAATTGGATTATCGTAATAGGATAACAAATTTAATAGATTAATGAAAACAGTAATTTATTTCTCAACAATGTTCAAAAATCAAATTGTATTGCAGAATAAACAGACATCTTTAAAATATTCTGTATACTATTTGAAAAAAAAATGAAAAATTTGTGCACCATAACAAGTTTACATCGCGCGACATTCCACGGTCAGCTCGGTGTCGAGTAAAACAACGAAATCGGATGAAAGAGTAATATGGAGAATTGCGACGTCGCCGTACTTTTCTATGCAGTACCGTAACGTAAAGTTGTGCCGGTATTACAGTATTTATTTATCGATGTATGACCAATAAGTTTTGTATGAAATTACCAATAATACGTTTATAATCAACTTTATTATGACAAACATACGTATTATTAAAAAAAAGGGCTCTGCTTATGCACTCACGCAACTTGGCGCTTCGTGACGGAGCCTCCTTAAATTCCTCATGGATTATATTCAGGAAGGTTTTTTTTTTCTTTGAAAGCTCAAGGAACATACGTATCGAAAGAATTTAGATAGTTTATTTCTTTTTTTTTATAATTGGTTCTTTCCAGCATACACAGAGATATTTGGACCATTGCGAATCGGAGTTCAAGACTTCTCAGAGCATAAGCACAATGCAAATGAAAGATTGGCACGACGTTCCATGGACTGATTTTTTTGCCAAACAGAGCCCTGACAAAAAAATTCCCAGCACGGGTATCGAGATGGATGTCATAACGAAAATTTGTTCGGCCGTTTCGGCTGTTCCAGCTGGAATCGAAGCTCACAGCCAGGCAAGTGTTTGAGGAGTGGACACAAGTTCCTTTTTACTAGTTTTTAAAAATCCGAACGGGGCCTTCGATTTCGTTGAAACTCATGTACCCATATGCTAGAGCACTAAAAATTGTTAGATATCTGCTTTTGTTTGTCGATGACAAAACGGTTTTAAAGGGTGCAACCACCTCTTAGCATGTAAAAAACTGCTTTTTCAGTTTCTAATCAAAACGCAAAAGAAATGAGCGACGATTGAGTGAAGACATGTATTTTTGGCTGAGAAGCGAAAAAAATTTGTATTCTTTATATCATTCTTATACGTCCCTGTCGATGTATTTTTATACTTTGAATACGAATCCACCATTTTTCCCCAGAAAACCCACAATTTCTATTAAGAATCGTCGAATGTGTATAAAAACATTTTTGTTCTCGTTTAGCGGGCGTAATTTTCAGCTTTCGAAAAAAGAACTCCTTGATATTTGTGCACAGCGGAAACTTTTCCAAAAATGGCCGAAAAATCGAAAAATAATCGAAGCACAATGAATCAAACAGCATTTCAAAAATGATACGATTACAAAAAGAGTAAGCGCGGAGCGAAGTTTCGAACGAAAACAGCAAAAAAATTATGGGCGATTCAGTGAAACCACAAATTTTTGTTCAAAATGTAAAAAAATGGATTTTGAATCTTTTTTTTTACGAGTTTATATCGATGTATTTTCACCTACTGAAAACAAATTCATCATTAATTTTCCTTAAAACCCTACATTTTCATTAAGAGTCGCCGCAAATGTATGGAATGTGGTTTATCCCCTTAAGCGTGCTATCCGGGAAGAATGCAAAAATATGTAAACTTTAATTTAATCATCACTCAAAAGTATTACTCGTTTAATTCAGTCTAATGTAACCCTTTCAAATGTGGAGTGAGAAAAAAGATAGAGGAGTGGTTCAATCCTTGACTTTTTTTTTTTAATATACCCATAGTGTATTTCAGATCTTTTTGCATTAGAAGAATTTTCGTTTCCGTTTCCACTGAAATCGGTGGACTAGGGGAAGTCCGGGTAAAGCGAATACCCCGGGCAAAGTAAATACTTGCCACCACTCGCAAATTGTGCGTTTGCCGATTCACCCAGTACATGGCAAATACTTTGGTGAGTGGCCTTGTCACGCGCCGTCCAAAAGACGACGATTTGTGTTTTTACTTGAAAAATATTGATTCATCAAGATAAGTATTTTGCTAATAACAAAAAAGTTATTTATTTATGGCCCTTTGTTTTTGGGTGGTTACAATGTATGTTTATGTACCTTTGTACACAGTGTAGAAGATGAGACCCAAAGGAATAGTTTTTATTTGAAACGGAATAACATCAAGAGTGACCACGTGGGGCAAAGCGAATAGGGCAAAGTAAATACCGTATTCACCTTGCCTGGTGATCGTAAAGAATTTTATTATATATAATAATCTGCATATTTCGTTTCGGATGATTAATAAATACAAAAAATAGAGGACGCAAGGTTCTTGGAGTGCAGACGTCATGTAAACAGCATTAAATTTATGTAAAGCTGGAGAATCCATCAATGGAACCGCCAAAAAGTACGAGTTAGCATACGCTACCTTATACATATCATTTTGTTAGTAACTTACGTTTTCAAAGATATCTTTGTTGTTATCCATTTTGGCCTTATGCCGTATCCACTTTACCCGGGGGCTCGGGCAAAGTGGATACTTTAAAATTTGTTGTTATTTGATTTATAGCAACTAATTAAACTAGAATAAAGGAAAATTGTTAACGCGTTTCGAAAGTTGATTAAATAAAGACTAATCTCAGATAATTGTTTCAATTTTCTCTAATATACATTATCCGGCAATAATCACGGAAATCTTAAGGTGTTCACTTTGCCTGGATTTCCCCTACTCGAAACTGCAAAATTGGCCCTTGCCAAGCTTTACTCTAAGGGATGGTCCCTTAAAGCGAATATCCCTTAAAATCGTTTATCAGCTAATAAAAAAAATACGTATGTAATATTTTTTTCATTCTCCTCTATATACATGAGATTCGACAAAATCGAAGGCGTACACCAAAAGAGATGGGTTCTTTGTCAGTAGCCGGCACAAGCACACGTCTGATCGGTCACCCTTTGGCTTATTGGCCCGAGAAAATGCTGATAGGAGATCGCTATGGGCGAGTACCAATGATCGTCAATAAATTTGGAAAATCAGGTTCACAGAGTCCTGGACAAGCGAAAGAAGATGACCGAGGCTGGGCAATTTGATTGGGCAATGGGTGAAAACTTGGCTATTCTGAGCCTTTTGAAAGAGGGACATCACGTTCGTCTTTCGGGCGAGGACGTCGAGCGCGGCACATTCTCTCACAGAATTCACATAATTCATGATCAAACGAAAGACAAAAAGTGGAAAAACATTTTGCACGATGTCTTTCCGAATCAGGCACTTTATACCGTCACCAATTCGTCTCTGTCAGAGTACGGAGTTTTGGGTAAGACAATGCTCAATTCTAAACTGCAAATCCGAGTGTAGTGTTTTAACACAGCTACACATTTTACACATTTCCGTGTGTGTAATTTCGGGATTCGCTTCATCCCACTTACTTAATATCCCCATATTACACATTTAAGTGTATTATTTCTATGCATATTTGGTATGTCATTTTAGTATTTGTTACACACTGCATGCGTGTCGATTCCAAGCATGACAGTCCATCTACTAAATGCATAAAATATTTCACAAAGCCAAAACAAAATGAAATACTCAACTTTACATCAATGATTTTTTATCATAATCCGTCATTCCAAAACGTCCAGAAATTATAATTTTTTTTTTTTAAGGAAACCATTTCGCCTACACATGGAATCGAACCTACAATCTACCTGCGTATACTACGCAAGCTGCCCCTACGCTATGAAATGCTTGCGGCATTTTATTGTTTAATCGCAGATATAGCATAACAGACAAAAATAATAAAAAGAGATAGAAGGAAAGATGTTAACCCGATAATGTATTTTTAATTGTCATATTTAAATTATCAAACTCTTTTCGATTAACTTCTTTTAAGTAGGTATTAAGTATCTTAAAATTGACTTGTTATGTAAGTATCAAGTACATTAAAATTGACATGTAAATTTTAACATACTTAATGCAGATCCACTGTTTACTAATACGCACAAAATGTGCTTAATTTCACTGTGACACACGTAATGCATTTTTTGGTTTGGTACCTAAACGTGTAAAGACAGACGTTTACACGGTTTGCTTGTTTTGAATAAGACAGCAATAACGTGTTAGTATTTAATGCGTTTCCAGTGTTTGAAAATACACATCAAATGTGTTTGAATTCTCTATAGCACACACAAGTGCGTTATTTTAAGTTTTGTAAGGCATTTACACGTGTTGATTCCTAAAATTACACACCATATGTGTAAGAAATAACACACATGAATTTGCAGTACATCCAAAAATATCAAGCCGAAAATCCATCCGCCAAAATGACCAATGACGACAAAGCCTTGTTCGATTAATATTTGTTATGTAGTCTGGACGAATACTCGATTGATACCAATGTATCCAAAGGATATTCGATACGTGTTCCTCCAGATTTACTTTACTTTTTTATTGCGTTTTGAAGCACCGACTGTACAAATCTTGGTATTGGATAACTTTCTTTCGAAGGTTTTGAACTTGGCTATTCCGCGTACGATCACAGCACTTTGACGATATGGGAAGCCCAATTTGGGGATTTCGTCAACACCTGTCAGGTGAGTGGGTCCGACATTGATTTGTTAAAAGTGTTCGATCGCTATCGAAATCAGCTTCCGGTACCAATATCACATCACATTGTCTAATTGAAAATGTAGTACTGTCGACACGACTCCGGCCGCAATGATTGGACGTACAATTTTATAATTGACTAGCTTCAGCCAGCGGCTTTGCCCGCGTGGAATTTGGCTCATAGAAACTTCATTACCAGTTGCACCTCTTATTAGGGGTTGTTTTATAAAATCCTAAAATTTGCGTTTTATTGTTTGTTTTGAAGAATATTTATAATGAGTTCAAAGTTTATATTTGCTAGGAATACAATTTTCCATACAAACTTTGACATACCATTTCATCCTTTTAGGGGTTGATTTTCGAAAAATCCTCTCTTAGTGCACTTCTACACCTTCTAAAGAACATTATTTCCAAATTTCATGTTTCTATCTTGAGCGGTTTAGGCTGTGTGTTGTCGATATGTCATTCAGTCATTCAGTCAGTCAGTCAGTCACGGAACTATTTTACAAGCTTTTATTTAACTTGACTTTGTGTGAGATGGAGTGAGATGCAAAACGGAAAATCGATATTTCACCCTCTTCCCGACTACTTAGAGCTCTAAAATTTTGCGAACATGCATTTAAGAGGTGACAATGCATGATTCAGCTTAAAAATAAATAAATAGATAAATAAATAAAAAATAACGACTTTCTGTGAGATGCAAAATGGAAAGTCGATATTTCACCCACTTCCCGACTACTTAGAGCTCTGAAATTTTGCAAACATGCATCTAAGAGGTGACAATTTTGTTTGTTTGGGTTTAATTAATTAATCCGTCTTTGCAAAAATTTCTGACCTCTAGTAAAATCAATTAAAAACTAAACACATAGAAAATAATTTACATGTAAATTTTTTTTTAAACAAGCTTTTATCAAACGTACTAAAAATTTGAAAATATTTTTTTTTACCAATTCACCTATACGTGACTCTAAATAAAAACTTGAGGCGCTCAAAATTTAAACATATAATTTTTATTTCACACAAATCCATTAACATATCATCTGTATTTAATTTACTGTAAAACAACTTTAGATTACTCAAATAAAAATCCTGAAACTGTGTATAAATGTGTAATAATAATTTCTCTAATTACAATTGTGCCAAATTAAATACGCTTAATGAAACTGAATTGCTTAAAATTATTAAGCATTTAAAAAGTTGATGGCCACAAGCTTTTATTTATAGTCACATATAGGTGACTTGGTGAACAAAAAAAAATTTTTCTACTTTTTAGTACATTCAATGAAAGCTTGTTTAAAAAAAAAATTATACATATAAATTTATATGAGTAGATTTCTCCTTAGAAAATGAATATATAAATGCAAAATTAACGATGCAGGTAATCATAGACTCCCTTTTGACCTCGTCCCAATCAAAATGGGGCAAACAAGTGGGTCTCGTGCTCTTCCTACCGCATGGTATGGAGGGACAGGGACCGGAACATTCGTCAGCAAGATTGGAAAGATTTCTTCAATTGTCCGACGAGGATTGTACTCACATGCCTGAGACAACGGGATCCACAGATACTACCGTAAAAGAGACGACCGATGATATCATGACGCGCCAAATTTTCAACACCAATTGGATCGTCTGTAATCCCACGACTCCCGCAAATATATTTCATGCTCTTCGACGTCAGATCCTTATGCCTTTTCGTAAACCACTGGTCAGTATCGAATTTTTCGTAGATTTTGAATGAAAAAATGTCACTATGCTTCGAATTTATTGTGAAGAATACTCGCGTTGTCGTCTGACTCGCGCCGGGACAAAGTGGGAAAAAAAATGCGTCGCGGTATCGTTTACACGTTTTACGACCTTATCGTGGAGTCTTTGCGTAAAAAGGAACTATATCCGATGGTGCAGCACAATAACGCAACTATTTACGATAAGAAATGTAGCAACGTCGTAAAAATGACGTCTTATCGTTTTATGCCATTCGGTCGACCCGATATACCAATAGACTCGCTTGCGTGTCAATTAAAACATCACTGCAAAAAATGGAGTATTCGCGTAGAATGGAAAAATGCAACTCGTTTTTTAGCACACTGAGAGAAAAGTGTATGGTATTTACGAAAAAACGCCCATGGCAAGAGAGGGTACAGTTAAATTCCGTATAGTTTATTGACACCGCAATCATACTATGATTAACACAAATATGAACGAAAGGTATATCTAAACATGCGATTTTTGTGGCATCTCCCTATAGAGGCTTAAAAAAAAAGCATCTTTCACGGAGAGAATTAAATGTTAAAAATTACCGTGCAGTAACGGTAACCAGATGACAACCGTGAAACTTCGCCTATTATTACTGAGTAAAACACAGATTTTCACGAAAATAAAATAACATTTCTTCTTCAGATAGAAAATTTTACCAGATTTTCTAGTAAATTTTGACGTGTAACAAAATACGCAAAACTTAAATTTAAAAAATATATAATATCAGCGAAATTTTACTGTGCATTTTATTATTTTATGCCTTTCAAAAATGTCTATAAAAAAGTATCGTCTTTATAACAGTTATTTTAAGATTTATTATAAAATTTAATGAGTGTTATAGGAAAATGTATTGTGCTCTCGGTAAAAATTATCGTGCGCGCTACCCTTCTTGTATAGTAAAATTTTAGCTACGTATTTGAAATTTTCTGTAACGTGAGTTAAAAAAAACTTGTCGCATACGAATTATTATGTTTTTCTCACCTGTCACCACATTGCAATATATCACGGTCATTTTTACCGTGAAATTCACGACAATAATTACTTTTTAATTCTCTCCGTGTTTTTATTGTCTAAATTTATAGTTCGAAACCTGTATGATACGATGCAGTTAGTGATTTTGGTCAATGCTCAAAAATGACGTTCCGAGAGCTTTTGAGTGTGACTCATCTCTGCTCCGTTTGGAGCTCTGCGGCAGGTATAGGCACTATGTGGAGAAGTGGATGAGTCGTCTATTCAAGAATAGCTGTTAAATGGGTAAAATGAGTGTTACGAGGAAGTTGAAGGACTATTATGTGGTGCCGGAATAGCTGACTAGTCGGTAAGTCACAGAATCATACGTTTTTGCTTTGCCGAAACTTTAAACGCGATTACCTCGAAACTTTTTTTTTCAATCAGTTGAAAATCGGTGTACACGATTACTCGAACACTATTCGACCGATCAAGCTCATATTTGGCACACGTTTTTATGATACTTATGTCCAATTGATGAACTTAAGACTGACTAACAATTATCAAAATAAAAATGTTTTTGGCTGGGACAAAGTTTTAATTTTTTTCCGAGAAAATCAACTTTTTTGTTGTTTTTTGTTATTTTTTGTTCCAATATTATTTGTTCATCAAGCGACCACATGTATATACTAATCAATTTTTTTTTTGCGCAGACTGTTTCAGATAATCCTAGGAGGTGCTGAAGTGTACATCGCATTTGGCCTCCCTACCGGACAGCTTCACGGCGACTGGTTATATCTCCACCATTTTTCACTTTTTTTAAGCAGCAAAAATCGTTTTGAATACTAGATTTATGTAATAAAAAGTACTTATGACCCTGAAAAGATATATATATTCTTTACCCTTCAAAAAAAATCACGAAAATCGACTAAGATTTGGCGTTCTATAGGGAGTGCCCCCCTTAATTCAGTGCTACCACAAAATCGGCACACAAATTAAGGGTGTCTTAAAATGACCTGTTATTTTAAATTGCGCGCCATTTTTTTTTGTGGCGAACATAGAGTACTAATCTTTGACAAGTGGCATCAGGATGGATTGAGGTTTCGTCATGGAGAATTACACGATCGAGCAAGGCATAGAAAATGTGAAAATGCAATGTAAAACAATGCAGTTATTGCAGACGAAGTTTCATGGACGTGTTATCTCGCGCCGCGGCGATGTGAATTGGACACAAAGATCGTGCCATTTGACGCCATTGGACTTCTTTCTTTGGGGTTTTCTGAAAGGAAAACTGTATGCCAATGATCCACAGACCTTTCCGGAGCTCAAGGAAGCAATTAGACGCACCATTAGGGAAATTAGTCCGCAATTATTGTTAACGAAAATTTCGTCAAAAGAGTGAACGTTTGCAAACAGGGACGAGGCGGCCATTTATCGGATATTATGTTCCACACATAACCTCCATGTTTCTACATTATATTAAAATAGAAATATTCGGACTTTTCAAATTAATAATATGTTTTATTAATAAATTGAAATGTCAGGTCATTTTCAGACGCTCTTTACTAATGCTGTATACCGTACGTTACATTTTGTTCCGGTTAAACTTCTAATATTCGATTTAAGTTTGTACTATTCATATAGTTAACGTTAACATTTGCCGAGTATAATTTGTTACAAGATCTTACGAATCGTGACTGTATGGAAAAGAATTATGGTAATCTTTACTTATAGCGAAAACGTAAATCATTTGCAGATCGGGTCAATAAAGTAGAGATATAGATATATACGCGCATTAATTTATCAGTTTTCAAAATTCGAAATTTTGAAAACTATTGCTATGTGCCAAAAATCGATTTAAGGAGTTTGGAGCGTTACCCACAATCCAAGAGTTAAAAAAAAATATGTTATTGTCCAGACTATACTGAGTCCTTACGAATATTTTGAAATTTTTTTCACCATAAAACACCAGAGATGCAAAATAGTTTAATGTATGTAATTTTACGTGCGGTTAGATCGACAAGACGTTCACGCTACGGGTGACTTAATTTTTATGGCTACTTAGCACCAAGATAAACCATTTCAAACAACGGATTAACGTAAACTAAAACTCTTTGCAAACATTTAGAAAAAAAAACCCTCTTACACATCGAAAACCGTATATATTCAATATTGAACCATCAAGATTTGATAAAAGATTACGAAACTTTTCAATATTTTTAATATTTTTAAACTAATAAATATTACGGCTTTTTCATAATAATAGTCAATAATGTTATACTTTTTCAAGTTGGTAGTAACACAACATTATTTTCTTTTCCACGTAATCAAAGTATAAAAATGCATAATTTTTCCCTTTAATTATATATTTTATGAAATCATCTGCAGAATAAATATATACCTCGTATGGATTTTTTTGAGGTTTATTGAGAAAATAAACTCATGAACCGTCATTTGACTCAACTGGACCGCTCCAACCTTATTAAGCAGTGACATATAGTATCAAAAAGAAAAATTGTCCAAAATTTTACCTATATCGGAGGTAACATCTATTCGGAAGTGCAGCCGGAATTTCTTTTGGCTATTATAACAAATCTACGATTAAAATAACATAGGTACCGATAGCACAGTAGCAGCGTGCATAGGGTAGGAAGAAAATAGCTACAGTGGGTGAAAAAGTATTTGCACACCGCGTGTTTTTCATATTATCCTACAAAATTTTTATTTTTCTTCGAAAAAAAATGCTAAAGTATTTTTTTTTTCGCAGGATAATTTGAAAAACATGCGGTGTACAAATACTTTTTTTACCCACTGTAGGTAGGTTGTAAGTTTGATTCGATTTGTAGGTGAAATGATTTCTTCGAAAGAAATCATTCCAGGAGGTCAGTGAACAACGAATTATGTTAAAAAAATCATTGAGATAGAACTCTCAATTGAGTATTTTCTTTTGCTTTAGATTTATGAAATATTCTATACATTTAGTAGACTTATCATACAATGTGGTATAAATCACTATAAATATCGTCTCAAATCACAGGCAACATTTTTATCAATGGATATCTATTTAAGTCCTATTCACTTTTACGATCTTGGGGGAGTTATTTTTTTATAGTGTAAGGAAATATCCATTTTATGAAAACCTCATATATTATATAGCATTGAACAATCAACGTATGCTTGTAAGGTTGTTGGTTGCGGTTAACATGTGTGCATAATTTACGCAGCTGCTAAAATATTAATAAACAGTATTAGATTTTGGGCAGTAACTGTGACGATAAAATATTGTTGTCCCCTCAGGGCAATATAGAATATGGTTAAGGTAGTAGTCTCGTCAAAGCGCTTTTATATAGATTTTTTTTTAATTCTGAAAATTCGTTCAGGACACTATTAAATTATTGCCTGCAAAAATTAAAAAGGATTCACCGTTCCGTTTTGGAGATATTGGCAATCAAAGATTTCATGGTTTTACCCGTGTTCTTATGGGGAGCAGTGGAAAATTTCACATTTCACGCAATAACGTCGAAACTTTTCTACAGATTAAAAAAAAATTCTCCTTTACAGAGGAACATATGAGGAAGTAGGTAAAAAAAAATCATTAATTTTGACCGTCTAGTTTCAGAGATATAGCGGTGTAAAATAAAGCGGACAACCACTTTAGATGCATCCAAAAATTACTTTTTTATTTTATTTCATAAATCGTTAGAAAAATATCTTAAGAATACACCCTGAAAATTTCAAAACGATATTCGGATTCCTTCTAACGGTGTGTATATAAATGATAAAGATCCTCCGCTCGACTCCCAAGCGCGCTCAGGTATCCACGAGCGCTCAGTTAGGTAGTTTGTTTGGATTTGTTTGCGTTTTCATAATCCAAACAAACCCAAACTCGACCGTTTGATGATTAGCTCCAAAGCATCTCCATTCTAGGTACAAAATAATCGAGGTAGCGGCATTTCTTGCTGCTATTTTATTCAATGAAGGAAATTCAGCCCTACTCATGATTATGAACGAACTACAAATCGTAATTGGCAGAGAGAGATCTATGGATATGCCGAGCAATATGGCTCGGCAAAATAGAAAAAAGTTTATTAGAGATAAAAGAAGCTCGAAAAGCTCGTAAAGAGGAAATGCAAGCTTCAAATGAGTTGCATGAAGAAGAGGAAGGACTGCCGTATGGTGCTGGAATCGCTGATTAATCGGTAAGACACTTTATCATTTGATCAAAACACATTTGACTTTGAGTTATTCGTTTGTGAAACTTTAAACGTGTTTTTCTCCGAACGACATTTTTTCAATTTGCGGGAATCATAACTCAAAAATTAATTGATGGATTATCTTCAAATTTGAAACACGTTTACATAATATAATTTATTAAAACATGAACCTAAAGTTGGAAAGATTAGATTGTTTAAAACATATTTGTTGTTGCAAAATGCCGGAAAAAAAGTGCTAAAAATCGATCATTTTTTTCAAACACGTTCCAACATTTAATTCTCGATTTTTTTTTCAAAATTTAGGTTCATGTTCTTGAAAAACATCTCAAGAATGTATAAAAATTTGTTGGGCTATTTCAGATGCGAATTGCGAGCTGCACAATTCCCGAAAATCGACAACGACGATGAGGACACGCCAAGGGACACAGCGGATTACATCTTAATTAATGCATGAAAAAACTTGAAAAAATTACCAGAGATGTATGAAAATATGAATAAATTATTGTCAGAGTTGCGGAAATGTCCGTTTTTTTTCACAATAAAAAAAATTCAAAAAATAATGTAATTTTCGGTCTCCTAAAGTGATTGCCCGCCTTAAGCAATGTCTAGCGACGCCAGCGCCACGGAGCGACTGGAGCAGACTAGAACTAGATTACAGTAGTGTATGCATATCCGTATGCACAGAGTATCTACGCAATAGTAGGCGGAATGGATAGACTGTTACAAAAGTGAGGCTTAGGCAAACATTATATTAGGCGTCTTCATCATTACTTTATAAGTTATCCCGATAAGATGTACAAACACTTCATCATTACTTTATAAGTCATCCCGATAAGATGTACAAACCACACTATAAGGATATTTCGCAATATTTCGAAGCTTTCATCGATTGAGCGGAGAATAAACTATTCAAGGTGACTGTGGCGAGACTACTACCTTAAAGATACCACATATTTCTCTCAGTACACCGTGCAGAAACTATAACCGAAGCGAAATCTGCATTAAAAATTCCGCACACTATCCATGCAAAGTCTTTTGATTGCTAAGAGCTGATTTTTTTTTGCAGATCGTTATGACTCCTAAATCTTTGCTGAGGCATCCAATGGCTTTGTCGTCCCTCGAGGAAATTGCACCAGGCACATCTTTTAACCCCATTTATCCTGACGCCATGGTGAAGAACGACTCGACAATCGAGAAAGTGTTATTGTGCTCGGGCAAGGTTTATTACGATTTAGTGATGGAACGAGAGCGTAGAAAACTCGACGAACGTATCGCAATCATACGTATCGAGCAGCTGTGTCCTTTTCCCTTTCATCTTGTCGCCAACGCGGTATCAAGGTTCTCCAAGCCCAAAGTGAGTTGTTACATTACGTTTGGCTTATACGAGAAAGATTTCGTGTCATTGATTCTGGCCAATTAGTCCATGAAAAATCAATCCATTGGCAAAGTAGTCCACAAGGTCGGGATTTTCAGAATGTCAGTCGAGAGCGCGTTCAGCTGCTGGCTTCACATTGATTACGTATAGGTCAAATCGGGGGTAGTTGGCGTCAGTTTTTTTAAGGATCCGTTAAAAATAAAGTACAGACGTTTCTTTACTTATCTCTATTTGCAATTAAATTTTAAACATTTACCTTTAAGATAGTTTACAAAAATAAAACACATTTTTATGAAATCAGTCTTAAAATTAGTGTTTTTTTAAATCACGATTTGCCATCTCTTCCGAAGTATTTGGGTGTGATGGGCTTAGAAGTAGAGGAGAGATGACCATTCTTATTAATTCTACTATTGGTTTTCTCTTTGGTTTTACACGGAGAGAATTAAATGTTAAAAATTACCGTGCAGTAACGGTAACCAGATGACAACCCTGAAACTTCGCTTATTATTACTGAGTAAAACACAGATTTTCACGAAAATAAAATAAAATTTCTTCTTCAGATAGAAAATTTTACCAGATTTTCTAGTAAATTTTGATGTGTAACAAAATACGCAAAACTTAAATTTAAAAAATATATAATATCAGCGAAATTTTACTGTGCATTTTATTATTTTATGCCTTTCAAAAATGTCTATAAAAAAGTATCGTTTTTATAACAGTTATTTTAAGATTTATTATAAAATTTAATGAGTGTTATAGGAAAATGTATTGTGCTCTCGGTAAAAATGATCGTGCGCGCTACCCTTCTTGTATAGTAAAATTTTAGCTACGTATTTGAAATTTTCTGTAACGTGAGTTAAAAAAAACTTGTCGCATACGAATTATTATATTTTTCTCACTTATCACCACATTTTAATATATCACGGTAATTTTTACCGTGAAATTCACGACAAAAATTACTTTTTAATTCTCTCCGTGTATGTTTTGATTAGTCATTTTTTTTCTTCTGGCCATATCTAGAACACATATCATTGAATTCAGTACAATTTTCGTGTACCCAAAGTTGGCACGCTATGCATTGAAGCCAGTCTTCGATGAGTCGGGTTTCATAATAATTTTCTCAATTATTCTCTTCAGTACTCCCATCTTTATGAGATAAATCGCATAATACCGGTTCTTCGTCATCGTAACTACTCTCAGATATCTTTCGGATTACTTTTCTTTTTCTTGCAGTACATTTCATCGTGGTCATTGTTTCTGACTGGCTAGGCCCAATCTGGTTTTCTTTTGTTTTATTTTACTGGCAATTGTTTTTTTTTTTGGTCTTTCAATTATTTGGCTCTTTTTTACATTTTTCTAACTTAATATGTCCGTCAGATGTTGATAGTGTGCCAACTTGCTTAGCCCGTTTATAAGTCCTATCGTTCGCACGAACCGACAATCCACAATTCTTCACAGCACTAATAGCTGGTTAGTTGATTCTAGAGTCCACGGCCTTCACAGAGCAATTGCTTCTCACTTATACTTATTATGCATCCAAGATAAATGTAGAGAAAATAAATTATGGCAAAGTCCTGACTGACTGACTGACTGACACTAACTGACTAACTGATTGACTCATCATCGCCCAGCCTAAACCGCTAAAGGTAGAAACGTGAAATTTGGAGAGGGTGTTGATTTTATATCGGAGGCATCATTTAAGAAGGGATTTCTCGAAATTCAACCCCTAAGGGGGTGAAAAGGGGTGGCAAAGTTTATATGGAAAACTATATTCCTTGCGTGTATCAATTTGAAACTTGGAAGATATGTTCATTAGAAGATGTAGAAGTGCACTAAGAAAGGATTTTTCGAAAATTCACTCTTAAGAGGGTGAAATGGGGTGTAAAAGTTTTAATGGAAAATTACATTTCTTGCGTATATCAACTTGAAACTTGGCAAATGTGTTCCTTAGAGGGTGTAAGAGTAAACTAAGAAAGGATTTTTCGAAAATCAATTCTCAAGGGGATGAAATGGGGTGTAAAAGTTTGTATGGAAAATTATATTCCTTGCGTGTACCAACTTGAAACTTGGAACATAAGTCCCTTAGAAGGTGTAGAAGTGCACTGAGAAAGGGTTTTTCGAAAATCAACTCTTAAGGGGGTGAAAAAGATTGTATGGAAAATTATATTTCTTGCGTGTACCAACTTGAAACGTGGAACAAAAGTTCCTTAGAAGGTGTAGAAGTGCACTAAGAAAGGATTTTTCGAAAATCCACTCTTAAGGGGGTGAAATGGGGTGTAAAAGTTTGTATGGGAAATTATATTCCTTGCCTGTATCACCTTGAAACTTGAAATATATATTCCTTAGGAGGTGTAGAGGCGCATTAAAAAAGAATATTTTGAAAGTGAACTCTTGAGGGGGTGAAATGGGGTGTAAAAGTTTACATGGAAAACTTTCCTTGCATGTGTCAACGTGAAACTCGGTATAAATATTCTTTAAAATAAATAATAAAACGCATATTTTAGGGTTTTTAAAAACCCCTAATGCGGGGTTCTACTTCTAATGAAGTTTCTATGGGCCAAGTTCTACGTGGGCGAAGCCGCGGGCGTAAGCTATTAGAATACATAAAAAATGGCCATCATTTACCGACTGTACATGGTCATTTCTCCTAATCTTCCAGAAGAGATGGCCACGTCTAAAATACAAACAAGTAAAAAAAATACATGCGACATCTTAAGGTCATGACAAAGCACTGCTCGTGAACTCTCCAAGCAATACAAAGATAATCATTATTTTTACAAAACAACATCACTACAATGGAAAACATAAAGCCTTTAAAAAAATTTTGCAGTCGACAAAACAATTAAGGGGAGGTACCTGAGTAAACGGCGAGAAAAACAGGTAAACTTCGGGAATTTTTATCTCAAAAACTAATGTTTCGATTGGATCCGGGTTTTTTTTATTGGAAAATATGTACATTGAGGTATGTTTAGGAATTTTTTAAAATAAATTCGTTCACTGGAAGCGCCGTTGTTGTGGTCAGCGTCAGACGTGTTGTTCGTTGACATGGCTTGTGGTGCCAAGGATTCCGGGCAGTCGATTGATCTGAAACATGAAAACTCAACGGATTCTTGAAATATAATATACAAAGAAATTCGCCTCGTAGGATTTTTTTGAAATTTTCATTTTTTACGGAATTGCGACCGTTTTAATTTAACATTAGTTTTTCGTTCGCAATTTCCGACGATTTTGGTTGCATAAAAAAGCAATGTTTCAATCAAATGAAAAACCCTTACGTGGCGAACGAGAAAAACTATCGAAGAATATTGCATCCAAATTTGGACAAAATCGGACAAGCCGTTTTCGAGATACATCTGGCACCGACATTGAAAACTATGTTTCGAGACAATCGCGTTTGAAAAGTGGGTAAAGAAATGACGCGCTCGGCCGTTGGGCCGCTGCACGATCTTTCGGTAAATTCTCCGTATAATTTTGGCGGTTGCGGAATTTCAACATGAAATGTTCACACAATATTCTTCGTACTTCAAAGATTCAAAAAAAAAGTTGTTAAAATCGATTTTTCAAAGCACTCACTTTACTGTCATCTTTTTCACATTCATGGCGATTCAACGGACGTTTTTTTTTTCGGAGGATTGTCTTTACGGATCTTGAACGTCGTTCTATCCGTATTTGAGATTTTATTTCGCTGGTCTTTACGGTTCATTTTATCGATTTCACTAACGATGCACAGAATAGAAAATACTGTTCACCCCTGTAGGATAAACGATAGACCGGCACTTCGAAACAACCCCAGGCCCCCGGAGTTATCCTACCCTTGTATACCTGCTCGCTATAACAAAAGGCCCCAGCGTGACAGCTGCAGACCCAACCGACCGCGCGCTCGACGTTCCGCCGCCTTTCGCAGAATAACCCACAACTTCTTCAATATTGCGAATTTCTACATGAAATTTATACACGATATTCTGTGAACTACAAACTACGAGGAAAAAAAATCGATTTTTTGAAAAATTTACTCAGGTGCCTCCCCTTAAGTAGTATTTTACTTACTTTTTCATTTTTTTCGCCAAACTTTTGCTCGTACACTTGCACTTGCGCATGACGCGAAGCGAATAAGCAGTAACAGGTGACATCTAGTGATTTGTTCTATGAAATATGTCTATTGGACATCTCTTCCTTGTGGCCAACTCCCCCGGAATTACCCTATATGCAGGGTGTCCAATTTATCTTGAGACATCGAAATAACTCAAGAACAGCGAAGTAAATCGAAATATCTTGAGACACGTGTCATGTAAATTCAAAATGTTTTATTCAATAAACATTTCTAAGGTGATTGCAAGCTCAACTCTTTTTTGTAAATGTAAACATCGTTTTTTCATAGCGGCATCTAATTGTACGTAAAAAAATGACACCTTTTGTCCCTAACTTCTTTTTCCGGCCATTATTTTTTTTTCAAAAATGACTAAAGATGTTCAAAATGATGGCTCCTCATTACCGAACATAAATTAGTACATCAAATAACTGGTTGATAAATGAAAAAAAGAGTCACTCTGCGGATACTAAGACAAGCATTACGAATAACAATGCTTATCACGTTCCTTATCATATCGTGAGCAAAGTAGCCTACATCGTTGTATTCAAAATTGCATCGTGCTTGATAAAAACAAGGTTCCGAAAATAATGGCTTAATATAAGAATGTTTCGGACAGAAATAACCTGTTTTTTTATTTACGTAAAATAAGTTTTTTTACGTAGATTTCAATTTTGTTTACATTGACCTTGAAATCACTTTGCAAATGTCCACTAAATGAATTTTTTTTATTTAGTTTGCTGTTTTTGAGTTATTTGGAGGTGTCTGGATAAATGGGATAGCCCAAATATATGTACAGTAGAGCGTCGATTATCCGAACGTCAATTATCCGAATGACGATTTGGTTTATCCGAAACGGCAATTATCCGAATGGCGATTTGGTTTATCCGAAACGGCAATTATCCGCATGGCGATTTGGGTTATCCAAAATATCGATTATCTAAACAATGGTTTTGTTCATCCGAATGTTCAGTTATTCGAACGATGACGCCCTATATATTACGGCAACGGAGTGCTACAAAACGCAGCCTGAATGTTGTTTAATACAAATTCTTCTTCTAAAACAATTGCGAGATTTGGCAGCAAAGAAACGAGCTTCTGTTGCGAAGCAGAAGAAAATCATCGACTTTTTCAAGAATAAATAGATAAGAACTCTAAGATATACGAATGTTAATTATTTTTAAATACATATTTAACTTCATTCTATATCACTAAATGATACAATGGTTATTTGCAATTCACCAAAAATGTACTTGTATTATTAAAATATTAATGTTCATTGTATTTTTAAATATATATATTTTATCATATTGAAAGAATCACCGTTTTTTTTCGACCACGGAATATTGCTGTTCGGTTATCGAAATTTTCGATTATCCGAAAGACGCCCGGGTCCCAAATGATTAGGATAATCGACGCTCTACTGTATATATTATAACAAATAAATTTGTTATATATTTGTATGATTGAAGATAACAATTTTAAGGCTGTATGTATGTATATAACAAAATAAATTTGTTATACAATCGAACCTCGATATAACGAAGATTTGTCCATTCCCTTCCGATAGACACCCAAAACCTTGATACAACGAAGAAAAACTATAGATATAACGAATTTATTTTCAGGGCTCTTAACCTCTATACAAGGAATTTTTGTGAAGAAAACCTCTGTATAACGAAGCGTTTGGTAAACGAACTCTCTTCCTTTCGGTCCCTTCTCCATCTCTCGCTTCTACGGAGTCTGTCTAGACTTGCAAACTTTCAAAATGAAACAAAATATTTGTTCAATTTTAAAATAATCCTCTTTAAAAAATAATATGTTATATATATTATGCTGTAATTGCTAATCGCTTATAAAAATTGCTCTAATTTAAACCTTTCTTTAAAAAATATCCTTATATTTATAGTACTAATATTTTTTTTTAAAGAAAGAAAGGTTTACATTATAGCAATTTTTATTTTTCCTTTTCATAAAAACCTTAATATAACGATTTTTTTGGAACATGACCTCGATATAACGAAACCCCAATATAACGAAAACTCGATATAACGAACTTTTTTGCTCTTCCCTCGAGATTCGTTGTATCGAGGTTCGACTGTATGTATATGTGTGGTTAAAGAAAAGAAAAAAATCGATTGAGATAAAAGGTTCACGAACCAAAGCATCAAAGCTCATCGTTGTCAAAATACGTGACTGTACTTTCTTTTTTCTACAAAATATAACCCCTCGACAACTAATCATTATTTTTTTCCAAAAATCGCAGATTATGTGGCTACAAGAAGAGCACAAAAATCAAGGAGCTTTTTACTATGTCAGAGACAGATTAGCACTTGCTATTGGAGTGCCCCTAGAAGATATTACGTACGGCGGAAGACCTGTTTCGTCGTCTCCAGCAACCGGTAGCAAAGTGATATATAAACAGGAATACGAGAACATGATCTCGACGGCTATGAATCTCGATTAGACACTTGAGATTGAAAAAAAAACGACAGAAAAAAGTATATGTACATACCGATAGAAATACAGGGACACTTGATATCGTCCAATTATCATTGTGTTGCTACTTCTCGTAAAATCATTTTAAATAATCGTTGTACGGTGTCGAAAGATCCATGTCCGCGATGTCGAGTAATAGACAAATATTTTTCGTACGTCCCACGTCTTTCTACTTGTCACTGAATTGAGGATGGATAGATAGAATCAAAGGAACCGAAACTAACCCAAATGAAAACGGCATTCCAATTAGAATGATGTGCCTAGGAAATTCACTAAGCACTGAAATTGCCTGAGATCAATTAATACGTGAACGTTATTAATGCACATTTCTTTTTCAACGAATGATCGTTGATAAAGTATGAGTGACCGATACTTTAATCAAGGAAGAAATTTACAAAAATTGTGAAAAGTAGAAATTAAAGTGAAAAGTACAAATTAAAAGTATTTGATTTTAGTCAATTATATTTGTCATTACAAATTCAGTTTATTGGTTCACCATTGAGCGGTATCGAACTCGGAGTAAATAATTTTACAGCAATTAAAAAAAAATGACGTATTCTTCATGTTCCCCAATCCGTGAGTAATTTATTTTGCTCCTTTTTTATCCGGGTAACCCTTTTGTTTCAATCAAAATAAAATATACAGCAGCTCGCTCGTCACAAATCAATTCCCGTTTTAAAAAAAGTGTGTATCCGAGGGTTTGACTCACCGCTATGCATAGATATTTAGTGGCACGTTTTTTCGAACCTCCGTAGTGTCTTGCTCGCATATATTTGAACATCAACGTTAATTTTACTGTTGAATCGCGTCTCGGAATAATGAAGAATTAAATTGAACTAAACGAAAAAAAAAAAACACTTTTTTGATCCTCGATAAGAACTACTTTTTTTTATAGTGGTTTTTAAACTAGCGTCATCGGCAAGAGGAAACTATAAATTCTCCGTATGAATATTGTGATCGATGCAAATGTTGTTTATTCGCCTGATCATCCGAGACGATTGAATGCCTCGACGGAATGAATGCTCACGTTTGTACAGTCGACGAAATACCGCAAGAGCGTTAATAAAATTTACGCAACGGCAGGCCTGCACACCTGGATTTACGGTCTAATGAGAGACACTTGCACCTCCGATCTCTCTCGTTCGCAATCTAGCAGCGTTTCCTACACACACCGCAACAATGCATTCTTTCTCAATTCGATCACTTCTACATTCATACATTTTTTTTTTATTCCCATTGTTTCGTAATTAGTACATTTGTTGGAATTTTTTTTTCGCCGAATCTTTCCGCAAATTAATTAGCAAAATGAAGTAATTCTACTTTCAAAATTCCTCGTCAGTTGAAATTCTTTTTTTTGCAAAGACTGTGAGGATGTTTTTTTTTTTTCAAACAATTATAATCGTCTTTTCAAGAGTGCAATCTCGCTTCTTCCGCCGACGACGATAAGAAACGGTGCCTAAAAAAAATTCTGTACATTGCGAAAATCCATTATCGGAGCTCGATCTCTATATGTATTTTACACATTCAGCAATCGGCGATATCGATAATGATACTGCTGTCCAAGAGTGCGCACAGATGTAGATTGCAATCTGCAGAATTTGTTAAGAGTGTGAGCAAGTGGTGGGGAGAGGCGGATATTACGAATCAAGGTTTGCTCGCATAGAGAACCAAAAAGCTGCTAAGTGAGTGTCGGAACACAGATAAAGTAAAGTTCCGTAGACATTTGTTTGTACAATCCGCCGATGAAGCAATGTTTCACTTATAGAGAGCTTCTACCCGCGACTTCGTCTGCGTGGATCTCGCAATTTGTGTTAAAATACCCTTTAATGGATTATTTTTTTTTTTAAGGCTGTCATAAGTCATTCGGAATTTAATAAAATATGTGATATTATATTAGATTTCATTCAATTTTGATTATATTTTAGTCGTTCGTATTCTATAAGAATTTGAATTTGATAATTACATTAGATTTGACACGAATGTTATATTTAGAAAAATATTAGATATATTTCTATTAGATTTGATATTATATTAACGTCTATTTTAATTAGATTTGATTTGGTTGTGTCCTATAATAAGAATTACATAAGACTGATAATTGTATAATTGAATTAGATTCGAGTCGAATATTATAATTAGAAAAATATTAGATGTATTTTCCATAGCCTATGTGTTATTCGAAGTAACTCTCTACATGTGTGCCAAATTTCATAAAAATCGTTTCAGCCGTTTAGGCGTGATAGTGGAACAAACATCAGACGTACAGATTAGAAAAATATTAGATATTAGAATTAAAATGAAAAGTATCCTATGTGCCATAGCTATCTACATTTTAAATTTCATTAATTATATAATAATTTTAATTTCATGAATAGATTAGATTTGAGAATATAATAATATAATTAGAAAAATATTAGATATTAGAATGAAAAGTATCCTCTGTCTGAACCCAGGCCATAAGCTATCTACATGTTAAATTTCATTGAAATCGATCAAGCTGTTTTGGCGTGATTGAGTAATAAACAGACAGTCAGACAGATAGATAGAAAGTCAGATTTATAATATTAGTTAGGATTATTATTTTGTCAATCGTACCACGATCATTAATCACAAATTGATTTCAATTTCGTTTAATAATTCCGCTATTATAATACTCTCATTATACCGGCGACATGATGAGGGGGAATCCTTCGTTTGATGTTTGATATTTTATGAACAAGGCTTTAAACAACATGTGACTAATTATAAGTTACTCGTGCACTCGTCTTATGGAGTTTTCATGAAGTAAACTTAGCGGTAACTTTATTGTCCCTATCTCTTCTATTTGTTGATGTAATTTAGCAGAAATAATTTTGATCGAACGTGCTCATGAATTGCTGGTACTTACAATTAGAATTTGTTCAGATTTCAGCCTGAATATTTTTTTTTGCACAAAAATGTTTAGACTTTTTTCCCTACATATGTTTACAAACATGTTCAGGATTTTTCCCGTATGGGCTTTTATAAAAATGTTTAGGATTTTTCCCCCTATATGTTTTTTACTTATAGGGAATTTTTTCTCGTGCACCCCATGCACTGGGGAGTCATTGGACAGGTCTTTCAAACTGAGGTTTAGGTTCTATTTCCTTGGCTTTATTTTTAAGCACTATTTGCGAGATATCAAGCGTCAAAATAATGTGCAATGTGCTCCAACCCTACCATTTTTAAATAATTTTTTTGACATTTTTCTAATTAACGAAATTGTTGCATGACGAAGCAATTTTTTTTACATTTTGCTACATATCACTTGAAATTACCATCCATTGCAGCTCGTGTAAAATTCCATGTCTGTAGGTTTAAAAGTGTATAAAATATAAGGTTTGTAACAGACGGACAGACGGACGTACGGGCATGACGAAGTTTCGTCGTTTGACTACGAAACCGTAAAAAATAATGGAACTATCGAAATATCGAATAGGCTGTTTTGTAGCGGCCGAATAAATTTTTTAAATGTCTTTTTTTTCAGGCTTCCTTTTCAAGGATATATATGCGATGTTGAAATCAAATGTACTCATAAAGTCGTTTTTCTCAGAGAAGATAAAATCGGCAACGAGTCGTTATCGTTTCGAAGAATACTTCTTGGAGCAGTAGCCAAAAATTTGCCGTACGAAATTCTATTGAAATAAGATTAGAAGAAATCTGGAACATGGTCACAACGGTTTTCCGAAATGATAGGACAATTCAAGAGCCTCGTATTTCGATATGACGAAAGATAAACGTTTTATTCAGTGAACATATCTGAGGTGATTGCAAGGTCAACTTTTTTGGAAATGTAAACGTCGATTTTTCAAAGCGATTTTTCAACTTTTGTACCTAACATTCTCTTATTCGGCTATTATTGTTTTTTA
This sequence comes from Ophion ventricosus, assembly GCA_963932345.1. Classification (NCBI taxonomy): domain Eukaryota; kingdom Metazoa; phylum Arthropoda; class Insecta; order Hymenoptera; family Ichneumonidae; genus Ophion; species Ophion ventricosus. The sequence continues at coordinate 16,262,546 of OZ010714.1, forward strand.
TTACAAAAGATATTCGTAATGATGGCTCCTCATTACCGAACATAGTACGTCGAATAAATAGTTGATAAGCTAAAAAAAGAGTCGCTCTGCGGATACTGAGACAAGCATTACGAATATTGCTCATCGTTTTCTTTATCAAACCGTGAGAAAAGTAGCCTACATGGGTTCGAAATTGCATTGTGCTCGTTAAAAAAAAAGTTCCGAAAAATGATGTTCGAAAATAATGGCTAAATATGACAAGGTTTCGGACAAACGTAATCTGTTTTTTAGGTAAAATGAGTTTTTTTACGTAGATATCCATTTTCGTAAATTCACCTCGAAACCACCTTGAAAATGTGCACTTAATGAGCTATTCTACTGTGAAGGCTCAAAAAATAAGTTATTTTTTTAATAATTTTTTTTTGAAAACTGTTGCATGTATCGGTACAAACTTTTTTTCTCTTAAAGTTACACTCTTATAGAATAGAAAACAATTTTTTAAATTGTTTTATATGAACGTCTATTTATTCAACAATTTGTAATTGTGTTAAGACATAAAAAAAAGTATGTCGCTGGCGTTGATGATTTGCGCTCGCCAGGTAATCAGAAACAAAAAATTCAAAAAGATTCTTAATCTGTATGAGTGTCGCTATCGCCTGAACTAGAATCATTTAACAAATATTAAATATTTACTTATACTTTCGCCCGAATCACGACGAACGAAAAACATGTTTTTCGAACAGTTTTGCAAAAAAAACGACGCAATTTTGTTTTTTTGCAATATAAAATAATAATTCTCGTTCGAGCCATAGCGACATTCATACAGATTAAGAATCTTTTCGAATTATTTGTTTCAGATTACCTGGAAAACGCAAACCATCAACGCCAGCGACATACTTTTTTTCATGCCTTTACACAATTTCCAATTGTTAAATAAATATACATTTATATGAAACAAAAAAATTGTTTTCTATTCTGTAAGAGTGTAATTTCAAGCGAAAAAAAAGTTTGTACCGATAGATGCAACAGTTTTCGAAAAAAAAATGATTAAAAATAGCTTATTATTTAAGCCATCGCAGTAGAAAAGCCCCTTGATCGAAAAGTTCTACTTTGCTGTTTTTGAGCTACTCAGAGGTCTTACAATAAATGGGGCACCCCATATATATGTATATAGCATATACATTTATTATATATTTGTATGATTAAAGACAAAAATGTTAAGACCATATGTATGTATGTAACAAATAAATTTGTTACATATTTATGTGTGATTAAAGACAACAATTTTCGATTGAGGTAGAAGGATCATCAAGGAAAGCATCAAAGCTGATCAAAATACGTGACACTATTTTTTTTTTTCCAATGAAATAGAATCTCTCGACAACTAATCAGTATATTATAGTACTGTTCTTTATTTCCACGTGTCCCCTTGCGAGGTTTTTCACACTTTTCCCCTCTGTACACCGATACCTTTTTACACGTTTCCTTCTTTTTTTTTTGTGAACATTCATCTTTCCACCTTTTCGTCCTTTATGCTCTCCTTCTTTCTATGCATTCGAAGATTCTCACATGCACGCACAATTCTTTGATTGGTTTCCCTTTTATTCCTTTATTCATTTTCCCTTTTAGTAGCTCCCCTTTGTAGCCTCTTCGTCACTTTTCCAAACCATCTACCACTTCCTTATGATTTTTTTCTTTTATTTTTCCACATTCATGTATGTGTTTCAAACTTTCTGCCTTCTTTCTACAATACCGCCATAGAGTATCTGCGTATCCCTTTTTACCTCCTTTTCATATATTTCTGCATCTTAACCTGGCTGATGTTACACGGAGAGAATTAAATGTTAAAAATTACCGTGCAGTAACGGTAACCAGATGACAACCCTGAAACTTATTATTACCGAGTAAAACACAGATTTTCACGAAAATAAAATAAAATTTCTTCTTCAGATAGAAAATTTTACCAGATTTTCTAGTAAATGTTGATGTGTAACAAAATACGCAAAACTTAAATTTTAAAAATATATAATATCAGCGAAATTTTACTGTGCATTTTATTATTTTATGCCTTTCAAAAATGTCTATAAAAAAGTATCGTCTTTGTAACAGTTATTTTAAGATTTATTATAAAATTTAATGAGTGTTATAGGAAAATGTGTTGTGCTCTCGGTAAAAATTATCGTGCGCGCTTCCCTTCTTGTATAGTAAAATTTTAGCTACGTATTTGAAATTTTCTGTAACGTGAGTTAAAAAAAACTTGTCGCATACGAATTATTATGCTTTTCTCACTTGTCACCACATTGAAATATATCACGGTGATTTTTGCCGTGAAATTCACGACAAAAATTACTTTTTAATTCCCTGCAATATGTCGAATTATCAATTTTATTCCAGTCTTGTTGTATTTTCAGGTTCATTTTTATTCGTATAGCTCTTTCGATTATTTTTCTTACTCCCTCCATATCTTCGTCTCTTATTCTTTGTCATATTGATCTCACTCCAGCTTCATTTCCAGTCCTCATTTGGATGGGTTTGCATTTAAGGTATTACTGGATGGATATTAAAACATCGCCAAAATTCTTGAAAATTTGTCATGTTGCTTTCATATGAAAATTTGTCGTATTGCTCTCACTCCTACTTTCTCCATAACTCCTTTCATTTCCAGTTCCCATTTGGATGGGCTTGCATTTAGGGTATTACTCTATGGATACTAAAAAAAATGCCAAAATTCTTGAAAATTTGAGGAATGATAGTTCTTGATGGAATAATAATATATTAATTATTTTAGAATTTTTCACTAAATAATTTAGTAGTTATAAACATATGAATTTAACACGGTCGCTTATGGGAAAACAGCTTCTGCCGACGTTAATAGTTGCAAAACGACAGGAACTAAATCGCCGTAAATTCTAAAAATATTATATCATCAGGATTTAGGATCAAGCGATTGATTATGCTAAGTTTCAAATAAATCAACTGAGTAATTGTCGAGAGAATAATTAAAGTAACGAGGATTATCGCCTTTTTTAACGATGAATTAATATCAATCATTGGAAAACTAAATATATATTGTGTTTTTGGGTAATTATTGATAATAATAAGATGACCTGAACGTATTAATTCAATTTGAAAATCGAGAATGTTTTTTGTTGGACAGTTGAAACAGATGTACAGTCACTGACAAAACTTCAGTCTAACACACGCCAATATCGTCGAATTTAACTTCAATTATTATTATAAGTGGAAAATTAACATTTCTAAGTGTTAATTTATTACTAAATTAGCTATTTGTAACGCTAAACGTGTACGACATGATCTAGACTTGTAAATCCACGATTCGTCCATTTTGGACTAACTTTTTGGTCGACGGTCCATCCAGTAATACCTTAATATCGCTCTGGCTTCTTCTTTCAAACACTCTTTCGGTCATCTATCTTCAGACATTTTCATCATCTCACATACGTAGTTTGTCGCTTTTTGCCATGCTTCTATTCCTATGCTCTTTATTCACGCTTCCATTCTTCATATATAGCGACGTGGATTCTCAACAACTAATCATTATACTTCCAAAAATCACAGATTACGTGGCTGCAAGGAACACGGTCACAACGGTTTTCCGAAATAATTGGATAATTCAAGATTCTTGTATTCCGATATAAGAGATAAACGTTCTCGTCTCACATCGACTGAAGATTAATCAAAAAGATTTACTTTTCCAATCATTGAACATAAAATCCGTCCCATTTGTGATTGCGTCGACACTCACCATTTCAAATTAGTTACAGCATGCGCAGGAATATTTGTGCGACTTTTTTTTCGATCAATTACATCAAGAATTCATCGTGCAATTAATTGTTTCATTTTATCCTCAATGTAGTAAAAACAAGCACGAATTTTCAAAATTTCCGTAAACAATGGAATTTTCAAAATTATACACAGGCACTCTTTTTGTTACGAAAAAAAAAAAACGTTTAACGATAAATCGAGATGAATGACGACGAGGTTCGCGATGTCGCCGTGATATATCGAATCGGTACGCGTCTGACGACTGTCAGGTACGTTTACATTTTTGCCAATATAAAATGATTTTTTTTCTGTTATCGAACGATCTCTGCCGTTCAATTCGACCAATGGGACGCGAGCTGAGGCTCGGTAACTATTGGCGACCCTTGCGTATCTATAATCCGCGAGATAACTCTTTCGAGAAACTCGCCCGACTGGTTTAATTTATCTATGAATCGCTATACCAACATGCACACGAATCTACGATTTCCCGAGAAAACTAACATTTCCGTTAAATTTATTTACGTTCATTGGCCTTTTTTGTTGGGCCAATTAAAGTTCTTATCAATCCTTGCATTTATTTTTCGACACGCGGTAATCCTCACGAGAGAAACAAAATTCATCGTGACATCGAGTCGTTCCGATTTCCATGGAAATGGAGGCAGTGCGATACCGATCAATACTCCCGATATATCACAAAAGTGCACAAACGATGAGGCGCTTGAAGAACACTGCAAATCCATGTGTGTCGTTTGTTACACGTAAGGTGTGTACTTTTAGGAATTAACACGTGTTAATGCCATACACAACTTGAAACAATGCACTTATGTGTATTATAGAGAATTTAAACACATTTGATATGTATTTTCAAACACTTGAACCGCATTCAATTTCAACACGTTATTGCTGCCTTATTCAAAACCTGTAAAACGTGCAAATGTCTGCATTTACACGTTTGGATATGAAACGTGTCTTGAACAATGCACTTATGTTCGTTACAGTAAAAATTAATCACTTTTTATGCGTATTTGTAAACAATGGATCCGCATTAAGGGGCCAGTCCACTTTGGAGCCACGAAAAAAAGGCTATTTTCGCGATTTTTTTTCGAGGATTTTATACAAGATATGAATATAAAAGTTGTTGGGCTTGATAAATAAAGTCTTGAAATACATTTAAAAAAAATTTAATTCGTTTTTATTCATTTTTAAGTACAAAAACTATAGTTTAACGTAACGCCTCAAAAATAGGTGGGCTAGGTAGCTCCATCACAACTCGGCAACGGCTTGTCGGAAACAAAAAAATCAAAGTCCATTAGATTCAGTATGATACCAGCTACAAAATGAACCTCGGATATAAAGTTTTATCAAAAAATAAAAAAATGGCAGATGAAAAACGAAAAAAGTAAAAAAAACGCGTTTTTTCGCAATTTTTCGCAAAAAAAAGAGTAAAAATCAAAATTTTAAAACAATCGAGGGTCATCTTGTTGCGAATCATGTTTACTATATGTGGTTCAAATTTCAAGAGAATCGGTTTATTAGTTTTAGAGATACGATGGAGCTAGATTTTGAAAACGTTGTTTCGAGAAAAACGCGTTTGAAGTTTATACTATGAAAAACTCTTACCTAAACTTAATCGGCAATATTGACACAATATTGACACAATATTTCTGAATGTATGTACTTTCGAAAACAGTAAAAAAAAATCGATTTTTTGAAATTTTCAAAGTGGACTGGCCCCTTAACTTTCCGCGGTCGCACTGTAATTTCGTTGCTTCCGCAGTTGCACTGGGACGAACATTTCTACGTGCAGTTTTCAACGTATTAAAGCCCTTTGAAATATCTAAAAAAATTCATGAACACTCTTCAATCCTTCTATAATGTGAATCCACGATTATTTCATTATAAAAGTTATTACATTTTGTACTAAAAATTGGTATCTGAGCGAAAACGCTAGCAAAACGTGTTTCGGTCTAAATTTCAACAATTAATAAATGCGCCATAGTAAAAAATAAATTACCATGGATTGTCGTCATGGACACACTAATGTTTAAGAAGAACCGGGCTTTCACTGTTTCTGCCGAAAAAAAAGTATAATTATTGGATCGTTTGAAAATGCACAATTTCAAGGAGAGGAAAATCGAGGATTTTTTGTGAAAAATAAATCGACGATCATTTTTACTGCAAAAATATTATTATTTTTATGCAAATAAAAGAGTATAAATGACAAGAGAGTATAAATATAAACCAGAGAGCATAAATGATGAAAAAAATTATGTACTTCCGCTACATGCCGCACAAATAATAATAAATTGTTTTCTATTCCTCCGTACAGAATGAACAGCCTTTTTTTTGCAATTTGTGCGTTTTTGCTGTAGACTGTGAGTGTATTTTATTATACAATTAAGTGTATAATAAAAGCCCTATTTTGTAATTCCGATTTACTTAATGCTTTCGCTGAAAAAAAAATCACAAAATATGCTCTTTTTTTTGGCCTCTAGAGTGGCCTAATGCCTTAATTCGAGCGTTTAGTATTTCATCGTTTCGATTGTATCTTGGCTTCGCGCGTTTTTCAGTAGCGCATGACGCGCATGCGCGGCAGCGTTTCCACGAAAATCCGTTGCAGCGCTAGGCAACGACTTCGCCCGATCCATCCGTACCCTTGAGTAATCAGTATGGCGACGAACGGCACATGTAACGTGTCGTAGGATTGCGTAATAATTTCGACCGTGCAGTGAACTACCACACGCATACGAGTTCTCGTATTCCAATCCTCCCCGCTCCCTCTCGAGAATTTTTCGTACCTCGTCAACTCGAACCGAAGAAAAGAGAGAAATGGGCTCGACCCTTTTGAGCGGTAACACGTGAAGTTTCAACGCGAGTATCACGAAGAGTTCATCACGAGTTCGGCTAGTGTGAGAAAGGATGTTTGCAGTGGCGATTGCAAAGACCCGGTAACGAGCAGTGAACAGTCGACATCATCGCCGGCCAGTTTTTCCAAACGTACAATGTCGTCGATACAAACGCCGAGTGCGTCAAGCCTCAATAGCTTGTTGCCAGTGCTCAAGACTCTTAAGTATCAGCACTTCGTCGGCGGTATATCGGGTGGCTTTGTTTCCACTCTAATATTGCATCCGCTCGATCTCATGAAAATTCGATTCGCGGGTGAGCAGAAGAATATTTCTTTTTATACACAACTTGCTTAGTTTGTGCACGACATTGGCGTCATTTAAAAGTCGAACGTAAAAAAAGAAAACCTGCTGTTATGATTTTTCTGTATTCTGTGATAATTATCATTTGGCGATACTTGAACGATTGTTTTATCGAAGCCGTTTTTTTTTTTTTAATTTCGTTACGAATCCATTGGGATTCGAATTACCGTGGAACGTGAAACATTTTACGTAATATAATTTCGTAAAAAAACCGCGAAGAAGCTCGAGCGATGAGTTGCCAAACCGGAAACATTCTTTATCTCTTGCACGTGAGATCTTTCTTTTTGTCATACGTCCGACACGACCTTGCGCAAGCAAAGGGGACGGCCAGCCATCCATCCGCGTGTATATTGGACGTACCAAGCATCTCGCTTAGTTCCCCTGCTACCCAAATGTAGATATAACGCGGGTTATATTTACGTTCCACGTGGCTCTGCGGAATCGATTCGCCGTCCCGTAGCCTATGAATGAATGTTTTTTTCGTGCTTTTTAGACATTCATCGGGTTGCTTTAGCGCGGCTGTGCGAATACCGAAAAGTTTACGCTGCTCGATAGGCCGAAGCGATCAGTGAATAAATGACTAACGAAACTATAGAATTCAGATGGACTGTAGAATGAAAATATTATCAATACAAACTTTCCAATTGCTATAGCTAACTAAAGATATTATTCTGATGGTAGAAAAAAAAAAATTCAAATTGCAACAAATAATATTGGAGGTATTGATAAACAAGTAGCGAAATGACTAAATCGCCAGTAAATGGATACTCGACCACCAGGAAATGGACGTGTAGTGTAGACCGCTGTAAAGGATACCGATTTATTAGTTATTTTTATTAAATGTTAGTTTTGGAAATCACTGTGTAGCACAAGAATTATAATATTTTCATACATATAAGAATTACATTACAAATTGAAATTTTAATTTTTGGCACAGTTGTATGCAAAATAGTTCAATTTTTGGAACCCGGTGCGTTGGTCTAGTGGTTAGCGTGCTGGCCAGCGGATCGGGAGGTCGCAGGTTCGAATCCCAGTCGCGTCACTTTTGTCGTGAAATATTTTTCTTCGATATTTTTCGGCGAAAGACGACTAGTTCCGTGACTGGGAGGCGAACTTGGGACCGGTTGTATCGGTATAGGTTTTCCGCACTTTCCCTATGCCCATGGCAGACATGTCATGGTGAATACGATACAGAGGGGGAAGTCGGCTGCGGCCGCAGGTGGGGGACGGGGGGTAGACGGGGGAATTGTGGAATCGGGGAGATATAGAGGGGTGATGTGGAATGGGCGACAGAACGAAGTTGAGGTGAGTTGGGGCTCGTAAAAAGGGGAAGACCTTTGAGTAAGACTGGAACAAACCAATAAAAAAAAATAGTTCAATTTTTTGTACAATTTGCACTACGTATAGCCTTGTAAAATTAGTTGTAATCGAGAAAAAAACCTTCGTTCAATCACTAGTCAATGCTATTTTGAAGAAGTGTGCAAAATTTCAATGAGATTGGTGCATTAGTTTTTGAGAAATCGTGTCCACCGACTTCAAAAATAGTGTTTTGAGAAAAATGCGTATACCTGCGTCGTTTCCGGCCAGTCTTTCCCAACTGGGGGAATTCCCAAAGGCACTCTCTCCTAGACTTTTGATCCGATTGACTTAAAACTTTGGGAGAATATTCTAGACATATTGTACTATTAGATAATAAAATTTAAAAATGGATTTTTTGAAATTTCTAAACCCACGTAACCCCTTAAAGGGACATTCTCAAAAATAAAACTACCAAAGTTTGTTTCGACGGAGAAACAGGAAATGGAATTTTATCGAAATAAAAAACAAAAGATGAAATTGTAATATGATAATATTTTATGAACTATACATTGTCAATTTGTAACAGTAATTAATTTTCCAATTTTCACCAGATGAGTTAATTTTTATACTCCGCTTTGAGAATTATCAGAACAGAGCCCATATGTCGATTTACTCGAACGAGGTTAGAATACAAGATCAGTGAATAAATATGTCTAGTTCTAACCTATTATTATGAATTTATTTAAATGTTTTCAAAAAACCAAAGATTGATTTTATCTTAAGAAGGTACGATCATGGAGAGGAATGCAACTTTCGGGCCCGAAATTTTTATATGATGTTGACGAATACGTTATGAACCCTTTGGAAAAATTTAAGCTATATTGACCGTTCAGTTTTTTCGTAATAAAATTGCAAAGTCGAGCACTTTGAGCTAGTGCAGCACGTCGTCTTAAGGAGACGGTCGACCGGAAGTGCGGTGATCACGGTTTTGCTGCCCACGTATCCAACTAAGGTCGTTGAAAAACTGAAATTTGATAAATTGGACATAATAGATATTGTGAACAATCGAAAATTCGAACTTCACCGTGTAGTTCAAGCACTACATTATAAAACGGTTTCAACTTCCGGTTGAATATTATCATAATGACGAAATAGTACCCATAGACTTGCAAACGTCGGGCGTAACAGCTGATTCGTTCGGCGAGCATAACCTACCTCTGTAGCGAGATTCTGTAACTCGGTAGCGACAGTTTTCATTGTCGCTGGCTAGCGACAGCCAATCGTATGCACGATCAGAAGAAAGGGCGCCTCTTATTGACTGTCGCTAGGTAACGATAACGAAAAAGGTCGCTACCGAGTTACAGAATCTCGCTACTGCTTGGAAATCGTCGTGAAGACTCCAAAGTCGTTGACGATCTAATTTTTCAGTTTTTATTAGTAAACATGCAATAAATAAAATATTTACCACAAATTTGGCACTTTGGGATCGACAATACGAATATTCATTATGTTAACATAAGTTAACATAAATCAGAACACCCGCGGGGTAACATAAATTTAGTCTCATTGTTGACCCTGAGGGAGTAGTTGTACCTCCTTAAATAATAAAAGCAATAGGTACCTTCAAAGTTCATAAAAACTTGTTTTAGCCTTTACCTATTGTGCACAGCCGTATCGTGACTGAGTTGCGCGGTCTACAAGTACAGTGAGACCTCGATTTTCTACCACTTGAGGGGGGGGGGGCACTGGTAAAAGATCAAGTTCGAGCCGAGAGGTATGGTTTGAGCGTTGTTCAGGGGTAGGAAATAGTGGGAACATGCGCATGCTGATGTCTATAAGCAATTTGGATAACAGAGCATCAAGTAACCTAACAGGAGCTGTGCCATAGTTACACCAAATCTTTGGCTATTGCAGTAATTTTTCCACCATCGTCGATCTTAAAACATCCAACTTTTTTTTTTCTAAGAGTGGTCGTGCACTTTTCGTAGGACGAATGTTGTTCGGCTCTTCGACGTTTTCCGTCATTTTTACGTTTGAGGTTATGTTTTTGGCTTGAAATGCCTGTGCTGCGATCGTCGATATGTACCGTTGCGCCGGTGTGTCAGACGCGCGTTGTAGGGACTGCAGACGCCGACACCAAGTAGTCCCTTTGGTCCAATAGACAAAGAGGGGTGAGAAATGAAGGGGAATGGAAAAAATCGAGGTCTTACTGTACTACAAATTATAAAAATTCCGTGTGGTGTAAAAATTCGATATTGAACTAAGAAATTGGTTTTAACGATACCGGTGGTTTTTTTTTTACAAAATTAAAGTGATACGAGTTTTTATCAACAATTCATATTCTTTGCTCATGTTAAATATAAATCACATTTCGTCCATTCACTGGTCCTCGTGCATTAATTGGTCGGCGTACCGAATTTGATGGCGTGGACGTTGGTGCTTTACGCTCGGGATGCCCGATGAAATTCATTTTCAATATCTCGCCAAATGTTTGCATCGTTGGGATGGAACAAAAATTAATTCTTTTTAATTGTTGAAATTTATTTGGCCGATTTTGCTTTTGTAAAACGCTAAACATTTTTTACGTATTCTTATTAGAGATTTACGACTTTAATTTGCAAATCAAAGCTGTGCATAATAATAAATAATGAACAATTAAAAAAAAATCGTTGCATTCGAACAATGCAAACTTCAATGTCGTATGTTTTATAACGATCGATCCACCGTGAAATAGTCTGAGCAAGGCCTCTTCTTCGGCACACAATATACTTCGTCGCATCTACAAGTTATTAAGGGGGAAGATCCCTTTAGGCAGCCAAAAATAAATTAATTTTCATGATTTTTTTGTGTTGAACTACATCATTCAAATTTAATGTACATATTTCGATTTATTTAAAAAAAAAAAATTTCAATATTAAAAAATGGCCACGGTAAAACACGTGCTTCAGAGATGGTTGCTGTCTGAATTGTTCCACGGTGTACAGCCTAGCGTCTGGTGCATTGATCTCAAACATCAGAGCCAAAAAGTTTTAGATTCATAAGGCCCACACGCTCTACGTGAACCTGAAACATTTAAAAAAATGTGCGAATTCGAAATATCGCACGCGTTGGAAGAAATGTTCTATTCATGAAATTTTTACTATAGTATTTGATAATGAAAAGATCGTTTTTAAAAATAATTTTCAAGAAACTTTAGGTTCAAATAAACAGTAATTATGTTATCTAAAAGTGTGCGAAATTTTTAAATGATCGATTCGCTGGTTTTTGTGTTATCTGGTACGAGTTGCACGAGAAAGTGGTTCTCAGGTAAACGCGTTTGAAGTTTCAAGACTCTATAAGCTTGTGACTAAATGGCCTGCAGATTAATCTGCAATTTTGGCCCTAGAAAGTATTTCCTGAGCTACCTTGTGGAGTTCATTTTCGGCCATAAGCTCTTTGTTACGCTTATAAAGGGATCTCTCCCCTCAAATAGATCGCGTTGATTTCGCGCGTAGAAAGCGAGCTCGCGTTCTATTTTATCATTACAGCAGCAACGCCTTCACTATGTATTTTCGCAATTTATTATTTGTTTCAATGAATTTTATCGCGAGCATATTATACGCTAACGGCACTGATGAAAGTCTTGCGAAAAAGGTTGGTTATCTGAAGCGAGGGTTATCCAGAGTTCAGTGCGGGTATATGTGTATGAAAACACATCGAGGTAATAATATCTTTAAAAACAATAGAGCGCACCAGAGCCTCCTTATGATTACCGTTCCCGCGTAGCTGCGCGTTCATAAAATAATGCCGGAAATCGTGGTTCGCAAATACAGCCAAATATTTGCAAACATTATCGTTCATTTTGTCATTATAGCAGGAACAATAGAAGACCACGATCATTGTTTCGTAATGAAATGATTAGAAACACAGTACCGCGATTAAGATTCGTCAATTGAAATAAATGCAAAAACTCTGTCACGAAGGATTTATCATGCGTACGTTCGCTGCCAAAATTTTGATCCGATCAGAAGTTTATTTTGCGGTTCGACAAAAACAATCTGAAAAAAAATTATTATTATAAAAACAAAAAACCTGACTGCTTAAAAATAATGAACTGAAAAGGGAAAAACAAGTATCACAATACGTATATAAAATTCGACTGAGTAGTACTTTAAGGTGCCGCATGCGGTGACAAACGTAGTTTTGGTAGATCTTTCTGTGCCATTAGGTAACAAAGTATTGTTTGTCCCCGCCTGCAGCACCTTAAAGCATTACTCAGTCGAATTTTATATAGGTATTGTGATACTTGTTTTTCCCTTTTCATTTCATTATTTTTAAGCAGTCGGGTTTTTTGTTTTTATAATAATAATTTTATTTCAGACTTTTTAGTTTTATTAACCGACAAGTTATCAACCGACTTGATACATTCTTGCTAGAAAATGATAGCTCGGGCGTCCCGATATATTATAGGTACGCTTTTTGACAATTTGTGTTAAAACAGTAATATAAACGTGATATGATACATATATTTTTGAAATGGTCTTTTCACTAGCTTTCATTTGATACCCATATTGCTAAGGTAAGAAAAAAAAACACCCCCCCCCCTTTTTTCATTTGCGGGCGCCATTTTCAAAATTTATATAGCCTATGTCACTACCACAATTCTGACGAATTCAACGACACCTCATATGTCAAAAACCGTCCAGCCGTTTGGGCTGTAGGGCGTGCCAAAGAAATGGACATACATACATACGCTCGAAAAACATTACCTTCCTTCTGACGCAGTCGGGTAAAAATTAAACATTGTAGCTGGTATGAACGTTGATTTAGAGGAATGATAATGTCTACAAGTTATCAGCAAATAGTTTAAAAATCTATTAGTAAAAGAATTCCTTTGTATGCAATGATATCATTGATTGCATTGAATACTTATGACGTTTTTTGGAATGCTCTCTCGTTTAAGACCTAACACCACTGTAATGGCCTAAAAACAATGTTTTTTCACAATTTTTTTCGGACGGAAGAAAAGGTTATACAATAATAATATTCGAGGACGTTATTGAACATATGTTTAAGCATGCAAAAAAAAATTTAAGAAAAATATCAAAAAATGGCGACACCAGAGCTATTTTCCCGAGGCGAGTGGAATTTGCGACGCTCTGCGGCAGGCAGCATAACTGGTGTAAATTTGATTCTGGAAAAAAAACCACTTAATCGTGATATTCGTAACTAGAGAAATACGTAGGGGATTGTAAAAATATTGATTTTTGTGCGATTGGCGAGTATTTGAATGAAAACTTTCAATTTTCGACAAAAAAGGGCTATCTTTTATTGATTAAAAATGTTTAAATTAACTTATCGAAAATCCCCTACGTATTTCTCTTCGAAATGTTGTTGCAAAGATATGGTTAAAAATTCAAACGAAAAAAATGAAAATAGTCTGAGTTATGCTGCGTGCCGTTTAAAAAAATCGTATTTCGAGAAAAACGCGTTTAAAGTTTTGAAATATGTTATACACAGTCCGACGCGCTAGGGGCGGAGGTCGAAATTTTTATGAAAAAAAATTCTTTCAGGGAAAAAACTTTTTGCCTCACTTTCTAAAGGGTTAAAAGCATCTTTTAAGCAAAAAAAATCGTTTTTTTTAAATTTACAGTCGTGTTAGCCCTTAAGGAGTTTCGGGACAGCTTATCTTTGGGGGGTATTCTATTATTCTCGAGCAGAGCGCCAATTTCGATACCAAAATTTCGTTCGGAAACGACACGATTACTGTAATAAATTTCGAGTCGTGCATTTAAGATTATTATTATTTTGACACAAGCATATTATTAGGTGTGTGCATTCATGTTGAGGGATTTTCAAGGGATATCACATCGGATCATATTGTCACTAATTTTATGTCAAAGCATCATCGTGTGGCTTTAGTTTTTAGCATGTTTCATTTTACTGAAGTACAAAAGACATTTTTTTAGCATTGAATAAGCCGAATTTTGTGCCAAGAAAGCGCAATTTGCGGGAAGCTTTGCCTTTGTTGCTTCCATTTGGAACAAAAAGTGCTGTTGAAAGTGAAAGAATGCTGTCGGAAGCTTATGGTGATTATGCTCCATCGATTTCAACATGTGAGTGCTGATTTCGACGCTACAAAAAAGGGAATTTTGACACGGAAGATACGGAACGTCCAGGCCAGCCGAAAAAGTTTGAAGATGAGGAAATGTCAAAGAGACCCTTGATGAAGACCCGAGTCAAACACGCAAGAAAAACTTGCAGAATCATTAAATGTTGATCAAGATCAAATGTAACCAACAATAATCGATTCAATTGAGCCGCACATTGAAGAAAAAAGCTGTCAGATTACGCCAAAAGACACGACAAAGTGATTTTCTAGCACGGCAACGATCGGTCGCATGTTGCGAAACCGCGTCAAGGAAACTGTTTGGACGCTTAAGGTAATAGTCTCGCCAAGGTGTTTTTCTAAAGATTTTTTTTTTAATTTTGAGAACCCATTCACGGCACTATTAAATGGTTTACCTGCAAAATTTCAAAAGGATTCACCATTCCATTTTCGAGATATTGGCAATCAAAGATTTCACGGTTTTACACGTTTTCTTATTGGGAGCAGTGGAAAATTTCACATTTCACGCAATAACTTCGAAAATTTTCTACAGATTAAAAAAAAATTCTCAATTACAGAGGAACACATGACGAAGTGGGTAAAAAAAAATCATGAATTTTGACCGTCTAGTTTCAGAGATATAGCGATTTAAATTAAGCAATGTCTAGCGACGCTAGCGCCACGAAGCGACTGGAGCAGACTAGAACGAGATTACCAGGTCTGTAAATATGAAACCGGAATTTGCCCATAGATGGTCCTAGCTGCCAATGTAGTTACCGTCTAGTCGCGTGATTGGCGCCATTTGCTTTGTGGACATCTGACAAAGATTTTGAACTCACAACAATACAAGTTTCATACCCCAACATAGTTTGTTATAGCGTTGAACATGTCGACTTTTGTGTCTGGAAATTACGATTTGCGGA
The DNA here is from genome assembly GCA_963932345.1 of Ophion ventricosus. NCBI lineage: Eukaryota > Metazoa > Arthropoda > Insecta > Hymenoptera > Ichneumonidae > Ophion > Ophion ventricosus. The sequence goes on from OZ010714.1 coordinate 16,277,827, forward strand.
CAGCATTAATTTTCTGTTACCATTTGAAGAATACTGCTGCAGAATCGCATCGAATGCTCGTCGAAGCTTACGATGAGCATGCTCTTGGTAAGTCACAGTGTTTGGAGTGGTTTAAAAATTCAAAAGTGGCGATTTTGACGTGAGAAACGAATAACGTGGGAGGCCACCGAAAAAGTTTGAAGACAGCGAATTGCAAGCATTATTGGATGCTAATACCTGGCGAAACTGTTAATACTGAACGCTACCAACAACAAATGATCGATTTGAATCAAGCTTTGAGTTAAAAACGACCAGAATATCAAAAAAAGGCAACACAAAATGATTTTGCTTCATGATAATGCACCATCACACACAGAAAAACTAGTAAAGGAAACGATTGAGGCGTTTAGTTGGGAAATACTTTCTCATGCGGCTTACTCACCAGACTTGGATCCGTCCGATTACCAGTTATTTGCTTCGATGGAACCACGCACTTGCTGAGCAGTGCTTCACTTATTACGAAAATGTCTCGATGACTGATTTGCCTCAAAAGAGCGATAGTTTTTTTGGCGTGGCATCCACAAATTGCCAGACAGGTGAGAAAAATGTATAGCTAGCAATGGGGACAATACTTCGAATAAAATATTTTTCATCATTTTCATACAATAAACGTGTATTTTTTATACAAAAATTCCGGTTTCATATTTACATACCTGGTACAGTATTGTGTGCATATCCGTATGTGCAAAGTATCTACGTATTAGTAGCCGGAATGGATACTCTGATACAAAAGTGACGGTTAAGTAAACATTACAGTAGGCGTTTTCATCATTACTTTATAAACGTTTACATCCCGATAAGATGTACAACCAACATTATAAGGATATTTCGCAATATTTCGAAGCCTTCATCGATTGAGCGGAGAATAAACTTTTCAACGTGACTGTGGCAAGACTACTACTGGCATGTCCTACCACACCCGCTGTATTCTCAAGATATTGCTCCTTCCGATTACCACCTATTTCGATCGATAGCTCATGACTTGTCTGAGCAGCGTTTCCATTCTTCTGAGGATACAAAAAATGGGTCCATTCGTGGATAGCCTCTAAAGATGTGTCGTTTTATCGACGTGGAGTCCACCTATTACCAGAAAGATGGCAAAAAGTAATGGCTAGCGATGGACAATATTTTCAATGATCAATTTGTAACCATTTTTTCACAATAAAGTCGTATTTTTACCAAAACATCACTTAAAATGAATGCACACCTCTAATAATAACGTGTTCGAAATGTTATATCAATATGTATTTTTCGATTATTTTATATTTAATAAAATTCGATACATTTTGCTTTGAGTTTGTTTTTTCACGGTTAGCGACACTTATTCTGTTATTCCGAGCATCAGCGACTACAAAACTCACGCAGTCCATTGAAAAAAAAACATCTATATTTATTAAACCGAATGAATTTTAAATAAAAAATGTCAAGTGAGCTAAAAAAGTGAAAACGAACATTTGAAACGGAGGCCCTGTACAAGAAACGGTCGAAGGAAGTTGAAAATGGAATGACTTGGAATAAAGGTTATGGATAACACATCCAATTCTTTTCGAATAGAAGTGAGTCGAATCGTAAATCTTGAAGTTTTCTCCAAACATCTTGACTTTGACAGCTGCGGATGCTCATTGAATATCAATATATCTGAATTTTTCGGTATAATAAAAAATAAAATATATCACTTCTCATTAAGAATGTGTTTTAAACGTGTTACCGCGCCACGGTGATTAGTGTCATTCAAATACGCGCGCTATTTAGCACGTATGCAAGGTTGTGACACTTCGTCTCTACGTTCGTTCGGTGGGGGAAAAACTGATCGTTTTTATTTAGAAAAATGTCGATAATTAAAAGATGTGGACGAATCGTTTAATTTTTGGATGACACAATTGTCATAATGTACCGAGTGGATTGACAGTTTTCCATAACGCTCTTAACATTTTTGACACTATTTCGTGCGTAAAACTGCCGTTCAGCGAATGAGGGTAGACATCACCCTATGTTAAAAAGTATTTTTTTCAATTGTATAATTTATAGAAACTGTAGACGATCGATTTCGAATTTCGAGGGATATTTCGTCACTTGTCCCGAAACTCCTTAACATTTTTTTAATAATTCGAATAATTCGAAATCCAATGAACGAACAATTTTTTAAAGCGAAGTAGAAGGTGTACCCGTGACATGAGTGCGAGAGAGATCGTTAACATTTTCGAATATAGGTTTCTCAAAGATGAATAATATTTAGGGCAAAAGAAAATCTTCAAGTTCTGTCTCAGAGAATTCTCCTGAAAAAAACTTAACTATCTACGAGAAAACTGGGTTGGAAAATTTGCGAAGTCATCTTGACCTTGTACATGCCCTTAAATATACCTTTTGAACAAAAAAATGGAAAAGAGAATTGAAAGAAAAAAGAAACTTGAAAAAATCATAAATATTTAGAGAATTCAAATATGAAAATGAATCTGCGTCTATCAAATCAATATCGCGTGCGCGGCACAACATAAAAAGAGAAGAACGTCTTTGTTCGTCACTTGTTTTTTTTTTTTTTGACACCTTGACGGAAGTGCGAATAACTTCCGACGATATATCACAAATTGCGTCATCGGGCTCGCCTCGTGTTAAACTTAGTTCGTAGTAACTCTGAAACATATTTTTGTACAGGTATTCCTTGGCGTAGAACGAAATGATGGATAGATATTTATGTGAGAATTCGCGTGGCACGTGGCTCCGCAAATCAATGACAGCGGAATGTCGTGCTTGGCGAGCTTGAGAAAAAAAAAATATTTGCTTTTTCTTCATTGTCGTCCGAACTTGTGTTACGTACTAAATATATCACGATCTCAAAATATATCGGCTTCAAGGTGTGAACGCGATTCACACGAAACCAATGACAAATCCATGCGCAAATAAACAAAAACACGATTACCTTTGCATTCCAATAAGAATTATTCAGTACGATGCCACGAATGACGTTTAACGTTTGCGTTGTTGAAATGCAATAAAAATTCATTTTTGGGATTGCTCAATTGTTTTTTTTTTCTAGTCCTTAACTGTAAACATTTTTCAAATATTTTTTAAGATGCTTATTTGGAGATCTCCATTTGGCGGTCACTGGATCTTCGGGATGGTACACCGTGGTGACAGCGAAAATTGTCGGTTGGAAGTTTGCCCCGATAATCAAAGAGATCGAGATACCCTAATCCAATTAATTAAGAAGTACGTGAAGCTTGGAACGACTATTCCCACAGATTGTTTGTTTATAGGTATCTTAATCTAGACTCGAATGGTTACATCTACGCCATGGTGAATCACTCCGTAGAATTTGTGAACCCACCCACATAGAAATTTCAATAGGGTCCGAAAGGAAGGTCTCTGCAAAATTTCAGCCTGATCGGAGGGCTTTTTGGAACTTTATCCCTTAATAGTTCATTCAATTTATCCCTTAACTTTATCCCTTAACATTTCATTCAGTTCATTTTTCTATTTTCAGCAGATGATCTGAATTTTTTACTCTGCTTTGAGAATTATTATATAAGAGCCCATGCGTCTATTCTCTGGAAGAAGGTTATAATACAGCACCAGTAAATAAACATGTCCAATTCTGACCTATTATTACGAAATTATTTAACATTTTTTCAAAAAATCCAAGATTGATTTTATCTTGAATAATAAAAGTAATACTTACCACCCTACGATTCGAATTTTTATCGACAATTCATATTTTTCACTTATTTTAAATATAAATATAAATTAAGAATCGGCCTGAACGAAATTTATCAATTGAACAGACTTCATTTTGCGTTGCGTACCAAAGATGCAAACTTCGAGATCATAAGATCGATCAATAGAGTAACGTTTGTTACTGTCGTAGTTGAGTCACTAGTGAAAGAAACAATGAAATTGTGTTGTCGGCCAATTTATTGTTCGGCGCGAACGTTTTCGACAAAATGCGGGACTCGATTTGGTTTCGATTCAAAATGTAGACGAGCCATTAACACTTTTTTAATACTCAGAATTAGAGGTTCTAAATATAAAACATTTCAAAAAAAGATTATATCAATGATTTTTTATTTCAACGCACGATTGCGGATTATTTTATTAAAAATGGCATGATTATTTGTTTTTGATGTTCTTTGAGCCTGTTTGGATTGGCCATACTTTTTGAAAGTATTGGAACTATCCAAAAAATAAAAGTATCTTATCCAAACAATTTGACTGTTAATAGAATCGCATTAATAAACAAAGGCTTGATAAACAAATGAATGAGATTTTTCGTCTGGATCCGTTCGCATTTTTCCGATGATTTTTGGCACCTTTGATGATAAAAAGAAAGTTTTGTTTGTACTGGAGCTCATTGAGACCGCGAGTTTATCGAACGATCGATTAAACGGAAATCATATCTAAAATACGCGAGACGACGGATTTTTTTTCGTATATAATCGATGCGAGTCCTGCACTTTGCACGTCGCGCGAAAAGATAAAACGAGAATGGCAAATACCGCACTCGCTGCTTCCTCGTTCTTTCCTCTCGTTTTATTTATGTCAGTCATAATCCACCTAGCGTCTTGAAATAGCTCCTTCATAATATACAAACATGTAACTCGCTTACGTTGGCTATAATCGTCCTCATATTTCATCCAACACTTTTTTTCCACGCTCCTAATTGCTTTGGCAAAAAAATTTTTAAGGCAGCACAACCGAATAGACTGCGAAAAAAGTAGGTGAATTTTGGGAATTATTATCTCAACAACGAATTGTCCAATTTCGTCAAAGTTGGTTTTATTCGAAAGTATAAATACTCACGTATATTGACCAATTTTGTTATAAATATATATTCACTGAGAGCGCTGTTATTGTGGCTGGCGTAAAACATGTCCCTCGCTGACGGTCCCCATGATTGTATGCAGTCGGTTGATCTGAGACATAAAATTCGAAAAGATTCTTAAAATGTACCGTATAAAGTCCTTTACATCGTAGGATTCTTTTTTACTCAACTATTTATTTTTTTATGAAGCCAGAAAGGTCGGAAATTTCGGTTGAAAAATGAAGATAAATTTCAATCGAGTGCCATTTTGTGAAAAAAATTCAAAGGATCCTACGATACGGGCTTTATACATTACATTTTGAGAATCTTTTTGAAATTGATGTTTCACATCAACCGACTGCCACAATAAGCCTGCTCCCATTCAATATATATTTATAACAAATTTTGTCAATATACCTCAATATTTATACTTTTGAATAAAATAAACTTGGATGAAATCGGACAAATAGATTTTAAGAAAATAATTCCGAAAATTTACTTATTTTTTCCGCCGTCTACTCGGATATGCCCCCTTAAACGGACTCTGGATCGATTGCATAAAAGTGATACTAATTTAATATACGTCAGGACGTGAATGATGATAAAAATTATAACATGAAATTGATAAAAGTTATATATATAAATTATAATGATGATAAGAAAATTTAGCAGTTTGCGATTTGGGAAACATCTGAAAAGTAGCCATACCGGCGATCTTAATGATACCCAAAAAAAGCTGACGAAAAGAAAAAAAAATGATTTAACGAATGATCACAAAACTTGTTTTTTTTTGTCTTGTGAAATTAATTCGTAAAGTTCATAAACACTCATTTCCTTCGCATACGCCATGTTTTTTAAATTACGGTTTAAAAAACTTATGAACCTGGTCAGTGATTTAAAAACTTAAAGGTCTGGAAAATATCAGCCATATTGGAAATGTTGCATACAGTGGGTAAAAAAAGTATTTGCACATCGTGTGTTTTTCAAATTATCCTACGAAAAAAAATAAAATGCTTTAGCATTTTTTTTTCGAACATCGTATTTTTCTTCAAAATTTTTTTTCGAACATTGTATTTTTCTTCGAATTTTTTTTTTTGAACATTGTATTTTTCTTCGAATTTTTTTTTCGAACATTGTATTTTTCTTCGAAAAAAAATGATAAAGTATTTTTTTTTCGCAGGATAATTTGAAAAACACGAGGTGTGAGAATACTTTTTTTACCCACTGTACATTGCTTTTCAATGGGGCTGAACAAAAAACAGAATTTTAAAACATGGAAAATTCAGAGAAAAGTTGGAAGTGTTCAGAAAAATCTAAGAATTACGTTCATAAGATTCGTTGATTACTTGTTAAACTTTTATTACGATTGGAAATTAATGTTGATAACGTATTCGATAAGGGCAATTTCTTCGATTTTTCTAAAGTGAAAAAATGTTGAACTATGAAAAAAAAATTCCTGGAAATAGACGTGCATCCTTAATTGAGATTTGTATCAAAATTTACAATAATAATTTTCGATCCGAAATTTGACGATTATCTTTTCGTCAATAGTAAATCATGGAATTGAAATCGCGGAAGTTTTTCTATTGCAATACGTTTCCTGTGACTTATTCTATATTCATTTTACTCTCAGTTTGTCTTTAACTTTGTCATTATGAATCCCAAAAATTCAATACCAAACTTTTCCTCGCTCCTTGAAATTAGAATACAAATAGAATGGATAAATAAATTATACAAAAATGACTCAATTCATAGTCTGATAGATTGAAAAAAAAAGAAGATCCAACTACAAAATGTATATTTACATTTTCGATAAACTGCTGTAGGAACGTTCGTCACGCACGTCTTATGGAAATCAGAACATTACAATATTACGCATTGGTCGTGTTAACGCTAGTCTGCTAATACAAAACTATGTCAAACTGTTAAAAACATCCAGTTCGAATGGCAAATCGCTTCGAGAATTTTTTTAGCTAAATAAAACCGACATTATTCATCATTTCTCCCAGGAGTCTCGAAGCTTATTTCGTATTAGTCGTAATATATTTTGGCCGTTCACCAATTTTCTAAACATTTTCGTGAATTGCGAAAGATACGACGCGAGATCAACCAGCTGACTTTGGCTCGACGATCACGTGCTTCGAGCTACAATATATAAGATATACACACGTGTATGAGAATTTATTCATGCACGTATGTTATCTGCGGGATATTCCAGATGAAGTTGGAAGGTTGCCGACCGATCTTTTCCCGCCGTTTTCTTTCTGACATTGATTATCGTGAGAGCAACTTCGGTGAAAGTAAGTGAGGACAAATATCGGTGAGAAAAAAATCAAGGAAATATTCTGTTTCTCTAGCATTCACGATCTATTGCCTTCTCGCTGATCATTTATTCGGATCAAGCATTCGATATATTTGAGGCGAATAAGTAGAAGTTGTACTCCACGTCACATATGAGTGCGAGAGATATGACTGAAATGTTTGAACCGAGATTTCTCAATGATGAATAATGTCTAGAGCTGAATAAAGTCGTCAAGCTCTGAGTCAGTGAATTCTACAGAGCTTGATGCTTCGTTTTGCTTAAAAAAAAAAAACTTAACCATCTATGAGAAAACTGGGTTGGAAAATTTGTGAGATTATGTTGATCTTGTACCTGCCCTTAAAATGATTCTCTTGACCTTCGAATAGTTTCTGGTGTGATAGCGGCGCAGGCTCTTGTAATTCGTTTTCGCATGTTCGCCGGCGTCGTCGGAACATCATGGTAAACACGATCCTTTATATTCTTCACTCTACTACAGTTTTACTACGTTACAATGCCAGTATTTACAAACATCAGAAACATCTCCGACTATTGACATTATTGTATCCGTTGGATGACCTGCGCCGCTATCACACCAGAAATTAGTCGAAGGTCAAGAGAATCATTCATCCGACGTCTTCAAAAATATGTCGAGGTTAATGGCCATCACTTCGAACATTTGTTACAATAAATTTTCTGCACAAAAGATTCAATTACATTATTCGGATATTCTCATTGTCAATACCAACACGATTTCCCGTTTTTACACGTGTATTTTGGTGAAAAAGCATTTCAAGGTCATGATACCATAGGTCGTTGGATTTGTCTGAATATCAGATAAAACGTCTTAATAAAAAAAAAACATGTTGCCATTTGAAAAACCATTGATGACCTTGAGAACGCAAAAACTATGACCTTGACAAAAAATGAATGAATGCTTTCCATTTTTCCACTTGCATCAATCGACGATTGTACTATTTATCACTTTGGATTTTTCCTTTCCATCTTTTCCTTTTCGTCGAACACGATAACTGAATTCACGAAAGATGTTTGACAGCTAAGCGCTCACGATGTGGCGTTCGTATTTGAGCTCAGTACTACCAGCTACTGAGAACTAAATTGCGCGTTTGCCACATTGCAACTTGGTCAATAACGTATACGTGATATAAATAAACAAAAAAAAAAGATTAATAACAATTCTAAACAGTCAATTATATGAATTCCATCTATTTATTAGCTGGAATTTGTTTATTTTACGTAACCGAAAATTTGATTATTCGGAGTTGGCAGCCGTTACAGGCGCCCGTGTTCCCCTCTTGCCGACTGCTCTGCAAACATCCTGAGCACCCTCCTTAATGTAAATAAGTTTACGTGAATTCGTAGAACAACGATTTGATTTCATTTCAACAAAATTCACGTTTAGAAGGAATTCTCGAATTGACGTTTAAGAATGAAGTAAAGCTGTAAAAAAAAAATGTCCCTTCGCGAAATCGCGACTTTGCCTAATAAGGGAACGTGACAAGATTAAAGGGTCAAGATCGATACACTGATAAAAACTTATTCGCTACGTATGCTATACTCTTTTCTCATTTTTTTTACGTTGATTTACCGATCGTATATACAGCAAAAATAAGTCGTATTAAGTAATATAAACTCGATCGATTTATTGTTTTACTTTTATTTATGACCTCAATATGAACGTTGCTTCGTGAGGATTTACGAACACAGTTCGTCGACGATAAAGTACTTGAAATGTGCGAACGAATTGCATCGCGTACTGGTACATATTGATGAAAGAAACGCTTGCTTCTATCCATAATACTCTTCAAATATTTTTCCAATTACATGATACTTTTTTTATCGATTAATACATGTAGAGCTATCTTGTTCTAACGCCGGTCCTCCATGTCATTGCAGTAAACGATGGCACTACAACGACAGCACCGAAATACACAGGACTCAAAAATGCCATGCACGAAATCTTAAGAACTGAGGGAATCCGGGGACTTTACAGAGGCGTTGTACCGAACGTGCTGGGCTCTGGCTGCTCATGGGGCTTTTATTTCTTTTTGTAAGTATTTCAATGTATTTTTTTATCTTTTATGGCATTTTTTAACGTTACACTTTGTTCGTAGTCGTTTCTCAAACATAGCGTACCTTCCTCCGAGTTACAAACCTTCTTCAATCACAGAGAAAATATTCCCCATTTCTAATGATGTTGAAGCTTGTATTCAGAACAACTTTCTTATTTAACCCAAATTTTGTTCTGCACATTCAGAATACGTGAATCGCTTAAACATTTCTCAGGATTAACGAACCCAAACAAACCCAAACAACCTAATATACAAAAAATTGAAAAGGAATTTTCGAGCAATACAATTTAGTGCTTAATTATTCTACACTTTATTTATCCTCCGTTTAGAAATAACCGGAATATATGAAGGATCTCTCCCCTTTGATTTTAAGGGGAGAGATCCTTTAGGCAACTGAAAATAAGCAAATTTTCAAGATTTTTTTGTGTGAAAACTATTTATTCTACATATTAAAAATTTATGTACATATTCTTGCATTTTTTCATGTTCCAATTTTTTTTCTTTTATGGTTTAAATGGTTAGATTTCTAAGACCCACACGCTCTATGTAAACCTAAAAAACCCAAAGAAAAGTGGTACGTGTCCGAAATGTTATATTTATCATGAGATTTTTACTGTAGTATTTGTTGATGAAAAAGGAGATAAATAAATAATTTTCGAAGAACTTTAGTTTCACATAGACGGTAATTATATTATCTAAAAGTGTGCAAAATTTCAAAATGTTAGATCAAATAGTTTTTGAGTTATCTTGTACGAGGTAGACGAAAAACTGGTTTTCAGGAAAACGCGTTTAAAGTTTCAAGACTCAATAATGTTGTGACTAAATTACCTATCGATTAATTTACGATTCCGAGGTCATGAAGTAACCCCTCAGCATTTTCGTGGAGTTCATTTTCGGCCATAAGCTCTTCTTTACGTTATAAAGGGATCTCCCTCCTCCCCCCTTAACGAACTTTAATGATAGTCGCTCCTAATTGCGACACGTTATATTGTTTCTCTCTGATTTTTTTCTCGTAAATAGTTACAACAGTATAAAAACATGGGTACAAGATGGAGACTCGAAGAAGAAACTGGGACCAACGATGCACATGATATGTGCAGCGAGTGCTGGTGTAGTGACTCTCTTGATCACCAATCCAATCTGGGTTGTAAAGACGAGACTGTGCTTGCAATACAAAAACGACGTTCATCTCGCAGAATCGAAGAGGTACAGCGGTGTGATGGACGCCCTCAAAAAGATCTACAAAACTGAAGGTGTCAGAGGCTTGTACAAAGTGAGTACGATTGCTTACGTAAGTGTGAGTCAATTCGAACTCAAACTTCGAGGCCTACAACTTTTACCCACTTAGATCTTCACAGTTTCACGTACTCATTTTAGATACTAGAATAAACCTACCAGTGAATGCACGAATAACGACACTGTAGGATTCAGATGGACTGTAAAATGAAAACATTATCAAAACAAATTTTTACAAGCTTTTATCACTTTTTCACTTTTGAGATATAAAACGGAAAATCGATATTTCACCTACTTCCCGACTACTTATAGCTCTGAAATTTTGCAAACATGTATCTAGTTGACAAAGCATGATTCAACTTAGAATAAATTTAAAAAAAATAACAATAACGAGTTTCTGTGAGATGAAAAACTGAACATCGATATTTCACCCACTTCACGAATACTTAGAGCGCTGAAATTTTGCAAACATGCATCTAAGAGGTGCATGCAAAAAAGGGTTCGATAAATAAAATAGGTTAAACAGTAAGGTACTGTTGTCCCTTACTGTAGTAGGTGGTGAGCCAACATCTATGATAAATGCCACCTATCGTAGTTCTCCAGGATTTCTCCTGACAATCAACCAATAATAATACCGGTTCGTTTGGAAGAATTAAACGAAAAAATTCTCTTTGAAAAAATTTCAGAGCTAGTAAAATCAATTAAAGACTATAAAGTACAAAATAATTTATATGTAAAAATGTTTTTTTTTGAACAAGCTTTTATTCAATGTACTAAAAAGTAGAATGTTTTTTTTTTAACAAGTCACCGATATGTGACTATAAATAAAATCTTGGGGCGATCCAAATTTAGACATATAATCTTTAATTTACATAAATCGGTTAACATATCAACAGTGTTTAATTTACTGTAAAACAACCTTAGATTTCTTAAATAATAATCGGGAAACTGAGTATAAACGTGTCATAATAATTTCTCTAATTATTATTGTGCCAAATTCAATTTCATATTCAAATCAAATTTATTAAACATTTAAAAAGTTAAGCGCCCCAAGCTTTTATTTATAGTCACATATAGGTGACTTGTTCAAAAAAATATTTTCCACATTTTAATACATTAAATAAAAGGTTTTTTAAAGATATTTTAATTGCTATAGCTAACAGAAAATATTATTCTAATAGCAGAAATAAATATTCGAAGTAATTGCAACAAATAATATCGGAGGAATTGATAAATAAGTAACTAAATGTCCAAATCGCCAGTGAATGGACGAAATTACCAATAAATGGACACTCGACGACCAGTAAATGGACGTGTAGTGTAGATGAACGCTGTAAAGGATAAAAATGTATTATTTATTTTTATAAAATGCTAGATTTGGAGATCATTGTGTTGCATAAAAATTATAATATTCTTATACATATGAGTATTATATTTGCTATGACGATTTCGTAGAAAATGATCAAAGCTTTTTTGCATCTTAACGTGACATATTCAAAAAACTACCAAAGTTTGTTTCGACAGAGAACCAGAAAATTTAATTTTGTAAAAACTTAAAAGGCGAATGGAATGATTTCATGACAACATTTGACGACATGTACATTGTCAATTATAAACAGTAATTAGTTTTACAATTATCAGCAGATGAACCAAATTTTTCACTCGGCTTTCAGAATTATTAGAACAGAGCCCATGTATCCGTTCTCTGAAAAACGGTTAGAATGCAGCACCAGTTAATAAACATGTCTAATTCTGACCTATTATTACGAATTTCTGTTAAAATTTTGCCAAAAATCGAAGATTCATTCTATCTTTAATACTAGAAGTAATACTTATCCTCAAAACTCATAAAAAAAATTGTTTTAGCCTTTAGAACACCTACCGTGCACAGTCGTATCGTAACTAAGTTGCACGATGTGCAAGTACAGTGAGACCTCGATTTTCTACCACTTGGGGGACCACTGTTAAAAGATCGAGTTCGAGCCAAGAGGTTTGGCTTGACCGTTGTTGAGGAATAGCAAATAGTGGGAGCATGCGCATTCTGAAGTTTATGAGCAATTTGGTTAATAGAGCATCAAGTATGAGCTGCCCTAGTTACATTAACATCTTTGGCTATTGCAGTAACTTTTCCACCATCGTCGATCTTTTTTCATATATCCAACTTTTTTGGACGGCGAGTCTTAGCACGGCTAAGACTAGCCGTGTACTTTTCGTCAGACAATTGTTGTTCGGCTCGACGTTTTCCGTTATTTTTACGTTTGAGGTTATGTTTTTTGCTCGAAATGTCGGTGCTGCCGTAGTTGATATGTACCGTGGCGCAGGTGTGTCAGACGCGCGTAGTAGAGCCTGCAGACACCGACACCAAGTAGTCCCTTTGGTGAAATAGACAAAGGTGGGTGAAAAATAGAGGGGAATGGGAAAAAATCGAGATCTCACTGTATCACAAAACTAGAAAAGTTCCGTGTGGCGTCAAAATTCGATATTAAACTAAGAAATTCGTTTCACTTACATCCGTGATTTTTTTTTTTGCTAAATTATAGTGATTCGAGTTTTTATCAACAATTCATATTCGTTACTTATTTCAAATATAACTCAGTTTTCGTCCATTTAGTGGTCCCAGTCCATCCACTGGCCGGTGTATTCTATTCCGAGGAAAATTATAAACTGTACTATGGACACGACGGTCACATCTATATCTACATTAATGGTCTTGAAGTTTGCATCGATGGAATGCAACGAAATTATTTTTATTCTTGTTAGCAACCAAAATATTTGTTTGCAAAATTAGATTGTAGAACTTAGAAAAGAATCCTTAAACAATGTTTGAATTATATTCGTAGCCTAAACGTGCCAAGAGAATTTGGATGATGAAAAGTTAATCATTTTAAAAAATGACTATTCATTGTATTCGTTCAAAATGCAACCTTCAACATTTCGTCAGCTTTCAGCACTTTATCCAAGAAACCTAGCATATGTACTCAAACATATACGCAAACACACATAATAAAAGTGTTAGGGGTGCTCTGTGTTTTTTATTCACACGAATTTCTTCATAGATCGTGCATATTAACTAAATCATGTGGAAAATCGTATTTTAACAACAAAAAAATGGTCTGTCAGTATGCTTGTGCGACCATAACGCGGGAACTATCGAATCGATTTTGACTAATCTTTTACAGGAACACAGGAAATGAGCATAGCATTTATCTTAAGAAAAAAAAACTGCAACAACGAACACTAACAAACAAAAATTTATGAATAAAAAAAGGGTTGGATGTAACTTTCGCATTTTCATGAATTTTCTTCACAGATCATTATTGTCAATATACAAAATACCAAAGAAAAAGAAACACAAAATACAAAAATTAAAATTAAATAAACAAATTTACCGATAATGAGGTTTACTCAATAATGGAAGGAAGGGAAAGAGAAAAAGCATTTTGTGGGTAGGAATCCCACACATTGAGGTAGCACGTACCCTTCTCCAGTATCTTATGTGAGATTTTCCAAAAATTCTCTAAAACTGAACACAAAAAATGTTTTTAATATAATTAATCATACGTGAATTATCCATAAAGCACGAAAAAATGTGACATATTAGCCGAGAATGCTTCTTTTCAATGTAACGTCCACCCGGAGAAGCGATTGATATAGCAGTTTTAGGGTTGACAAAAGCTTCACCACCATTTGGTGACTGTAAAGAATCAAACCTGCTGAGGTACTCGGATAATGTTCAAACGCTGCAATTTATGTGCATGTGTAACGAGGTTCCCGGCGCATTGCAGACGCGTCCGGTGCGCTATACATTTAACAGGACACGAACAAAAATACGATTTCTTTTTCAGGGTTTTGTTCCTGGAATGTTTGGTGCATCCCACGGTGCTATACAATTCATGACGTACGAGGAGATGAAGAACAAATATAATGAATATAAATTATTGCCCATAGATAATAAACTGGTAAGTTTCTTCACCCCACGATAGCGAAATATATTTGCGGAAAAATTTCTCCTTAATTTCTAGGTGTTCACTTTTTCTGACTGAGCATCTTCGGGGCGAAATGTTATTACTTTTTTTACTCTTGTCAATTGCTCTATATCCATCTTCACGACTTTTAATCGATCATATTTATATTCCAATTTGAATTATATATATATATATATATATATATATATATATATATATATATATATATATGCTAAAAAGCAGTATATATATACTGCTTTTCTCTTATTTCAAATATATATATAAATATATATATATATATATATATATATATATATATATATATTTGAAATAAGAGAAAAGCAGTACAAAGTTTAAATAAGGAAATTTATATGGTGGTACCCATTTTCCGAATTATTTGTCCGTAAAAAGTGACACGATGTAATTCTAAAAGACGGATATATTCAGATAGTGCCAATTCGATCTAATAAATAAAACAATTGATTCAATCTTCGCGGATTAATGTCTTAGTGGACCGCATAAGATGCGATCTAATTATAGAGCGTTAGATTTCTTGATTACTTTGCCGATGGATGACTTCGTTATGGGACAAACTGTCTTGAATCAATATTCCGGGGGATCAATTGTTAGTGGGTCGATCTTCGATTAATATTTTGAACGAGTAATATGAAGAGAGAAAATTCGTTGTTGACAAGAATGCACTAGTTTTTTTTTCCAATTCGTTTATTGTACCAATTAATATAATTAAGTTTCGGAGGCACGGTTCCGTAACTCTCGATTACGACGTTACACCATCAACCCGCTCGGAGAAATAGGTATAAAAATGATAAAGAATTTGACGCGACTATTAAATATGTACAATAATTTTTATTTTTCACACACACATTATAGTTTTATGTACAAATTAAAAAAAAAAAATAATCAAAAAATGGCGGAGATGTAAGTCGTCTATAGGGGGCCGCCTTATGAAAATCGTTGCCGATAGTGGATTTTTTTTCTCTGTCAGGTATCATCTCAAAAACAAAAGAAATTCTTGTAAACAAAGGTAATAGCTAAAGTGTAGCAGAATGTTTTTTTTTTGTTTTTTTTGTAAAAATGACAGCTGTTTGAAAAAAACTCCGATTTTTACAAAAATTTGTAATGTAAAAAATAAAAAAAATTAGAGCTATATAAATAAAAACGGACCAGGAAATACAACAAGACTGGTACAAAATTGAGAATTCGACATATTGCAGGGAGGTACAAAAAACGAAAACAAAAAATATAGAAATGGAAGAGTACTGGGAAGAGAAGGGTATATAGGGAAGAACTAAAGAAACTTGGGCAAGGTTAAGATGCGGAAATATAGGAAAAGGAAGTAATAAGGGATACGCAGATACTCTATGTCGATGTAGAAAGGAGGAAGAAAGCTTGAAACACATCCTTGAATGTGAGAAAAAAAAGAAAAAAAATGCACAAAGAAGTAGTAGATCCTTTGGAAAAGTGGCGAAGAGGCTACATGAGAGCGGCACTGAAAGGAAAAATTAATAGAGGAATGAAAGGGAAACCGATAAAATAATTGTGCGCGTATGTGAGAATCTTCGATTGCATCGTGAGAAAAGAAGCATGAACGAGAAAAAGGACGAAAGATAAATGTAAAAGAAAAAAAGAAAGAACCATGTAAAAGGGTATGAATGTACAGAGGGGGGAAATGTGTAAAAATCCGCAAGGGTATGCCCGAAAATAAAGAACTATACCTATTTTTCCGAGCGCTAAGATGGTGGAACGCCTTAACCGAGTTAACCGAATTTTGAGGGCGAATGGACCAATCAGAACCACGCTTAACGCACTAAACTCCGATTAACTCCGGTTAACCGAGAATCGTGGACCCGGGCCCTAAATCGATTTCAAATAAACAAAACGGATAAATAAATGATATTTTTGTTTTTTTCTTTATCCACAGGGTACTGGGGAGTACATTGTTTTCGCGGCAATATCAAAACTAATAGCTGCAGCAACAACGTATCCGTATCAGGTGGTGAGAGCGCGCCTACAAGATCATCACCACGATTACCGAGGGACATGGCACTGCATACAATTGACATGGAGGTCAGAGGGAATGAGGGGTTTTTATAAAGGCTTGTCACCGTATCTTGTTCATGTGACGCCGAATATATGTTTGATCCTCATTATCTATGAGAACTGTACATACGGCGTCTAGAATACATTGTCTATCTGTTATTCAAATTAAAAGAAGCAATTTGAGCGAACGATAACGATTGTTAACGGAGGAGAAAAATCGTGGCGGAAGAATTCATTTGTAAATTCGCATGTCTATTAGTTCCGAGCAGAACAATTTGAATTGTACGTTTTTCCAAGTTACACAAGTACCAGATCAATTGCTCTGGTGGAGCCAATGGGAATCAGTATTAAAAGACGCCTTAATCGCACTTCTCACGTTTTTTTCGACTTACATCTTGGCTGTGCACTTTATCGCAAGCAGCCTTGCGAGCTCGGTGAAAATTTTGTCCTCAAACACAAATGACACTTTTGTGAATGCTTCTGCCACGTTTATTCACAGCGATTATTTTCGCAAATTGGTTTTTTTTTCTTGAAGTTAATACACAACAAAACCACGGATGAAGGAAACGTAAAGATAAATTTAAAAAAAAACATTAGGATTTCTCAAAGGACAGTCGTTGTTGGCTTAGTACCATGCAATACGTTATTTCGAAGGATTCGCTGATGATAAGTGTACGTTAGACTGAGAGATGTGACCACGGGAGGGTATATAAAGTGCGTGTATGTATGCCGTTGTAACTCTCAGTGAGCCGTGGTTAAGCGATTTTTTTTTGCTGAATATAAAACATATTTTCTTTTATTTCAATTAATACGCCAATGCGAACGCTGGTGGTGCGTTTGAGAAAAAAAAAAACTGCGCTTGGAGCCGAGTAACTCGTACCGCTCTCTACTTCGAAATAGACGTTATTCGTTTATTGTTCAGCCATTCAGTGAATAATCATTATATCGTACAAATAGCCACCAATTATTATAATAAAATATTAGGCTGCTAGGAAAAAGCTTTTTCTGTGAAGAGGTGTAAAATTATTTATAGACAGCCATTGAAAGAAATGTCTTTTTTTCTACTCACGCTACTGAACGTCAGATCTTTTTTTCACTAATATGGGGTCTGGGGAGAAAAGTAAGAGAGAGAGAGAAACTGGTCTCTTTTATGAGTTAATGATTATTTGATAATTCGTTGAAAGAATAAACCAAAATTTGTTTTTCGAAGTAAGGAAAGGTAAACTCCAACGTTTAAGACAATTGTTTATTGGTTAATTTGAGATTCCTTTTCGAGCCTCTGGGAATCACCGCTATTTCATTCGATCATTTATCTCACGCAGTGAACGATCTGCACACTACGAAGTATTTGAAGCACAGAAAAAAAACAAGTTCTTGTTTTTTTTTGTGTTATTCTCGACGATCCGCTCTCCCAACTTTAAAAATACGACTGAGAAATAGGCGAAATTTTGTCGTTGCCGGAAAGATTTATTTTTATTTTACATAATGCTCATTCATGATTAATTTATAACATACTGAAATTTTTTCGGTCAGCCAAAACGACGAAATTTCGGCATTATTTCAGACGATCGTGGAACTGTATAATTTTTTCTCGACTTCCAACAGCGCAACTGAGTTACGCAAGTGTTTCGAAATTCTTAAAGCGGAAGGTTAGATCTTACACTGAATGAAACGCCAGGCAAAGTTTCTCCGAAAGTACTGACGTGAAGTGCGACGGAAACTTGACTGTCGATGCACCTTTGTGGGACCGATACACCTACGTTTTTATTCGCAATTAAATAAACTGAGAATCAAAGAGTTAAATTTTGTGCCGATAAGTACAGGCCCTGAATTATCAAAGAAAACTTTTCCTTTTGATTTGCTCATTATTTTGGAGTATTAATGATTAAGAAAAACGATAGGTGCACTGTCATTGTTTCTAGACTACTGTCTATCTAGCTATGCTCGAAAACGTTCTCAAATAATCTGTCGATGTAATTATAACACAGAAGAAAAATTACGTTTTAAACTAATAAATAAAATGTGAATATCGAAGCTAAGTTAAGTTTCGACTAAACTAGATTTCGATGAATTAACAACACATACACGACGGTCGTTTTTTTTTAGCGGAATGTACTGTAAAGATAGATGAAATGGCGAACGGTGGAGACGAGAAAGCAATAATGGAATGTTGTATGCATAAATAATTCTGTATGCCGATACAAATGAATGCATGAGATAATTTTACGAAAAAAATAAGCAATAATCTGTTTATTCTTACGTAAAACCTTTTTTTTTTTTTTGAAAGACTCTCTTACGAGAACGTAATGTTTCATTGACTTGTGAATTTTTAATTAATTGTTGACGATTTCTGCGTCTCCATCCGTCTAATATCTGTAATGTTCTTTCCAAATATCTCAAGAACAGTGCGAGGTGTTTTCTTTACCATTGCACGAGGCTTTTGTTTACTTTATTTCGCCTTATTCATCAATTTGCCATTTTCGTATACTATGGGCGCAACGTCGAAGAACTTGTACTTAAAGAAAAGCCGGAAATGATAGACATCATTTCTGGAGAGAGCGCGAAAGAAAAAGAGACCCGGAAATCTCGGCAAGTGTAATGGAAAAATTACAATCTCGATGTAATTCTGTAAATAACTAGAAAAAATTTAATTTATATTGTCGAGCCTTTCTCACTGTGTATATAAGACCTTGTAGATTCCAGTGTCAAAGTGACGAGCGCATCGACATTTTTGAACTCGTAGAAGCGCTTTGGATCTTCCACGAGATGTTTTTTGCTCATTGCTTCGGTAAAAAAAACTAACGAGGCAACTCCTAAAACGGACCTTTTCTTCTGAATCCAAACATCCTGTTGAATATCTTACGCATACTAGCTGATAATAGATAACAATATTGAACGAGGAAAGGATTTTATTTTATTAAACATATAATATATATACTTCCCAGTCTTGAGGGACGTTTAACGTTGAAAAACAACGAATAGAAAAAAAAGAAGAAACAAGTCGAAGGTTCATCGTTCGAATTACACATGACAGCACCTCCTCGATGCAACTGTATCTTGGTTTGTCTTTCGCGTTAGGCAATTTCCTACACTCGTAGATAAATACGTACGAAAAATAATTCGTCAATGCAATAGCTGGTCCATTGATTTCAACGTTAATAACAAAAACAAAAATCATTTTATCGCGCGAAAAAGAACTGTTGGCTGGATCTTGCAGTTCCATTTTTTTTTTGACCCAAGTGTGAATGGAAGACGAAATTGGTACTTTTTGTGGAAACGTAAGTAGGCACTTGAAAAAAAAAAAAAACCACCAGCAGTACGATTCCTTTCTTTTCTAGCATCGTTCGTCATTATCGTCGAAATTTTTATAGTACGTTCGCAACGGTCTACCGAGTCTATGAAGATTCCTGCGCAGGATTGGCAAATTTTGCATCATTCTTTCGAAATCAGTCTTTCGAAATCGATAGTTCGACCGAAAACCGTTAATATTTTGATTGTCGATCTTTAAGTCATCAGCACAATGAATAAGAAACAAAAATACATCTCGAATGTGCGACAAATACGTTTTTAAGGCCTTATATACCTTTAGATAGTCGCGCAACAAGGCTTCTTTAGGGATTTAAAAAAAAATGCTTATGAAGCAATCAAAACCAGATTTAAAGAGTTTATTTTACATATCTGTAGGTGCTCAAATCAATTTTTTATTTTCTAAAAAATTGATTTTTTAGAAAATAAAAACGCCTTTTTTAGGCCTCCCACGGGTGGACTCGTTGGAGACACACATGCACCTAGAACAAAAGATAATTTTTTTCCGTAATCGACATAAGTTTTGCTAGCGAAGTACACATGATTATTGCAAAATATTGATTTTTGCAAATTTGGCACTATTTTGACAAAAAAAAATCGTATTTTCGACTAAAAAACCGCCTTCATTTGTTTATAAAAACCGTAATGGTTAATCGATCGATAAAATTGTGTGCATTTTGCTAGAAAATCAATCTGAGAAGCTACAATTGAAATTTGAAGTCAATCGGTTAAAAATTATAGGAGCAGCGAGTCCGCCCGATGCGAAAACGCGTTTAAAGTTTTTAAGGCATCGACGGAATATTCCTGAAATTTTTATTCCACCTAAAATAACTTTTACATATCATTCTCGAGATATTTATACATCATAGAAGCGAATAAAAAAAAGATACATTTTTTTTTTCAACGGTATATAAGGACTTAAATGATCTTTAAAAGAAACTTATCGATTCGCGTTTCGTTAATTTTTCTTTGTCTCAATCAAACGATGGTAGAAAATACCAGTATCGGGGATTTCTTGAAAAAAGATACGCACTCTTTGTAAAAATCTCATTTCCCCGTTTTTGAAAAAAACAATTGTTGGAAATAAATCACTCGTCACGAAATGAAAATTCCCACAATGCTGATCGGTTGAGGGTGTAAGCTACGTAAATGTATACGTGTATATTCAGTATATACCTATATACACATTTTTTAAATAAAAAAAAGTATTGCTGGTGGTTGTTTACAGGGGTGAAGGCGCGCGAGGATTTTACAAGGGTTTGAGTGCCAGCTTGACGAGAGTGGTTCCCGCAACGGTCATTACGTTCGTAACCTACGAGCACGTATCGCACGCACTTTCCGATATCAAGACAAGCCCCGATCCCAACGAAATTACGGCCAAGAATCCGATTGCCGTTAATGATGAAAAAAATTAACGAAAACGTGTAGTTACTCCCGGTTCGTCTCGAGTCTTGATTCTTGAAGAACAACGAGGACAATATTCTTCCGTCGAGGATTTCATTCTTGCCATTTATGATAATCATTCCGCCATTTCGTCTTCGTCCGTGAATTAAAGGAACGAAGGAAGAGGAACCAAGACTTGGGCGATTGCATTTTTATCGATATTCGTACCGCACTTCTCTAATTAAACAGAAAGGCAAAAACATTTTGATTACGAAAAAAAAAAACGCCAGGCTAAAAAGCTTCAAAAGATAAATTTCTCGTAATACGACAACCTCATTGGAGAAAAAAAAATCCGTAGTAGAAAAATAATCGATTAATCGCCGTTTAATGAAATCGGTTTTTCAAAAAAGGTATCGCGGATGCTGAAGGCTGCTGAACCTGGATAAGTAGACAAATTATTTTCTTAGCGATCAAGCAACATTCGAATATATTCGTGCTGAAAGGCAAGATTGCTATTAGCTCTTATCGTAACGAGAACATTGAAAAGAAAAATTGAAGACGCTCGGAGAAAAAGGTCGAAGACCCGCCCCTCTTTAATGTTAATCTTCAGTATTGCCGCGCTTACTATTTTTTTTTACTGAGTCGAAGACTACATTAAAAAATAATTAAGAAAAAAAAGAACCGAAGCACTTACAGTTTCCACAAAAGGTTCGTCACGATGTAAAATACGATTATGGAATGATTGTTATGTTTTTTTTTTTACGAGTTCTCGCTTGCTCGTCAATCAATTGCGATAACTTATTTTAATCTTACGCTCTCAGCAAAGAGATTTTTTCCGGAAGCAAAGAAAGTGCATCTTGGATGCGTGAAAAACGTTCGATGCTTTTTGGATAACGTGAAAATATTTGTTTTTTTTTTGTTTTGTTTTGTTGTTAATAACAGAATATTTGACTGTGACTGAGCAATACTATTAAGAATTTTCCTGATCCGCTGGCGAGTCTTTCCGTTGTTATTATTTTTCACGATCTCACGCACAAAATTTTATTTCTTTACATACTTTTGTCGAAAAATTGAACCCTCCGTTTTTTTCCCACGTGTACCCTTCAACATCGAGCCTATGATATATCTTTCTCTATATATTCGTATACGTGTCTGCAAACCTCCGAAAGCTTCGAATCGCGGAATTTTCAATTTCGATCTCGAAGCGATCGTTAGCCCACGAGATACTTCACATCTCGATGTAATTAGCACGTAAGATTGTGTAGAGTGGTATATATCGCGGTACACCGCCAGAATAACCGCCCTAGCGACAAGCGCTAGAATTGTAATCGAAAAGATACAAATAAAAATGTAAAAGGAACGAGAGACATCGGCGATTGTATTTATTTCACTTCCACGATAGGAAAAGTCACCTTGGATACGTGGACGTACCACCGATCTCATTATCGCGAAAAATCTAGAACATATTTCAAAAGGCTTGTTGTTTCTTGTCATAATATTAGGAGTGTACATTAATTTTTATGCTTTTTTTTTAGTAAAAATACGACTTTATTGAGCAAAAATGGTTACAAATTGATACTCAAAAATATTATCCATCGCTAGGCGACTTTTTCCCATCTTTCTGGTAATAGACGGATTTCACGTTGAAAGAATGATATATATTTAGAGGCTATCCACCAATCGACCAATTTTTTGGTACCCTCATAAGAATAGAAGCGCTGCTCAGACAAGCCATGAGTAATCGATCGAAATAGGTGGCAATCGAAAAGGAGAAATCTATGGACAATATGGCGGGTGCGGTAGGACATCCCAGTTAAGGCGGCAACCACTTTAGGAGACCGAAAAATACATGAATTTTTTTTTATTGTGAAAAAAAACGCAAATTTCTGCAACTCTGACAATAATTTATTCATATTTTTATACATCTCCGTTAATTTTTTCATGTTATTTCATGCATTGATTAAGGTGTAATCCGCTGTGCCCCTTGGCGTGTCCTCATCGTCGTTGTCGATTTGCGGGAATTGTGCAGCTCGCAATTCGCATCTGAAATAGTCCAACGAATTTTTATACATTCTTGAGATTTTTTTTAACAACATGAACCTAAATTTTGGAAAAAAATCGAGAGTTGAATGTTGGAACGCGTTTGAAAAAAAATGATCGATTTTTAGCATTTTTTTCCCGGCATTTTGCAATAATAAATATGTTTTAAACAATCTAATCTTTCCAACTTGAGGTTCATGTTTTAATTCAGTATGTAAACGTGTGTCAAATTTGAAGATGATGCATCAATTAGTTTTTGAGTTATGATTCCCGCAAATTGAAAAAATGTCGTTTCGAGAAAAACACGTTTAAAGTTTCACAAACTAAAAACTCAACGTCAAATGTGTTTAATCAAATGATAAAATGTCTTGCCGATTAATCAGCGATTCCAGCACCATACAGCAGCCCTTCCTCTTTTCATGCAACTCATTTGAAGCTTGCATTTCCTCTTTACGAGCTCTTCGAGCTTCTTTTATCTCTAGTAAACTTTTTCTATTTTGCCGAGCCACGCGCATTTGGTCCATTTGTCCATATATATATAATTTTTCTATTATATTTAAAAAAATAGAGAAAATATGCTTTTTTATCCGATGTCTATATATATATATATGCATCGGATAAAAAAGCATATTTTCTCTATTTTTTTTAAATATACTAGAAAAATTATTTTATTTAAAATGTTAAGCACACAAAAGGGCAACATTTCACCAATATTTTTAAAAACTTTCATCCAAAAATTAGCGAAATTCAGCCGGTTGGATCTGGTTTCCAGAGACCCCTTAAAAAAAAGTGTCCTCGTGGTGGTCAGGATAACTCATGGTAGCTTTATCTGAAATTAAAAAACCAAATTTTTTCTGTTAGTAAATAAGTATAGCTCGTGTTTGAACGAAGGGTTTTTAAAAAAATTGAAATTTGAATTTTTGGCAGAGTTGTATGCAAAATAGTCCAATTTTTGGTACAATTTACACTACGTATAGCCTTGTAAAATTAGTTGTAATCGAAAAAAAAAACCTTCGTTCAATCACTAGTCAATGCTATTTTGAAGAAGTGTGCAAAATTTCAATAAGGTCGGTGCATTAGTTTTTGAGAAATCGTGTCCACCGACTTCAAAAATAGTGTTTTGAGAAAAAAGCGTATACCAGTGTCGCTCCCGGCCGGTCTTTCCCAACGGGGGGAATTCCCAAACGCTCTCTCTCTCTCCTAGACTTTTACTCCGATTTACTTAAAACTTTGGGAGAATCTTCTAGACATATTGTACTATTAGATAGGAAAATTTGAAAAAATTGATTTTTTGAAATTTTCAAACCCACGTAACCCCTTAACCCTTCGTGGCCACATATCCAAATTCAATCGCGGTGGTCACTCTTGGGTCGATTCTACCCAGTCAGTTTTCAAAAAAGTATTGTGACCAAACTATCCGTCCGAAGTGGTTCAAAAAATTACGGAAATTTTATTTTATAAGAAATAAAATGGCGACATGTTGAACAAAAATTCATGAAGAGGTGAAAACGCAAAAAAGACACTTTTTCACTAAAAAAAAAACATAGTTCCGTGAATTTTCAACATTTTTACCTCAAATTTGGACGTGATACTCCTTAGATATGCTACTTTCGGGAAAAAATAGTAGCATAGTGCGCGTTTCAAAAAAGGTATTTGTCCTTACATGTGAAGAGGGTACATTTTATGGTATGAGGATACTTAAAACTCCAGGTAAGTTGGTGAATACAGTCCCATTCGAAGCCGGGAACTAATATAAATTTACGCCAAAAATTGATTGTTTGGTCGATTCTACCCTGGGTGACCACGAAGGGTTAAGTTCTCTGCAAGGAATTAACGGCTGAGACGAATGCCTCATTGTCTTGCGCGCATACGTGCAATACACTCTCGTTACGAGCCTTTTTTCAATCGTGCATATATCTTTTGAAAGTGTAAGCTGTGTAACGTTCACTTTCCGTCTGCGTACAGACCCCCGCGCCCGCCTCTATTGTCTCGCCTCGTGTTCGGTTGCGGCACTGGCATTTCCCTCGTGCCTCGGGCCTCGTCGAAACGAAAGTTTCGATGAAACAAGTAACGTGCTCCGTATATACCTTCGTGACGAAGTCTTACGTTCTTTATAGTCCTCGAATACTCGTGCTCGCCGCGTGTCGCTTCGTTATTTATAACTTTTTTTTTTCTCATACTCAACAGTGAGACTCAATCATATTTGCAAGGCCTACGATTTTTTTTCTCGAATAACCGAATAAATGGTTTTTTCTTAATTTATTTTTTGTCTGAGATCCACGAAGCGCGTTGAAAAATAAAAATTAAATCAAAGTACGAAGTGATCTGTTATTTTGAAAATTGTGTTTTCCTCGATGCGGATTTAATAAGGATAAAAAGTAAGATCATAATTTGATACAAGCAACAATAGATTTAAAAAAAAACAAAAGTGAATCGAGCAAATCAATCGTGCCATGTATAGAGCGACTTGAAATGTAAATAATCGAAAACCGAAAAGCAACAACTTTGTTTCGATCACAATCTCGTTGACGTTTGCGAGGAAAGAAGTGGCGCCGCGGGTTGTTAATCGATTGTGGAACAATCGTCGATTTTTTTTCAAGACCTTGCACATGCAATGCTCATATCAGGAACTTGCTCGTGCTTATCTCCTACCGTGAAAATTCGTCATCGTGGATTATCGCATCTTTTCACGCTCGCGTGCCGTTTGTTATTTTCGTCCGTGGTTTTCGCATGACATTGCAGTTGGAGTTTCAGATTGTGAAAAGTTTGATTTTTCGAAAAATTTAGAAAAAGCTTTTCCAAATTTCTTAAATTTTGAGATATCGGGAACTTATTTTTTATACGAGAAGAGTACCGCTGGAGAACAGTTGTAAACGAAGTTCGCAACAAATCGATGCAAGTGTTGAAGTTTTATGAAATTTTTAATTGTTTACAGAAAGTAGATAGGCTTGAACTGTTTCAAACTTTGGGATATGGGCGGTATCGTTTTTTACACAACGTATCATTAAAGGCCACTGTTTTTTTGTATTCAATTTTCCTACGTTAGCTTTTGAGGCCCGGATTATAGGAAATTTGAAATTTCTGTAAACATGGCAAACACCAAAGCTTTTTCAAATTTTCCTATGTCCAGTGATTATTTTTTTTTTTCATAAATAGAGTGTTATGGAGGGATAATTCAGAAAAAATCTATTTATCCTTTGATTTCGCTTGCAACGCTATACGAAAAGCCTATTTATCATTTGATTTCGGTTGCAACGCTTGTCACCGTCGAAAAAAATGCGTTCCTCACACCGTATAAATTTATCTCGCGAAATAAAATGCCGCGGAAGCATTGTGCAAGTTTCTAATTGGACGAAGTATTCATTTGGAATTTAAATTTTTGAAAAATCGTCCGACTTGAGCGTACTGACATAAAAATTCGAAGTTTCCGGCGTAAATAAGAACTTCCAGGAAAATGACACTTTTCAACCAATCCTCGTTACAAAATTGCGAATGCATTGACAGATTCAAGATGAACGAATCTGATTTTTCATAATCGAGATTAATGCTTTTTAGCATCAATTCAAAACGCGGTACGCGTAAACTCGGTTGGTACAGCAGGACCTTGATTGAGGGCGCGTCGAACGATATACACAGCACTGGTGGCAGTCGGAAAAATCATACAAGAGCCACGTGGCTCGACGCGTTGCTCAAGTCAAAGAGTTCAGAGAAATAAGAGGGAATGTGTCGGCAGTGGCGGTTTTTTTTTTAATTGTACGGGCTCGGTTGTAGTAGTAGTAGTAGTAAGAAGTTTTATTTGCATCGCCTTTTCGCCTTTTCACAAAGCTGTTACACTGATATACATCTCTCTCTCTCTTACAATCAATCTTATGATTTTCCTTTTTTCGTACAATCTTTAATTATCTCTAATTTTCGTCACATTCTAACTTCTCGCTCTCCTTTACCACCACTACTTTTTTCTTACATTCTCTTTCTATTTCACTAAAGAATTTAAACATATTTATATCTATCTCCCCTCTCAGCATCCCTATTAATTTATGTTCTATTCCCTTCTTATCCCTTTCCGCCTCTACCCACTTCTCTATATATGTTTTCGATTTCTTAGATATTACTCCTTTTCCTTTTTCACACGTGATCAGCTGCTCCATTGTTTCTCTTTCTGGTTCACATATCCTACAACTCCATCCCGTTTTTCCACCCCTTCCTATATTTACACATCTTATCCTCGCCCATGTTTCCTTATCCTCTCCTTTAATGTCTTTTGCCGGTAGACTCGGTTGTATTTGTTTGGGTTTTCTTGGGTTTGTTCGGGCTTGGTTGTGTTCGTCTGGGTTATTTAGAGCTTGTTTGAATTCTTTTGGGTTTTGTACGTATTGTTTGAACTTCAGACCCATATGTTTGCTTGGGTTTTTTAGGGTTTGTTTGCATTTTGTTGTGATTGTTTGGGTTTTCTTCGGGATTGTGTAGGCTCAGTTGTGTTTATTGGGTTTTTCTTGGGCCTGATTGGGTTTGTTTGGGTTTCGTTCGGGATTGTTTAGGCTCGGTTGTGCTTGTTTGGATTTCGTTGATTTGTTGGGTTGATCATGTCGATAAATTAGGGATATCAGTAGCGCGCTATGCTAGATACATAGATATACACGCGCTTTACTTCCTGCAAATATCAAAATTCGATATTTCTAAAATTATAGCCTTGCGCCAAAAATTCTTTTAGGCAAAGACTCATATTGTCAAAAAGAAGGTCTATGCAAAATTCCACCTGAATGGGAGGGAACAGCTATTCGGAAGTTCGTCTGAAAAATGTAAAAAATATTTCATGGTGCTTTTCCAGGCTCGTGGAACAACAAAAGCAGCCAAAACTTAGAAGTTAATTCCAGTTTATCCGCCATGCTGCAATTACCAAAAATCATTCAAACGTCCTGTGAGTGGTCATCTTGAAGAGCCACTTTTCATAACCGACTTCCCTCGAATTCACTTAGCATTGTACGCTTCCTTCTATTTCCCTTAGCACTTTGGCTTAAGGAGGTTGCTTATGGTCTTTGCGTTGCAGACAGCAAGAGGGGACGCATATGCTTGGATACGAGCGCCTATGATGGCTGCCAACTCTGAATAATCAAATTTTCGTTTACGTAAAGCAACCAAATTTTACCTAATGAATATGTGGAATGCATATAACTGAGTGTTTATAAATGTTAATAATCGTTTATTCACATCGAGAATACGTTATTACCCAAGTTGAAATGTGGCAAACGCGCAATTTAGTTCTGAGTAGCTGGTAGCAATGAGCTCAGATACAAACGCCACATCGTGAGCGCTTGGCTTTCAAAAACCTTCGTGAATTCAGTTTTTGTATTTGACAAAAATGGAAAGATAGAACGGAAAAATTCAAAGTGAAAAACAGTAGAAATATCGGTTAAAGCAAATAGAAAATGGAGAGCAGCGAAAAAAAGGAGTTGCGCCGAAAAATAAATGCGCAGTCGCGGGACGTCGCATAATTGATTTGATGGTTATGTCGAAACACATGCACTGTAGCTTCTGTCAAGAGGAATTATGAATGAAAAATATTAAACATAAAGAAAAACACGACTTGGCCTCAATATTTTTTGTACTCTGCCAAATATCCGTTAAGTTTGTTTGATTGGTAATAAACAAATTTTAATTATCATCTTTCTTGCGAATATTTTGTATTGTATTACTCTCTCTTGTAATCATACAGACCAAAAATAACAATAATGATAAAAAATATTTAAGTTCTTTTTATGAAACCGTGGTAAGAAAATTATAACGAGGTTTCTAATTGCGGCGTCTGTTAAAAATGATCGACTTGACAGCAACGTTGCCTTCGTAGCGTGCTTTATCATTTAACGCAAATCAGCCAAATTTTATTGTTTTATTTCAAGAATATGTCGTTAACGAGGCAGACAAAACGTTTCACTCTTCGTTTAAATTATTCATAAAAAGGTCACGAATTTACTCCGCCGATTTGTATTCATTTATTATCATTCTTATTATGTTGCAAGAATTGTATCAGAGTTATCGTATAGTTTTTGCTATGTCACCCGTGGATAAGAGCCTAACTTCAATAATTAATTGCTCAACAATCATTCGGACGAATAGCTCGAAATTTTACACGGAGTCATAAGACCTGTTCGCAAATATCCTCAATAAATCTCAGCAAATTCTTAACATTACGCGATAACTGAGCAGCCTCCTTAAGGCCTTATGCCACTCTAGAGGCCAAAAAGGGCATATTTTGTGATTTTTTTTCCAGCGAATCCATAAAATAAATCGGATTTACAAAATAGGGGTTTTATTATACACGTAATTGACTATACTAAATTATTTTTTCACAGCGATACATGTCAAAACGGCGACTGTGCAGCATTTTTCCGATGACGTATTTATTTCTAGAAGGTCAACGACCGTACCAACAGCTCCTATAATTTTTGAGTTATGATGAGACACTAAAGTTTTTTCGATTATATATAAGAATAGCTATATAAGTACGTAGGATTTTTTTGATATATTGGTTTTTGTCAAAATGCCGCATTTCTAAAACAAAAAGTATAAAATGCCATGAGAAAATCGCCAGAAAATTGTTTATAAAAAAGGAACTATGCAATATAATTTTAAAAAATCCTACGTAGTGCCTCAGAAAATGTAATTCTAAATATACAGTTAAAATTTCAAGTGAATCGATTGAAATTTGAGTTATGAGTCCGGCCGACTTGAAAAATGTAGTTTTGAGATAATTGCGTTTAAAGTTAGTAGAAAGTCACGACATGAATCAAGAGGGGTTGCGCTAGAAATCGAAAATCGAGTACTTAGAGATTTTTCACACCCATAATCTTTTGGAATATAATTTCATAGGCACTAAGGTACATTTTTAACAAAAAAAATCGATTTTTGAAAAATCCTAGAGTGGCCTGAGGCCTTAAATCGAAGTGGTGGAGTAACGCGCCGGAGAGCTAGTCCGCGAAGTGCTGCCATCAGACGATCGATCGCGTGAACCACGGGTAATCCAAAAGCGGCGGTTTATTCTATATTGTGAAATTGCATGACTGACTGTCGCGAGGAGCACGCGAAGCTTCTCTCGTTCCAGCGGCTCCTCGCAGTCGTACTCTCGCTCTCGCGGCACCTAAAGAGCGAGAAATAAGCAATACAGAGAGTGATGACAAAGCATGAAAAGCCAAAAGTAAAGGACGGCCAGACTGATAATCACGACGAAATTCATCAATGAACAAAAATTTCCTAGAGTTACGTAATTACCGACTGAAACTCGAAGAAAAAAATACACGCAACATAATAATATATATAATATATATATATAGGGTGGTCCAAAAGTCATGGATCAAACGAAGTGGGGAGGTAGTCAAGATCATTTACAACCAAAAAGGTCATATACAGGTTGGTCCGTTCCTCAACGATTCCAAAGCTATGATATTTTTTCAATATTTTTGACAAATCGGTTCCCAGCTGTACAAAAACATTAATTTAAAAAAAAACTACTCTGCATATGCCGGTTGTTTTTTTCTCAAGATATCGCCTGACGATGTGGCTTTCACATGAAAATTCAATCTTCATAATTGTCATAATTAGTTCTCAGAATAAAATAAATTTGTAATAGCTTTTTGGAGCATAATTTTTTCCGTTAGGTTTTCATCATTGATTTAAAAAAGAAAAATGTTCTACCGAATCGTGCCCCTGTAATAGAAAACGTGGTCTACCTAATGAGGATTCTAAAAAGATCCAACTCATATCCCGGACCCTCGAAAGTTTTTTACCGTCGATTTTTATTTATTGCAAGGTATAGTGCTTTGCTAGAAAATCGATTTTTGCACCAAACTAATTTGAGCTGTTAATTTGCATTGGGAAGGCATTATTTGAATGCAGAGTACTTATGGCGGGTACGAAGAAGAGAGGCTGGCAAAACCGATTCTTAGGTAGATGTGAGTCTTCAATTGGATCGACGTTCGTTTAGTGTTTTGCTTGCTGTCTGCTTATTACGACGGTTTTTATTTTGAAGTTTGGCATCATTTGAATTGGGCATTTGGTGATTTGAACATTTAAACAGTCCAAGCACCAAATGCACAACAAATTTGGAATCGTTGAGAATGATATTAACCTGTATATAACCTTTTTGGTTAGTAATGATCTTGTCTACTTTCCCATTTCGTTTGATCCTTGACTTTTGGACCACCTTGTATATCGAATGTTCCCTCTCTTCTCCAGCAGCCTTTCTCTCTCTCTCTCTCTCTCTCTCTCTCTCTCTCTCTCTCTCTCCTTCTCCCGCGTGCGCGCGCGTTCCTCTCGTCTCTCTCGCGTCGCTCCAGATATACTGCACGTTTTCGTGAGCGCCAAGCAAGATGGCTGAATGGGCTCAGCTGTGGTGACATCGGCTGTGAGAAGTTCGCGCTCGAAGCAAAGTGAGAACGATTATTCGGAACACGCGGTGAAGAAGGTGTACGAGAAAAAAGTATCATACTTCGAATATCGACAAATGGTAAGTTTAAATCTCGTTTAGTTATGCACTTTTGGCAATATACGCACTCGAAAATTGAGCGTGCTCGCGCTAAAGCGAAAGCGTCCACATCGGCCGGATAGTTTTTGGCGCGCTATTTTTGAAAGCTTAGCAGACTATACGGATGCCCCTTCCTATACGCGGCCACGAAGAACGCCGGGCAGAGGCGCATCAATGTGAATTCCGATTAACATATGCGCATGCACGCGTATATATAGATATAGATATATATATATATATTTACAAATTTGCATGTAATACGCGTTTCCGCGGTGACGCATAAGCACGTGGAATTTTTGACGATGACTTTTTTTCATCGTCAACCGACAATCGATTTTAATTAACATTCCATTTTTTTTATTGAATAAACGGCTTAGACCGTACCTCTTTATTCCTAAATGTTTGCTTATTTATCTTCTCTCTCTGTCTTTTTTATTCCTTTTCGTAATCTACTGCGACTCTTTCGACCACGAGGGCAGCGTTCTGTTGAGATATAATAGCGAAAGGTGTTATCTAATCTGCGTTTCTCGCAGAAGAAAGATACAGAGACGATGTGCTCCTGACTTTTTTTTTTAACGCACGTATACTCACGTAGAGCCAACATGATTTATCAGGGAACGAAAGTATATCGTAGTTGGTGGCTCACAGATCCTCGAAATTCGTTCTTTCGCTTTCTTCTCGTAATTATCATTAGGAAATCTTGAGAGGCTGCCAGCGAGAAGATTAAACACTTGGTATGGTGCTTTGAAAATGTCATTCTTTGGGTTTTATAGACTCGTAGATGTTTGAGATGTGGTAAATGAAATAAGGAGCGGTTATGAACGGTACAGCTATTAAGGTGTTCCTTTCACGAACCCGAATATTCAACAATTAAATTATTTTCGTCTACAATTAAGGAAAAATACATCCCAGTAGACTGGTAAAATTTCAAGCCAAGTTAGCGAGTTTTAAACACAAAATTACGACTTTGAAAATCGTTTAATTTATGCAGCAATTAATGAAGAGGACGTACCGGCCACATTTCGATTTGATAATTTATGTACTGAATAACTCTAGATTCTTCGATATTAGATAATTTATATAATTATAATTTATAATTAGATAATTTATATACTAAATAATTCTGAAAATTCCGTAACGCCAATAAAAACAGAGGGTCACCAAATGTTTAAAAAAATATTAATAATGACACTTAGAAAGATGTGACTAGCAGAAGAATTTTCATAACCAGGACTTAACCGGGATAACCAGGAAGAATTTTCGTAACTTGACACATGTAAAAATGTCTAAATTATACAACATTTATGCGAAATGTTTTATTCCAGTTTATTTGTTGAGTAAAATAATTGATTGGAACTTATTTCGATTAAGCACCACTGTAATTTACTAATGAGTCAAAAGGGTCCTGGCTTATGCGCCCACAAAATATGGCCCTTCGCGAACGAAATGTCTTAATCGTGCCGACAAAACGTATTCTAAATAATAGAATAAACCATTCTTGAAATAACCTGATATTCCATTTTCAATGAATAATTCGTTGGTATATCTTAATGATGGATTTAGTCAACCACATCATTTTTTTGCAGCGTAGAATGCAGAAGTCACACAAATTCCATGCCAGTGTATCAAAATATCTGATCAGTCTCGGGCTCATATTTTTGCACAGACCTTTCGTCTCAATGAATTTTTCATCGTAAATTTTCTCTCTCCTGGGCGCGAGAGATCTTACACAAGTATCGAATTACGTTTTGCAACGCGCATTGGCGAGCCTTACAAACAGTAATAGCGTGAGACAGAAGAGAGTCAACTGAAACTTGTCGGATCGAATTGAGATCCTGCTGTACTTTTTTGTTTCTATTACAGAAATATTCAGAGTACACGGAGAGAATTAAAAAGTAATTTTTGTCGTGAATTTCACGGTAAAAATTACCGTGATATATTTCAATGTGGTGACAAGTGAGAAAAGCATAATAATTCGTATGCGACAAGTTTTTTTTAACTCACGTTACAGAAAATTTCAAATACGTAGCTAAAATTTTACTATTCAAGAAGGGTAACGCGCACGATAATTTTTACCGAGAGCACAATACATTTTCCTATAACACTCATTAAATTTTATAATAAATCTTAAAATAACTGTTATAAAGACGATACTTTTTTATAGACATTTTTGAAAGGCATAAAATAATAAAATGCACAGTAAAATTTCGCTGATATTATATATTTTTTAAATTTAAGTTTTGCGTATTTTGTCACACATGAAAATTTACTAGAAAATCTGGTAAAATTTTCTATCTGAAGAAGAAATTTTATTTTATTTTCGTGAAAATCTGTGTTTTTCTCAGTACTAATAAGCGAAGTTTCAAGGTTGTCATCTGGTTACCGTTACTGCACGGTAATTTTTAACATTTAATTCTCTCCATGTAGTTGCTCCGTATTGTAAGACTGAGCGAGAAAACTACTTTGCACTGGAAGATGTAACGGAAGATACGGAAGTTTCTATATTTTTTTTCTTTCTTGACGTTCCAACTTGACGATTCGTAAAAACCCGCAAAGGTTTTTACGTATTACCCTTCCCAATTGGATCCTCCCTTACCGCTCACTACCCGCACTTCGCTAATCTCGCCTAACTTCCGTTGCGTCCACAGCCGCCTTAAGCTACACTATACTGCATTTGCCAAGGGTACGGGGTAACTGTGGAAAACCCGTACCGGCATAGACGCCCCCCCCCCATTCTTCTAATTCTCTGGTGCATAGACTTTTACTCAAGCATCTACACCACCAACCTGTGCAACAGTGTTGGGCGTTAATCAATTAAATTTTCAATCAGTTCATTAATTGACTAAAAAAGTAATTGCAATTAATATAATTGCAATTGACTATTAATTGCATGTTGCAAATAAAATTATTTGGATTAATCTATGTCAATAGCAACCCGCAATTAAAACAATTGCAATCAACTTTTTTAATTGTTCTAAGAAACAATTAAAACTAACAATTAACCTATTTAACTTTATAGATATCAGATACGAAGTGCTTGTTTGGGTTTTGTAAGCTTACGCAGCGCAATAACTTACAGATTTGTTCTGACGCCACTCCGCGGCCTATAAAATAAACAGTTTTAATTGTTATTTTTTTATCAAATACACCAAAAAGATTGAAAATGGTTTAGTTTCTATTTGTGGAAAGTCACGATTAACAATTGATTCATTGTTAATCGTGAGTTTTTACAATTACCATTAATTAATTGTTAATTGTTATAGTCGTGATTAATAATTAATTAATTGTTAATCTTTAGTTACCCTAGTAATTCAATTTTGCCCAAAACTGCTGTGCAGAAATTGTCGTAGGGATCCAATTGAATTTCCATACTCGTTCCTGATTCCTGATAGGGATCCAATGGATCATCGCATGAGATCCCTATAAAACTTCACGTTCCTACATTGGATTCTAATCGGAATCCTAAAGGTTGACCAGATTATCGAACAGGATCGGATACGATTCTTGATGGATCCCATCGCATTCTGTACGTTGAATTTTCTAAACAAAATATATAGATATACAAAACGAGTGGATCTCAAAAAAGTATAAGTCTTGTTTTAAAAATGTATAAATCGCTTTATAAAAAATATATCTTAAAAATTGATCTAAGTCGCATTATTGAAAACCCATTTGAATTATTATTTGTTATTTATTTTACTGCACTCTGACATAATATCACCACACATTAACACGCTCACGAAGCGTGCAGTTTATGTTTTAACTCGCAGAGTTTTTTTTCGTGATTTTTCACATATTTTTTATTCGAACGTGGCAAGAATTCTCAAACGGCGTTTATCGGGGAACAGTGCAGAATCCAATTGGATCCCAATAAGGCCTCCCTATCTGCGGTGTCACCAACAAATTCCTATAGAGATGTGGACGCATCTTGAGACTCCCTACCAAATTTCTGCACGGGATCACGAAAGGAGATTTCTTTTTTTTTTGAGAGATCAACAAATTCTGGTTGAAAATTTCAAGGAAAAAATTCTCGAACGACGTGAATCAGGAAAACGCGCGGAATTCACTAGAATTTCAATGTGGATTCCCTATCAAATCCCTATAGGGATGTGGTAGGATCTGGGGACTCCCTAACAAATTTCTGCACGGTAAGATCTCAGAAGTGTTGGTCTTTCGCCCTTTGGTTGTTGCGCCAACCGGTGCACGGCTAAGCGGTCACCGCTCCGAGTATCGACCATGCACCATGCTGCTCAACTCGGAAGTACCGCCGAAGCAGAAGCTCGTCCGCCAATCTGCCAGGGTCGGCTTTTATATATATGTATAATCTAGCTTTTGCCCGCGGCTTCGTCTGAGTGAACTTCAGGATTTAATCCAGAGAGGAGATAAACAAAGAACGAAAAAAAGTAAGAAATAGAGAAAGAAGGTAGAGTTCTTCTGTCATTGTTCTCAGGCACGGTGCTAGACTGACTGACTGAGGTAAGGGTTGGTAATTAATGAAGTAGTAGTATGAAAGTGCCAACCTTCAACTCTCGTATCATACAGTGCCATTGTTGCCTACAGAACTATATGACTTTGCAATAGTTCTGTCGACAACATAGTATTATTTATGGTCTTCGACAAGCACATTTAAGGGGAGAAAACTATTTAGACGTCCGAAAATGAGCCATTTTTTGTGAATTTTTTTGAGCCTGATGAAATAATCGCATCATTTTCAAATTTTTATGAGATTTTATTATAGGTTCAAAGAGCTCAAAAACATTTTTTTTTACAAAAGAAAATGGCGACGTTATAACCTTTTCCCCCAGGCGTCTTTCCTCTGCCATAAAAAAATGCTCAATTTTTCACATTTTTACTGTTCATCTGAAACAGAAAGAAAACATATTTTTCGATTACTGACACATGTAGGGGAAGGATAAACCTATAAAATTATAAAATTGAAAATTACGCAGGCTTTTTAACCAAAAGTTCAAATTTTCGACCAATTTTTCGACAGTTTTTACACCAAAAAAATTATTTATCTGCGCGATATTCTTCATACTTTAGGTTTATCCTTCCGGCAATATCATAGACAGAAACCTCTCAAAATTTCAGCGAGATCGATCAATAACTTTTTGAGCTACAGTGTGAGCAGTTTTTGAAAATGTCGCTTCGAGATAATTGCGTTTAAAGTTTCAATACGATAAAATTATAAATTCTAGTGACTTACCGATTAATCAGCGATTCCCTAACCCTTAGACTTCCTGGAAAAGCTGATTTTCTTCCATTTGCTGCTGTTTTCGGGCTGTACGAGCTGCTTCAGTCGAGGAAAGGCTCATCCGGTTCTGCCTTTTTATCCGTGCCTCGTCGGAGTTTTAGGCGAAAACTCTGGCGTACGTCCCAATAATTATATCCAACGCAATTATAATTCTCAGAATGGAGGAATAGCCTTCATTAAACACCTCAGCAGCAATATAGGCTGCAACTTCAACGATTTTGAGTCCAGAATGGAGGTGTTTTGGAGCTAATCGTCAAACTGTTGCGTTGAAACTCTCGTTCGCGTTTTGGGTATGGCCACCCAAGCATCTTTCGAGTAAATCTTCCCTTGACAAATCTTTGTAAATTGGTAAGAGATGCTGCTTCATCTCTTCACCAAGTAACGGAGTTCGCGGTATGCGGTCTCGGCGTTCTCAACTATGAGCTATAACTCCGTAAATATTTCATATTTCAATTTTTCCTTTCAACAGTATCTTCTTAATAGATTATAGTTTCGAAATATGTAAAAAAATCGATTTTTTGAAAATTCTAAAGGGTTTTCTCCCCTTAAGTTTTGGGCACCCGATACTCTCGAACAGCCCATATATAGTTGACTATGCGAAAAACTAAACCTTTCTTAGTGCACTTTTACGCCCTTTAAGTAGCATATCTTGCGAATTTCATTGAAATAAAAGCAGGAAATTCGATTTTCCCATACAAACTTCAGCATCCCGTTGCACCCCTAATTAGGGATTGTTTTTAAAAATGCTAAAATACGGCGTTTTATCATGAGTTTTGAAGAATATTTATACCAAGTTTCAAGTTCACACACGCAAGAAATACAATTTTCCATACAAACTTTTACACCCCGTTTCACCCCCTTAGGAGTTGAATTTTCGAAAAATCCTTTTTTAGAGTACTTCTACACCTTCAAAGGAACATTTTTTCCAAATTTCATGTTTCTATCTTCAGCGGTTTAGGATATGGGTTGTCTATATGTCAGTCAGTCAGTCACAGAACTGTTTTATATGTATAGATATATACACACATACACATCTATCAGTAAAATATACTACACGATAGAAAGGAGAAACGAAGGAAATGAAATGTCAGATCGCCGCACGACCCATGTTTGTCAGCGTAAATTGAGTGACGCCGTACAGTCCCCCTTGTTTCCCACACGTTTTTCTCGCCCTTCTCGCGTATCTCGTTTTTCCCGATTTCGTTGCGGGCTAATCGTGAGAATGGAAATCTTACGTTTATCATCTGTCAATATATATCGGAGTGCTGATGCGATTACGGTATTGAACAACTTTCTTCCATTTAATCTTGTAGACTTTATCAGTAAAATATCTCATGAATGTCCCTTTCTTCACTACGTGGTTATTTTGTTAACCCATCATTAACATTAAGATAATGGTATGATCGATAGAATGATTAACAAAGAAAGAGCTCAAGAAAGTAAACGAATAAAACTTTTGGACGCTTCACTCATTTATGTTGGCATTTTTGCAGAGTTATAGTTGTGTGGGATATTGCACGTTTGTGTTTATACACACTTGATTTCGAGGCTGATTGTCCTTTCATACGGATCTTTTGGGTACCGCGGATTGACGTTACTTTGATCAATTTTGAAATGAAAATCAATATATCTCTTACAATAATATTGCAAAAAAAATTGTTTAAATTGGGAACATCAACTTTTCGTGATCAAAGTTATACTGAGAGTGGGGTTACTTTGATACCGGTCTTTTTCTTAATGAGAATCGGACGTAAGATAAAGTAAAATAAAAGAAGAAGAAGGAGCATTTTTTCTAAAGAAGAATAAAACCGATCAACGGGATCGAAAGTTACAACGATTTTTATTGTTTTTGGTTTACTTTGATCGAACAAATATTACACCTTTACTTTTGAAAATCAACTTTATTGATAAACAACTGGTATTTTATAATTATTTATGCGGTAACACATC
Organism: Ophion ventricosus; assembly: GCA_963932345.1. Lineage (NCBI taxonomy): Eukaryota > Metazoa > Arthropoda > Insecta > Hymenoptera > Ichneumonidae > Ophion > Ophion ventricosus. The sequence goes on from OZ010714.1 coordinate 16,316,766, forward strand.
CATAAACATCGAAACATTAAAAAACTAGAAAAAAAACAAGTTGTAAGGTAGGTAACATACTTTTGTCTGCCTAGGTAATCGAAATCACAAAAAGAGATCAAATTGTTCATTAAGAACATTTCTTAACATACAATTGTGCAACATTAATATCAAATGGGAATTCAACATAATCATTTTTATCGATAGGTTTCGACAAGAATGATACTGTATCAATGTTATCGATTACACATATATCTCCTTTAATTCTCTTGAATCTGGTTTTACTTACAGCTGATTTGAAACCTTACCCTAGTGAAAGGCCTAATTCCATTATTTGGCAAACGTACTTGTACGTTTTTTTGCCACGACTGAGAATACTGTGAATACTCTGAGACTAGCAATAAAGATAATACGTGGGGTGAAATTGATCAATGATCAATGTTACCCCGACGAAGCGATCAAAGACGCGCCAACGAAACAACTGCCGCCCATAAAATATGTTTTTGAGGATATGCCACACAACAAAGCATAACGGTGTAGTTTAACAAACATCTGACAAGTGATTTTTACCAAAAACATGTAATTGCAACATTGAACTTATTATTTTTGAAGTTATTCGAGCATAAAGAATAGTTTAAATACATTACTTACGATTTTTATATTTTCACGGTCACTTAAACCCATTCGTTCGTGTTGCGTCTGAGTGATGACATAAAGAGACATTCAGGCTTGCCAACCGTAAAAAAAAAGCTTTCGGTCGCCTTCAGGAACTTTGTAATGTGAATTAAAACATAAAACAAAGTTTTTATCAAAGTAACCTCACGAATCAAAGTAATCCCAATCCGAGGTATTCGGGTATATGAATACATTTTTGGCCACGTTTATAAGTGTAGAGTTACCGGTTTTTTTAAGTCGTTTGTTTTTCCTTTCGGGATTTTCATGTATACAGTGGCAGTTAACGTAAAAACATTGAGGACGTTTTTTGTTTGTTTATTCCTCAGCGTATGCGTTTGCGTCGAATTATGCAGCGCGATTCGTTAAAGTGCACGAGAATATGTAGTAATCGAAAATAAAGCAACGCATACCTCGAAGCCTCCAGAACCCAAACAAACGACAACCACAGCTGTGGATGAATATGTCCGTTCGTCCGTATTTCGTCCACAACGCACATCTTACGAACGCTTGTACACTTGCTTGACAAAAGTGAAATAATTAATCCGATCTTAACGACGTAATCCCGAACGAGTGTCACAGAGAAACTTTCGCAACGTTCGTCCGTGAAGAAAATGTCCGCACTGCAAATCCATGTGTGTTATTTGTCAAACGTAAGGTGTGTAATTTTAGGAAATAACACGTGTGAATGCCATAGACAATTGAAAACAACGCACTTATGTGTGATATTGAGAATTCAAACACGTTTGATGTATATTTTCAAACATCAAACACTCGACCGCATTACATTTTAACACATTGCTGTCTCATTCAAAACATGAAAAACGTGTAAATGTCGGCATTTACACTTGTAGATATGAAATGTTTTAAACAACGCATTCATGTGCGTTACAGGAATAATAAGCACATTTTGTGCGTATTTTCAAACGATGGATCCGCATTAAGTATATTAAAATTTTTACGGACTTGATGCTAAGATATGTCGATTTTAAGATACGTAATACCTATTTAAATGAAATCAATAAAACAGGGCTTGTTCATTTAAATACAACGATTAAAAATACATTATCCCTTCTTCCTCTTTCTTTCTCTGTCTCTCTCTCTCCCACCCCCTCCCCCCTATTTCACGTATAAATCCCTTCGAAGATCTGTCTACTGTCTTATATAAATATATATATATATATAAGAAATTTCGACTAGTGTATCCAAACTTTTGGCCGGCAGTGTGTATATATATATATATATATATATATATATATATATATACACTGCCGGCCAAAAGTTTGGATACACTAGTCGAAATTTCTTACCGCACTCAAAGTTAGATAGCTGACTCAAAAATAAAGATAATTGAAAAGTGGAAGGAAATGTGTTTAAATTTTCATTTTTAATTAACTGCAATTTTTTAGATTAAAAAAAAAATTATTTGCATGTGTTTATTTTAATTTTCAAAAATTAATTTTTTTTTTTTAAATTGTAGTTAATTAAAAATAAAAATGTAAACAAATTTACTTTCTTAATATATTGTTCTCGACTACATAATTCCCAAGTGGAGCCTCTCTACTCCCCAAAGTTCCACTAAAAAATGCCCAAAAAAAATTCTGAAAAAATTCTAGCCGCTCCAGTGTGAACCCATGCAACTCTTTACCCACTTGATATTTCCTCTGAAACCCTATAGTTCTTCGATGACGCCGGGTTTTCTAAAACATTTCTTTTTTAGCAAAAATGCTATACTAGAGCGAAAAAAATCGTACGAGACTTTCTAAAAAACAAAAATGTAGGTTGTGAAAGGGCGAAAAAAAATCGTAAAGGATTTTCTAAAAAATAAAAATAAAGGTAAATTTGTCCTCTTTAAAACGCCACTTGGCAAATTTCATTATCTTTATTTTTGAGTTCGCTATCTAACTTCTAGTGCGGTAAGGAATTTCGACTACTGTATCTAAACTTTTGGCCCGCAGTGTACATCGAATAGTTTTTACGTGAAATGGAGAGCCGGACATATAGAGAAAGCGGAATTATATATATATATATATGTATATATATGTGTATATATATATATATATATATATATATATATATATATATGTGTGTGTATATAGGTTGTTTGAAAAAGTCTATACCATGATATTTTATAAAACTCTCTAATTATCACAGTGACATTAACTAATTGATATAGTTTATTGAATACAATAAATAGTTATAGGAATTACTTTTGTATGTTATGCCATATCTGTGACTATCCCTCCGCGGTAACCCGGGGTCAAAATGAGCCCAAGCGCAATTTTAAGTCAAAATTACTGGAAGTTGTTGGCGGCCTCTTTTTATAATAAATCGCTCATTTTTCATGATTATCGTTCTTTATTTCGCTCCAAAATGGCTCTTTAGATATAAGAATAAAAATCTTTGAAACGCCCACTATGGAGCAATTTTTTTCCTTAAACTATATCATATCTCAAGAGTATCATCCTAAAATTTTATGAAAATAAAATTGTAAATTGCAAGAGTTATGATTTTTTTTTTAGTAATAAGGGCTTTTTTTACGTATTTACCCCTTGCTGATATTTTTCCGCCATTTTTAAATTCGATAAAAATATAATACCAAGAATTTCCTTTTCTCCATGGACGGACACGAGCCGGTTTATCTGTGTACGTATATTATACTCAATCCGGACGAATGTAGCAATTGGTTCGTACACCTGTTGTGATAAAGATAGTCCCCTGAGAAGACCCTGGGAGGATATGGAGAAGCAAATAGTACCGAGACAGACGCCGATACGATCGTAACACGAGGACGGATATTGTATCTACCGAAACCGACTGGTGACTCGATAATTGGACACGAAAAATTATAAAAATTGGTGCAACGATTGGTATTCCATTGGTACGAGAATTTGCGTCGAGTTTGCCCCGCCATGGGCCGATTGGACTCGATGAGGCTCAGAAAATTGGTACAGAATACTTTGTATAATATTTATGCTATTTTATCGATCAACGTGACATTTTATATTTATATCAATCTGTATATAATACAAATATTGGTGGAATTTATGCATTTGTATATATGGATACAGGATAAACCCTTCGTGGTCACACCCAAATTCAATCGCGGTGGCCACACTTGGGTCGATTCTACCCAGTCAGTTTTCAAAAAAGTATTGTGACCAAACTATCCGTCCGAAGTGGTTCCAAAAATTACAGAACATGCTTTGAACTTTCTAAATGATGTACGAAAAATTTATTTATAAGAAATAAAATGGCGACATGTAAAAAAAAAAATCATAAAGAGATGAAAACGCAAAAAGACACTTTTTCGCTCAAAAAATCATAGTTCCGTGAATTTATAACATTTTTACCTAAAATTTGGACGTGATACTCCTTAGATATGCTACTTTTGGGAAAAAATAGTAGCAGAGTGCGCGTTTTAAAAAAGGTATTTATTCCGACATGTGAAGAGGATGAAATATGAGGATACTTCAAACTTCAGGTAAGATGGTGAATACAGTCCCATTCGAAGCCGGGAATTTATATATTATATATTTACGCCAAAAATTGATCGACGGTTCGATTCTACCCAGGGTGACCACGAAGGGTTAAACACTTTTCTTCGTGTTCTGGTACATTCCATTAAATTGAGTGTCGGGTGATTTTTTTGCTTTAATTTCTTAATCATCTTAGTTATTTTTAATTCGTTTTTCCGTCTAGCGGTATTAAATCTCATATTCTATGTCTCGTTTCGTATCATTGGGGTCAACATGTCGGGTGTCATGGTTGAATAATAGTGATAGAGTCGAAATAATTTTTTTTTACGTTTTAGGGGCAATGATATTTAGGCGATGCGTAGCTTTTTACGCATTACCCAACAGTTGACAACTTATTCTCATGGAGAGAGAGTGGTTTTTTCTAATTTTTTAAAATACATTTTCTTTGATTCGGCAAGTTAAGACAGTATTGTTGTCTAGAAATTTGATTGAATAGTTTCTTTTCATTTTATTTTATTATTCTACAGACCTTTCTGAATATGTCTGTGAAAATCGTTTAATGATACTCATAAAACTTGTCGAGTTATAGAAATTAATAAGGAGTACGCTCGGAGAGCGCAGTCGAAACGCAGCAAACTTTACATTATTCAAATCTGCCGATTTTTTCAAATCGGCATCCACGATATCTAGATAACCAATTGGCCGATTGAGCTTAGATTTGGCAATGCACGTTTAGTAGACTGTTTATTAGCGTTGGCAGCAGAATTGAGTCGAAATAATTTTTTATTTTTTATCTAACTCGTAGCATGGTCAGAAAAGTACGAAAAATTCATGGGCAAAGTTTAACATGCCACTATTTTGGAATTTTTTTTTTTTTTGCTGAATCCAATACCAAACATTGCAACACTCATACTGATTAAAAATACGTTGGGTTTTTTTTCACATTCATACAACATTCACATCACTGGTTGCCAATTGAATACGTTTTCCGTATACCGTTGTAAACAAAGGTACAAAAGTATTGGGCCTATGCATAATTCCGTAGCGAAAAACGAGTAAATTTCAAACGCAAAATATTTACCAAAAAAAAAAACGATTTTAATCAACTAAATATGTTCCATTCTGTTCAATGACTTTCTGCCATCTCTATACGAGCTTTATTATCCCTCTTTCATAGAAGTCCTCAGACCTTTGGGCCAAGAAGTCATCTAAGTGGTTTTTGAGGATATCCAGGGAACTGAAGGTTTTATTATTAAAAATGTTCTATAGCGCCCGGAACAAGTGATAGTCTGAAGGTGCGAGGTCCCGACTGTATGATGTGTCCACCAAAACATCCCACCCAAGCCGGAATAACTTTTCCCGGATCATCAGAAAAACGTGTGGTCTAGAGCGTTGTCCTGGTCGAACACTACGCCCTTTCTGTTTGCCAATTCTGATCGATTGTTCGCTTTTATTTGGCCAGTTGTGAGCAGTACTTGGTCGAATGAATCGTTTTGTTGGGTGGCGGCAGCTCATAAGTGACGATTCCTTTCCAATCCCACCAGATACACAGCATGATCTCCTTCGGGTGTAATCTAGCTTTTGCGATCGTCTGAGAAGCCTCCCCGAGCTTCGACCATGATCTTTTTCGACTAAATTTGTTGAAGACAATCCACTTTTCATCGCCAGTAATCATTCGCTTTAAAAATGGTTCGTTTTGAAGGCGTTTGAGCAGAAAATCGCAAATTTAAATTCGGCCCATTAAATTCTTTTCGCTCAGTTCGTGCGCCATCCAAACATCAAGTTTGTTCACCATCCCACGCTTCCGTAAATGTCTCGAAAGACTTCATTGGTCAATGTTGAGGTTATGGCCGATCTTCATAGTCGTCAAATACCGGTCAGAGTCAATTAAAGCCTTGATTTGATCGACATCAATAGTGACTGGGCGACCGGAGCGCGGAGCATCTGGAGATCAAAATCTTCACAATGAAATTTCACAAGACACTTCTGACCCTTTCGCTTAGGGCATTCTCTCCGTACACGGCGCATATCTTTTTGTGAGTTTTCGACGCGTTTTTACCTTTTCGGCAATATAAAAATGAAATGCATCGAAAATACACATTTTTTCCTTCCATTTTCAAAATATAATTAAACTTCCTATACGTCACAGATCTCGATAGATACTTTTTTTAATGTCGGCAAAAGTTTCAGCTTTCATTTAAAATACGATACCTCATATGGTTGACGCATGGGCAAGCGAAGAAACAACTGCGAACGACATCTGTCGGGATTTCGCTACGGAATTATGCATAGATCCGATACATGATAATAATTTGTTTATTCATTTGTACATATTCTTGAAGGATCAGCAAGCATGTGTAAGCAAATATGAAAGAATAACTGGAACAGTTTAACAGTTATTTCATCAAAAAAATTAATTTCCAAAACAGCGTTCGAGACAACAATACTGCCTTAAAATGAAGCTCTTCGAAAATGGAAATGAAACTGTTTACAAAACGTTATTTATGAATCTACGTGTTATGTTGCTTTTATTATTGTTTTTTAATTAATTCAAGCAAATTAGTGGTATTTTATATAATTTTAGAAAAGCATGTAAAAACAATTTCATTTTACAATATGCACCTAATTATTTTTTCACAATGATTTCTCAAGCTTATCGAACAATTAGTCGAGCAAACGAATATTGTGATACTGTGAAAATACGAGACGAGAGTCACGTAAGAACTTACATTCAAATAATTTACGACAATAATGAGAATAATTATAATGAAATCGCACATACAGAATTAATGGTTGACGGTACTCGATGAGTTTTTTTTTTATTCCGATAAAAGATAGTAAATTTTGCCGCCGAAGCGCCGCACGTCAACGTCCAATTTTGCTAATTAATGCAATCGACAGAAATCACACAAATTCCACGTTTATATGCGTTTTGATTACGGAGTCTAAAAATATCTTTTAAAAACCTCTGTACAAAGACAGATTTATTACCATAATAATTGATCAACGATAGTACAATATTTTTTAACAATATGCAGGGTGTTTGGCGCATGAACCGATACAATTTTTTGGGGGATTGGGGAGGTAATTTGCTAATTTTTTTACCCTTAGACCATATATCCTAAGAGTCATGGTAATTGAGATATTATCTTTTTTCATTTTTTTTAAATTTCCCGATATTTCGCCTTTAAATCGTCATAACTTTTTTGTTTGTCGTTGTAATAGCACGAAATAACTTCTGTTGTATTTTGCAATGTATGTTTATTATATATACATCATTATTTGATACAATTGGTATCAAGAAAATGACTCATGAGCTTTCAAAGTTTTTAAAATGTGTAAATGTATGAAAAATGTTAGCTTTTAACTTCTAAATTCATTATAAAAAAAAACTAAAAGCTATTTTGAACCTAGCTTTGTTTTAAAAAGTTCTCTAGTTCATATCCTTTCCAACGTTATGCTACATGTCACAGAAATTATTCATTATGTGGTCAAAATAAGAGATACTAGTTTGCCAGGGTCAGGGTTGAGAAAATACTTGTTATGTTTCCGATGTTTTTATTAAGATTGAGTTATAAATTTTGCTCAATTTGACATCCTTTAGGGGAGACCGAGGAGGGTTGAGACAATTTTTACTTTAACTAGCATATCTCATTGTCAGCCAAAAAAAAGTCATAGATCTATGAACGCTATAACTTAACATAGCTAGTTGTATGGTCTATTCGAAACAAACATAAAAAACAAATAAAAGTATTAAGCTTTCTGAGAAAATTGACAAAAATTGAAACAACTCCCCCGTCACAACTCTCCTAGTACCGAGGTAAGTTGTGACACCTATGTATTTGGTGATTATGGGGAAAGAAATTTAATTTTGCTAAAAAACGCTGCTGTTGGTGTATAAAAGAAACATTTGTATCTATCTATCTACATCTTCTGTATATATAAAAGGTGAAGTCCTGACTGACTGACTCATCATCGCCCAGCCTGAACCGCTAAAGGCAGAAACGTGAAATTTGGGGAGGCTGTTGATTTTATATTGGAGGCATCGTTTAAGAAGGGAATTCTCGAAATTCAACCCCTAAGGGGGTGAAAGGGGGTGACAAAGTTTGTATGGGAAATTATACTCCTTGCGTGTATCAATTTGAAACTTGGAACATATGTTCCTCAGAAGGTGTAGAAGTGCACGAAGAAAGGATTTTTCGATAATTCACTCTTAAAAGGGTGACAACTTGGAAAATATGTTCCTTTGAAGGTGTAGAAGTAAACTACGAAAGGATTTTTCGAAAATCAATTCTTACGGGCGTCAAATGGGGTGTAAAAGTTTGTATGGAAAATTATATTCCTTGCGTGTATCTACTTGAAACTTGAAATATATGTTCCTTATTTCGAAAATCAACTTTTAAGGGAGTGAAATGGGGTGTAAAAGTTTATATGGAAAACTTTCTTTGCGTGCATCAACGTTAAACTCGGTATAAATATTCTTCAAAACAGATAACAAAACGCATATTTTAGGATTTAGAAAAACCCCTAATGCGGGGTTCTACTTCTGATGAAGTTTCTATGGGCCAGATTCTACGCGGGCGTAAGCTAGTTAATAATAAATAATAACACATTTGTTTCGCCTTAATCAACCTTTGGTATGTAGTTATAACTACCAATAACCACCTATTTATTTTAACACTAATTGGACTCCTTTAATCATCTTTTGGCACAACATTACGAACTTAAATAACATTTAATGTTAATTATCAACATAAGAAGTATTATTTATCTTATGATAATAATAAAATATGGCATTTGTGTAAGATCAACAGAATTAAAATCAAGTAAAAAATCAATTTCCGTCCGAAATCTAGTCCGACAAGCAATTATGACAAATATATCGATACTCTCCTCCAGTGCAAGCTTCATGTGACCATCCCTTGCATTCGATGCACTGAACCCACTTCTCTTTTGATTGACTATTGGCAAGGGGCTCGAGGCAACACAAGCAGAAACAATTATTTTCGGCATCGTCATCGTCTTCGTCATCGATGTTATTTTTCTTTTTAGTCTTTTTCGGTCTTTAGTCTTTTCTCACATATTTGTTAGGCATTCTGAAACAATAAAATGAAAATTCAGCATGCTAAGTCACACCACAAAACATTCTTGCCAGGAAAAAAAAACAAAATAGGAGAGTTGTGACAAGCTGTCAAAACTCTCCCGGGTGCAGAAAATCGTGCTTCGGTCAGAATAATAATTCTTAACCGCCAAACAGGAAGCGAACCCAAAAAAAAAAACAATAGCATGCCATGAAACTTGAAAAGCCAATGCATATTAGAAAAAATATCACAATAACGCCAACATAATACGTATCGAAAAATAAGATCAAAATTTTGGCCGAAAACTTACTTTCGGCAATTTTTTGAACGCAGACATCGTATAGCCGCAACCGCTTCGCGTGCGCCGTCGGCGCGTACTACATTAAATTGCGCGTCGAAAAAGCAATAAACGCGCGACTTGCTAGTTCGCTAACGATCATAGGCACCGTGAAATCGACTTTGTCACAACTCTCCTCGTGCTATTAAAACAACAAACAAAAAAGTTATGACGTTTAAAGGCAAAATTTCGTGTAATTAAAAAAATAACGAAAAAAAATCATATCTCAATTACCATGACACTTAGGATATAGGGTCTAACAATAAGTGTGAGAAAAACTAACAAATGACCGACCCCCCATCCCTCAAAAACTTGTGTCGATCCATGTGCCAAACACCCTGTATATAGTCATGTCGTATCGATAATAATCGATAGAAATTGATTAAACATTAGAAGACCAACATACTTCGAAGAAGTTATGGGATTGACAATGATTTTTGTTCACCTACCTTACATTTGGCTTTAGACACGCAGGGTCGAATTCGCTTATCGCAAATCGTGGTTGTCAAATACCTCGACCGAAAGTATTTAAAAATAAATAAATTTAATCAACATTAATCCTCATCGTTGGCCAGGAAAGACGTTCAAGAATGAAAAAAAAAAAAACAAAAAAAAAATACAAACGGATGCTTGCCAAATTATCGTGCGTACGTCGCATGATTGCGGCATGCGAGACAAGACTCTGCGTTAGGCTGCGACTCTCGACACGTAAATGGAGATACGGAGAATTTCTGACCCACATAGCGTAAGGTTAACATTTTTTTATCACAAATAATCGAGCTTTCGAAAGAAAGCTCTCGTGCAGTATATCGCGTTCATTTTTTTTTTTTTTTCGAGGCGATCTATTTCTTTGAGCCTCGGGAGCAAGGGACATATGTGTTGCCACTCGTGCATCGATGTATTTCTACGTATGGCGCCTCGACTTTTTTATTTTCTCGTTTTTTTTTTTTACTTATATATATTTTTTTTCGTCTCTACTACGCGACAAGACGATACGCTATAAATAAGAGACGATAAAGCGCGCGTGCCATCCCCGCGGGACCAATAAATTGCGGGACTTTGTACTCATCGACCACATTCGGTCACATTTACTATACTCTCGCGTTTCATACGAATTCTCAATTGTCAGTGTTTTCGTCGAGGGTCCGATCAATCTATCGCCGCGTGTTTACGAATTGTGATCCCGCGAGAGAAAAAAAACTTATTTTCACGTATTTTACAGTAGAAATTTATTTCGCGATGTTGCCGCGGTGATTCGGAACTTGTCTATTCGTTAAAAGTGACTGCAGTGACTACGTTGATTCGTCGTCCTGGAGACTTCTAAATTTCACGAAAACACTAAAATTAACGTAGAGAAAATACCGTCGTGTTTACTCTTGGACGAAATATCGTTTGTACGGTGATTTCCAAATGACCACAGGATTGATCGATAACTACATTAATAATTATCTTTTTTTTCGCTTACTCAATTGCGAAATAATTTTTTTTTTATTTGACCAACAGTTTTTGACATCAGACGAAAAAAAAACACCATATTAATTTGGATAATTTGGATAATTTGGATTAAAAAAACGACGGAGTAAAAAATGTTGGACAGAAACGTGATGTTAGTATTGCGAACGAGGCAGGATCGCACGGAGAGACGATTGAGACACAAAAAGGAAGCGAATCCACCCCCAATGGAGCCACCCCCACAGCTCTTGAACAACAATTGTCTCTACGCCGATTTGAACATAAACTTCAGCGAGAATTGCAGGCAGGGAGAACTGAGGAGGGTGCGAAAGGTAGAGTGAGAGACGAAAATAGAGGCATGCGATCGTAATGATCCTTTTACTGACCTACGGTATCATGCATGTTTCTTTTTTTTTTAAATTATTCGCCCAAACAAATCGCGTAATCGTATTTTATCCGAAATCGAAAATTGCGCGCCACACTGCTTGATAAATTTGCCGTCATCGTTAATTAAAAAGTGTCGCAAATTGCTTACCGATTACAAACAAAAAAAATATAGGTAATTTGGTAGATAAATAAAAAGCAATTAAGGTTTGCCGAAGAAATTACTTCGTAATCCAATCTCCCGCAAATTTGGCATTCATCCTAAGAATTTTTATCGCGCAATACACGAAAGCTCCCATACTCAATTATTTCATACATTACTTTTTACAATTTTTTTTTTTTTTTTTTGACATTCTGTGGGGCGCGGTAGATCAAAAAGTTCGGTTGTCCAAAAAATAAGTTGACAAGAAAGATTTCGACAGATTTTGTCGTACTATAACAAATTTCGAAGGGCTAAACTTGCCGGAGCGTTTGTAATGTAAATTTTTTCCCTCGCCAGACGTACTCTTAATGCAATCGTGTGGGAGAAGAAGTTACGTAGCTTTTCGAGGTAGAAGGTACTACCAGCGAGTAGCTTATATGGTAATAACTTTCATGGGGAAGAACTTTAGCCTCGGGGAAACCTTTCTGCGGTATAACCCCATGAATACCTGAGACCGTTGACAAACAGGATGCCTCACAAGTTGTTACCCTCTTCTCATTGCGTGGCTGTCTCCCGCGGCTTATTCAGACAATTCTCGATGACTATGCACGTTTGCTCAGCGCTTACACCGAAAAGAGAAGAAAAGCAAAACGCACCGATGCGCGCACGATAAGATTTTCGCATACGCCCTATGACTGAACCTCATGCTCGGATTATCGTTATTAAAAAACGTGACAAAAATAATCTTGGGCATTTTTAACTTGCAATTTGAGGTTCGATTTCTCGTATCTGTAATTCCATTGTATATCTAATCGATCGATTAAATTCGAATGCATCTCTTGATCCTGTTCGACTTGAATAAATCGTAGTCAATGATTCCGATGGATCATTTTATATTTTATATTGATACGCAGACTTATTACTGGCACCGAACAAGACATACGTGTATAACTCTTTAAGGCCCCACACCACGGTTCGTGCACGGTACGAGGGTGTATTTTTCGTAATTATTTTCAAGCAAATGATGAATGGAATTTTTTTTATTAATACTCATAGTCAATATATACATATAGAAGACTGTATACAAATTTTTGTACTCGAATCTAAAGTATAGTTTGCGGTGTACGCCGCTTCCAAGAGGACACTCCGACGAAATTGCTGCTCGGCGGTTGACAGCGATTAAGCCATACGGTTCATCTGAAAAATAAAATAAAAATATATTTAGAAACTAGACATATAGGTTTACAGCATCACGTAGGGGAATTTCGATATCTAAAAAAAATGGCGGACCAGCGAATTTTATTTCCGATTTTCATGAAAAATTTTCATCGTTCATAAAAAAAAAAAAAATAGAAGGGACCCTTTATAAAAAAATCCCTACATGGTGCCATAGAGACTGGATTTTCAAACAGTTTAAGACTTGGCGCATGCCAATCGGATGAATAGTTTTTTTAATATGTTGTCAACCAGGTTGAAAAAAGAGGAATTTCGATATCTAAAAAAAAAAATGACAGACCAGCGAATTTTATTTTCGATTTTCATGAAAAAATTTCATCGTTCATAAAAAAAAAAATAGAAGGGACCCTTTATAAAAAAATCCCTACGTGGTGCCATAGAGACTGGATTTTCAAACAGTTTAAGACTTGGCGCATGCCAATCGGATGAATAGTTTTTTTAATATGTTGTCAAGCAGGTTTCGAGAAAAGCGCGTTCAAAGTTTTGCTGAAGGATAATTCAACATACAAACAAAATTTTTTATTTGTCTCTTTTTTTTGTTTCTCACCGTTAGTCAGCTATTCCTGGACCATATAACAGCTCCTCAGCATCCAGAGACTCGTCATTTTGTTCATGTTTTGCACGCAGACGACCCTTATGCGTGCTTTTTTCGGCTTCGTGCTCGGCTTCGCATATTCGCTTCTCGTCGATGTTTTGACAATATTGGTAGAGTGTTTCACCAATTTTTATGTTTAATATCTCCAATACATTTATGAGGCCAATATGACCATTGTTAAAAAGTATTGAATCAATATTAGCGGCAGTTTCAACTGTGGGTCTGCCGCTCCACGATGACTTTGGCGCAAATTTCCATATAACAGAGTTCAAACACTCGTTGTTATTCTGGTGAAAAGCGTCTAAACATCGTTGAAGAAGCTCGTCTTTACTAAGGCCCACGTATATCGGTTTTATTGCCGCACATCTGCCGCTCGGCGCGGTCGTGCGCTTCGAACGGTTTCACATAAAATGCTGTATCTCCGCCAATTTTACAAATTTCTCTAACAAATTTGGTGAGAGCATTCTTAACAAATGTATCTTTCAGAAAATGAAAAAAAAAATGACAAAATTTTTTTTTTACCGTGGTGTGGGGCCTTAAGGGGGAAAATACATGTAGAACAATTTTGCTCATTTTTGTAGGAAAGTAACAAAACGCCTTACATTTATGAAACTTTAGGTACAACTTATTGCATAATTATATTATTTAAATCATTTTTTCATTAAAAAATATTGCAAAACGGCGACGGTATGGCGTAGTCTTCCGGGAAGATTTTGGCGGCAGTTGACCGTTTGTGGGAAATCCAACTTCAATATTAATCGGAAAAATATGAACGAAGAATTTTTCGTATTTTAAAATGCTGAACTTATACTTAAGAAAAAAATTCATAAAGTTGAAAATGAAAAAATTGGGACATTAAAGAAATAAAATTGGAATTTTTCACGAAATTTTATTTTTTTTGCAATAAAAATTCTATCTAGTATTCCCGAAATAACTATTGACTATTTTAAAAGGCTTTACAATCTCGATATGGCTAATTCAGTGTTATGACAAAATCGGTGCACGAATAGTAATGCTGCACTGGGAGAAAAGTGCATGGTATTTACAAAAAACGTCCATGATAAAAGAGGGGATAGTAAAATTCTCTATAGTTTATTGACATCGTAAGCATAATATGGTTAAAACAACTATTAGCGAAAAGTATTTCTAAACATGCGATTTTGGTGGCGTGTTTGACTATCTATTATCCCCGAAATAGCTATTAACTAGTTTAAAAGGCTTGACAATGCAGATATGGTTAATTCAGTGCTATCATAAAATCGGCACACAAATACTGCTGTATATCGTACGTTAAGAGGTTACGTGGGTTTCGAAGCCAAAAAAGCATATTTTCTCTATTTTTTTAAATATAATATATAAATTATTTTATTCAAAATGTTAAGCACATAAAAGAGCAACATTTCAACAATATTTTGAAAAAATTTCATCCAAAAATGTTGGAAATTCAGTCGGTGGGACCTGGTTTCCAGAGACGCCTAAAAAAAAGTGTCCTCGTAGTGATCAGGATAACTCATGATAGCTTTATCTGAAATTAAAAAACCAAATTTTTTCTGTTAGTAGATAAGTATAGCTCGTGATTAACCGAAGGATTTAAAAAAAAAATTGAAATTCGAATTCTTGGCAGAAATGTATGCAAAATAGTTCAATTTTTGGTACAATTTACACTATGTATAGCCTTGTAAAATTAGTTTTAATCGAAAAAAAACCCTTCGTTCAATCACTAGTCAATGCTATTTTGAATAAGTGTGCAAAATTTGAATAAGATCGGTTAGTTTTTGAGAAATCGTGTCCACCTACTTCAAAAATAGTGTTTTGAGAAAAATGCGTATACCTGCGTCGCTCCCGGCCGGTCTTTCCCTACGGGGGGAAATCCCAAAGGCTCTCTCTCCTAGACTTTTACTCCGATTGACTTAAAACCTTGGGAGAATATTCTCGACATATTGCACTATTAGATAATAAAATTTAAAAAAATGGATTTTTTGACCTTTCAAACCCTTGTAACCTCTTAAATTTTGTTCCGGTTAAACTTCTACTATTCTGTTTATAGCATTAGTATTTGTGCGCTGATTTTGTGATAGCAGTGAATTAACCATATCGAGGTAAAGCCTTTCACAGTAGTTGATAGTTATTTCGGGGATACTAGATAGGCAGACAAGCCACCCAAATCGCATGTTTAGATATACTTTTCCCTTATTGTTGTGTTAACCATATTATAATTACGGTGTCAATAAGCTATAGGACATTTTACTATACTCTTTTTTATCATGGACGTTGTTTTATAAATACCATGCACTTTTTTCTCAGTACAAGTTTCTACTATTTATATGGTTAATATTAACATCTGTCGAATATAATTTGTTACAAGACCTTACGAAAAGTGACTATACGAAACAAAATTATGGCAATCTTAACTTATAGTGAATACGTAAATGGTTTGCAGATTGTGTCAATAAAGTAGAGATAGCAGTAGCACGCCATGCTCGATATAGATATATACGGCCATTAATTTATCAGTTTTTAAAATACGAAATTTTGAAAAGTATTGCGACGCGTCAAAAATCCATTTAAGCTGTGATTTATACACTGCCACCTCCCGTCCACTAGTTGCAGAATATCGATCGGTGTAGCGCATGCCGGGAGAACCGCCAGGCCCTAGCGTCACGCTCGAAGCATGCTAGACAATAAGATTGGAACGGTAGGGGAGAGTGGGGCACAATGTGTCACGAGGCACTGTGAGCCACATGCGTTTTCTCGGGGGTTTGTAACTCGTAAATTTCGAAATTTTTTGTGTTGGACCGTGATTTATATTTGGTTCCGTCAGGCCTAAAAGAAAGTCAATGATACCTCACAAAGAATTATTAAAAGTTAAAAATTGATTTGAGGCTTGGAAAAAAATATATCGTTTAGTGGGAAAACGTAAAATATAACGTCACATTCTGTAGCGGCTCGGGTTTTCGGTCCTAATCGATACTTTTATTATTTATAATGCATTCAGTGACTTGTGTTTTTCCATTCGTAGCTTAATTCATCATTATTTTTATCAATAATCAAATATTCTACAAGTGAGGTACAATGTGTCATCGAGTTGTGAGGCACAATGTGTCATCGAGTCGTGGAGCACAATGAGTCGATTCCCAATGTCGTTGGCGAATAATATGACCACGACGTTGAGGTAAAAATGCGAAAAATGATAGTTTTTATCACTTTAGTCATACAAAATTGACTTTAGTCATACATACCCCACGTTTCGCAGTACTTGACACACCGTACCCACCTATCTGACACACTCTATATACCTATCTGACACTTTAACCGCGGAGTACAATGAGCCAATTCGCAAATTTTTTTCGATCCCATTATTTTGGTATATTTAAAATTTTGCAAAAAATATGGTAGCTTTATTGTACTCACAACGGTCTATAAATCGGTTATGACCTTTTTTTTTCTAATCAGACTACTTTGGTAAGAGTAAAAATTCGTTAGAAAAAAAGTGACACATTGTGCCCCACCTTCCCCTACTGCTATCTGCTACGTCAGCTGCGCAAAGTCGGCTTGAGTGCATGGTGCGCAACCTCTATGTTTGAAAGTGTGATGCGGAGCCGATCCCACCACTCTGCCGATTAGAGAGGTTGCAGTGTATTATCAAAAAGAAGATCCGTGCAAAATGTCACCTATATCGGAGGTAACAGCTATTCGGAAATACAGCTGGAATAACTTCTGTCTATTATGTTAAATCTACGATTAGAATAACATAAGTACCCGATAAAATAGTAGCAGCGTGCGTATTATAGGCAGAATATAGGTAGGTAGATTATAGGTTCGATTCTATGTGTAAGCAAAATATTTTCTTCGAAAGAAATCATTTCAGGAGGTCAGAGAATGACGAATTATGATAAAAAATCGTTGAGCTAGAACTCTCAATTGTGTATTTTTAATTTATTTTCGATTTATAAAACATCGTCGCAAATCACAAGCAACATTGTTATTAATGTGTACATATATTTTAGTTCTGTTAACTATTAAGATCTTGGGGGAATTATTTTTTGTTAGTGTAAGGATGTATCCATTTTATGAAAACCTACTATATTTTATAGCATTGGACAATCAACGTATGCTTGTAAGATTGTTAGTTGCGGTTAGCATGTGTGCATCATTTACGCAATTGCTAAAATATCAATAAGCAGTACTATATTTTGGGCAGTAACCATGAATATAAACTATTGTTGTCCCGTCAGGGAAATATTAAATATGGTTAAAGATAGCATGCATTCCTCGCAGTGTAAGTATATGTTCAAGCTAATATTGTTATTGAGTTCTGTGTACAATTTTAGCACGATCGGTCAACTCGTTTTAAAGTGATGTTTCCCACAAACTTAAACAAATGTATTTTTGAGATAAAGGTATTTAAAGTTTCGAACTACGAAAAGTCGTCGACTTCAGTAGCTTACCCCCTAATTAGTAATTCCCGGCCTGGTTCTTGAGATGTTTAATTAACATTTTACGTAAAAAGAAAAAAAATTGATTTTCCAATGCCGCTACATGCATTTCTCCCCTCGAAGCTCTAACGTATTTGTCTGGTTGATTTTTTGTTTGTTTGTACGACACGGCGTCACTGAGACGCTACCATGTCTGCAGATACAAAAAAATATTGCTCAATTCTGATATACCCTGGCGTTCAAAAAGTCAACGATATCGTCGCAATACCGAGACGCTTTTACACGCGGAAGAGGATCGGCGGCAAACTGAAACTCTACGCGCTTCCATAACGTCAGATTGAATTTCATCATTCTGTTGGCTCGCCCACCGGTCTCAACGGAACGTGTGTGTGTGTGTGTGTGCATCAATTTTAATTACACACCGATCTTCGGAACCTAATTGCTATCGCACGGAGCGATCGATCACTGTATCGATTAACGATATATTCAATAATCTTATTTCCGTGGCGTTTCGAGTAAATATCTTCGATTAATCATTCCAATAAACGATTTACAATTGATGCTCGCTTAGGAGTATCTTTCTTATCGCGATGATTCAGTAAGCGGAAGATAAGCTGCATACAGTAACGACGACGAGGATCGGCGAATCATTAATTATCCATTTATAGTATCCTGCAAGCAAACTTGAATGCGCAACAGTGAAGTTTTGCGCTCTTACTTTTATCCAATTTGAACGGTTTACTTGTCAAACAACAGGACAATAAAAATAAAACATTCAATCGATTTTCTTGCATTCTAATCCAACAAATTCGATTTTTTAGGCACATTTTATTCTATATTCAAGTACACTTTTTTAATGCGGCACTACAAAAAAGTAGACAATGAGGGATGAGGCCTGAGACAAATTCTGCCTGAAATGACGGATATATATGTATATTAGGGTGGTCCATTTTTTATTTTATTTTTATTTTTTGCAGGCCATCCGATCAAATTGTGACAAATAGAAAAAAAAATCGTAAAGGCTCCCCGTAATTGGAAAATATTTAGAAGTCGCTACCTGGGTATAAACAAAATTATTCTGAAAATGAATGAAATTGAACGATTTATATTTTTTCCAAACTATTTGTCGAAATACAAATTTGTTTATGCTTTTTATAACAATGTAACTTTATCTTACTTCTTTATAGCATGTGCAATCGTACTGATATTGAAATTTGCCATGTTTTTCCGATGTTCGCTTACGACTAACAGCAGATACTGTTTCTGTTCTTCATCATATGCCTACGGAGACAGTGTTTCATCTCGGGCCCAGGCTTTTCGGTGATTTAAGACATTTTCAGAAGGAAGAGAGTCGATTAAAGATGAACCACGCAGTGGAAGGCCTTCATCTTCAAGAAGCGATGGAAATGTCGACAGAACGCACCAGATCCCGGATTCTGTCGACATTTGCATAGGTTCTTGGCGAAGGCCTTCCGCTGCGTGGTTTATCTTCAATCGGCTCTCTTACTTCTCAAAATGCATTAAACCACCGAAAATCCTGGACCCTTGACAAAATATTGTCTTCGTAGACCTGCTGAAGTTTTGTAAGTTTCCGTTGCACTGTGCCCAAGTCTGAAGCAAAACCTGATAGCACACCATTGCTGGAAATCGATGTCACTCATTTTTAGAACGCACTAGGAAAAACGGTTTCACGAAAAAAATCGCTACGGACAACCAAATAACTCTAGCGAGTTTAAACTTGTACTGAAGGTGTATCACTTATTCATCTGTCGCTCCTCCAAGTCCCGCGTCCCAAGTGTTGCCAGATCGAACGTTACGTTGCCAGTCTCATTACTTCATTTACACACCTCGTACATGGCTTACATCTAGGGAATATTCTACGCTCAATGATTTCATTATGCTCGTCGAGGACACAATACGATCATTTGTCAATGCATTTAATAATATACATCATATTATACGTAACGAAGAAAAAACCGCGTTAATATATTTTTTCTATACGCGCGTTATAAAATTTTCCGCAGAAGTCGAGGCGTTTCGAAATTCGAATAATCGAATCGACCGTAGTTCAATTTCACTCCGTTCGATATCACCGAGGAAAACCGCAAATTTAATATAAGATCATCAATAATTCTCGCGTTCTTGAGAAAATAACCTGTGAGGTCAATCGATAGTTCAGCTCCGTCGAGCAATTTCATACTTTTCTCGACAAAGTAATCGTCATATTTGATCATTAATAATGTGTCTGTGGCCAATTATCCCAACTCATGCATACTCATTGGTAGCATCTTTCCGTTATTTAATCGTAAATTTGATGCGTGTAAATACTGGGAGAGTCGATACGATTTTTCGGCATTTGCAACACAAAAGTTATGGGAAACAATTACCTTGCGTGAGTTCCTATCTCGATATTTATATAACACTAGCTTCCGTCTGCAGCGTCGTCCGCATAGAATTTGGTTTCAATCTATTAGAGCCTCAGAGCTGGGGTGTTTCTGAACAGATTACATTCAAATAGAAAAAAAGACAAAATAATAACACGATAATGACGTTACTATGTTTTCAGGCAGATAAAAGCAGGGAATCAGATTTTCCCATAGAAACTTCATTACCGATTGCATCCCTTATTAGGCGTTGTTTTAAAAAATCCTAAAATATGCGTTTTATTATTTGCTTTGAAGAATATTTAGGGTTGGGAGGGGCATACTGAGCAAGTTTGGAAATATCGCCCGGTAATTACTTAACAGTCTGCCGTATAAAAAGGATACCTACTTTGGTCAATAGGCAATTTATCTGGGAAAAAAGTCTGTAGACGAAATTCCTGTCATCCTTATTGTCTCACAGATAACCGCTCTCAAATGACTGAGGCCATATTTGCTCAACCTGCCCCGATAATGGGATAAGTTGAGCATGAGTATGAGGTAAGTTGGGCAAAGTAAGAATTGTATAAAAAAATCAGACGTATGCAACATTATTTGGTACAATGCGGTAATAAACCAACAGTTGCTTATTAATTAGTTAGGTTTTGAAACATCAACATTAATTGCAATGAACTTTGAAATATTTTTTCTCATACAATGGTAGAAGAAAATTGTTTTATCAAGTTTTTTTACTTTTGGGTGCAAAAATAATGAAACGTCCCGTGTTACCATCTCGTGCGCCGCATTGCAACGCGAGATGGCGTGATGTGTTCCCCTCCCCCATACCACTCTTTCCGCCATTTCATGCACTCGCATGCAGTGCATATTTTTCCAGATATTTCGATTGCCCAACTTACCCGACTGCTCAACATGCCCCTTTCTACCTTATACCAAGTTTCAAGTTTTTACACGCAAGGAATACAATTTCCGATACAAACTTTTACACGCCATTTCACACCCTTAAGAGTTGATTTTTGAAAAATCCTTTCTTAGTGCACCTCTGTACCTTTTAAAGAACACTTCTTCCACATTGCATGTTTTTGTCTTTAGCGGTTTAGACTGTTTTTGATATAGAGAAAGCGTTGTCCTTATGTCAGTCAGTCAGTCAGTCGCGGAACTGTTTTATATGAATAGTTAGAAGATGACAAATTTCGTAACGGAGCAACTTAACGTTTTTCCAGTTTGAATGAAACTTTTTGTCATCACAACGCAAACGTTGCTGTAGTTTATTGTTTTTTTTTATGAAAAAAATGGTAACTACGGGAATTCAGCATGACATACACGAGTGCTTAGTCAGTCGGGGGGGAAAGGATTTAATGCACACACAAAAGTTGCTTAAAGGTATAAAGTTTCCTTTTTTCAGATGTATTTATAGGATTTTTTTAAGATAATTTTTGGGTTTATTGCAATATTATTGTAAATTAATATTTTATATTTTACATAATGCTACCATTTTTTGTTGAAAAATATGGAAACCTCGAGATATAATAAGCTGCGCTGTACGAATGCTGCTTTACTACCTGGACCACGGTTCCGATCGTTTCCATGATCTGGAAAAAAACCAATCATATTTATAACCGGAAGACGAGATTCTGTTGTCCGAACTGCAATCGTTGTGTTAACAACAAATGTAACACTGTCGTGGTACGATAGCGAATTTTTTAAAATTATTCCATTTCTTCAAGCCTCATTAAATCCCCACAAATTGTAGTTTCAAAATTTGAAACTTTTTCATTGCTCGGGCGATACAAGGATGTGTTCTTAACAGGTGTTCCAAATTTGAAGTCAATCGGTCCATTAGTTGCTCAAATATCGCAGTTCCAAGTTGCAAAAAGGTAGTTTCGAGAAAAAACGCGTTTTTTCATGCAGTCTCGATGAGGATAATGATTCTTTTTTGCTAACGGCAATTGCGGTGCTATAGGGGAGATAATACCCGTTGCAAAATTATCGGTTTGTATGAAAACCTGTTATCTATGTTAAGAAAATTGTACCCGTGGGGCACAATGAGCCAATCGGCAAATTTTTTTCGATCCCATGATTTTAGGATTTTGAATTTTTTTTGCAAAAAACATGGTAGCTTTATTGTACGCCCAAAAGTCTATAAAATCGGTTATGACCTTTTTTTTCTTATCAGACTACTTTGGTAAGAGTAAAAATCCATTAGAAACAAAAGTGACAAATTGCTGCCCCACCATCCCTACTGTGTCATTTTCTCCTCCAGGAACTCGTATTCGTCAATGCTGCCCTCTCGTTGCGCACTGCTTGTTAAAAACCGATAGTCAAATGGTTGAACGATTGCTGATCTCACTTGTGCAATTCTCAACAACTCAGACAATTATTGTGAATATCATAAAAAAATTTGGAGAGATCATTTTCAAAACTATAAACTTTGCGAAAAAGCGGGAAAAAAATTGAAAAATCTGGAAAAGGGAAACTCCACATTCTATACAGCGTTGCGATTTTAAGGTATTTCTTTCGCGGAAGGCCGTATTTTGCGAACGCATAATCAAGGCCCTTTTGAAGCATTAGTAGATTACAGTGGCGCTTAATAAAAATAAGTTGCAATCAATCGTAATGACAAACGATGAAGTGAATTGAAAAAATTTGCATAAATTTTATAGATTTAGACATTTTTACCTTTTCTTCTGCTAGTCACATTTTTCTAAGTTTTATTATCAATATTTTTTCTATACATTCGGTGACCCCCTGTTTTTTTTTGTCGTTACGGACTCTACAAAAAATTTTACATGCTTACAATTAGCGCAATTTATATCAGACATCGAGAGTTATTCAATATATAAATTATGTTGTTATGTGCTGCATAAATCAAGCAATGTTCAAAGTGGTAATTTTTTGTTAAAATTATGGTAATTTGGCTTCGAATTTTGCCAGTATACCGAGATGCATTTTTACTTAAGGGGTTACGTGGGTTTCGAAGCCAAAAAGAGCATATTTTCTCTATTTTTTAAAAAGATAATATATATAAATTATTTTATTCAAAATAAAAAAGCAACATTTCAACAATATTTGAAAAAAATTTCATACAAAAGTTTAGGAAATTCAGCTGGTGGGACCTGGTTTCCGGAGACCCCTAAAAAAAAAAGTGTCCTCGTGGTAGTCAGGATAACTCATGATAGCTTTATCTGAAATTGAAAAAGCAAATTTTTTCTGTTATTAGATAAGTATAGCTCGTGATTGAACGAAGCATTTTTAAAAAAATTGAAATTTGAATTTTTGGCAGAGTTGTATGCAAAATAGTTCAATTTTTGGTACAATTTACACTCTTTATAGCCTTGCAAAATGAGTTGTAATCGAAAAAATAAAAAAAAACCTTCGTTCAATCACTAGTCAATGCTATTTTGAAGAAGTGTGCAAAATTTCAATAAGAACGGTGCATTAGTTTTTGAGAAATCGTGTCCACCGACTTCAAAAATAGTGTTTTGAGAAAAATGCGTATATCTACGTCGCTCCCAGCCGGTCTTTCCCAACGGGGGGAATTCCCAAAGGATCTCTCTCTCTCTCTCCTAGACTTTTACGCTGATTGACTTAAAACCTTGGGAGAATATTCTAGAAATATTGGACTATTAGATAATAAAATAAAAAAGATGGATTTTTCGACATTTTCAAACCCACGTAACCCCTTAATTGTAGCAAAAAAAATCAGTTGTTTGTTAAATATTCGGTTTCGTGAAAGGAATACCTTAATCTGGGATTACAATTAGCAACGAAATACGAAAGCTTTTACTGCACCCATGTTTCGTCTTTTTTATATAAATGATTCGGTTCAGTGGGAATCCCGCGGTCATCGCTTACTTCACGTCGTCGTCAACGATTCTCGTCTCTGTCCACTGAATAAGAACGCGCCACCCTTTCTCGTGGTTATTTTTTTTTTTTTTTTCTTATTCATTTTATTTTATATACAATATCCAGAGGTTTGACTCCTTCCCTTCGTCGTACTCGCCTCCTCTCCTTCTACTACTTTGAAAACCTGTATGTTATATAAAAGTATCTCGTAGTGGAGATACGTAGGAGGACGTGCGAACGACTTGCTCGTGGCTAGTGGCGCAACAATCGCGTCTTTTTCTTTTTCCTCTTCTCCTCGGTCTTACCTTGCACTTCCAATTTTCTCGCGTCCATACTTTTTTTATTGCTTCTCTTTTGGTCATTAGTTATTTAAACAGCGTAAATAGTGTCATAACTCTCATTCGACTACTGGCACGATGATAGGACAAAAAAGTCTGACGAATAAAATCCCAAGAAAATAACACGACCGATACGGGCTTTTTAATTTTTAATCGGGCTTTTTTCTTGACACAATTTGATCAATGCTTTGCTTAGTATCCGAGAATTGTAAAGTGGCAAATCACCGTTTGTGTCGAAATTGTCCTACAATATATTTTTTTGGAAAAATAAATTATTTGAATTTCCTTTTTTTTTCCCGCTGTATGTCACAAAAATCTTTGGAAAAACATATACACTGGGCACACGATAGAATTTGACTGAAAGAAGTTTTTGTAACCGTTTCAGTAAATACCTATCATAGGTAACGTGCATTAATTGCCCCTGAGGCCACTTATAGCACAAACTGTCAATTGACACACATCGATAAGCTTCCCTACGTAGTAGCCTAGAATGCCTTGTGGCAATTGGACTCGTAAGGTATTTTCGTCGTTAGTGTTTTAACGATGCTATAAACAGCAGACACCAAACGTGTCGGTTTTCTCTTTTTTTTTATCAAATGAGACTTCCGTTGAAGAAAAAAATGATGCCAACGTTGGATCATTGGAGACAGTCGCAAATTTCTTATGTGAAAAATATTTTTAATTGACTGAATAAATATTCCCCTGTAAAAACAAACATTTGTAACAAAGGGTGGGAAGCAATTTTCAAAAATCGCATCACACTTTGTCTCTAAAAAAATCTATCCTCGATTATTATTTTTTGGTTTCGTGATTTTTCAAATACCGCTGAAAGTAATGGCAATTTCATTATAAAGTCGAACATTAATTCTGCAATTATTATATATTTACATAAGCCATCACTCACACCCACAATACGAGGCAGAAATGATTACAGTGTGTGGTCTAATTAAAGATTGACGTTGCAATTATGTCATCAACATATATAACATGTTATCAACGTATCAGCGTATTTTTACAATTATAATTTGCATCCTCCGTAGGCTGCCTTGAATCCTTTAATCGATTTCAGCGCGCGTCATCTCTTAACATGCGCTTGAATAAATTCTGGCCATTGCTTTTAACACTAAGCTTGTTGTACGAACGATAAATTGTTGTTGATAAATCTATTGAAGTATTGATCTAACAATGATTCTGCTCACGTCAAATTGATCGTATTTCTTTTTAAATTTTCCTCATATCATTATTATCGGATTTTCTTTTAGTCTTTAATTTTTGCACTACCGATATAATTATTTTACGACAATATTATCGAATATACAGACTGAAGGGAAAACATTTTCAATAGTTTATTGCATGCAGATACTACGACCTCATTCATGAACGAACGCGTGCACCTTATATCGTTTGACCTGCAGCCTGTCCCGGACAAACGAACCTGTAATTGCGTGATCCAAGAGTCACGATGTTTTTCAAACGTTTATGGAGAATGTACGATCGCTTATATCAGAAGAAAATCTTCTACGTGGAATCTTCAAAGTGGAGGTCGTTCGTTTTCTCGCTTTTTCTTCGCTGCATCGCATCTGTTGTAACGTTTATGTCATCATTTCAAAATGTTTATCAGAAAATAAACCATTTGAACGAAGAACACAATGAGACAGGAGTGAAATGAATCCAAGAATAGTTATTATAATTCATTGAAATTGATTAATTTTTCAAAATAATTGCACAATAATGAAAAAGTGCTAATTATGGTAATTGAAAAATAAGAAACGCGTCGATTGTAGAATACGAACTGACAAATCTTTTCTAAGCTCGAATGCGTTATTTTAATTGCTTGGAGAGTCAAGGCAATAGCAGCACACCGCATCCAGATGAGCAAGTGGGCAATTAAAATCAACGTTTGCATATATCTCTACACGAGTGCATGAAAACCCCATGTGCCTTGGACTGAGATCGGATTAAGCGTTATCCAATTCGCCTCATGGTACTCTCGAGTACACGTTGTTATATATTAGAATGAATTTTTTTCATCGCTCTCGAGCTTTCATGTGCAGCTTATCGACGCCTCACGAAACCCACAGACCCGCTTGATTGACCATTGAAGTCGCAATAAAATAATTTCCTTGTAATGCCGCTCGAATTCCTCGCGCACTCTTCGGATTATTCGAAAAGCTCATTTGTTATATAACTCACTGTTGGTGTCTATAAATCGTACGTGTTACGTACACTTACGCGCGATCCAATTCTGCGAGGACTCGATTGACTGGAGTAGCCTTCGAATATCTTTCTGCGAAAACATACATTTTTCGCAAATTCACTTTTAATGGATTCTAATGGAAAGGTCAGGTAATTTCGAATTCAGCATATATTTAAAAAAAAAAAACACGAGGGAATTAAGGTCATTGGTCGACGCATGTCAACGATGCATACTTCGAGGATGTCGTATTCGTTTATCTTTCAGATAAATAAAAACATATTCATATTCATGAGAACTCACGTGCATCCCGGGCAGAAAGAACACGAAGAAACTTACGCAACATCGCATGAATTTACCAATTTTTCTATTTATTTATTCGAGAAGTAAAATAAGGAATTGCGTGGTGCATTTCGCGATTGTAGGACTCACCGAGTCCACGAATTGACGGAAAAATTCAATAAAAATTCGAACAGTCGATGAAAAGAAAGCACAGTAGAACTCCGATTATCCGAATCAATTGAAACTGAAGATGGTTCGGATAATCAAAAGTTTGCATATTCGAAACACAATTTTTTTTCTGAAGGGATAACATGCAACAGAAATTGAAACAAATACAGAATCTATATGAAAGATATACAGTTGGCAAAAAAGTATTTGCACAACGCGTGTTTTTCAAATTAACCTGCGATAAAATGAAATACTTTAGCATTTTTTTGTTGTTGAGAAAAATACATTTTTTCTTCGGAAAAAAATGCTAAAGTATTTTTTTTTTTTTCGCAGGATCATTTGAAAAACACGAGGTGTGTAAATACTTTTTTTACCCACTGAATATCTATACCTATAAAACAGTTCCGTGACTGACTGACAGACTGAATGACTGACTGGCATATAGACAACGCATAGCCTAAACCGCTGTAGATAGGAACGTGAAATTTGGAAGATTTTCCAGTGCACCTCTACACCTTACAAGGTGTAGAGGTGCACTAAGAAAGGATTTTTTGGAAATAAACTCTTAAGGCGGTGAAATGGGTCGTAAAAGTTTCTATGGGAAATTTGATTCCTTGCGTGTATCAACTTGAAACTTGGTATAAATATTCTTCAAAACGAATAATAAAATTTATATTTTAGGATTTTTTAAAACAACCTCTAATTAGTGGTGCAACGGGGTGTTGAAGTTTATGTGAGAAAATCTCAATGAAGTTCGGAAGATATGTTCCTTAAGAAGGTCGGAGCGGTCCAGTTGAGTTGTATAACGGTTTATAAGTTTTTTTTTCAATGAACCCTAAAAAAAATCATACGAGGTATAGATTTATTCTGTAAATGCTAAGTTTTCATAAAATTTATAATTAAAGGGCAGAATTATGCATTTTTATACTTTATTACGTGAAAAAGAAAAACTGTTGTGTTACTACGAACTTGAAAACGGATCATTGAAGATTATTATGAAAGAGTCGTAATTTTTTGTTAGATTAAAAAGATAGAAAATATTAATAAGATTAAACGACTTAAAAAATACGTAATCTTTTATCAAACCTTGATGGTTCAATATTGAATGTGTATGGTTTTTGATGGGCAAGATGGGTTTTTTTCCTTAATATTTACAAAGGTTTAGTTTACGTTAATCCGTTGTTAGAAATAATTTATCTTGGTGCTGCATAGCCAAAAAAATCACGCCACCCGTAGCGTGAACGTGTTGCCCATCTAACCGCACGTAAAATTACATACAGTCGACACCGCTGATAACGGCATTGCTTACAACGACGAATCGGCTATAACGTCGGTACTGCATGTTCACTTCAATGTCGTTATAACCGGTTTTGACTGTACACTATTTTTAATGACAAACTATTTTTCAGCTGTAACGTTTTGTGGTGAAAAAAATGAAAAAATTCGTAAAGACTGAGTATAGTTTGCACGATATTGGATATGCATTTTATTTTCAATCTTGAATTGTGGGTGACGCTCCAACCTCCTTAAGGCGGGCAACCACTTTATGAGACCGAAAATTAGATGATTTTTTTCCGCAACTTTGAGAATAATTTATTCATATTCTCATACATCTCTGGTAATTTTTTCAAGTTATTTCATGCATCAATTAAGGTGTAATCCGCTGTATCCCTTGGCGTGTCCTCATCGTCGTTGTCGATTTGCGGGAATTGTGCACTTCGCAATTCGTATCTGAAATAGTCCAACGAATGTTTATACATTCTTGAGATGTTTTTTAAGAACAAGAACCTAAATTTTGAAAAAAAAAATTGAGGATTGAATGTTGGAACGTGTTTGGAAAAAAAATGATCGATTTTCAGCATTTTTTCCCGGCATTTTGCAATAATAAATATGTTTTAAACAATCTAATCTTTCCAACTTTAGCTTCATTTTTTAATAAATTATATTATGTAAACGTGTTCCAAATTTGAAGATGATCCATCAATTAGTTTTTGAGTTATGATGCCCGCAAATTGAAAAAAATGTCGTTTCGAGAAAAACTCGTTTAAAGTTTCACAAACGAAAAACTCTAAGTCAAATGTGTTTAATCAAATGATAAAGTGTCTTATCGATTAATCAGCGATTCCAGCACCATACAGCAGTCCTTCCTCTTCCTCATGCAACTCATTTGAAGCTTGCAATTCCTCTTTACGAGCTTTTCGAGCTCCTTTTGTCTCTAATAAACTTCTTCTATTTTGCCGAGCCACGCGCATCTGATCCATTTACTTGGCATATCCGTAGCTCTGCCTGCCAACTACGATTTGGAGTTCATTCATAATCATAAGTAGGGCTGAATTTCCTTCATTGAATAAAAAGCAGCAAGAAATGCCGCTACCTCGATTATTCTGTACCCAGAATGGAGATGTTTTGGAGCTAGTCGCCAAAGGTCGAGTTTGGGTTTGTTTGGGTTATGAAAACCCAAACAAACTACCTAACTGAGCGCTCGTAAATACCTAAGCACGCTTGGAAGTCGAGTGGAGAGTCTTTATCATTTATATACATACCGTTAGAAGGAATCCGAATATCACTTTGAAATTTCCAGGGTGTATTCTTAAGATATTTTGCTAACGATTTATGAAATTGAAAAAAATTGATCTTTTGAAGCATCTAAAGTGGTTGCCCGCCTTAAAGAGCGTAGAGGTACATTAGGAAAGAATTTTTTGAAAATCCACCCCTAAAAGGATTAAATGGGATGTGAAAATTTGTATGGAGAATTGTATTCCTTGCGTTTATCAACTTGAAACTCTATATAAATATTCTTCAAAACAGATAATAAAATGCATATTTTAGGATTTTTTAAAACAACCTCGAATAA
This sequence comes from Ophion ventricosus, assembly GCA_963932345.1. Taxonomy (NCBI): domain Eukaryota; kingdom Metazoa; phylum Arthropoda; class Insecta; order Hymenoptera; family Ichneumonidae; genus Ophion; species Ophion ventricosus. Next base: position 16,346,619 of record OZ010714.1, read on the forward strand.
GGCGTGCAACTGGTAATGAAGTCTCGATGGGTCAAATTCAACGACGGTGAAGCCGCGGGCGGAAGATCGTATATACAGTTGGTAAAAAAAAAGTAGTTGTACACCGCATATTTTTCAAATTGTCCTACGAAAAAAAAAATGCTTTCGCATGTTATTTGTTTCGGAAATTTTTGTCGAACATTGAATTTTTCTTCGAAAAAAAATTCTAAAGTATTTTTTTTTTGCAGGATAATTTGAAAAACACGCGGTGTACAAATACTTTTTTTATCCACTGTATATATATTTAACCTCTTTCAAATATCGAATGCTTATTTTATTTCTTTGATTTTGTTCAGTCGGCCATCGTCGAGTGTCTCGATTTCTCCTTAAATCGAAGATCGTGGTTTTTTCAACATCATAAAGGCGTACTAGAGCTGTGCTAGTTTTGCTCTTGTCTGGCTTTGAAAGAATGGCCAGTTATCTTCTCTAACCTAAGAACATTACGTTTGCACTTAGGAATGGAAGAACTTCGACTTGAACTATTGATACATACGAACTACGCGAAATAAACGGGATGTAAACAAATTTGCAACAATTCACATTTATCTGTGCATGCTGCAAGGAACAAATGAAAATTGCTCGTAGATTGCCAGTGTGCAATCGGACTAAGACTAAAAGACGAAAACAGGAGTGTATATTTCGAGCGGTATGCGCCAATTTTCGGATAAACCAAATCGTGGTTCGGATAATCGAGGTTTTACTATATACGGAATAAAAATGTGTTATACGCGGGCATTTGATAGTGCAAACGAAAATTTACGTAATTCCATGGCACCTGAACTGCGCAAACAAAGTGTGCCCGGTGGGTATTTGCATATTTGAAATAGACGGAGAGAACAGTGGCGAATGGATACGAGACGACAGGACACTTGTTGCTGCAAGGTTGTTAGTTTACGTAAAAGACACGGTTTCTCGTCGTAACGACGAGAGCGCGGGGGCATTTGTTTTTCCTCCACGACGTATATTGAACACAATCGATCTTTGATTTTATTTCGTACCGATGAAAGAAAATATATGGGCTGCGAATAAATTCAATATAAATAAAAATCGAGAGATTGTCATAATGATTCATTATTTAATTTACGTTATCGGGCCATCAGGAATTCTCTATTGCAGCGATCTACTTAATCTTTGATCAGGCACGAGGGTTGTTCGAAGGCTGTACGCGTTCTTTTCTGATTTGTCTGACATTAATCATCTGTAAACAAGCTTACCGCGCATAATTAAATGGACACGCTAAGGAGACGTGACATACTCGTTATTCGCGGATTATGTAATCGCTTTCGGGGGCGAATATATATATATATATATATATATATATAAACTCATGTACATGGACGATCCGCAAGCGAATTACATGAGAATTTCCAATCTGACCTAAAACGCGATAATTCCGGAATTTATCGTACTTGAGAAGCTTACCGGATTATCCCGCGCCAATATTAAGTCAGGATTTTTGTTGAACCCACCTTAATATGCTATAACTTTAATCAGGGCCCTTGTTCGAGAGTCTTGTGTAGATCCTTGAAGGGCCGTCGTACTTTTTCAACGAGGACTTCGTACATTGGCCAAGTTACTGAATTATTTAACTAACATTGCGTAGGTTCAGGAAATCCTTATAATTCGAGAAAATCGACGGTTTTGTATAATAATTAGATTATTCTTTCATTGCTTTTAAAGTTATTGTATTTTAAATCGACATTATATCTCTAAAACTCAAAATGACGGTATAAAGTTCGAATATATGATTTCTAAATTTTTATCCGTCATTCTTTATTTGCGACATTGAATATTAAAATATTTTTCAGCGATAGTAACCAATGAATTTTCAAAATTTGACGTCTAAATATAGTCAATTTTTTTATCAGAGTGCCGTAATAATAGTCGTCTAGGTCTCTAATTGGTCTCTCAAACCGAGCTATTTTAAATTCAAACCTCGTGCAGAGATTTGTTGGGGAGTCCCCAGATTCTAGTACCACATCCCTATAAAGAATTTAAACGGACACCGCACGTAGGGACTCCACATTGGAATCCAAGTGGATACCGCGCTATTTACCGTTTCACGACGCTTGAGATATTTTCATTTGAAATTCTCGCCTGGCATTTATTGAATCTCCAAAAAAAAAAATATCCTTTCGTGAGTCCGAGCACAAATTTGTTGGGAAGTCCAAGATCCACTCACATCTCTATAGGGATTTGTTAGGTGGACCGCACAAAGGGAGTCCTCATTTGGGATCCAATTGGATTCTTCACCGTTCCTCGATGTACGCCGTTTGAGAATTCTTACCACGTTCGAATCGAAAATATGTGAAGAGTCACGAGAAAAAACTCGGTGTGTTGAAACATAATCTGCATGCTTTGCGAGCGTGCACGTGGGTGGATTATAACAAAGTGCAGTAAAATAAGTAGCAAACGATAATAACATTAGATTTTCAGTGAAGTAATTGAAATCAATTTTTGAGAGATATTTTTTTTAAGCCATTTATACGTTTTTTAAAGAAACACTCATTTTGTAATATCTACATACTTTTTTTTAGAAAATTTAACCTACGAAATGCGATGAACCCATCAAGAATCGCATAGGAATCTTTTCGATGATGTGGAAATCCTTCAGCATTCAAATTGGATTCGTACATTGGATTCCAATGGAGAATCCCGCTTAGAATCCAATGTACGAGCGTGACGTTTCATCATAGGGAGCCAATGCGATGACCCATTGAATCCCTATTAGGAAATAGGTACTAGTATGGGAAACCAATTGGATCCCTACGACAATTTCTGCACGGAGCCCTATCGGCACCTCCCGAGTAAAAATTTTCGTGTCGCGTAATCAGTTTTAATTGTTAGTTTTTAATCAAATACACCAAAAACATTGAACATGGATTAGTTTCTAATTGTGGAAAGTCACAATTAACAATTGATTAATTGTTAATTGCGACTACAGCAGTTAACAATTAATTGTTAATTGCAACTACAGCAGTTAACAATTAATTAATTGTTAATTGCGACTACAGCAGTTAACAATTCATTAATTGTTAATCGTGAGTTTCCATAATTACAATTAATTAATTGTTCATTGTTATAATCGTGATTAACAATTAATTAGTTGTTAACTGCTGGCCCTACCTATTGGACCCCTTTTCTGCCTACTACCTAAAAAACATTTATTTCGTCATCGAACGGCTTACCGATCATGCCACAATGGAGTGTTCATGGAGGAGATATCGAATTTGGGCTCAAAGCAGGTTAGGTGAGATCGAGGCAAAGGACCTTTGTTCTGCACGTTTTACTGAAACTGCGGGTCGAAAGAAGGTTTGGGAGAACTAACAGAGGCTACACTGGACCAAACGGAGGCCTCTTCATAACACCGAACTCGACAAATGGGGTTTGGTAGGTTCAACGGAGGTTGGCGACTTTTGCATGACAAAAGAAATGGGTCCTGCGAGTGTTAAGAGAAGGCTATACATTTTTACTCTGGCTATAGTCGGCCTACATCATCATCATCCCTATTAGAGCAACTCCGTTGAAAAACTCCAAGAAAATGTTTATGAAAAATTACTTCTCCAACGTTCGCAGTCAAACAATTGTGCATATAGACTCGAAGAGATCGGAAAAATATCGAGGGAGGAGAAGGCGCGAAATGTATCGATGCGGCAGGATATGGGAGGGAAGAAGAGGGGTATGGAGGGGAACACTTCGGAGTAGGAGAAGTAGGTAGCATTGATGGAAAGGGTTACAAAGTGTCGATATGGTGAGAAAGGCTTGAAATCTTCGCGAAGGCGTTTTCATGTCGACACGGCTCGGGCAAGGCGTGACGACTGCAGAGCTGTATCCTAAGGTGGGGTTTGTAGTTGTAACCCCACCTTGCAATATACACGCGCACAATGCCACGTTTCTTTTTTTTTTTTTTTTCTTCACTTACTCCTCTTAACTGTGCAATTTCGCTATACCGTACAACCTCGCGTGTGCGTCAGTATGCGCGCATTCGTCTCAATTTTTCGTAACAGCGGTCCGAGAGACACGGCTATAATTAAGGAGGGGAGGGGGTGTTGACTCGCGACAACCGGAGGTGCTTTAATATATAGGTAAACCACTGGGATCGCGGGCTCGTTGCAACATTTTTATGCATAAACATTTAGTGCACCGACGGGTCTGCGCGTTATTGAGCTCGCTTGGATCTTCAACGCCCACAGCTGCTTGCGTGCGTCGATATCGTCGTAACACAGATTCGATCGTAGATCGCGACGCATTACGGAAAAAAAATGAATAAAACGTCGTAACAATCGAGCACTAAAACGCAGACTCTTAACAATGAAAGTAACAACGCAGCATAATTCGTTGGAATAAATTATTAAAAATTACGTGGAATTAACGAAGAAGCCAGAAGTATCGTTAAATCGTGGAGAAATAAAGGAAATTGTATAACAATTATTGTGACGAAAGTACCATCTGTTAATTGAAATAATTTAACGAAAGTCCTTTCTCGAAGATTCGTGAAATTGCTGGCTTTTGTACAATTCGTTGGTCAACAAGCGGCATACTCGAGACATATCGCGTCAACATAACGTTCAATCGATTGACCGAAAAAATTGATAATTTGTTCGAAGATCATGGAAATTAAACGAAAAGTTCAAAACAAAATTATTCGCTGTCGTTGAAAGGGCAAATGCGGAAAATCCTGCTGGACGACGTGGGAGGATTTGTGTCTCGTGAAGAGCGACAGAGCCAAGTGATCGATCGTCACTGTGGAAGATTTAAGGGTTGGATTTCTTGAAGAGTGAGAGAACTGTCAGCGAATAACTAACGAGCAAACTCGACAAAGTAGTTGGATAATCGCGATTTTAAGCGTATAGCTGTGAACGAGGGTCTGCGTGGACGGTTGGTATACTTTCGTAGGGTTTCTCTTTCCGGCGAAAAGAAGCCAGGTAACGCGGCACTCGCCAAGGGTCTCCTCCGCTTTTTTTTTTATATATACACTCTTTGCCCTCTTTCATCCCCTCCCCTTTTTTACTCGAGGGGGGGGACTTCCTCGTCACCGCGATTGCACACCATTGCACAAGTACAGGCACATGGACGTACGCACACGTGCGTGAACAACGCTGGATCGAATTATAGACCGGTAGTCATCGATATAATGGAGAGAAACAACGAGTCGTGTCTGAACGACGGTGGCAGTTCGCCGGACACCGTGATTGGGCCCTCCTCGTCCGAGGAAGAGGATAAATGTCGTATCGACGAGTCTAAGAAAGGGGGCAGTACTTCCGGGGAATACGTCACCGGAATCGGTGAATCAAGCTCAAGTCTGGACACCGTAATTGCCTCGACCAGCCATCATAATAAGCATCATCAACAACAGGATCAAGAACTACAGTCCCGTAATTACGATAGACAGGGCAATACGATCGTTGGTTCATTGTCCTCGAATACGATCGAGGAAGTTGGCAAGAAGAAGGGACGGTTCGACGCTCTGAAGAACACCTTTCGCAAGATTAAAAGAAGCAAGAGCAGGAGTACGGATTCTTCGGAAATATACGGCGACGTCGAACACATCGACGAGCATGGCATCAAAGGTTTTATAGATGAGAATTTTTCGACCGCGAATCATAAGTCGAGACGAATTCGTTGTTTCTTTTTTTTTTTTGCTCTTGCTTGGAGAAAAGCTCCTCAATTAGGTTTTATTTTCACACGCTCTATTCGAAGTGTACCCTTATGGTTGAATTTTTGTCCTCAATTTGCAATCTCGATCAACTCGATTTTCGTCAAACCACGTTTCTCCTGGAATATTACTATATTTCATGCGCATGTGGTGGCATCTCTAGTGGGTCGAGCATTGCCACTTTCGTCAGAACTCGTAATCCAATTTAATTTTTCCCGTAATACCTCCTCAAGTCAAGTAGAATCCGCACAAGTTTTCTCGAGCCATTCGACCACAGTGTCGCAGTTGGTGATTCGCGAGGGAACAATTCTTTCTTCTACGCGCTAACGAAAGCTCGTCATTTCCCTATCGATAATATTCCTTGAAAATTTCCACTAACCGTCTGTCTTTCGACAAACCATCTGAATACTGTACGAAGAACGAGTGCACGCGAGAGGGGGAAAAAAAAAGAAAACAACGTGATCCGATCGACAAATCGTGCTGAGAAAGGAGAAAAAAAAGAAACGAATGTCAACATTGACATTTTGTCTTGTTTTGTTCCTTCGCACTTTGCGAAACTCGCGTGTTCAGGAACGGTGAGAAAGTCAAGTCGCGCCGACGAGGACGACAAGAGGTCGAGCTTGGACGCCGTCCAAGCAAAACCGGGTGGTACGTTGGTCGCAGCGACGGGGAAGAAGAAGAAGAAACGAAATTCTCTGGTGCGTAAGCTCAGCCTGAATAAATTCAGGCTGAGCTCGAACGAGCACCAGCAACAACAACAACAGTCGCAATCGTCGAACCAACAATCGGCGGATCCAAGCGAATACACCCGCCATACTCCCGAGGGTGGTGACAGCAGTCGATCCCAGAGCCAATCGTCGCAAGAATCCTCGATCAATACGGACAGCACCTCGCCTAGACACCAGAAAAATCTTCGTCAGTATCGAGAGGCCGATTGCGCCAGCAACGACGAGACGACATTGGAAAAGAGGCGATCACCGTGCGATAGGCGTGACGAGGCCGCCAAACACACGGACGTATCGTGGAGTACGAACGATCGGGAGAAGGGAACGGCGGCAATCGGCAACCAACAGATTCTAGCCACACATCAGGACAGTGCACAGCTACAGCATCACAAAAACGCGACAACGCCATACGAGAGAACATTGAGCACCGTTACCACCGTCCAACGGAAATCACCATTGCTCACCATACGAACTAATCTCAATCAGAAGCAACAGGAACAACGAGACAACGCCGAGACCGCGCACCACGGTGAGACATTCCGTACAAATTCATCATCAAGATTGAAAAGTCAACGCGCTTTTCACTGTTGTTGTTCTTGTTCCTGGCGATACGAAACGACCTTTCTTCGGCATTTTTCGAGAACGTTCTTGGTACTTCGTTAATTTTACCAATAAGAGCACAGTTCTATTTATACATTTTTTTTTTTTCATTCGTCCGTAAAACATTCTCACCGTATATTTTTGGATAACATTTTTTGTCGGATTTCTTGTTTATTTGGAAATTGAACTGGAAAAGATTTTTCATTTCTGCGGCGCGAAATGTGGAACTCTGAGTATTTTATTCGGGATTAGCACATTTATGAGTTCGACGCGGATTACATATTTCGGTGAAAGTTGTATGGGAGATGTGGGATTAAACATGAGAGACAATCATCATGCACGATTCGAAAGCACGACCTGTGAGTTCTGAACCATGTTTAGATACTTGAACGTAAGTGACGGTGAAAACTCCAACGTTCTCCGATAATTTTTCTCTTCTTTTGACAACCACGAAACATCTAATTAATATCGAGATCATCTTCACATTCAATCTTGTTTATCAAATTTTTTCAATCTTTATCGGCGTGTTTTCATTACAGTGTCTCATTTTTTCATCACGGTGAGAGAGATTTAATCCAAAGCTATTTGTGACGTCCAGTTAAATTTTTTTTTTCAATTTTTATATAAATTTATTTTATTTCCAAATTGTTTCTACCAGCTATTCTTTAATAGTTTTTTTTTCATTTCCATAAAATTCGCGCTTCATTACCGTTGTCATATTGAGGAAAGAAAAGAATAGTCGCAAATTGACAGGACGTTCACACGCGAGCACAAAACGTACTTTCTCTCGAACATACAGTACGGAGAGCTACGCTTATATTTATTTACGTGAAGCGAGCCTCAAGTTGCACAGACTTTGCCGCAATTGCCTGGTACCCGTAAGTGAATTAACGTGATAATGTCAGTAATTTCTCGTTGCGAAAGGAAACATCCAGGTATTTTCCACTTTGCCTGTCTTTCCCCAACGCAATTATTTCTCCTTTTTTTTCGTTAAAGAAAATTACGTTTTCCATGTGAAAAAAAAAGTATTCTTTCTTTCACTCGGGAGCGTGTACTTTTTACGAGATTCATTAATTATTATAGTGCTCAAAAATTGGTGAAATTTGAACGTAAGCCGAAACGGTGAACCCAAGAACGCCCAAAAGTCACAAAAAAACAAAGTCTGATAACCCAGTAGAACGATCCTTAGAAGTGCACAGCGGCGATGCAACGCAACAATGAAAGGGAAATTTGTCAGGTGTCGAGGAACAAGAGGGGAAGCAACAACCGACGCAGGAAAAGTCGACACCGAGTTTGGTATCGACGCTGCCTCACGCCATATCGAAATGGCAGGATCAGAGCAACCTCGAGACTGAGCTGCCGTCTTCCGGATCTTCGGGAAAGTCGAAATTTTTTGTGAAATCGGACTCCGAATCGTCAATCAAAAAGTCGAGTACGTCGCCGGTTGAGGTGCGTCGTAAATTGTCATTGCTCGAGGAGAAGCGTGCGATATTTCAACGCAGAAGATACGAGACATCGCAGGAGTCGTCCTGCGACTTGTCCCGCGACACCGTAGTCGAGGTCGATTTCAAGTCATCGATGAGAAAAAATTCTTCCGAATCCGAGAACAGCACGGTGAAACGTGTGAGGCCCATAAGCGTGAGGACATTCGACACTTTTTCAACTTTCGACGGTACCTTCGACGAGGACGGGGGTGTCGGTTATCTTTCCGGTATCGAGGAAGGTCGCAGTGAGAATTATCTCGGGGATCGTGGATATAGAGAAGACAGTGAAGACGCTGATTTCACTGATGATTACGAGAAACTCTTGACGAAGATGCAACACACGGGATCCGACGACCCGGATAAATCGGCTTCGATGAGTCAAGAGAGCGCGGTGAGACATATAACCATTAAGGCATCAGTCTCCATCTATTGCACATATTTTCAAGAATTTTTTTTTCATAATAAAATTTATCTTCATATTTTGATATTTCTATACATGAAAATAGAAGTTTCAAAGTACAAGAAAAAATTAAATTTTTTTTTTTAAATTTATCTTGGTGATCTGGCTGCCTGAAGCTACCCCTGCTTTCACACTGTCGACACGAAATCTTAACTTTGGAGCATCTGAAAACTAAAAGTCGAGTAGTTTATTATGAAGTGGAGTTGTAATTATGACCCCTACTAAAAACTTTCACCCCCCGATAAAAAGAAAACAAAATGGCGCGCTTTCGAATTTTTCGTCTGTTTTTTACACCTTGAATTATTTAAAAATAAGATTAAATATTAAGGGGTGAAACCCTTTAGACGCCCGAACATGAGTCATCTTTCATGAATTTTTTTAAAGGTGATAAAATAATCGCATCATTTTAAAATTTTACCATTATCTTATTACAGCTTTCAAGTGTTAAACTTTTTTTTAATACAAAACAGAATGGCGGCGTCATAAGGTATTTCTTTAGGCGTCTTTTGCACAATATCCAAAAGTGCTCTCTATTTGTGTGATTTTTTCTATTGATCTGAAAAAGAAATCGAAAATATTTTTCGATTATTGACATGTGTAGGGGAAGGATATACATATAAAAATATAAAAAAGTATAAAATTAAAAATTAAGCAGGCTTTTTAATAAAATTTTCATATTTTTGACCATTTTCTCGACAATTTTTACCCTAAAAAAGTAATTTGTTTACGCGATAACCTTAAAATTTTAGGTATATCCTTCCAAAAAAGTTATAGTGAGAAACCTCCCAAAATTTCAGCCAGATCGATCAATAACTTTTTCAGCTATAACATGAGCAGTTTTTGAAAATGCAGTTTCGAGATAATCGCGCTTAAAGTTTCTCTAGTTCACAGTATGCGGTCCCGGCGCGCTCTCGACTATGTGCTATAACTTCGTGAATATTTCATATTTTGATTTTTCGATTTTCCAGTATACTCTTAATATATTATACTTTCGAAATATATGAAAAAAAAATCGATTTTTTGAACATTGTAAATGGTTTTCTCCCCTTAATGAATATTTATACCGTTAGTAGGGGTCGAAGAGATACATGCATAGAATAATCCTTATAAATTTGAGCCTAATCGGTGGAATAGTTTTTCCAAAATCATGTCGACAAGGTCGGAAAACGTTGTTTTGAGAAAAACGCGTTTAAAGTTTCTGTTGTAAAAATGTAAATACAACTTTAAAAAACCTCTTACCCTCAATCAGCGATGCCTGGTCTATACATTATTCCTTCAGCGTCTTCAAAAGCTTCACTTTATTGGGATTTTTGGTTTGGGATCTCTGTTTTACGAGCTTTGGGAGCTCGACACGGCGGTTGCGCGCTGAGCGCGCACAGACGCATCTATTGTATCACTCTTTTTAGTCCCTTATGACCGATAGGTAATAAGGGGCCTATAGGTAAGGGCCTTCAAATAGGTTTGAAACGTTATTTAGGTCACTCCGACCTAAATAACGTTCTCTACCGTATTTCTACAGATATGTAGTACACGAAACTGATGTTTAAAAAAAATCGAAAATTTCCGAAACAGACTGATACTGATCCATTAAGATTTTTCGGTACAATACGTTCGACCGATTGGCGAAATACAGCATCACAAAATAGTAATTGTCACAGCATTATTAAGGAGGTTGCTAAGCTATCGCGTAATGCTAAGAACTTGCTGCAACTTATTAAGGATATTTGGGAACAGATGTTACGACTCCGTGCAAAATTTCAAGTCATTCGTCTGCATCATTGTTGAGCAATGAATTATTGAAGTTAGGCTCCCATACACGAGCGACATAGCAAAAGCTATATGATAACTCTGATATTACTCTCTCAATTATCAATAAACGAAGTAGAGAAACCGCTCGATTATTTAACACATTCCCAATACTATAATTACAGTTCGCTCCGTTTTTAATCTAAATCTCGATATTAATGTTGTCCCTACAGCCCTATAAATGGTGTTCACGAAGCATCACGTGTATTACCAATTGAATAAAACTTCAACTTGAACATTAAAAATCTTCGAAGTTATGTTGTGAAACCGTTTGATTTTTCAATTGTTAATGCATCTTAAATTAATATCCCGGTGATATAAATTTCAATGGTCTACAAGCATTTCGATTTTAGTGCCGAAACTCCTTAAGTCTCAGTGCTCATTTTCCGTTTATCACAGCAATAATTCAGCCTAAAAATCATATCAAGCGTAACAATTCCTTTCTATGAATGGAAAACCCGTTAAAATACAATCTCAATTATTCAATCTCCAACGTTTGAAATTTAATGCGCGACAGCAATCGCGCAATTATAAACGGATCACTACATATCTTTCGTAAGGGAAGCTTGAGCAGCCCCTGCCCCCCCCCCCCCTCCCTCTCCCTCTACAATCTGCGACACTGTGCGCAAAAAGAAATTGCACCGTGTAAATCTAGAGCTCCAATGAGCTCCAATCTAGAGCTCCAATTTTATGTGTATGTACCGATGTACATACATATAAAAACGTGTATACGTACGAAGTACTTGGTAAACATATTGCGTAACGTTTTACGTATTATTTTCTTCTGATCCGATGGTTTGCATCAGGTCGTGCGGTCACTCCTGATCGTGGTAGCCGTAAACACCTCGACGTGACTCGATATGGTTTACATAAGCACACCGGTTGTACCCTCCATCATATTTGCCTCGTTTTATTTTAACCTTACGTTTTTTTTTTTTATTTTCGATATAACAAGCCAGTGGCAAACCGTTCGCGATTTCTCACCGTCGATAGCGCGGATGCGAGAACTCATGAGATCAACGTTCGGGAGAACACAACAAAATTGTTTTTATAATAACGATAATGTTGATTAAAAAAAAACATCGAGTATATAGCGAGGGCAAACCATTGGTTCGCGTTCCCTTCGTCGCACATATGCACACTCGTTGTGCACCGTAATTCTATGACGGAGATCGATAGTGTCGCACTTTGCGGTCCTCCTTACGGTCCGTTGCGGTTTAGCCTCGTCGAGCTGACCATAGTTTCGGGTTACTTCAGGGCCGGTAGGATAGCCATTTCCTGCTAACTCCGGTCAACCCTTCGGAGCTCTAGATCGCGATGTGCTATCACGTAATCGCGACACCGCAATATAAATCTTATTAAGCTTATCTTTTCGTATCACACCGTATTCTTTTCATTCGCCGAGAGCAGACATTTTCGAAATTTTCTCAGGATCCACGGTGTCCCCGTCACTTTGGTCCCATTGACTCCCTTTGACCCTAATCTCCTGCTTGTTATATTTCATAGTCGATGGCCACTCCCCTTCAGATATTGTCCTAAGGATCCGATTGGATTCTTATACTCGTCCCTACTTCCTGATAGGGATCTGATGGGTCATCGCATTGGATTCGTATAGGAAAACACGTCACACTGCAAATCCAAGTGTTTTGCTTTAACACAGCTACATTACCTTGTGGCCACTTCTTACACATTTCCGAATGTGTAATTTTGGGATTCGCTTCATGCGTTTTGTATTGCACACTTAAGTTTATTATTTTTATGCATATTTAGTGTGTTATTTGATTATTGTTTACACACTGCATGCGTGTTGGTTCGAAACATCATGCAGCCCGTCTACTAAACGCATAGAATATTTCATATATCCAAAATAAAATAAAATACTCAACTCAGAATTCTACGGCAATGATTTTTTTTAAACTATGTACATATAAAATGTATTTGAAGTGAAAATACACCTAAAATGTATTTAAATTCTCTATAACAAAGGTAAGTGCGTTGTTTTAAGTTGTGTATGGCATTTACACGTGTCCATTTCTAAAATTACACACCTTACGTGTAACAAACAACACACATGGATTTGCAGTGCACGCTCGTACATTGGATTCTCATCGGGGATTACCGATTGGAATCCAATGTACGAATCCTATTTGAATCCTATAGAATTCACACATTACCGAACACAATCCGATACGATTCTTAATAGATCCCATCGCATTCTGTATGATGAATTTTCTAAACAAAATATATAGACATACAAAATGAGTGGATCTTAAAAAAAGTATAAATTTTATTTTTTTAATGTATAAATCGCTTTAAAAAGTATATCGTCAAAATCGATTTGAATCATATCAGTGAAAATCCACTATAATTATCGTTTGTTATAGGGTAGGGAGGGGCAAATGTTGAGCAAGTTCGAAATCATCGCCTCCAATTCCTTAACAGTCTGCCGTATAAAAATGAAACCTGCTTTGGTCAATAGAAAATTAATCTGGGAAAAAAAAAGTCTGTAGACGAAATTCCTGTCATCATTGTTTCACAGATAATCGGTCTCAAATAACTAACGCCATATTTGATAAACCTGCCTCGATAGTGGGGTAAGTTGAGCATGGGTATGAGGTGAGTTGAGCAAATTAAGAATTGCATTAAAAAATCAGACGTATGCAACATGATTTGGTACAATTCAGTAATAAAACCTGCAGTTGCTTGTTAATTAGTGAGATTTTATAACATTAACATTAATTGCAATAAACTTTGAAATAGTTTTTCTCACACAATAGCAGAAGAAAATTTTTCAATCTCGTTTTTTTTTACTTTTGGGTGTCCCATGTTACCGTCTACCGGCGTGATGTGTTCCCCTCTTCGATACCTCTCGCTCCGCCATTTGATGCACCCGCGTGCGGTGCTTAGTTGTCCAGATATTTCGATTTCCCAACTTACCCGACTGCTCAACATGTTCCTCCCTACCCTATATTCTATTGCACTCTGACATTATATCATCACAGACGTACACACTCACGAAGCGTGCAGGTTATGTTTCAACACGCCGAGTTTTTTCTCATGACTTTTCACATGCTTTCGATTCTAACATGGTAAAAAATTTCAAACGGCGTTCATCAGGAAACATTGTAGAATCCAATTGCTTCCCAATGAGGCTCCCTATGTGCGGTGTCCCTAACAAATTCCTATAGAGATGTGAACGTATCTGGAGACTCCTCAACAAATTTGTATACGGGATCACGAAAAGATACTTTTTTTTTTGGGTGATCCAACAAATTTTGTTTGGGATTTAAAAAAAAATTCCTTAATGACGTCAAACGGGATATAGCGCGGAATTCACTTGGGTTCCAATGTGGACTCTCTAGGTGCGGCGATCCTATCAAATCCCTATAGGGATGTGGTAGGATCTGGGTACGCCCGAATAAATTTCTGCACGGGCTGTGATCGAGGCACGATACAATGCCCGCGCTTATTTGTACGTACATTCCTGCCTGCTTGAACGTTCGCACGCAGCCCGTTAAATGTTCGATTAATCATTGCTTTTCTGACAGTACATACTAAAAACTGATAGGGCGTCGACTTTTTCCCCCACCCTGTCATTCCGAACATCCATTGAAGAGCAATAACGTCGTCTCGTGTTACATTTGCGTAGGCGAAGACGCGGTGTGTTACATGTTCGCGCACAGTAGCGAGTATCGAGGGTGATGAGAAGGTTGGGGACGTATGCAAAATATCGTTGATATACAACATACCCATATATATATATATATATATATATATATATATATCAAATGGAAATGTATTTTTCCTGTCTCGATCTCACCAAGTCATTGTTATTTTGCTGTTCATCCCAGCAACAATGAAACATTGAATCTTCTCCTCATTTCTTTGAAACAGTGTATGTGCGTGTGCAATGGTGCTAAACGGACTGGAAATCTACTAGATAGAAGAGATCTAGCCCAGAGAGATAGAACAATTAGATCAAAAGTGCATCGCACCGAGTCATCGTAATCAAGCAAAAGTGTCGTTAGTAACGCAAAAAACGATCAACCCGATTGATTGAAAAAATCTTACGTACGACACTGTACTTTAGTTGCAATTGGACTTTGGTTATTTATTCCGAGCGATACGAAAAATTGGGAAAAAAATGGAGATGGACTTAAAGTTTTGGCAGAGCGTCACGTTTTACGATTTCACACGGTGGAAAGTCCATCCGAAATCGTGGAAATGGCTCCGGGTTGGTTACTCAGTTTTATTTTTGGAAATTCGTTTTTTTTCAGTATCAAGAAGAAACACCTAGGTGGGCTCTTCTTCTTTCTTCAGTTGACGCATCTATTTTTCTATTTTGCATGTTTCCCATAACTCGTACGTACACGAGTTCAATGGATATCCGTCAAACTTGAGATAAGATAACGCATTTATAATTGTACGCGTGTATATGTGTGCAATATCTGTCTACGAAGTATAAAATATTGCTTAAGAACAACTACTTTACGTGCCTTTGACTCCGTTTCGGTGAATCATAATGGTTTTTATTTTCATCGTGAATACGCGACATTCGGAAAAACGTGTAATCTCATTTAGGGGTTTTTAATGAGGAGAACGTAATTTAAAAATAATAGTATATCATTATTTTTATATTTAATTTTAATTAATATATTATTACGTTACAGGAAACGATGGACCCTGAGATATACATTTGTTCCTTTTATTCAATTAACGCAATTTGTATCTCGTAATTATCAGGGATAATTACAAATGCATGTTTTTCTCCATCTTTCTCGGAATATAACACAAATTATGAATATAGCATTGAATCTCGAATAATTTTGCGATTTTTATTGACTTTATTCGAGCCCAAGACTCTTTTTGTGGGATCGTTAAGGAAGATTTTTTTTTCCGGCATATGTCACAGTCGTCGCAGAACAATGCGCCAAACACCGGGATCGGGGAGAAACGAGAACACCTTTACAAGATTCTCGTGATCGGTGAGCTCGGAGCTGGGAAAACCTCGATAATAAAACGTTACGTTCATCAGTTCTTTTCGCAACACTACAGAGCGACGATAGGTGTCGATTTTGCATTGAAAGTACTCAATTGGGATCCGCACACGATCATCAGACTTCAACTGTGGGATATCGCAGGTCAGTGGATATTAAAGCTGTTCCAAAAAAAAAAAAGAGCCAAGATAAATGATAATATAATTACGCCAAGCCTCGAAGAAATAAATGTCAACGGCGTAGTCGAGAAAGGAGTGCACAAAGATAAATTTGCATGTCAAAGCTGTTGACGAAGGGGTTGCAAATCTTTTTTTTCTTCCTAGACGCTGAACTTTGTCGTTCTTGAATGCATTGAGAGATTAAATGGAAATAAAAGTATCCAATGACTCTAATTATCCTATTATTATGACCTGGAAATTATCTTGGACTTGTGGATTGGGGTAGGGATGGAAAGCGAGAAGCTCATAGAACATTGTCATAAATAAAATTAATGAATAAATATAGTCAATGGCGAAAATGGCTACGTTTCGGATCAACTTTCATTCCAGAATAATAATTCATCATGAATATTAATCAAAAGTATTTTATTCTATCGTCAACAATGATATTTCATCACTTATTAAATTCAAACTATATTATTTTATTCGGTGAGTGATGATAAAGTTGTATTTCGTTTTGTCGCAGGTCAAGAACGCTTTGGCAACATGACAAGAGTATATTACAAAGAGGCTGTGGGTGCCTTTATAGTGTTCGACGTTACGAGAAGCGCCACCCTCGAGGCTGTGGTCAAATGGAAACAGGACCTCGACTCGAAGGTCCAACTGCCCGACGGCTCGCCAATACCGTGTGTACTGCTCGCGAACAAGTGCGATCAGCAGAAGGAAGGTCTCGTCAATACTCCATCCAAAATGGACGATTATTGCAAGGAGAAAAATTTTTCCGGCTGGTTCGAAACTTCGGCAAAGGAAAATATAAACATCGAGGAGGCTGCCAGATTTCTCGTCAAGAAAGTACGTTTTTCTACCACATCCACGAGAAATTAATAAAATTAAGCGTGAAAAAATCAAACAAATCCCACAAGAACGAACCAAACGTTGTTTGACTTTTCGTGACATTTTATTGAACCAAAAAGTGCATCGACCAATAAAAATTTCTAGGATAAAATCATTCGTACTCGATTAGTTCCACTATCCAACGGCAAATTATTCAAAAATCAAATCAAACAATAATTACGAAAACGAATAATAAACGAACAAAAAAAAAACGCTGAATTACAGATACTCCAAAACGATCAAATAATGAAGGGCAACGGATCCCAGGACCAGACAGATGGCGAGCGATTCGCGCTGAACCAATCGCCCGAAAGTTCGAAAAAATCTTGTCCCTGCTGACGAAGCGGCACAGCAGGTCCTTGCCAGGCCAGTTCGCCTCCCCCGTCACGTCACACCGAAAGATTCTCCCTCGGGAATTACGACTCTCTACGTTCCAACAGACGATTGTCCTCAAAGCGACGAAAAAATTTGTCCAGTCTGACCGTCAACGCGCGACCTAAAGATTTCAGGAAAAACAAACGCGTGGAAAGAAATTTTCGCAATTTTCCTGCAACCCTTCATCAATACTATAAGCGTTCAGGCGTGCATTTCCATTACTATATCATGGCTTAGCGGCTCATAACTATAAAACAACGATTATTCAACGTTGCCGCAACTTCATTTTGTACGTGACACAAAAATGAAATCCACCTACTGACCTCTTTAGAGGAAGTAACATTTTTTATCCTCGATACACACACACATACACACACACACACATTTATATATTGTATTTTGGCGTTACACCACGATAGTGCTCGGACAAATAAGTATAAATTTTGTTTTAAATTTTTACACGACTATTAAATATATAAAATAATTTTTATTTTTCACAAATACATTATAATTTTATGAACAAACTTTTAAATAACGAATTTAAAAAATAACGGACATATAAGTCGTCTAGTAGGACCCTCTTTTAAAAATCCTTACCGATGGTGAAATTTTTTTTCCCGTCAGATATAGTCTGCAAAATTGAAAAAAAAAAATTGTAAAGTAAGGCAATAGCTAAAGTGTAGCATAGGGAAAATGGAAAACATTTTTTTTGTAGTAATGACCGTTTGAAAAGAACTCCGATTTTTACCAAAATTTTAAGTTTTAAAAATTAATGAAAAATAAACGCGGCATCCAATCATAAAAATCCTATGCTACAGCCTAGATAATATTATAAAGGATATGCGGTATAAATTTCAGTATAAATTTCATCGAAATCGGTTGAATAGATCTCGAAATATTTTGTCCACCAGTTTGAAAAAACGCTTCTACTGGACGCCTTATATCTCCGACATTTTTTAATGATTCTTATTCGTTTTTTTTAATTTGTTCCTAACACTGTAATGTATTTGTGAAAAAATAATAATTAAAAATATTTAATAGACGCGTTGAAATTTTTGTTCTATTTTTCCGAGCGCCAAGGTTATGTAACCCTTCAATAGTTATTTATAGTTCAACACTTCGCGAAATTGATGAAACATTTTTTTCAAGAAATCAGTGCATTTGAACCGAAGAATTTCGAAATGTTCAATTAACAAGTCACGGACCAATTATTACACCGTAAATATTTTACATCGACAACGTTAAGAATTGTTCGATCGGCAGAAGACCATGTGTCGAGAATATAGTCAAATAAGTAAGATGAACAAAAAAGTTTCCAATTTATTATCAAGCGAGCGATCGTTAATTTAGGCATTTGTAATAAGGGGCGTGTCACGGTTGAAAAGGAAGGGAGAGAGAGGGAGAAAGAGAGAGAAAATATATTTTAAAAAAAGGGAGAGACAGAAGGAAACAAGAAGCCGTCAATCTCCGTCAGCGTCTCCACAATGGATCGCTCAGACGACTCGCGTGAATGTTATTGTGCCGTCTCATCGGAAGTGCCGACCCACGGCGCCACGTAACGTATACAAGGGAGCTATTCACTGCGAAAACCGAAGGAAAGAAAAGAAATCCGCGACAAAAGGCGATGTTTAGCGAGAATTTAGCTAGTTACTGGGAACCCCGTGTGCCATTTTTGCAACCAACATTCCTGGGAGACCGCGGTTCATCGTTTGCCGCATGAAAAAGATGATTTTGAAAAAAAATAATAATTATTATTTATTTGCATTTCGTAACATTTTTTTACTTGTTTGGATTCAACTTCGACCACTTACACATTGACTACAATTGTTTTTGTTGCCTCGATTATAAACTTCACGGACTTCGAAAAATCAAATTTTCGTCAAGAACGATTCGTTTGCTTCGAAAACGCTTGTTCTTTATTTTTATTTTCATTGCACAAGAGAAGCATTCCTATCGTATGTGTGTGTCTATTATTGTTTCGCGAAATTCTTCCCATTTGTTATTACTCGTATGATATACAAGGCAAACTTTCTCGCGAATGCTGCGTCTGTGAAATTGAAATTTATCATTATGAATAACAGAATGTTCCACACGCGAATGATTATATTGACGAACGAATAATTATTGTAATGGCGAAGAGAGATAGAGAGAGAGAGAGATACGTATATACATATAAATATGAAGAAACGAGTATATTATATAATGAAAAAATAAAATAAAAAAATGAAGCACCACCGCTGAGCTACGTCACGATTTATCATCTTTTGTAAATAATTGGAATTTTTTACTATCGATTCACGAAATTAATACATTTCTTTCTATTCCACGACATCTCCGCCAATATTGTACTAGCAAATCACTGCAAACGACGAAATCCATCGATGACGCATTACAATGTCCGTTTTCACTTTTATAAATATACCATGATATCTCAAATGTGAAAGCCAATTGTCATTCTCATGGTCACGTGAAACAGATGTGCCCATATGTGTATACATATACACGATTATATTTACAAACATACACACACACACACACATATATATATATATTTCTACATACAGAGGTAAACTCTTCAAATAATTCTTCAAAAGCATTCCTCCATCTTTGATCCGTTGAAAAACTCATCGGCTAGTTATTAATTATAATTTAGTTGAAATAAAAAAAATCGGGCTGCTCTTTGTACAAAAAAAGTTGAATATTTAGTTGTTAATTTAAAAAAAACATCACGACATGAAAAATTCCTTTTTGGAAAAATAGCGCGATAATTCTGACCCATAATATATGCATGCGTGTATATATACGATATGGGTATAGCGTTTATATTTGTATATGCGCGTGTACATCGGGCTTCGATACATTCAATGGTAATCAACATAAATTTTTATTATTTGTGTATTTATAGAAATTACGTGATTAAATTATATTCGGTTGTTAAGTGTACGTAACTTCTTCATCCTGATTATCGCAAGTATGTGGCGGAGATCATTTTTTTAACGCTCTCAAATCGATTCGATACAAAATCCTATTAGGTGTACAAATAAGTTCGCGATTTAAAAATAAAAGATGTAGTGAATGTTTGAACGAAAAAAATGATCCTTCCATGTCTGGTGTCATATAATACCAACCTAGTAGACTATTTTTCCGAATCAACAGCTTTACATAACTTCAAAATATACGTCGTGAGCACAGTGAGCAAAATGAGTTGCAATAACGCGCATATAGGCCTCGGAAAAAAAACTTTCGAGGCTAAGGAGATTATTCGTCAGGCATTGGAGGAAAATGCCTCGTAAGGCATTGGTGGAAATATCGACCTCGAAGATGGCGAGAGGATTTGCTGAGCAGTTGCTGGACGATGATCCTTGCCAAATGCATTCGGAGCTTGCTACTACATTAGGAATTACCAAACAAAACATTTCCAGTCGTTTAAAAAAGCTCGGCACGATTGAAAAGGAGGGTCGTTGCCCTCCTTTTCAATCGTGCAAGCAACAAAGCAAGACGATGCGACACAGCTGTTGTCTTTGTTGTCTCGCTTCAAACGGAAAGACTTTTTGCACAAAATAGTGACGGGTGATGAGAAGTGGGTATTGTATGACAATCCAAAAAAAAAACGTAAATCACGGGTTTGCCCGGTTGAACCATCCAGATCGATCGCTAAATCCAATATTCACGGTAAGAAACTCCTTCCGTGCATATGGTGAGATTTAAAGGATGTTCTGTACTTTGAGTTGCTCAAACCTGGTGAGACCATCGCCGCTGAGCGCTATAAACACCAATTGCAGCGTTTAAGTGAAGAAATTGAGCGTGAGCAGCCTCACACGGGCAAAGGATCTAGGCCGGTCATATTTCTGCATTACAATGCCAGATCAAATACAGCAAAAAGGACCAAAGATGCTTTAGATTTGCGCCATCGGATTTTCACTTTATCCGATCGTTCCAACATCATTTGCCTGATAACCGCTTCAAAACATTCGATCAAATAAAAAATTCCATCACCGACTTTATCGACTCAAACACCACCATCTTTTTATCGCCAAGAAATTGGCAATCTGCCTGACAGGTCGGAGTAATGTGTGGAAGCAAACGGAGATTACTTTCCCGATTAAAATGTACCTTGATTTTAAGTAGCTAAATCATTATTTTCATGGAAAAAGGCCGATAACTTATTTGTACACCGAATACAAATTCAATGGTTCTCCTATCAGCTATTTCAGTGTCGCTATCGCCCGAACTAGAGTTATTAAAAAATATTAATTTTTACTTATCGCTTCGCCCGAATTATGACGTAAACAAAAACGTGTTTTTAAAACACGTTTTCAAAAAACGACGCTATTTTGTTATTTTGCAATATAAAATAATCATTCTAGTTCCCCGTCCATTCACTGGTCGGTGTACCCTACCACGTTTTTGTACAAGGATCAGCATAATAATTACTGAATTCTAAACTCTTTTGTTAAACATACAATATTTTCCGATCATTTCTGTAAATTTATGTGTGTCATAAAATTACACACCGATTTATTTTAATTCAATAAAGTCTACGCAAAAGGAACTGTCATTGTAATACTCGTGCAATAGTTCTGCCTTCACATTGTACTTGACGGGGAAAAAGATAACTTTTTTTTTCTCTCGCCATATTCTGGTGAATAATGATCGTTCAAAGCGACCGGTTATGCGGAGGCCGGTCAGATGATTGCATTAATGAGGCCAAGGTATTTACAAAGGAATATTTTTTTCCTTTATAAACAACTTCTTTCACCTCTAATGCGAATTTACTTTTTTTCCCTTACTGCAAATGTTTAGTGGAGCTGAAAAAAAACTCTGCTCGATACACTGGCGAAGAGAATAGAAACAACTTCCGGAGCAAATCCCGTCAACGGTGTCGAGCTGTCGGCGGCGAAAATATCAAAGATTTCTAACTACATTCTATAATTTGATTCCCTGCCTGATACGTTGACGGCGGACGAATACATCGATTTTTCGGTAAAAAGTCTCTTAAATTTTGATCTACACTCAAAAGCCAATTACGGGAACCGAGCAGCAGTCCGAATAGTGCGGCGCATATCGGAAAGCGCAGTATGGAGTGGGGGAAGCGTCCCGCCTATCAGGGCCTCGTTAGAGTCGCGTTCTGCTGCGCAGTGTCGAGTACGCAACGGCGCAGCGGCTCGGACAAGTGGCATGCGCCGTTAGTGTCCCGTCTCGACCTCTTAATCGAAGGCAAAGTGTATAATTTCTTTTGCTATTCTTTTAATCATCGTTTATTTTTATTTGGTCAGAATTTTTATCTGATCAGAATGTTTATTTGATCAGAATTTTTATTTGATCAGAATTTTTATTTTATCAGAATTTTTATTTAATCAGAATTTTTATTTGATCAGAAGAAATATTTATACTTTCGAATAAAACAAACTTAGATAAAAGCGGAGAAATCGTTTTTGAGATAATAATTCCTAAAATTCACCTATTTTTTCGCCGTCTATTCAGATGTGCCTCCTTAATGTGGACCCAATCGAATCCCTGAGACAATTTCCGCGTAGAATGGAATAAAAAAAAATTGTTTTTACACAAGAAGCTAGACGTGGATGTGTTGATGTGATGTGGACACGATTATGTGCATTTTATCCCCATTCAGCGAAGGTTTTCAGTGCCCCTTTCGTTTCGATGAGGCAGAATACTACGTGAAGATACTTTCCAATCGAATTACGGAGAACATAAAATCACCGAGCCGATTCAACTCGTTGGGAAACGAGAATTATTCATCCAGGATTTACCGTGCGTACGCTGACTCAAAGTTCTCGAAACTACCTTTGTTTCTTTGGGCTTCTCGCATTCTCCAAAACGAAAATCTGCGGTAATTTTTTTACACGCTCCCGACTTGATCATTAATGTCGTTGATATTTTTATTCGATGGTACTAACAAGCTCATGGCATTCCTGAAGGAAGAATGACGTTGAAGGTTGCATCGCTGGAAGGCAACGAAACGTAATTCTTTTTAATTACTTGAGTTTTTTTTTCACCGATTTGACCTGTGAAACTCGCTTAAACGTTTCTACGTATTCTTATTATAAAGGGTCTAGCCGGATAAGAATGGTGAATCTGCCCCCACCGAATTTTGTGGCGCCGATTTTTTCCCAAGTCCCTAACCTAAAAAAACAATGTTGTGCAAAATTACAGCTTTCTACATCGATGCCGAGGGGTCTTCCTGCTGAAAAAACGTGTTTTTTCGATTTTTGCAGTTTTTAAATACCAAGAGGCGACCGAAAAATCTGAAAAAGTTCGGAAAAATCAGAAACATATCAATGTTAATGGGAAATTTTTTTTCGTTTTTTTTTAAATGCTAAACTCTCTTTTTAATCATCAAATCTTCCTTTAATAACATTATTTTGTAGTGAAGAGATTTTTCTACTATTATGACAAAAATTGACATGATTTTACTCTTGATTCCCTGCATTTCAAAAAAAAAAAGTCTCAAAACACCCATTTATTAAACCGAAAGAATGATTTATGTATGGATTTCCAATGAAAAATGAGAAATTTTGTCGTTTTTATTTTTTTCCAATGTGTTGCAGATCGAATTTTGAGACTTTTTTTTTTAAATGTAGGGAATGAACAGTAAAATCATGTAAATTTTTTGTCATAAAAGTAGAAAAATCTCTTCGCTACAAAATAATGTTTTTGAAGGAAGATTCGATGATTAAAAATAGAGTTCAGCATTAAAAAAAACGAAAATAATTTTTCCATTGACATTGACATGTTTCTGATTTTACAGAATTTTTTCAGATTTTTCGGTCGCCTCTTAGTATTTAATAACTGCAAAAATGGAAAAAACACGTTTTTTCAGCAGGAAGACCCCTCGGAATCGATGTAGAAAGCTGTAATTTTGCACAACATTTTTTTTTAGGTTAGAAACTTAGGAAAAAATCAGCGCCACAAAATACGGTGGGGGCAGATTCATCATTCTTATCTGGCTAGACCCTTTACGGCCTCAAGTAAGAAAATTATATATAAATAGAAATATAAAATATCGTTGCATTCCAACGATGCAAACTTGAACGTCATAAGGAGGAGCCCTTGCTGGATCGTCCAATTTAAGGCCTTATATACGCGATTTCGGCGATTTTCGAAGGTACTTTTCTAGACGCGGTTAAAAAAAAATGACACATATATTGACAAGATTTTTTTTACAGATAATTTATGCACATGGTTAAGTATATGTAAAAAAAAATCAAAAATATTAACAAATGGCGGAGATATAACATAATAAAGCAATGTATTTTTTTTGCGCGCGCGTTGATGGTGAAAGTTCTCGGCATCGATGTGGGTGTCTGAAAAAAAATGAACATATTTATAATTGCATAATGAATGTATCTTCAGTGTGAACCAACAATATAATTTTTTTTTAATCATTATAATAAAAATTCGATACTTAACATTTTTTTACTCAATTTTCTGTCGGTATTTTATTTTTTATATTTTTTTGTGTCATTGAAATTTTTGTTTCTGTGGTTCACACGATAGGTGATGATACTGAGAATATGTTGTAAACATTTTAAAGCGATCTGAACCTTCGTTCAAGAGTTAGAACTTTCACAAGGTTCAAAAAAGTGAATCGTGGAAAAACGGCTTTGAAGTTGGCGGTCGGGCGCGCCGCGCGGTATCTATTATAAATGCAATCTTACCTTATTTTTGGAATTTTTGGAATTTTTCAATTCTGTAAAGCTTAAAATATTCCTAACCGTTCAGGCTAATGGAATCAAAAATAAATAAAAAATGAACAATTTTGAAATTTTTCGCGTATATAAGGCCTTAATTGGCTAACATGGGGACTTTATCACGAGGACCGAAGAACTCTGGTGGATGGTCGCATCGCTTTTAATTATTACGCGGTACGTTACAATCGAGCTATTGTCATCCTTCTTATCTGTTATTTTAACGGTCGAACATTAAAGGAGTTCTTCAATTGTTTTTCGCCTCTGGACATCTCCATCGCTGTCATAACAGTATTTTTCTGGGGCATCGATACGATAAATGAGCAAGGCGTTCAAGACGTAATGAGAGTAATGTACCTGGCGAACACCGAAATATTATTCTCGTCTGCTTACACCCCGCTTTACGAGATCGAACGTAGAAAAACTGGTTTTTATGAGAGAAGCCGCCATGTACTGTCCGTTGGTGTATAACGTCGCCACTCTGATCAGCTGGGTAATTACACATCGAAACTTCCTGCCAGGAGCGGATACAGAAATTTCTTTCTGGCGGAGCACGGGGAGCAGACGGCAAGCAAACGTTCATAGGCTGCTTGGGATTAATTGTGAGATAAAGTTTTTTGTATGGTCGATTTGGACCGTCTGTCGAAAAAAGACTTACCTGAACGAAAGAAAGTTTCAACCGCGATTGGGACAATGTGTAATTTTTTCGGACGAAGCTTCTTTTTTTTACGTTTCCCTTTGCCCTCGTACAAACGTAACGGTGGGCAACATCCGGAGGGGTCTGAGAAACCCGAAATAGTGAAGTGACGAGTGTGGGACAAAAATTGAGGGCTTGCGGATCGTAAAAGCTCGCAAAGGCGTACGAAGAAGCTTTGGAAATTAAAAAAAATTAACAACACTTTTGCAAAACTTGTATACCACTGCTCACCAATATAGAAAATGTTTGAAAAATCGAAACGCCTCTCTGATCGTTTTTTTTTTCGTTTTTGGTTCGATGACATTGATTAGAAATGAATAAAGACAATATTATTTTTTCCATATGCAATATGATCAACATTATTTGTGTCTATGGGTTTTCATTTCCCTAATATCATTTTCAAATCGTTTTTATTGACGATTATGCTCTTCGCCATTCTCGGGACGAGAGCCACGTTCTTTCCCATCGTTTTTGAAATTTTTCACGTGTGCGGTTGCCAGCGATGTATGCGGCTTAGCTTACGGTAGCATGGTCGCATATCCTTCATTGAGGATAACGATAGATGGCCACTATCGTTATGGCACGCGTCGATCTTCTGGCTCTACTCACGTCCGGGATTTATTAAAATTTGTGGTAATCGCAGTGTGGATAAATATTTATTATACCCGCTATATTTACGTATTATACTTGATTACTACATGAATATGTGGATTTCATGTACACGCGAGCCCAACGGACATTAATTGCCGGTCACATGGAACGTAATTATATCCGCGATGGAAAGTAGTATGATGTGCGTGTTCACAGGAGCCTTACGTGGTATACAGTCGGATTGAAATATTTGTCGATATTCTATTACACGATCGAAGCATTGGCTATTGCGCACTGATATCGGATCAATAATATTGGTAACTGATCAAGCCTCGTTTATCAAGTTGATAAAAAGCTTTTTTTTAACGTTAATTTTCACAGTGAGAGAAAAGTGTATGGTATTTACAAAAAACACCAATGGTAAATGGGGGAATAGTAAAATTCCCTATAGTTTATTGTCACCGTAATTATAATACCGTACGTTAAGTTTTATTCCGATGAAACTTTTACTATTCTATTCAAGTTTGTAATATTCATATGGTTCACATTAACATTAGTCGAGTATAATTTGTTACAGGATCTTACGAAAAGTGACAATACGAAAGAAATTATGGTAATCATTACTTATAGCGAAGACGTAAATCGTTTTCAGATCGTGTCAATAAATTAGACATATAGCAGTACCACTCCATGATCGATATAGATATGTACGCGTATCAGTTTATCAGTTTTCAAAATTCGAAATGATGAAAACTATTGCGATCCGCTAAAAACTCATTTGAGCAGTGAGATATATGATCGAAAAGAAGATTTGTGCAAAATTTCACCGATATCGGAGGTAACAGCTATTCGGAAGTACAGCCGGAATTAATTTCGTCTGTTAGCCAAATTTACAATTAAAATAACGCGGGTACTCGATAGCATTGTGACAGCGTGCGTAGTATAGGCAGAGAATGGTAAGTTGTAGATTCGATTCCATGTTTAAGAGAAATATTTTCTTCGAAAGAAATCATTTCCGGAGGTCAGGGAATCATTATAGACGTTGAAATCATTATAGACATCGTCGTAAATCACAACCAACATTTCTATCAATATATATATATATATATACACTATTCCAAAGAATTAAAGGAACAGTACATTTCTTCCCTTTTTTTAAGTGTTTTTTTGAAGGGCTGTATCATTGTGAAAAATGATCGTATCGTATCGTATAATAATAGTAAAAACGAGCATAGCAATAATGAACATCGCAACAACAGCAATAATAATAATCAATTATTCTAGAGTGTAAAAGCGACGAGAATTTGAACTGCATTTCGAGCGGAGCCAACGTACTACTCAGATATGGCTACCAGACAATAAATTTCGGATAGACGTACTAGTAATGATTTTACTGACGATTTCAATTAATTATATCGGATATTTAGGAATGAATAGACAAAGGTCTCTGGAATCAAAGTACTGATGAAGAAAATCCGACGAAATAATTGCGTCAAAATTTTATTGTACAATTGACGAGTAATGTAAAACATTTAATACGACATATCTACGTATCCGTGTACACTTCAAGGAGAAGAAGAATACATTTATTCGATGCACCAATGTATAAAATATGTATAAAATTTACAAGCTATAATCCAACAAGTGATATTTTAAAAAATCGCAAATTTTATTTCCAATAGCAACGGGCTTTCAAACGATTTATAATTTTAATAAACCGGCAGCTTTCGGCTTCTGTGCCGAAGCGCGATATAACCGGCCAAATGAGCGGCGATGAAGATCGCGACGAGACCGATCAAATCGGTCGCATAATTACCCGGCTCGTAGCCGTATTTTTCCAGAACACCCGCACCCGTTGACACGCAAGGTTCCTCGGGATCTTCCGGGCATGCTAGAAAAATATGCGCTTTGAATTGTTTTTTTTTCTCATTTAAAATGGAATTTGAGTTTCCATAATAATTTCATACAAATTTCCAAGGACCATAATAATTGTATCATAGCTTTGTCATATCCGTGCGTCTGACGGCAATGTGCCTCCCCCTCCCGTCTTTTCGTGTACCGCTTTAATAAAAAAAAATCGAAATAGTTTCCGAAAATAGCATTTAGCGAGGACTTTCAAGTGAAAGTAAGTCAATATTGATGTGTCTACATCGCTGCTTTGGTGGTGATTCTTAGGATGGAATAACTGTCAAACTGTTTATGTTTTATTTTATGAATTTTTTACACGTGTTTATTAATCCTGAAAGAATATGTCCAAATTTTTTTTTTTTAATCTTCAATTATTGTCATGTACTTTTGTACCTTTGTTTACAACGGTGCGCGAAAAACGCCCCCAATTGGCGACCACCCGTGCAGAAATTGTCGTAGGGATCCAATTGAATTCCCATTTATATCTAAAGTAAATAAACTATAAACTATTAACTAAAATCAACTATAAACAAAAACCTCACGCTCGTACATTGGATTCTAATCGGAATTCCCCATTGGAATCCAATGTACGAATTCAAATTGAATGCTAAAGTATTCCCACATTATCGAACAGAATGCGATACGATACTTGAGATGGAACCCTCTGCATTCTGTATACTGAATTTTCCAGATAAAATATATAAATATACAAAATAAGTGGATCTTAAAAAAGTATAAACCGTTATAAAAGTATATCTTAAAAATCGAATTGAATCACATCACTAAAGATCCACTGTAATTATCGTTTGTCATTTGTTTAATGTACACGCTCGCGAAGCGGGCAGGTTATGTTTCGACACGACGAGTTTTTTCTCGTGACTTTTCATATATTTTCGATTCAATCTTAGTTAGAATTCTCAAACGATGTTCATCGGGGAATAGTGCAGAATCCAATTGGATCCCAGTGAGGACTCCCTATGGCGGTGTCCCTAACAAATCCCTATAGCGATGTGGGTGCATCTTGAGAGTCCCCAACAAATTTGTCCATGGGACCGCGAAAGGATAATTTTTTTTGGAGAACCAACAAATACCGATTAAGAATTGCAAATAAAAATTTATCGAACCAAGAAAATCGGAAAATAGCGCGAAATCCATTTGGATTCCGATATGGACTCCCTACGTGCGGTGTCCCTATTAAATTTCTATAGATATGTGATAGGATCTGGGGGGACTCCCCAAAAAAGTTCTACACGGGCAGCGTTCTGGACGTTGTATTGATGTGAAATAAAACAAAACATATTTTTAGTCTGTATCAGTGTTGTGATGTTTGGTAAAACATCACAACAAAACATGGCAAAAAAAATGTATAAAATGACGGCATGGTAAACTTTGTCTATTAATTTTTACTATTTTTTTGAACAATCTACGAGTTATATTTTTAAAAAAAATTATTTCCCAATCGGCAACTCGGTTATCGAGATATCGTGGTTGCCGATTTGAAAAACATAATTTTGAGAAAAATACGTTTAAAATTTGAAAGAAACGTTCTTTTCAAATTTCTAAACAACGATACTGCCTTAATACAGTTACTGTGAAATAATAAAAGAAAAATACGCATACACAGCCAAAAAGAAAATTTAATTTAAATGGGATCTATTTGAATCAAATGGTTTTTTTCCTTGTCTCGCGGCCTACTACGACCCTATTTGTTTCAAATATATTTTTTAATTTGTTCAAGCTATTCTTTTTAAATATTAAATATATTCAAATTAAATAAATAAAGATTACATTCAAATTGTATAAATAAAAATAAAACACGATACATCGCACGAATACAAGAAAGGAATATAGCTTCATGAAACAAATGTGCGATGAAAAAAAGTTAAATTATTTTTCTTTTTTTTCACCAACAAGGCTGTTATTTGATAAAAAGAAAGGTATCGTCGTGCTTTTTATTAACAGGCCAGACTATTTATGTAAAGAAAGACTAACCATTTTCCTCAACTGCAGAATATTACAATAGTCTTCTAATGAAAACAAAGCCATGAGATTTTTGAGAGACTGAATCGTGCATCATTTTTTCGTCTGTCTCGTTTGTCTTATACTACCAGATGAAACCAAATCACAGATTTATTAGGAATAAATAAAATATTTAGTTATTAAACGATATTAAATAGATCTTGATTTAAATAAATAAATATATTTAAAATAAATAATTTTAACAATGGATTGCAATAGGAAAAATTTGATTTCACGAAAAATCTAATTGATTCAAATTTTTAAAAATCAAATAGGCGCATCTAGTTAATATCAAAAGAATTTCTCTGTCAGTATACGTGTTGAATAACGACAATTATCAGTGGTTGTAAAATAACTTTGATTGATACTCAACATATTAATGCGCAAACTCTTCCAGAGTAATTAATATCTAATTCAATATTTATTTTCACGTGCGTAGCAAATGTTTTTTTTTTAAATTGTATTATTGTTTAACGGCACTGACCTATGCGATCGTATTCTCTCCATTGAATGAGCGATACAGCCTCCGTGCTGTAGTAAAAGTGAGATAGGTACTTGAGCCAGTATATTCGTGCCGGCAAATCACTGCTCAATGAGAAATTTATATAATTTATTACTGTATCATTCGGTCCGAAAATCCAGTTAAAATAAATGCTTATCGTAAAATTGTGATTTATCGTGCGAGCATTAATTACCGTAGATGCAGATAAATCCCGCTGAACATTAGCGCGAGGAAGTCAAGGGGAACGGCCAGAAGCGAGGCAGTGTCCATAGACTCGAAACCCGCTGACATGAGACAACCTAAGTGCGAAAATTAGGATCGGCATTATTTAGAAAAATATACGTTTGTGAACAAATAGGAATCCATGTATGATCGAAAGAACTAACCGACAGCAGTTGCCACAGCTGCACTGAGAATGACTGGAACACTTAAAAATAAAAAACCCACGAATCCACCCTTCATCCCGACGATAGTAAAAATAAGCGCCGTATATAGAAAGGGTTGAATAATTGCACCTGGAATCTGCGGAATAAAGGAATTACAGTGCAATTATCGAAACAGAGTTATACGTAAGTATGGGTAGTTTTTCTTTTAGACCAAGTTGCACAAGACAATTTTTTTTAACTCTACAACAGTCTAAGTATACTCTTTATTCGTCGAAAATATTTTGGGGCTCAGGTATTTGTGACTCGACAAAAATGTATGAATTGGAGACATTTTCAAAATTTTATAAATTATACAATATCGGTAAAATGAAAAAAAATCTTTACATTAGATGCAATAGTTGATTCACTTAAATAATTACGATTTCTATTGGCATCTTACGTCTTTTTTTAGAAGGTCCGTTCGAAAAAATATTTTTCACATAGCGCTTGTCTGTCTATTCTCCAGAATAGAAAAAAAATATAGAGAAAACACGGAAAGAATCAGCAAAATCGACGAATTCGTACATATGATGAACGAAATTCTCTTCCGATTATTTAAACAAATATTTTGTTTAGACTATTTGTTATGAAGTTTCGGCATTATTGTGCAATATGAAGCTTCGTAATAGTTTCGATGTCAGAATTTTTCCAGACAATTGTTTATTTAAATACTTACGATCTTTCTGGGCAACCTCTCGCTTTTTTAAAATCCGTTTTCGATTTTGTTAAAGATTGTATTTGTAAAGTCGTTCTTTCAGTAAAAATATAAAAAATAAACACTTGTTTATCCATTATTCAGAAGTTGCAAAAAAACTAAAGAGGAAACTGAAAAAAATCTGAATAATCCACGAATTCATTGCATATGATGGACGTTCTTTTTCTTCTGATTATTTGAACAATGATTCGTTAATAAGTGTTTGGCATTAGGATCATTCAACATCAAGGTCCATAATAACTTCAATGGTTCAATTTTTTCACACACTTGACGAATCACGAAGTACTGAATTCTTATCAAATCGAACGTTTGGCTGAGAATGTTCGTGAGGAGAAATCGTTCAAAGTATCCTCGTAAGAACGATAAACTCGTTTTTTAATTTTCTTGAAAAGCTTTAATATTTTTGTTGGCACGGGAATGTTTAAATTATTTTACCATAACTAAGACTTTGCTGACGTAATACGGAGCCGGGCTGTAAAGACCGCCAGCAATGTCTCTCAGTAGCAAAGGTAATTCTTTGGGAAACGTGTAAAATACACTGTAATTGAATGTGAATACAGTTTCGGTGACTACTAGATACATCAATCCCTGCATATTTTGTATTCCTCGCTGATCGATATTTTCCGTCACCGATATGTACGGAACTGCCAAAAGCAAGCCTATAAACTGTCGAAAAGAGAAAAAAAGAAAAACAATTAAACAAATACAAATAAAAATAAACCAACAATAAATAGATTTTTACGAACCATGTACAAGATGAAT
This sequence comes from Ophion ventricosus, assembly GCA_963932345.1. Lineage (NCBI taxonomy): Eukaryota > Metazoa > Arthropoda > Insecta > Hymenoptera > Ichneumonidae > Ophion > Ophion ventricosus. Next base: position 16,379,141 of record OZ010714.1, read on the forward strand.
TTGAAGAGAATAGTACTTCTATTTCTCTTATAATCGATGTAATTTCGCCAGGTCAGCCACTCGAGTTGTGTATAAGAGTGAATTTTTTTGAACTCGTTTATCGATAACTTCGCAGGAGTGGTCGAAAAAATTGGATGTAGCGAAGAATCGTTCGAAATTCCATCGCATAAAGTTTCCAGCATATTTCTTATAGATTCACCGTATTTGGACTTTTGAAATTGATCGCATATGTATTTCGTCTGAGAAAAGATCAAAGAACACAATTAAAGGTCAAGAAGGTATGATATATTTTCAAAATCAGCCGATACCAACAATATTTTTTGCTGCTTACTTTCGCTAGGCATTCGGCCTCTCTGTCACGAGTCACTGACAATTGAGAAACGTAAAATTCGGCGCTGTTGAAGCTCGCAGGGCAATGAAGAGCAAGGCTAAATTTTTTAAATAATATTCCAAATAAATTAATTGTGTACGGAATTGGAGGGAAATTTATTCATTCAGTCTCAAGTTAAAAAATAATTCATAAATTATTTATTTCGCACGATTTATTACGTGAAGAGCACACCTGTCGAAAAATTTCCTCGCGTTTGACGAGGTGCCTTGAAAAGCAACCCTGCCAGCCGACAGTAAGAGAATTTCGTGAAAAAGATCGAGGAGACCGGAAGCAGGCTGATGTATCGAGCAAATTACGACTCTACCACGAGCTGCGACTTCCCTCAAAGTTCTTACGACGATCATTGCTGAATAGCTGTCCAATCCCGTCGTCGGCTCGTCGCAAAAGAGCACACTTGGCTCAGTCAATAGCTGGAATTCGTTTTTTTTTGCATAAAAAACTGCATAATTGACAATTGATAAGGAAAATTAGATTTCAAATATTAGGCACAATTCTAATTTATTATTTATGTTTATTGAGCCCGCATGAAATCCGTTTCTAAATTGATATGCCGTTTAGCATCGAAATGAATTTTGTGATGTGGCTTTGAGATTTGCTGTGTTCGTGCATGAATAAATGAATAAATAAATAGGTAAACAAGTGAATACGCGACTGAGCAAATATGGAAGTGGATAAGTAAAAGTGACCACTATCAATAGTATCATTATTATTACCTGAACTGCTAAGGATACTCTTCGCCTTTCGCCACCCGAAAGTCCGGATAATTTAGAATTTTTACATTGATCCAAACCCAAATCTCTCAAGAGAATAGCGATTCTCTGAGTCCTGAACGCAGCTTTGAATCGTCGATCCATTTTCATTCGCGCCTTGTGGAGAATTGGAAATTTAAAATCAGAATTATGCGATGTAATGAACGTTTTAAGGGGGGAGATCCTTTTATAACGTAAAGAAGAGCTTATGGCCGAAAGTGAACTCCACGAGGTAGCATCGCAGATTAATCGGTAGGTCATTAAGTCACATTATTTTTGAGTCTTGAAACTTTAAACGTGTTTTCCTGAAAATTACTTTTTCATGAACCTCGTACGAGATAACGCGGAAACTATCTACTCGATCATTCTCAAATTTTGTACACATTTTCATAACATAATTACGGTTTATGGGAACCTAAAGTTGTTTCAAAATCATCTTAACAAACTACTTCATCATTAACAATGACTGCAGTGAAAATTTCATAAAGAATATAACATTTCTACAAACACGTACTATGTTTCAGATTTTCACTTTTCTTGGAATATTTAGGTTCACATAGAGTATGTGGATCTTAGAAATCTAAAATTTCTTAACTCCGATGTTTCAGATTAATGCACCAAACGTTAGGCTGTACGCCGCGGGACAACTCAGGCATCGACCGTTTCTGAAGCAAGTGCCGTACACCTGGCATTTCTAAACATAAAAAAAAAATTGTAAAAATAATAGATACTAATAGATACTAATGTATATAATAATACGTACATAAAAGTTCAATCATGTAGAATAAATAGTTTCGACAAAAAAAAATCTTGAAAATTCGCTTATTTTCGGCTGCCTAAAGGGATCTCCCCCCTCAATTATTCAATCGGCGCCGTTACAACTCGCATGACAGTTCAGTCTTCGTAATGAAACCTGCATATGATCGGTGTCGTTAAGTGCTGTGGTTAGTGGATGGTTTCTGAAAGTTTGTACCTATACGTACTAGTATTTGATTATTATCATTAATTTTTTTCCAAGTTTCTATTGTTTCTTCGATTTTTAAAACTGTAATAAATCTTTGCCACTCGTCTTAATAATCACCATAAATTCCATGTGTTCTCGTACTATCAAGGACTCAACCGCAAGATCCATTTGCGGGACGAATCCGGATATTCTGGACATGACTTTCCGATCTACGAGTTCTCCGTTCAACAAAACATCGCCGGTTGCATCCCCTGCGTTATCAATTCATTTTTCATCGTACTCGTTAATTGTCGATAATACGTTTGTCAATGTATTTGCCACGACAAATTTGTGGTTCGTCTTGCCAAGTTTGTTACAAAAGAATTGGGAAATTAGACGTATTTCAAACTGCATCCGGTAAGTTTACATATTCACGCTCCAAATCCGTGTGTGTTGTTTTAACACAGCTACATTTGTTTGTTACCTTGTGGTAACTTTTTACACATTTTCGAGTGTGTAATTTCGGGATTCTTTTTATGCGCTTTGTATTACATCCCGAGTCAAAATTTTCGAGCTGCCTTCAACCCGCAAAATCAAGGCCTCCTTCCCCGAGCAGGGATCGGCGATAGCGGATTATCAGGTATGTTACCTAAACGAGGGTACAATGTTTGGAATACTAATACGTTAGGGCCTCCGATGAACCTCCCGAACGGCATAAACTGGGCATTGTCACTCAAAGGAGGCTAATGCAGAGTGCAACTGAACCTGCGAAATCCCAATAAGTGGGCCTACTTCAAACGCTCCCGCAGAACCTATACTGGCGTTAATCAATTAAATTTTCAATCAGTTCATTAATTGACTAAAAAATTAATTGGTATTAACTATTAGTTGCATGTTGCAATTAATTTATTTGGATTAATCTATGTTAGTTGTAATTCTCAATTAAAACAATTGCAATTAACTTTCTTAATTGTTCTAAGAAACAATTAAAACTAACAATTAACCTATTTAACTTTACAGATATCAGATACGACGCGTTTGTTTGGGTTTTATAGGCTTACGCAGCACCCTCTACAATAATGAGTTTTAATTGTTAGCTTGTAATCAAATACACCAAAAAGATTGAAAATGTATTATTTTCTAATTATGGAAAGTCACGATTCCAATTGATTAATTGTTAATTGCGACTACAGCAATTAACAATTAATTAATTGTTAATCGTGAGTTTTCACGATTACAATTAATTAATTGTTAATTGTTATAGTCGTGATTAACAATGAATTAATTGTTAATCTCTAGTTACCCTATTAATTAAATTTTGCCCAACACTACCCTATGGATCCTCCATTCAGCGGAAACGTATTTATTTCGTCATTGAATGGGTTACTGTTCAGGCCACAATGAAGTGTTGATGGAGGAGATATTGAATTTGGGCTCAAAACAGGATAGGTGGGGTCGAGGCAACGGACTTGAGATCGAAAGCAGGTTAAGGAGGACTATGGTCCGCACGTTTTACTGAAACTGGGGGTCAAAGGAAGGTTTAGGAGGACTAACAGAGCCTTCACTGGACCAAATGGAGGCCTCTTCATGGCACTCAACTCGACAAATGGGGTTGGTAGATTCAACGGAGGCTGGCGGGTTGTGCATTACAAAAGAAATGGGTACTGCGAATGTTCAGCGGATTTTCAGTACGTTGTATGAGTATTTGAAAAAACTGGTTGAATGAGTTTGAAAAAAAAATGATTTTTTGTGTTATTTGAGGTACACAAACCTTTTATTCGTTGACTTATCGTCGCTAGTAAGGTCGTTTTTCCGCAGCCACTGTAAAGAATACGATGATTCTTTCGTAAAGACTTATTCAGTTTTAATGACGCGAAGGACGCGTCCTGCCAAAATATTTAAGCACAGGGTTAACTCTGACTGAGATTAATATATGTTATATCCGCCGTGACATTAATCCATAAAACCCAATTAACCTTTCGTGGCCACCCTGGGTAGAATCGACCCGTCGATCAATTTTTGGCGTAAATATATCATAGTTCCCGGCTTCGAATGGGACTGTATTCGCCATCTTACCTGAAGTTTGAAGTATCCTCATACCATTAAATTTACCCTCTTCACATGTTGGAATAAATACCTTTTTTTGGAAAGCGCACCATGCTACTATTTTTTCCCAAAAGTAGCATATCTAAGGAGTATCACGTACAAATTTTAGGTAAAAATGTTGAAACTTCACGGAACTATGATTTTTTTTAGCGAAAATTGTCTTTTTTGCGTTTTCGCCTCTTTATGAATTTTTTTTAACATATCGCCATTTTATTTCTTTTAAATAAATTTTTCGTACATCATCTAGAAAGTTCAAAGCATGTTTGGTCATTTTTTGAACCACTTCGGACGGATAGTTTGGTCACAAGACTTTTTTGAAAACTGACTGGCTAGAATCGACCCAAGTGTGACCACCGCGATTGAATTTGGATGTGTGACCACGAAGGGTTAAAAAAAAAAGTTTTTCCACGTGGCGACATTACCTTGGTCCCAAAATTGCCATCAGAGTTCCCGACTGCACGATACCACTGACTGCAATACGTAACGTTTAACACCAATTATTCACAGGCCAATAACGCGATCGATATACATGCATCGTAAAGTCAATTCTTCTTGCAGCTCTCAGTTGCAATATTATTAGACGTATATTAACCTCCGTGCAGTAGTTGAATATATTCGACTTGTCGGTCGCGTAAAAAACCCATGAGATATCCACTGCTTTTCTTTCGCTTCACGGTGTGGGAAATATTTTTCCACGCGAGTACGAGATGACTCTGCGGAGCTGTGACACGCGAGGGATCTCTTCCATCGAATACCAGCCTCGATTCCGATATCATCTTCGAATTCAATAAATGCAACTATCGTCAGTGAATCAACTTGAATTGATCGGAGTTACGTTTTTACGGTTGGCAACATCGACCTAGCTTTTTTCTCTCAAGAAAAAACCATCACGAAAGCCCGGATTGCGTGAGCGCATAAGCCTTTTTTTCTTTTAGTAATACGCGCGTTTGTCATAATACAGTTGATTATAAACGTATTATTGGTAATTTTGTACATAATTTATCAGTTGTACATCGATAAATAAATACTATAAAATTGAAATAATTTTATGTTACAGTATTGCATAGAGAAGTACGGCAACGTCGCAATTCTCCACCTCACTGTCTCCTCCTATTTCTCTCTCGTACTCATGATACCGAGCTCATCGTGGGTAGTCGCGTGATGTGAACTTGCTATTGTATAGAATTTTTTTTATTTTCTTTAAGAGTTTACAGAATATCTTAAAGTTGTATGTTTACTCTGCAAAACAAATTTACTTTTTTATACTGCTGGGAAATAAATGACTGGTTTCATTAATCGATTAAATTTGTTATTTTATTACATTGGATCCAATTGTTCTACCTATACGTCAATCACAAACGAATTTAAGGTTAGGTAGCTGATGATTTAATTCTCGCGCATGCGCTTTTGCGCTATACCGAATACCTTGTTTCTACGACGCTGTCGAATGTTCACACGGTCGCGAAACCTCGCTAAATCGTCAAACCAAAACTTTTGAATTGTATTTTGAATTCTTATGACCTAATCAGCGTTACTATAGTTTTCTGTCGGTATATTTTGCGTAAGTGCAAAAATATCACTTGATACAAGTATTTTCAGGGTGACTCTTCCATAAGCCGTGTAGAAGTTATCATAAAGACCCAATTGGATTCCCATACTTGTTCCTGCTTCCTGATAAGAATCCAATAGACCATCGCATTGGATCCCCACACTACAACGTCACGCTCGTACATTGGATTCTAATGGGGATTCCCCATTGTAATCCAATGTAGGAATCCAATTTGAATCCCAAAGGATTCTCACATCATCGAACAGAATCCGATACCATTCTTGATGGATCCCATCGCATTCTATACGTTGAATTTTTCTAAGCAAAATATGCAGATATACAAAATGAGTGGATCTTGAGAAGGTATAAATCTTATCTAAAAAAAAAGTATAAATCGCTTAAAACAATGTATCTTAAAAATTGATTTGAATCACGTTACTGGAAATCCACTTTAATTGTTATTTATTTGACTGCACTTTGGCATAATATCAGCACAGACACGTACACGCTCACGGAGCGTGCTGTTGATGTTTCAACTCGCCAAGTTTTTTCTCGTAACTTTTCAGATATATTCAATTTGAACGTGGTAAGAATTTTGAAAAGCCCTTAATTGAGGAACATTGCAGAATTTCATTGGATCCCAAACAGAACTTCCTATGTGCGATGTCCCTAACAAATCCCTATAGCGATGTGGTTGCATCTTGGGACTTCCCAATAAATTTGTGCACGGGATCACGAAAGGATTTTTTTTTATGGCAGATCCAACAAATTCCGATTGAGAATTGCAAATAAAAAAATTCTCAAACGACGTCAGTCGGGAAATAGCACGGAATCCAATTGGATTCCAATGTGGACTACGAACATGCAGCCTTCGAATGCATATAAGGGTATGGTAGGATGTGGGGACTATCCCAACAAATTTCTGCACGGGTTGTGTTAAAAATCCAAAGTTCAACAATTTTTATCTCTCTTATTTAGTCGTTGACCTTATTTGACACTTTGCATACGTGAATATAGGTACTTTATCTACGATATACTGGAAAATTATTTTTTTCTGGAGGTGAGACGTTCGTGGCGAAGTCTCCTTAAATGTTATTGAATCTTCGGGGAATGACGCTTAACCTTTTAAGGACGGGGCTGGTCGATATATCGACCAGCAGTTAGGCTTGGGACTCCAATTGAGAAATTCATCAATTTTATTGATATCTTTCATGTAAAAATAAGTCGATTTTAATGGAAATTTCCCCGGCCTTAAAAGGTTAATATTTTGTCGTATTTTGCGATAAAAACCAAATTGTTATAAAAAAAAAGTGATGTCCAGTTGGCAATGGATAAGGAAGGGTGTAAGCTCGATTAGAAAGGAAAAAAATACTGACGATGGATGCACAAAATATATGGTAAAGGGAGCAAGAGGGAGAGAGAGAGAGATAAAGATCGAAGATGACGTCTCACCGAAAGATTTATTTTCTATACCGAACCGCAATGGCAAACAGGGTGTTTATATAATATTACAAGTCCGTCGGACCGAAACCTTTCATCATACGTTTTAATCTTTCTGAAACAGCTATGCAAATAAATTCAGGGGGTATGGAAAATGTGAGAATATTTATTTAAGCCCGAGATTTATCTCGAACGAAGAATTGCTTTCGTTGACAAAGGATCGTAATTTATGAAAGTTAAATTTCATGGTCGTTCGCGTGAAAGAAAAAAAGATCCGTACTTGTTCGCATCAATCGACTCCTGTGTGGGCAGTGTAACAAGGCATTTTTTTTCTACGTGCAACGAAGATTAATATTCATGGAATGAAAAAATGCGATAAAATGCGATATTTGAGATCGCATTAACGGTAAATACAGCTTCTGCAATAAAAGTTCGTTTAACTTACCTCGACTTTGGCGTTTCGTCTCGTTTGTTGCTGTGAGACTCGGATATTCACTGCACGCAAAATAATCGTGCTACAATTATCCGAAATTAATGAAAACGATTTAAATGAAAAATGTTGCTTCTTAAAATTTTTTAAATAAAAACATTCCGTGATTATTCGTCAATTGAATCCATGTGAATTCGTGAATTAAATTATGTCCCAAAGATTGTTTTTTTTTTGCTACTTAATGAAAATTAAAGAAACAACATTGGTCGAGTAACTTTTGCAAACACTCGGTTTGAGAGAGAATATATATTTTTTTTATTCCATATAAGGCACCGTATTCTTGTACAGAAGACGTTCAGGCAAGTATAAATTCAATAAATTTAGACCCGAGCAATGATGCGGTTGGAAGAACAATGAGCAAAAAAACTTGCGTTGGACTCGTATGTCACGTGGCCGCGAACCCTGGAAAAATGACCGAGGGATCCAGTCGTTACGGTTACTTCGGGGTGACTGAATAGAAGCCGCATATAACGCTTTTGCACCACGCTCACTCGACACACGTACTTTCGTATAAAGTTCCAACTTGCTGTGGGGGAAGACTCTTCGTTCCTGATACTACGAGTTAGTTGTGTAACGCGTCGGGTACTTTGTTACGTGTAGTTATTCTACGGGAGAACTCGAACGCTTCAATCACAATTGCACGAAGAACTGAACATTTCGCGAAAATGCGCAGGCAGTCCTCATACTTGCGGCATGTGAGGTTATCAAAATATGTGACGTAAATCAAAACGACGTAAGTCGAAAAAAAATTTTTTTCGTATATTTCCATATGAAATAAAGGCTTAAGGTTCTCCATCGACTTTTAATATAATTGATAAAACTGCATTTTATATCATATAATCATGTTTTATTATAAAGAATAAGTATACGTAGATGTATATTTATTACCAATTTGGTAATTACGTATTTTCGGTATTACGCACTTAATTATTACATGTATATGTAATTGGCGTATTATTCAAAATTTTAAAAAATCCAAGAAGCACAACAAAAACTAAACTTTTGTTTTGACAAATGTAACAATTCGAGTATGTTTCGCTTCTTTTTTCTTGTTTTCATACGTATATTGATAATACTTATAGGCAGAAATAATTTTGTTATTAAGGCCTTAGGCCACTCTAGGATGTTTCAAAAATCGATGTTTTTTTTGTTGTTAAAAATGTACCGTAGTACCTATAAAATTATATTCCAAAAGATGATGGGTGTGAAAAATATCTAAGTACTCGATTTTTAAATTCTAGTGCAAACCCTCTTGATTCGTGTCGCGACTTTCTACTAACTTTAAAGAAACATGTCTAATTCTGACCTATTACCAGAGATGGGCATACCTAAATTACAATGTGATTAAATTATTAACCTTGGATATATGTTTGAGTTACAGCAAGAAACCGATTTTCTAGGGTTAAGAATTTCACTTATCTGCTATGATTGTTCTGATTCCACAGTAGCTGATATCGCAGTAAAAAGAAAGGGACGAGAGTGGGGGGCCCCACTCCCGCCCCTCTTTAAAAAATAATTTTCGCTACTTATACTATCAGAATGGTTTTCTATTACAGTACTATATGTCAGTAAATAACATATATGAACATATCTTAATATCTATATTATTAATAAATTTGGCAATAGAAACAATTATATTAGAGCACATTGTGCTAAGGATTCGATACAGTAAGGTGGATTCATCTTTTTTCAGGGCAGAATGCTACCCTGCCGGTAAGTAACATGTGGGCTTTCACGTGACGGTTGCCGCAGCATCTGGCGGTTGTGTGTGGCGCCTCGTAGCCAAAAACTACAAACTGTACATCACCGTCGGGAACGCGTCGGAGTTTCGCCGCGTGTAATACATTCGGATCCACACACGGAAACATTTCGATGCCTTTTCTACAAGACTGCACTGGGGATAACAGTTTGCGAAAAAAAAAAATGCTTAGAACTTTATTTGCATAAGACAATGAGTGTAAGAGTATTCGGTAATAAAAAAAAAATGTTCACATGAATCCATTCGTATTGTGACAAATAGTTATCCGGCCGATGTAGTTTTTTTTTAATATAGCGTTTCGTAAGCATGTGGTGATAAATTCGTGACTGAAGATTTCTCGAAGTATGGAAGCGACTTTCAAATGTATATTGGAGCAAAAGAATATCAACAAAATGAAATCTACGTATTTTCTTTTATTCGTCACTTGAATTCTCGCATTCTCTCAAGGTACGAACATTTCATCGTTTTCATTAACACCGATTGATAAGCTAGAAATCTCGAGTTCGGGACACTCGACGCCGTTGGAGGGAGCGATTGATTCACGGAATCACCGTACGAGAGTGCGCGGCGCTAGCGGCGAGACTCCAAGTCCGATGCAATTGCGAACGGAACGCATGTACCAAAATATTCCATTCCGCTCGGAAATATCTGCGAAAAACGATCGGTAACCTATCTTGTTACCCCGAAGGCGAGAGATCACGCCTCGAAAAGTCCTCGCCAAGTTTAACGATATTTCGTAGCTTCGAAATGATCACATGAGCCCTCTCAGACGCGCGATCACGCAAAAGCAATATCGCCCTTTCCTGTGAAATCGCAATTATCTTCTCAACTTTCCCGTGAAATATCTCAAAAAAAAAAACGTCGATCGATAACCCTTCCATTTTGTTCTGCCATACGTCAAATCTCGCGACTCTCCGAAGATAACGAAACAAAAAAATCGCGGGAACCCGTTCAAACGTCAGAATCGCCATAATAATCGAAGCGCGTCGCGATGAGGCGAGTTCGTACAACTTAAAATATCGAGCGAACGGCGAGCGAGGAGCGTTTAGTCTCGTTTCAAAATGGCCGTTGGTTAGTCGGACTTTAGACACGCGCTATTAGGAAATATCCTCGATCGCGACGTCTCCTTCGCACTTCTCAAACAACTCGACAATTTTAACGTGACGCGATTACGGTTTTATTCTACGTTCTTTTAATTGCGCAAGTCTCGATCGTTGTTGTTGTTGGTGCATAAAAAAGCGAGCAGTGTCATCGTCGTCGAGTGTTATGCGAGCCGTAGACTGTCACCTGCTTTATTACAGTCTTTTCAACTCTCACTCTACCACCGCGCCCGCAATACATTCTCGTACGATTTTTCTTGGTTAATAAATCTCAAACGACGATCACGACTGCACACTTCGCGTGCGGACTACGATGCATCACGTCCAGGTGTAACCTCCTCGCTCTCACATTACGGACTCCCGCGAAAATGTATAAACTCATTTGTCTGTATATATACACACACAAGTCCTTTGACTATAGTTGGAGGATTTAACGGAGCTCGCTGACGTCTGGCCGAGGCGCTTCGACGCTCGATGTTGGTACGCGTGCATATATAGATATACAATGCGTAGATCCACTGTGTGTATATATATATATATATATATATGTATGTGTGTGTGTGTGTGTGTATATACAGGGTGGATCAATAACTATTAGCACCTTGGATATCTTCGAAACTATAAGGTTCACAGAAATATTTGCTGAAATGAAATTGCACAGTACGAAAGGGGCCATCCGATAGCGATAATAGTTTTTTTGCAGGTGGAGGTACTTCGGACATTTGAAGGTCAACTCCATTTTTTTAAATGGATCGGTATGTTTTTTTTTCTGTATCATGAAAAAGGAGCTTAAAACGAGTTCTCGACCTATAACATAAGGTCATTGAAGGTCATAGAAAGTACAGGAAGGCGATAATACGAAAAAATAATACTCAAAATGACGCAAGAAATGTTAAAAGGTTTTTGCCCTTACGAAATTTTGTTGGCATTCGCCATAAATAAGAAGCACATCGACTTGCTCTTCAAACGGATACATTGTACTCTATTGACCGATTTATCGATACTAATCTTATCATGTTTATCTTATCCTGCAAACTTATTAAAGTGTCCTTGAAACAATGTTTATTTTCAGTGAAGTAAACCGTAAGTATTATCGCCTTTCTGTACTTTCTGTACCTGTCTAAGAAATGTGTAAACGTACATAATAACGTACGCATTGATATTGATGGTCGTTATTTCGAAAACTTACTATAAACGTAGTAATTTTATTGACTACCGAAACTGTAAGTATTATCGCCTTTTTGTACTTTTTATGACCTTCAATGACCTTATGTTATAGGTCGTTGAACTCGTTTTAAGCTCCTCTATCATGATACAGAAAAAAAAACATACCGATCCATTAAAAAAATTGGAGTTGACCTTCAAATGTCCGAAACTATTATCGCTATCGGATGGCCCCTTTCGTTTTGTGCAATTTCATTTCAGCAAATATTTCTGTGAATCTTATAGTTTCGAAGATATCCAAGGTGCCAATAGTGATTGATCCACCCTGTATATATATATATATATATGTGTGTGTACACACACACATTTATACGCATACACTTGTACACAGAGTAGGGGCTTGGGTAGGTTTTTCAATGCAAATGCAAACACGACGCTGTCTGCTCTTGAATTAGAAAGTTCAGCAGTCGGGTAAACCGACCAGTGAAGGAAGTACGACACTAGGATACCGATGAACTGTAAAATGATAATATGATCGAAACACCTTTTTAAAATTTCTATAGCTAACGAACGATGTTATTCTAATAATGGGAAAAAAACATTCGAAATAATTGCGACAAATAATATTTGAGGAATTAATAAATAAGTAGCGAAATGACTAAATCGCCAGTGAACGAACGCAACAGTAAATAGACGTGTAGAGTAAATAAACGCTGTAAAAACTAAAGATTTATTTATTATTTTTATTAAATGCTAGATTTGGAGATCACTGTGTGTGGCACAAAAATTATATTCTTATACATATGAGTATTATATGTTATTACGATTCATTAAAAAAAAAACTCACAAAACACAAACTTATCGTGACATTCTCATAAAACTACCAAAGTTTGTTTCGACAGAGATACAGAAGTTTTTATTTTGTCAAATTGTAAAAAATCAGTGAAATGATTTTACGAGAACATGTGATGTACATTCTACATTTATTTGATATAATTTATGAAGGTGAAGTTTGCATCGTTGGAATGCAACGATATTTTTTCTTTCATTTTTTTTCATATTTTTATCATTATCTAAACGCTTTTTTTTAAATTGAGGCTGTAAATTTATAATAAGAATACATAAAAACGTTTAAGCGAATTCCACAGGCCAAATCAGCGAAAAAAAAAAATTTGAGCAATCAAAAAGTATTACTTTTCGTTACATTCCAACGATGCAGACTTCAACGTCTTATTCATTTTGCAACTTTCAGAAGATGAGCTAAATTTTTCACTCTGTTTTGAGAATTTTCGGAACAGAGCCCATATGTCTTTTCGCTGAAAAGAGGTTAGAATACAACACCAGTGAAGAAACATGTCTAATTCTGACCTATTACCAGAGATGGGCATACCTAAATTACAATGTAATTAAATTATTAACTATTGATTTTAATGAAAGTAAAAAAATAATCTCATTGAACTGTATTTCATTACATTTTAATTGTAATTATTCAGGACATATTATGAAATCTGTTATAATGTATTTAATAACGAAGTAATCTGATGAAAATGTATTCAAATACTTTGTAATTTAATTACTTTGTTACTAGTTATGATGTAATATAGGAGAAAATATAATTTTATCCTCTAAAGTTGGATAAAAAAAAGTAATAAATTATGTCTCGTTTGAACTACAAAATCAAAATATTGTTTCGCTATTAGTTAACAAACCGGTTTATTTGAATTAACATATAATCGATTAATTTGTAATTAGATTAACTTCCAATTAAATTACATAGTAATTAATTACACTAGGCACTTGTGGTAACTAATTACTTAAGGCCTTAGGCCACTCTAGGATTTTCCAAAAATCGATTAATTTTTTTGTTAAAAATGTACCTTAGTATCTATAAAATTATATTCCAAAAGATGATGGGTGTGAAAAATCTCTAAGTACTCGATTTTCGAATTTTAGCGCAACCCCTCTCGATTCATATCTTGACTTTCTACTAACTTTAAATGCGATTATCTCAAAACTACATTTTTCAAGTCGGCCGGACTCATAACTCAAACAAATTTCAACCGATTCACCTGAAATTTTAACTGTATATTTAGAATTGCATTTTCTGAGGTACTACGTAGGATTTTTTTTGTTATATTGCATAGGTCCTTTTTTATAAACAATTTTCTGACGATTTTCTCATGGCATTTTATACTTTTTGTTTTAGAAATGCGCCATTTTGACAAAAAACAATATATCAAAAAAATCCTTCGTACTTCTATAGCTATTCTTATATATAATCGAAAAAACTTTAGCGTCTCATCATAACTCAAAAATTATAGGAGCTGTTGGTCCTGACCTTCTAGAAATAAAGGAAAAATGCTGCACAGTCGCCATTTTGACATGTATTGCTGTGAAAAAATAATTTTGCATGGTCAATTACGTGTATAATAAAACCCTTATTTTGTACTTCCAATTTACTTTATGGTTTCGTTGAAAAAAAAATCACAAAATATGCCCTTTTTTGGCCTCTAGAGTGGCCTAAGGCCTTAAGTAATCTGTTACAAAGTAATTAAATTAACAATTACAGTAGTAATTGTAATTGTTAATTGTTAATTTAATTACTTTTCACCCATCTCTGCCTATTACTACGAAATTATTTTAAAAATTTGCAAAAAATCAAAGATTGATTCCATCTTAAAATAATAAAATAAACTTAACCTCAATCAAAACGCATACAAACTTTTGTTTTCCCCTTTGCAACACCTACTGTGCACAGTCGTATCGCAACTAAGTTGCGTGGTGTGCAAGTACCACAAACTAGAAAAATTCCGTGTGGCGTCGAAATTTGATATTAAGGGGGTACATCCGAGTAGACGGGGGAAAAAATTGATGAATTTTGGAAATTATTATCTCAAAAACTATTTGTCCGATTTCATCCAAGTTTGTTTTATCCGAAAGTATAAATATTGAGGTATATTGACAATTTTTTAAATAAATATATATTGTTTGGGAGCGCTGTTATTGTGGCCGGTGTAAAACATACGCCGCGTTGACACGGTCTGCGGTCTCCACGATTGCGTGACGTCAGTTGATCTGAAACAAAAATTTCGAACCGATTCTTGAAATGTACTGTATATAGACTTTCGCATCGTAGGATTAAAAATTTTTTTTTTTACAAAATGGCGCCTGATTGAAATTTACATTCATTTTTTAACCTAAATCTCCGACCTTTCTGGCTTGATAAAGAAAAAAAATGAAGTAAAAAAAATCCTATGATGCAAAGGGCTTTGCGTCATTACATTTTAAGAATCTTTTCGAAATTTTGGTTCCGATTAATCGACTGCATGCAGCGACAAAAACACCGTTCCCAGTCCATATATATTTATATAAAATTTTTGTCAATATACCTTAATATTTATACTTTTGAATAGAACAAATTTAGATGAAATCGGACAAATAGTTTTTGAGATAATAATTCCCAAAATTCACCTACTTTTTCCGCCGCATACTCGGACACCTGTTGATTTTTTTGCTAAATTATAGTGATTCGATTTTCTATCGACAATTTGTATTCATTACTTAGTTAAAATATAAATCGGCTTTCGTCCATTCACTGGTCGGTGCATCCTATTCTGTGGATCTGCGAGCACACGTTCGTCTTGTCGAAAAAACATTTGTTGAAACGTTTTGCGTATTTTTTTTAATGACGTTTGCATCGCTCGAACGCAACAAAAATTCTTCTTAATTACTCAAATTTTGTTTCACCGATTTAGGCGGTTAAAATCGCTCAAACGTTTCTACGTATTCTTTTGAGAAATTTAAGACCTCAATCTACAGAAAAAAAAGGCTTTGGATAATGATAAAAAAAAAAGAAATAAAAAACGAGAAAAACATTTTTTTTTGCAATCTATGGATGCAAACTTCAACGATGCTTTTATCGTTGCTTACGAAAGTACGCTACACGTATTTGATCTCTGGAATGTTGACTATCAGCACATCTGGCTGTTTTGAGGACGGATATTAATTTTTTTTTCAACAAATTGTTATTTTCAGGAACGAGACAGTCCCTACATGATGGTCATACAAAAATAGTTATATTTTTCTCGAAATGTATGAATTTTAAGACTGGGCTTACATAATGTTGAGTATTCGAAGAATTGGCTGATATTAGGGTGGTCCTCAGGCGCATTCATTTTTGCACGCTCAATCGAAGTCATTTTTGCCCTTGTGTATTATTTTTTTAGGTACAAAATGTAAGGCAGAAAAACTTGTTAAAATTTTAATCGGTCAGCTTTTTCAACGGGTCTGCATAAACTTGGCTCCCAATAAGAATGAGACATCGTTGTAATGCAACAAAAATGATTATTTTGCAATTGATTAAATTTTCTATGGCTAATTTTCGTTACGAAAATCAATTAATCATTTTTTATGTCGCTTATTTAGAGGTCTATAATTATAATCTGCAAGAAAATTATTTGTAAAATAATAAAAATAAGGCAATAAAAATATAAGAAAGAATTTTCATTGCGTTTCAACGTTGCAAACTTCGAGACCATCAATAAGAGGTCGATTTTAAATATTTTCTTCTCATGGGATTGGGATCTATTCGGAGGTTGGGATTTTATACACAGTTAATACATAATCTTGCCAAGGTTGAGTTTTTTTTCTATTGAAAAATAATGATAAACGACGAAGTTATTATTATTGAAGGCGTTACGTGGGTTTTGAAGCCAAAAAAAGCATATTTTCTCTATTTTTGTTAAATATAATATATAAATTGTTTTATTCAAAATGTTAAACACATAAAAGAGCAACATTTCAACAATATTTTTTTAAAATTTCATAAAAAAATTTGGGGAATTCAGCCGGTGGGATCTGGTTTCCGGAGACCCCTCAAAAAAAAGTTTCCTCGTGGTGGTCAGGATAACTCATGATAGCTTTATCTGAAATTAAAAAACTAAATTTTTTCTGTTAGTAGATAAGTATAGCTCGTGATTGAACGAAGGATTTTTATAAAATTGAAATTTGAATTTTTGGCAGAGTTGTATGCAAAATAGTTCAATTTTTGGTACAATTTATACTACGTATAGCCTTGTAAAATTAGTTGTAATCGAACAGAAACCTTCGTTCAATCACTAGCCAATGCTATTTTGAAAAAGTGTGCAAAATTTCAATAAGATCGGTGCATTAGTTTTTGAGAAATCGTGTCCACCGACTTCAAAAATAGTGTTTTGAGAAAAATGCGTATACCTGCGTCGTTCCCGGTCGGCCTTTCCCAACAGGGGGAATTCCCAAAGGCTCTCTCTCCTAGACTTTTACTCCGATTGACTTAAAACTTTAGGAGAACATTCTAGACATATTGTACTATTAGATAATAAAATTTAAAAAAAAATGAATTTTTTGAAATTTTCAAACCCACGTGACCCCTTAAACAAAAACGGGTTAAAAATGATTAAACCAGACTAAATTTGGGGGTCCTTATCGGCTTTTGTTTTCTGAAAAGACCCTGGATAACAGAATAGCAGTCATTTGAAAAACAAATCCATTTTTTTCGCCCAGTTTTTTTTTTGCTTCGACGGACGAAAATAATATTTCTAAATCAATTTTTGACGAAAAACGCTTCCTGATGGCCCCGCAAATTGAATTTTCTTCCAATTGCGCCAGAGATTCCCGTGAATCGGTTCATCCGTTGAAGCTGTAGAGTGCCCCGCGCGCTGAAAAATTCTGTTTCCAGAAAAACGCATTTAAAGTTTAACGTTGAACTGTAAATGCTCAAATACTTTAGATATGAAAATATCCTTTTGTTCAAGCGTTCTAAACACTTTAAGGATGAAAATTATGTTTAAAAAAATGGAATTTTTCATCGTCATGAATGGTAACCTGCCCTTAAAGATAAAATGCTAGAACTACGCAACAAAAGAATGCATTTTAATAAAGCGCAAAATGAGAATTATCTTCTTTTCAAAATGTCAATCGACTTGGAAAAAAGTGATAAACAGATTTTCAGCTATCTCTCTCGCACTCACACATACTGCTTGGTACACTCTTCAATTTTCTTGAAATTTTGGGGAAACGTGTTTTCTTTTTTTCAATTCGACAAATTAAAGTTGTATAAGAAAACAAAAAAACATAAAAAATCCAGTTGACATGAAAAGCTGGTGTGGTTTTTTGGGTGAATATTCGAGACTGTCTATGACCCATCGGACTATCTTATTGTTTTACGTTTATTATTATTTATTGAAAGAGTACCGATAGACGAAGAAAGACGCGCTCTCACACGTCAGTCACCGTTTTTTTCCAGACAGTTGAAAGGTCTCGATTTTATTCTCGCATAGATTGCTGCCAATGTAAGAAGAGATAACGAGAAGAAGGAAAAAGAATCTGGTTTGACTTATGGACACGATCATGTCTACGGGGGTACCGGTGTACTTTATGAAAAAGCGCGAGAGAACCCAAAACTGGATTCCCGAGGAGAAAAATGCACTTTTGGCACTTATTGCCAAGCGCATAGATACTCTCGAAAACAAGAGACTCGACACCGCGGTCACCACACTCAAGAATCTCGCCTGGGAAAAAATATATCGCGATTTTCGTCGCCAATTCACTGCCGAACGTGACATCACGAAGATCAAGGCCCAATGGTCGAGAATGAAGTCACAAGCGAGAATGGAGATGTACACATTTGCTGCCAAAGTGAGCATCTGTCACTAATAACTCTAAGCAAAACGAAAAAACTATTTCTCGATATCTTAAAATTTGGATAAAACGTCCAGAGTATTCTGTTTTTCTACATTTTCATATATTTTTACACACGAATCCTTGAAGTCATCATGGAAAATCTTCAATACCAGAAGGCCACCAATTATTAATGTGAAAAAATTTAGACCAATATCACAAAATTTGAATAAGTTCGAGCGTTTACTGATAATCAGTGAATTGTTATAATTTATAAAATTCAAACTTTCATGCTATGTGAATCCTTTCATCGAATTTTGCACAATTCAATCGTTACTGTATACAAATTGTCCGTGTCCGTGTATACAAATTGTCATCCTGATATTTCAAATTTTTCGACAGTTAGAGCGTTTTTCGAATTTTTTCAAAGCTCTTTGTTTTAATGAACTTTGTACCGTTACTCTGATCCTTACCAATGGACACCGACAACCAAAAACTAAAAATATTGGCAATGAAATCGGGCAATTAAAAAAAAATCCAACGAAACAATGTTTAATTTGCAAACAAAAAAAAAGATGTTTCGAAAAGTAAATTTTCTGACTTTGCGTTGACGCGCGACAGGTAAAGGTCCTTGGTACGGAAGAAGCGTCGAAACACGCGCCGTCTAATTTGTCGATTTCCGTATGGCGACTTTTGCAAAATTTGCGCAAAAACGATTATGACGGGGAACGATCGGACGAGAGTAGCCAAGACGCCGATGTGGCGAGCGACGTCGACGCCATCTTGGACAAGCTGCCGACTTCTTATCAACCGGAAGTATTGAGTTTTCCGGAAATCAAGACTGAACCCTTCAACGATGGTTTCGGAGAGGAAACCGTCACAGGCAACAACGTTAATCACGCACAGTATCCGGTCGAAATGATGAGCAGAAAAAGGACTTCTGGTTTGCCCGATTACGACGATTCGATAGAACGTGCTGGTCGGAAAAAAGTGAGGATTGCCTATGGAAACAACGACTTCGAAAATCCTGGTAAATCAAGTCACGTGTTTGTTATATTGTCATCATATTTGAAGGGTAACTCCTGAAACCTGAAAAACAGGTGTAAATTTACGAATTTCTTGTACTTAAAAAATAGCAAATCGAAAATCTATTTAAAGAACTTGACTCCTACATTCTTGGAAGTGTAGGAAACCATTTATGAAAACAATTTTTGCATTATAATAGCTGAAAAAATACGTCGGGGATTTTTTAAGCACCGCTTTTCATAGCAATTGGAAGAATTAAAAAATAAAAAACGTTTCCTTTTCAGAAAAGTGAAAAGCTTGTTTATAACGAGAGAACTTTTCAACCTATCTAGAAATATCTACGTGTTACGGTGGAGAATTCGATTTCAAAGATATTGTGAACATTTTATGCTGTAAGCCAATTTCAGAAGAGTTGTTTCGGGCCATTAAAAAAATTGTGCATCAAATTACTCGAGCTCGACAGTATTGATTAGTTAATATAGGAAATTACAATATCCAACTAATCGCAACTTTATTTTCAAGATGCAAAAGTACAAATTGATGTTAAAAAAAAAGAGTTCTTTTTTCCGACCCTCTTAGCCTCTTAATAGACATAGTGAAAAATGGTCACACTGATAACTTTTGCTCCGTTTTTACTTCCAACGTTTCTGTATATTACCTCGCGGGCTTGTACGATCTCACACTTATAACTGCAGTAGGGTAGACCAGGGCCCCCAAGCTCAGGTGGCCTGAGTAGTGACAATGTTTCACGGATTTTGTCTACTCGCGGCACTAGTGAACATAGCTTATCTAACTTGCACACTTCTTCTGTTTCAGTCGCACAACCCCTTTCCACTCACCACCGGAAGAAAGTACAAGCGATGCCAAAACAGGTCAAAATCTGAATAGCACGCCGTCGTGGTTTACTGCGTCCTTCATTGAACAGTTTTTATCGGTAATTTATGCGTTGTATAATGAATTTACATTTTATTAAAAGGCACTGCGAGTCAGTGAAAGAAGCAGATCATATTCCGGTAATTTGCCACATAGATTTGTTTTTCCTGCTGCTCATTGAAGATAATTTGAACATTTATATATTAACTTTACCTCTGCGATTGATCACTAGAATGAGTTTTTAAAAACTTTTGGCTTGCTGCCAGTCAATGAACTACAATTATAAAATTTACAGTCTATTTTAAATACAATATTATTCATCCATATAATTATTATAAAAATTGCTTATTTTTATAATAGCTTAAACATGCCAAGAAAGTGTTGTGTGGAGGGTTGCGTCAGAAATGCATACCGAACTTTCCGTTTACCTCGACTCAGTATTGATAAGGTGCGGTTTTAATATGGCTGGCAGCATGTGGAAATATAATTTTGTTAAATATTCCTCCCGAGAAGATTATTACCAGAACAGTTTGTATACTCCACTTTCAGCCAGAGTATATTCTAGCGAAGAAGCTGAGCACAGCAGCGATTCCGGCATTGCTTTTAGCTTATTTCAGTCACTCGCAGTGCCTTTTAATAAAATATAAATTAATTCTACAACTTATAAATTACCGCTGAAAGCTGTTCAATGAAGGACACACTAAACCTCGCCGACGTACTATTCAGATTTTCGCCTGTTTTGACTTCATTTGTACTCTCGTTCGGCGGCGAGTGGGGAGGGGTTGCACGACTGAAACAGAAATAGTGTGCAAGTGAGGTAAGCTATACTCACTAGCGCCGCGAGTAGACAAAATCGGCGAAACATCATCGCTACTCCGGTCACATTGCAGCTTGGGGGGCCTGGGGCAGTAGGCCAGGAAAAATTTCAAAAGTAAGAACTTTTTAGGTGCAAATACGCAAAATTAATATAAGGGTAATTCGATGACGCAGAATCGAATGACGATAATAATTTTGCAATAAATCTCCGAGAAATTGTTTAAAAATGTTTAAAACCCGTTTAACTCGGAACCTAACAATTTTATCGTAAAATATGTCAAACAAAAGTTGTTTGGGACATAAAAGTACGTAAAAAAGTATTGAACGTTCATCTTCGTATCTTCAAAAGTAAGGGAGAAAAAGACGAATGAAAATTCATTTGCAAGACAAAATCGTTTTGCAGCCGAAGCACCACTGGGAAAGTAAGGGACGCAAGATATGTCTATTACGACGCATGCACGGAACGATAGAAAGAACCTCGCCTATAAGTGCGAACGGCATAGCCACATACTGGCGTCTCTTTCTGACAGTGATCCTCAACCAGTAATTTGTCAATGTTCAGTCGTCATTTTTCCATACTTACACAATAAATAAAAATATAAAATTCTCTAAAAGTTATATTAACTCTTTGTAAAGCAATACATAGCAAAAAAAACCGAGATATATATGAATTTGATATTTTTTCATTTTTTGAAACTTCGAAGTTTTCGCTTCCAAATTAAATGGTTTTTCGTTTTTTTCTCCTTCATTTTTGAAGATACGAAAATGCACGTTCGATACTTATTTGTTACGTATTTTTATGTTCCGAACAACTTTTGTTTGATATATTTTACGATAAGCTTATTAGGTTCCGAATTAAACGGGTTTGAAACATTCTTTAACGTTTTAAAACAATTTCTCGGGGGTTGATTGCAAAATTGTATTCCGCGCTTCTTCCTCAAGATCATTAGGTAGTACCCCTGCTATGTACCGGAGTTGTCACATTTTTTCAGTTCATTTCTGTTTTTATATGTTTTTTTTGTGTGGATCCGTGGTCATGGTGATCCGCAGCTCATTCTTCTTCTTTGTGCCGATCACGTCACACGTTTATTCAGGAATAATAAAAATAAATAAAGGATAATGGGAAAAAGAAAACACGGGCATCGTTCATCGGATAATGACAACCGAGAGAAGGAGCTACAGAAGCGGATAGAAGTGTTAGAAAAAGAGATGTCAAGATGGAGAGGAGAAAACGACGAAAACCGCAGTGAGTATACATAAGTTAAGGCTCGAAATAACAATTTGAATACACGCAGCCTTGTGTTTCGGACATCGTAACAAGAACGATAATCGGTTTTTTTTGGTCCAACCAAAAAACCGTAAATGTATATCATCGATGTACAACATCGTATGGTTCATAATTCGGTGGAAACTTCCGTACATTACACATCTCCTGATCGCCCAACGGTTACGAAAAATAATTACAAGAGAGGAAATAATACAACGCATTATATGCTACAACCGGCTATAATGATAAATGATTTGTTGGTCCAACCAATAAATCATAAATGTGTTTCATCGATGTCCAACATCGTATGTCACACATCGCGATACGAAATTCGTATGTGACATCTCGTAATCGTCCAACGATTACGAGCGGTAAATGCGGAAGGAAAAGATAATGCAAGGCTTCACTGTGGTGCAACCACAGTGAAGGAAAAAGCAAAAACCAATGTCTGCCATAGTCTCCTCCTACGAAACAGATGACGGAAGACACGGGTCAAGAAATCAATCGTCGCCAAGCAGATCGCGTAGTCGGTCTCAAAGGAAAGACTACCACAACTACAATCGTTACAACTCAGAGGGACCTCGTCGTCGTCAACATCGTTACGATTACTACAAACAGGAGAAACGATACAAACAGAGATCGCTTGATGATGACGTTTATTACTTGGACCACAGTGTCTATAGTAATTATACACAGACACAGAATAAATCACCTGGAAATGTGCGTAATTCACATAGCGTGGACTCCAGGTCAACATCCCCAGCAAAAGATAGAATAGGAGATAATTCCACCAGCATGACCATCGAACCAAATACTCTGGCGCCCTCAGACCTAACAAACGATAATGAAAATCCTCTCATCACAGTAACAAACAGCGATGATAAAGCTATAGACAATACAACGTCGGGTGCAGAAAATACACAGTTGAGTGACCAAAAAACAGATATAGAAGCTGAAATTCTGGAAGTTTTTGGAGAACGTATCAGACCCGATAGAGTGTTAGCACCAGCAATGCGCAGTCACCTTGCAACTATCTGGAGCGACATTATCGAGAGAGGCTTGACGGTCGAGGAACGGAAGACTATGCTAAAAAAGTTTACAGTGGCAGAACATTGCGTTTTCATCGACCCCCCAAAATTGAATTTGGAAATTAAGACAGCCTTGGACAATTCAATCCAAAAGAGAGACGAAAGAATCGTCGAAAAACAAGAGAAGATTGCTGCTGCGTTCGCCGGAGTGGGAAGAACAATAGAACTCCTGCTGAAATCAAATCCTGTCGAGAAAAAAGAATACTTGAAACCACTTAATGGCGTAGCAAAGCTTCTGGCTGATCTTCAAAACGACGAAACATCCATTCGAAGGAGTTTGATCTTAAAAAATATTAAAGCTCTCTTCAAAGAGACACTGAAAGATGTGCCGTCTGACGAGTGGCTCTTCGGAAAAGATTTGAGCGAAAAAATGAAAGCGGCCAAAGTTTTGCAACAATCATCGAAAAATCTGAGACCGTCGTTCAAACAATCCCCGGATCAAAAAAAAAATCTAAAAAACTGGAAAGGCCCGCCTCACCAAGGCCGGTTCAGGTCGAATGCATATTCGAGGGGAGGTGGGTACAGACCGGGTTACAATCGGATTAACAATTACAACCGAGGCAACAAGCCCACTCTTCGGGGCAGGAATCTACATCAAAAACAGGGTCAGACGGATGCGAAAAAGAGACATTAAACGTAAGTAAATTCGCCGGTAGATTAACTGACTTCAAGAAAAACTGGACTAAAATAACTTCAGATGAAACGATACTGAGCTGGGTCACAGGATATAAGATTCTTTTCACATCGGAGGTATACCAAAAAACCCCACCTACCGAACCGTCATGGTCAAGTCACGAAAGATGGTTAATTCACGAACAAATCGACGCCTTATTGAAAAAGGGTGCAATACACGGTTGTATGCCGGAAACGGAACAATTCATATCAAAATTTTTTCTTATTCCAAAAGCTGATGGGTCATATCGTCTTATCCTTAATTTAAAACTCTTGAATGAATTCATAAAGACAGAACATTTCAAATTAGAAGATGGAAAAACGGCCAGACAAATTCTGAGGCGCAATTGCTTCATGACTTCTATTGATTTGAAGGAAGCTTATTACCTAATCCCAATCGCAAAACCTGACCGGAAGTTTTTACGATTTATCTTCCAAGGAAAATTATATGAATTCACCTGTATGCCCTTCGGGTTGAATACAGCTCCATACACGTTCACAAAATTATTGAAGCCCGCAGTCATGTATCTCAGGGAGCGCGGCTATTTGTCGGTGATGTATTTGGATGACTTATTGTTATTTGGAAATTCATATGCAGAAAGTCTTAAAAATACGCGAGTTATTAGACGATTACTCGATAAATTGGGATTTATCATCAACGAAAAGAAAAGTAAAGTAATTCCTTCAACACGATGTAAATTTCTCAGATTTATTTATGACTCGGTAACAATGACTATTGAGCTTCCCGCGGAAAAGAAGGAAAAAATTGAAGAAAAAATAGAAAAATTTAAGCAAATAAAGCATTGTACAATTCGAGATTTTGCAGGGTTAATAGGTACCTTAGGCTCAAGCTGTACAGCACTAAAATACGGTTGGGTACACATGAAGAACTTCGAGAGAGCCGAATTTTTGGCACTAAAAAGAATAACGGAAATTTTGAATCACGAATGATACTTGCAATCAGATTTGCAATCACGAATTGCAATCACGAATGACTTGCAATCAGATTTTGCATGGTGGAAAACACACATCAATGCTATAAATTCGATTAAACCATTCAGACCAGTTTTAGAAATTTTCTCCGATGCCTCGCGCTCAGGATGGGGGGCATGTTGTAACGGTAATCGAACGCACGGCCATTGGAGCAAAGATGAGCAAGCTTATCACATAAACTATTTGGAATTGTTGTCGGCCTTCTTTGCCTTAAAATGCCTTGCGGAGAATCTAAAAGACTGCGATCTGCTACTCCGTATTGATAATACAACCGCCATCGCTTACATAAATAAGATGGGCGGGATTCAGTTTCCAGTATTGAGCAATTTGGCGAGAGAAATTTGGAAATGGTGTGAAAGAAGAAATATTTGGATTCTCGCATCGTGTGTTTCTTCTCAAAACAATATTGATGCCGATTTTGAATCCAGACGCCTCGAACCTGAAACAGAATTTGCCCTATCACACTCAGCCTTTCAAAATATCAAAGCCAAATTTGGCAAGCCTGACATAGATTTATTCGCAACAAGAACAAACACAAAATGCGAATGTTATGCTTCTTGGTTACAAGACCCTGGCTGAATCGTGATTGACGCTTTCACGATAGACTGGAGCTCGGAATTCTTTTACGCGTTCCCGCCATTTGCAATAATTTTACGAGTATTACGAAAAATAAAAAATGACGGCGCTAGAGGTATTGTTGTGGTATATATTGGCCAGCTCAGGTTTGGTTTCCTATCTTTACTGCAATGTTGGATTGCGAACCGATTTATTTCAAACCGCATGTAAACCTATTACGCTCCTTGAACAGGCAGCCACACCCAATTTGGCAGAGGATTACCCTGGTTGCGGGGGTGCTGTCCGCCAAGCGCTAAAAAAGAGAAACGTGCCAGAAGAAGCATTTTCCATAATGCTGTCTTCGTTGTCGGAGTCTTCACTCAAACAGTATGATAGCTGCCTAAAAAAGTGGTGGTCCTTTAGCCGAAAAAATGACATCGATCCATTCAAACACGATACAGCACAAGTAATAAAGTTCCTAACAGCTGTTTTCGATAACGAAGCTTCGCATGGTACACTAAATAACTGCCGATCAGCGATCGCCCTATTACATGGACCAGAATTAGGAGAAGATCCTCAGATACGGAGATTGTTCAAAGGCATAATGAAGCTCCGACCCAGCAAACCTAAGTACGAATCAACGTGGGACCTACGAATTGTTTTGGATCATATTTCGCAATGGGGACTTAACAACACAATGCCACTGGAAAAACTCACACTCAAGTTAGTGACATTGCTGGCCTTAATCACAGCACAACGCATGCAGACGCTGGCGTTGATTGACATTACGAATATCCAAAAATCTACAAACTTGATCGAGATTAAGATCTCAGACAGGTTGAAAACGTCTAAGCTGCATAAAGCACAACCAACTTTAACTATACCAGTCCACAATGAAAACACCATCGTTTGCGTGGCATCAACGTTAGAAACGTATTTAATAAAAACAAAGGAGTTGCGGGGAACAGAAACCCGGCTTTTCGTCGCTCTAAAAAAACCTCATAAAGGAGTATCCAGCCAAACACTAAGTAGGTGGATCAAGAAGACTTAAAGAATGCGGCATAGATACGGAGGTATTTGATGCATATAGTACACGTCATGCTTCAACTTTCACAGCAAAAAAAGTGGGATTAGTATAGACACAATAAAAAAGCCGCCGGATGGTTGGAAAGATCTGGTACCTTTGCCAGATTCTACGATAAAAATGTTATTGAAAGTAAGGGATCATACGCGAAGGCTATTCTTAATAGAGCCAATGACTGAGGCTACGTTCTATAATGGGTTATCTATTGTTCTAAAATTATAAATAAACTTCCACAAGGAATTTCTGAAATACTGAATTTCTGCCGTAACAAACTTTAAAGAACTACCTAAAGATCTTGAGGAAGAGGCGCGGAATACAATTAAATGATTAAACGAACTTACCTGTAAGTGAAGTTCGATCATAATTGTATGAAGCGCCTCTTCCGAAGAGATCAGTCCCACCCAATAGATTCCTTTTCTCTCTTTTCTAATGCGCACATTAGAAACCCTAGTGGTTACGGCAGCACTTTAAAATAATGAGCTGCGGATCACCATGACCACGGATCCACACAAAAAAAAAACATATAAAAACAAAAATGAACTGAAAAAATGTGACAACTTCGGTACATAGCAGGGGTACTACCTAATGATCTCTTCGGAAGAGGCGCTTCATACAATTATGATCGAACTTCACTTACAGGTAAGTTCGTTTAATCATTTAATTATTATCGCCATTCGATTCAGCGTCATCCAATTATCCTTACATCAATTTTGCGTATTTGCCCCTAAAAGTTCTTACTTTCGTGCTAATTGACTGGTCTATAGACCGAGTACAGCTGTAACCGGGTACGGTTGAAACAAAGAGGATAATGCGCGGAAAGGTAGTGGTAGTGTGAGAAGTTTAAGCGGGGAAGGGAGCGGCTTGCGCGTCCAAACGTGTTTCCCAGTGTTGCGTCGGCGACAGCGCGTTGTAGCTGCGTATCGAGGGCACCATTTTGTTTTGGCAAGCAAAAGTAAGTATTGAGCGTTTTTTTGCTAATAAATGGGACCTTAAAAGTTAAAAGAACGTGATTGGTATTGGTGTAATATAGTTGGCTTCGACACAAAATTATTTTCGACTAAAAAAAAGGAAGAATGGGTACGGTTGTAACATTATATTATTTCTTTGATTGATTTTTTAGATGCCGAGGCAACGCGTACGAAAGACGACAAGGGGGCAGAGCAACATATCACGGTACAAAGATGCTTATAAGGAAGTAAAAGATGGTATTTCTTTAAGAAGAGCAGCAGATAAGTATGAAGTTAACTACGTTTCACTAATGCGATACGTCCGAAAAAGAGATGCGAACGGAGAAGAAGAGGAAGAACATATCAATATGGGATATCTATCCCACAACAAAGTTTTTACTGAAGATCAAGAATACGAACTTTCAAAATATCTGATTCGTTGTGCAGACATATACTTCGAACTGTCTGTAAAGAACGTTAGAAAATTGGCGTATGAGTTGACTGTTAAGTACAACTTAATACGACCACCAACTTGGATTGAAAACGGGATGGCTGGCGAAGAATGGTTCCGTTCGTTTATGAGAAGAAACCCCGAACTGCCAATGCGTGTAGCCCAAGTTACAAGCATATCCAAAGCGACTAGTTTTAATAGAACTAATGTGGATGCTTTTTATGACAGTTTACAAGTCGTCATGGATCGTGATCATTTCGAACCACAAGACATTTATAATGTAGACGAGGCTGGCATCAGTACAGTACAAAAGCCTGACAAAGTGGTAGCTAGGTGTGATTCACAACAGGTTGAAGCGCTCACATCAGCTGACAGGGGTACTTTAGTCACTCTAACCTTCGCAGCGAATGCATTGGGAAATGTTATTCCTCCACTATTCGTGTTTCCTCGTGTCTGGTATCAAGAGCATTTCATCAGAGATGGACCAACTGGGTCAACTGGAACGGCCAACCCCTCCGGCTGGATGCAAGATGAAACATTTCTAGTTTTCCTAAAGCATTTCAAGGAACACACAAACGTTTCTCGTTCGCATAAAGTGTTGCTTTTGCTGGATAACTCCTCATCGCACGTTCATATTCATACATTGGATTTTTGCAAAGAAAATGGAATAGTGTTACTTTCATTTCCTTCCCATTGCTCACACAAGCTTCATCCTCTGCATCGATCTGTGTACGCACCCTTGAAGAAAGCTGTTAATACAACCTGTGATGCATGGATTCGTAATCATTCACAGAAAACCATGGCAATTTATGACATACCCGGGATTGTGGCTATTGCAATGCCGCTTGCTGTCACACGAACGAACATTCAAACTGGTTTCTTCAAAACTGGAATTTACCCATTCAATCGTAATTTTTTCAGCGAAGTTGATTTCGCTCCACCATTTGTGACGGACAAGCGAAATCTAGGAATCGAAGAATCAGGGGTTATTCCTGATATTGCACCTAATGATAAAACACCACCGCTATCGCCTCCTTTGCTTAACAAGCATCCAGTGCCCCCGACTACCGCAAACACATATCCAGCAGAGTCCACAAATGTGAGTGTTTCTCCTGCTACTCAACTTGACGTTTCAAATGATGAGCAAAAGTCACCAGCCCTGATGAGCCTCCAAGCACATATTGTTCCTGAAATTTTGACAACACCAGCCAAACGATCGTCGTCCAAACAAACTTCAAGCGCTCAATCAATTTCTCCGTGGACATTACGACCCACACATGATTTAGAGCATGATCAAACGTCATCCGTGCCGTCTACTAGCGCAACGGCTCTGTTTTCACCAGAAGAAATACGGCTATTTCCCAAAGTCCCCGCGAGAAAAACGACAAATAGAGAGCAAGAAATCGGAAAGTCTACGATTTATTCAAATACGTCTGAGAAAGGAGTAATAAGAAAGGAGTATGAAGAGAAATTGAAACGGTCGAAAGGTGAACAGAGCATGATCAACATACCACCCAAATTATCAGAAAAGGACGACCATTACTGCTTTGTTTGTCTACCACCTTATTCAGAGAGCCGGCCAAGATAAAAATGGATACAATGCACAAGCTGCCGACTTTGGCCTTACGAAGAATGCACAGACAGTAGTCTAAACTACCAATGCCATAAATATTAGTCAGATTAATTCTTCCTGTAAACGAGTCAAACAAATTTCAATTTTGTCAGTATTTTTTGTTTATTTTGAGCCGTAAAGATACTCGAAATTCTATCGATTAGATTTCATTTCTCAATTTGTTCTAGCCCAGCTGCTGTATTTCACGTTACGTACGTTAATACTTCTAATTGTCATAAAACAAGATGATTTTTTTCAACTAACAATAAGTCAATTTTATCCTTACGTTGTATTTGTTTCTGGTTATAAGAAACCTCAAAGGTTATGTTAGCTATTAAGTTATTGTAAACTGATTATAAAACATGAAAATGGTGCCATATTAGCCTTTTAATAATAAAATACTGTTTTCCGTGATTAAAGTGTAATAAAACTATGTCAGAAACATTTTGTCTTTGATTCTTTATGTGTGTTACAACTGATCTCAACCACTGTTGAAATCGACCTCTGCACCAGGGTTGGTTGTAACAGAGTCAGACTTGTGAAATTACTCTTGTTGGGTAACTATTGCACCTGGAATTCAAATCAAAGTACCCATTTGAAGGTAGATGGACACCTTTTTGTGGATGTATTTCCTTCACAGCTTGGTCATATAATGGCGAGGGATCAGGAAAACTGTCGAAAACCTGTGCCGATATAAAAATATTAAAAGCTGTCACAGTCGTAATTAATTTAAAAAAAACAACCCAGTTCCTGGCCCTCTAAATAGCGCGATCACTTTTGTTTATTTTTATAAAAAAAAAAAAATTATTCGCTTCGCCAGGCAACGAGGATGAAGAGCCCGAAAAGGATGGGGTCGAGTGCTCCTTGTCACCGGAAGACATCTCGCACCACGAGATGCCGATTCATCACGCCACGTGGATGTTCGAAGCGGCGCAGCGTGAGCACAAATTAAAGATACGAATGTTGGAACTGGAATTGGAAAGAGCCGAGCTGGACAAACAGAAGTCAATAAACGAGCTGAGAAGTTCGGAAATAAAGAAGCAACTGATGGAGGAACAAGCAACTGAACATTTCAGGTTTGTACAACCCTCTTGACGTACTTTTACGCATCGCATTTGTTGCGCTAGGGCACAGGGGAAGTAAAGTAAATCTGTGCCGATACAAGTAACTGGATTTTTAACGAGCTGCGTCACCATCGGTAACTTCATTTCGATCTTAAGGTACTCCTTTTGTGGGCAAAAAAGTCAGGGCCCTTTTGAATAATTAGTAGATTGTAGTGGCGCGTAATAAAAATAATTTTTAAAACTTTAATTAAAAATAAAAAGTTAATAAAAATGAGTAATAAAGAGAGGACCTCTGCGCAGCTATGCAAGAAATCGGAAAAGGGCGAATATGGCAGGCAACAAGAAACGAGTATGTGGGAAGAATGGAGCATAAAGTAGAAAGGGGAATAAAAATCAAAGTGGAGCAGGAAATTCAGGACGATTGGTGCAGGATTGAGAAATCAACATACCGCAAAGAGTACACGAACAGAAAAGGAAACGCAGAGATGGAAAATTTCTGGGAGGTAAAGAAGATCAGAGGGAAAACGAAGAAACTACGGGCAAGGATAAGGTGTGAGAATATAGAGAAAAAAAAAGGAATAAGGTATATAGGGACAATCCCTGCTGAATTTGGAGGAGTGGAGAGGAATGTTTCGAACGCATTTGAGGCTGTGAGGCGGTCAAGGTAGAAATTAGAGCAGAAGTAGTGGAAAAACTAGAAGTGCTGGAATACAAAGGGGGAGAGAACTACGGCAAAAATTCGGGTACTGGTTAGGAATAATCCTGTCAAGGAGTTATGTGCGTACGTAAAAGAATTCGAGGTTTTCGTAAAGCATGTAGCGCAAAGAAAAAGAAATGGTAGTGTATAAAATGTTGTGGAAACGGAGACGCGTGTACATAATGTGTAAAAACAAATGTAAAGGGGAATAATACGTTACGAGGGACTATATGTAGCTCCCTTAGATATTTTTATAGTAGTAGTTTTATATCCAGGGTATAGACCCTTTAAGGGTGTTACCCTTAACGGGTATACTTTGGAAATAAAACTACTACTCCTATTATATCTATCGATGAAGTGGAATGAAAAAATTCGCATAAATTTTGTAGATATTGACATTTTTACATGTTCTCTGCAACGTCGCGGTTACGAAAATTCTTCTACTAGTTATTATTTTTAGCTAAATTTTTTCTAAGTTTTATCATTAATATTTTATTAAAGCATTCGGTGATGCCCTGATTTTATTAACGTTGCAGAACCTTCAGAACTTTTTACATGCTTAGAGCAGTTTATATTAGACATCTAGAGTTATTTACAATTCTCTGAGAAGTCTAGGTTACGAAAATTCTTCTGCTAGTTATTTTTAGCTAACATTTTTTTTTTATTTAACCATTAATGTTTTCTTTAAACATTCGGTAACCCCCTGTTTTTATTGGCGTTATGGAACCTTCAAAATTTTTGACATACACAAAGCAGTTTGTATCCGACATCTAGAGTTATTTACAGTGCTCTGAGAAGTCGCGAATACGAAAATTCTTCTGCTAGTTATTATTCTTCTAGCCAACATTTTTCTACGTTTTATCATTAATATTCACTTTAAACATTCGGTGAATGTTTTTATTCGCGTTACGGAATCTTCAGATTTTTTTCCATACTTCGAGCAGTTTATATCAGACATTTAGAGTTATTTGGTATATAAATTATCAGATGGAAATGTTGCAAGCATGTCATTTCCATAAATTGCTAAATTATACAATTTTTAAAGTCGTAATTTTTTGTTAAAAGTTGGGTAACCTGGCTTGAAAATTTTACCAGTAAACTGCGATCTATTTTTACTTAATTCTCGAGGAAATTCACTTAATTATTAAATATTCCGATCCATAAAAGAATTACTCTAATGTTCTTCACTACTATTAGAAAATGTCAAGTTTTCAACGGTAAACTTTGGAACGTCAATATGTCTTTCCGCCTTACTCGACTCGCTTGTATGTCAAACGATTGAATTTCCCGCGCGCTGTATCAAACGTATCTCCATCGAGGGCGTTCCTCGCGGCCTTTCGACCAAGTACTTTCCGCTCTCTCTCTCTCTCTCTCACCACGCTCATTGTTCGTTGTTCCATCTTGCAATTTCGTGTGGTCTAAGCTTTGCAAAAATTCACCATAAGGTAAAATCATTTCACTCACCGACACGTAACTCACGGTATTATTGCGACTTAAAGATGCAGCGAGCCGCAATTGTTATTTCGCGACGATTCGCGACAACCAGGTAAGCTGAGCGTTCGAGAAATATCACTGTTAAAACGAATGTGCGTCGGCAAGCGTGATTTGTGGCGTTTTTCTGCGATTTTGATACCGGCAACCCGGCTCTCGCACCAGCTCCCATATTACGACGGTTCGCGTAACAAGCGAAAATGCAATTTTTTCTCCAAAAATTAACTGTACGATCCGTTGATCTCCGTTCGTCATGGATATGTCAAGAATTTTCATCACCTCACGCACAAAATCAATCCTACATTTAATCTGATACACTTTAGCACAGATGTGCGAACACAATCGTTGGATTGTCGTGCGTATTCGACGTCCCACTTGGGAATACTTACATAATCTGTTCGATCTGTCTTTGGCTGAGTTATATGCAGATATTTCAGAACATAGCGGTTTTTCAACGTCTCCGAGTCCTGCTTCATTTGCCAATTTATTCTGCTTACCCATAGTTATGCTTTTTTTGTTTTTTTTTTTTCATATGCAAAGTAGCTCATTTATTTCGACAAAGAAAGGAAATTGAAAAAACATTTGTCATTCTCCGTATATTCACCTGGCTAATTTCTCTAACAATAAAATTCCTCTTTCTCCAACTGTAAAATTCTTTATGATAATAACATCTTTCGAAGCAAATTGATCCCGAAACGCATGATCAGGGTAAATTTTTAACTCAGGCAAGGATTGAAAAATAAGATCTTGCCGAGTAGCTCCATTTTCCACTGATTTTAAATTTTTCTATCAGCTGAGCTGCAACCGAATTAATCTTATCGCGTATCATTCTCTTCCATATTCACGAAACAACGGTGCTGGGGTTTGCACTGTTGGAATCTAAAGAAAGTCCATCCTTGTTTTTATCGTTATCCAAAGAATTTTATGGCTTAAAGTCGGGTTTAAGATATTCAATTAAGGTTGTGAAAAAAAACGTTTTAGTGGTTACGTAGCTTAAATCGGCAAAAGATGACAAATGGAAAAAAATTCCATTGTGTCGAACAATGCGAGCTTTTTCTCATTAAGGGCATGTACAAGGTCAACATAACCTCACAAATTTTCCAACCCAGTTTTCTCATAAATGGTTGTGGTTTTTGAGGAAAAACAAAGCATCAGGCACTGGAGAATATCCTGACACAGAGCTTAATGATTTTCCTTTGCCCTCAAAATTATTCATCTTTGAGAAATCTCGGTTTGAAAATTTTAGTTATCTCTCTCGCACTCATGTCACGTTGTATACCTTCTACTTCGCCTTAAGGGAAAAATATGAATGTATCTTAAGGTCTTTCTTGCACGAATGCAAATATTTAACAATTACCTCATTTTCGTCGACAATTAAGTAAAAATACATTCCAGTATATTAGTCAAATTTCAAGCCAAGTTACCAAACAACAAAAAAAATATGCCTCTAAAAATTGTCTAATTTATGCAGCACTTTATAGATATGACATGCTCGCGACATTTCTATCTAATGATTTATATACAGTAATATAACCCTGACTAACGGTACTTCGACTTACATTACCTCGACGTATGCGGCTATGCGACTATTTTTTTCCAAAAGTAGCATATCTAAGGAGTACCACGTCCAAATTTTAGGTGAAAATATTGAAAATTCATGGAACTATGATTTTTTTAGCGAAAAAGTGTCTTTTTTCGTTTTCATCTCTTTATGAATTTTTTTCAACACAAAGCTATTTTATTTCTTGTAAATAAATTTTTCGTACATCATCTAGAAAGTTCAAAGCATGTTCCATAATTTTTTGAACCACTTCGGACGGATAGTTTGGGCACAATACTTTTTTGAAAACTGATTGGGTAGAATCGACCCAGGTGTGACCACTGCGATTGAATTTGGATGCGTGACCACAAAGGGCTAAAAGTTGTACGGCTCAAACGATTTTTGTCAGTCTCATTTATCACGTAACTTTGGAGTATAACTAAATCCATCAACTTTATGCATATTACAGTTCACCTTTGGGAATAATCATTGATTTACTGCAACCTCTCCAATCACGTTGCAGAAGGTCACGGAGACTTTGCAGTCTAACTTATTTTTATTAAGCATCATTGGAATCTACTAATGATTCACAATGGCCCTGCTTATGCACCCATAAAATATGGCGCTTGCGAAAGGCTTACCTTAAAACCTGTCCATCAGTCTATGGACTGTCTTACCAATGGGAAAAATACATCATCTCTGTCTGTAGCTAATATCACTAAAAGCGTAAAAATGTTTTCATCTATTGGATCTGGTACCTTGTCAAAATTACGGATTGCGAATCAATTAGATTAGAAGATCGGTCTCACCATTTAAAATTGTCTTATCGATAGAACTTTTTTCCTCTGTTTATCGAACGTGTATTTTTTTTATCACAGCCAGGTTAGATTGGGCGGAGATCCTGGCTCGGGAGCTGGTCAGGGAGGAGGTGGCGGCGGATCTATTCGCAGTGCCGGAGGAGCTTTCGGCAAAATGGAAGCTGCCCATGAGGACCAATATTTCTACAATCAGGTCTAATGCTTTTACTCAGAATTATACAAAGATTATAATTATATTTACAGAAAAATTGTTTTCTTGTACGAAGAAAAATTAATTATATACACGTGTATATGCATCGATCAACATTTACTACCAAGTAGTAAATAATATCATTCTTATTCTAAAACGCTGATTTGAAAATCTAAGGTTAGCTCATGCAGTTGATGCATTTTGGAAAGTGGATATGAAGAACAGAGAGGATTTTATCAATAATTAAAGAAAAGTCTTAATAATTGATTCGTAAGTCTTAGTAGCTAAAGCGATGGTCATGAAAAACATACTTCAATTTGAAAATGATGAAATAAATGCTGAAAATTTGAGAAGGCATGCTATAAACGATGTTGGAGTTTCCATCGCCGGAATGTAACGAAAATTCTGTTTTATTTTTGTTTCATTTTTTTCGTCATCTAAAATCTTGTACTGCAGATTCGATCTATCAATTTCTGATAGAATTCCTCTAAAAAAACGTTTGAGTGATTTTCGTAGCCCAAATTTGTCAAATAAAGTTCAGGCTACTACATTTTTGTTGCGTTCCAATGATGCAAACTTCAATGTCGTTAAAAAGGAGTACGGCCCAAACTTATATAAACTGTTCCAAGAAGCAATAATACTCCCGATGAGCTCCGCCGGCTGTGAGAGAAGTTTTTCTGCCATGAGGCCGATAGAAATGTCGCTTAAAAGCACAATGCTTCGGGAACTATTCTCTCATACGTTACTGCTGAACGTGAAGAATGACATTGTTAAAAAAAAATTCCAGCTGAAAAAGTGTCGGGCCGATTTGCAGAACACAAAATAGCAAAATAGACTTATTTGAATACCTACTGAAAGTAAAGTTTAAAGACTGCTAACTGGATTAAAGAATGATGAAAAATTAGATAACATCTCCCCCCCCCCCCCAAGGCCATCAAAAAGTGGCAACCTTGAAGCTACCAAATGTAAAAATAACTTTGATAGAAGCATTTTAATTCTGACGTATCCATCTTTCGTATCTTGCGATCTGGCGGAGATTTTTATTAAAAATATAACCTAACTGTGCCATGACGGGATAGGAGCTAGAAATATCTGACGTTCTAAAATAGGAGAATGTAAAACGTAGCGAATGAAATATGTGATGAACAACTTTGAGCTAATAGAAGGCAATCTGTTTTCATTCGTTGAATATATACTTCTTCTTTTTTATGAAACTACTTTACGTTGGCTTTTTCTAATGCAAAACAGCAAAAGGAGCAGCTGAAACATCTGCGCGAGGGACTCCACGACGAAATTTCCTTCCACGAGGAGCAAATAAAACGTCACCAGGAGGCTATCAACCGTCACAAAGAGAGAATCGACAAGATGGCGAAACATTGAGAGAGGGAGAAAAGAAAATCGACGGACCACGAGGACAGTCATCCGCCGCAACCGTCATTCTTGAACTCCGTTAGACGAGCGTCCGGCGCTGGGAGCTAAAAAAAAAAGTAGCATTTTTTTCTCTGCCGAGCCGATGACGCTGGCGATAGATCATTTTTTTCATTATTTTTTTGAATTCTGAATACCGAGATGTTTACTACACCGTGTAGAAATAAAATTACATGCTTTTATCGGTTAAACGTTTAGATTTTTGCGATTTCTAACTTTTTTTTTTCAATGTTCCACAGATTTTCGAGGCGCTGTCATTTTTCGTCGACGTATCTTATGAAATTTCTATACGTACGGGAGGTTTTTTTTTTTTCTTCAGAAAACTGAAACAGTTTTTGTATGGATCGAGCGAAATTCGAACGAAAACAAAAATATTGTCTCCCGTTTGCGAGCAGTCTGCTGTTTCTTCGCGTGTCTTGCGAGAAGCGTACGTTTTTTTTTCTTTTCTAAATTTATATTTTGCCGCATCGGGCAGATTTTTCGGTAGATTTACATCACTTTTCGATGAATATGTTGCGACAAATTCGAGTTTTACCCACGCAAGGAAGTAGGTGAGTTCGAAAAGTTTTATTTCCAGTAAGAAAAAACTGAAAATGTCGCGATGTGTGTGGCCATAATTACGGTTATGTCATCATTCTCTACCGACGAAATTCATTAAAATGATTTCCTTTGCAAATTCCTAGAGGTATAGTGATCTTTTCTTGTACGGCGAATACCGTGTTTTTACGTTCTAATTGTCATTTTACGGAGTGGAGTATTTGGTTTCGTATTACTCGAATTTCTGGATTTTGGGATTAGACGTTCCGTAACTTTTTACAGGCGCAGAGCTTTATTCTTGTTTACGGGTCAATTTATTGGTATCGTTTGAAAGCAAAACAGTATCCCATTATTTACACTCGTTGCTCAATATGTTTATTAGATATTTCACGAGAAGAAAGAAGACTGACTCCGCGAAGGACAATTTCTTTGACAAGGACGTTGCATTCGAGAGTGAATATTACTACAGACAGGTAGTAAGAAATACACACGGGTGGTTCGACAAGAAGAATTTCAACTTTTACCTCGCCACACGATTAGGTCTATAAAAAAGTATGCCGAATTCAAGTTTAAGTGGTAATGCTCTTCGTCTGTTTTATTTACATGGAAATTATATATTTACCGTAGGGGATTCTTTCATTTATAGCGAATATTTATAATTACCATTAAAAAGATATAAGTAGGTTGTTTCAAATATTGAACAACGTTTAAAGAAATTGAAAAGCTCATTCATTTTTAATTCATAATTTTAATAAAGTTGGTATCTAAATTTCATAAATCTTGATTATTCCATTTTAATTAAAAGTTTTGTAAATTATAAAGATTGAAGCAATGATTTTTATTATATTTAATAAAATGTAGTCCATTTTAAACACAATCATTATTTGTTAATCTTGTAATATATATTAGAGCTATTCGAAAAGTCTGTTTTTAATTTTTGGCAGGAAAACATGCATCTTTCAAATAGCTGTAATTTGTAGAAAAATAGTTTCATCGAGATTTAGAAAGAATGATTTCGAAGCTGTAAATGTCAACCTTAAGAATTTTCAACCGGATTTAACAAATGTTCATCAATAGTTCATCCAAATTTGAATGCAAATGGTGAAATTCTCCATAAACATCAAGTAGACAGAAAATGATCG
The DNA here is from genome assembly GCA_963932345.1 of Ophion ventricosus. NCBI lineage: Eukaryota > Metazoa > Arthropoda > Insecta > Hymenoptera > Ichneumonidae > Ophion > Ophion ventricosus. The sequence continues at coordinate 16,417,780 of OZ010714.1, forward strand.
AGCCCTGCCATTTAAACTTGAGTTAGAGATCTCAAATTTGGCTCGTTTAAAGAGGCCAGAATTGAAAATTATCTTTTTTGTCGATCTATCCTATCGTACACTCAAAAACTTTTATTTTTAAGCATTATTTTTCGAATAAGTCTACTTTAAGGTATTCCCTTCGCGGAGGGCCGTATTTTGTGGGGCGCCCTTGTAAATCAGTAGATTACAGTGGCGCTTAATAAAAGTAAGTTACAATCGATTATTATACCCAACGATGTGCTGGAACGAAAAATTTCGCATAAATTTTGTAGATTTAGACATTTTTACATATTCTCTGAGAAGTCCCGGTTACGAAAATTCTCCTGCTAGTCACGTTTTTAAAGTTTTATCATTAATATTTTCTTTAAATATTCGGTGAACCCCAGTTTTTATTATTGTTATGGAATCTTCAGAATTTTCTACATCTTTAGAGAAATTTATATCGGACGTCTAGAGTTATTTAGTATATAAATTATCAGATAGAAATGCGACCAGCATTTCATCTCCATAAAGTGCTGCATAAAATAGACAATTTTTAAAGTCGTACTTTTTTTTGTTAAAAGTTCGGCAATTTGGCTTCAAATTTTACCAGTATACTGAGATGTATTTTTACTTGATTCTCGACGAAAATCAGTTATTGTTAAAAATTCGGTTTCGTGAAAGGAATACCTTAATGCGACTGTACGTAAAAAAACTCTTTCTCAACGACGCTTTCTCAAAAAGTGCTGATTAAAGAAATGCCTGTCAGGATCCGCAACTACTGAAGATTTTGAAGCAAAAAACGGAGGACGAGGTCGCAGCGATGCAAGACAAGGTACGGGCTATGAATGCAAAAATCGCCGAGTACAATCGTGACATAAGGGAGACTGTAAGATTCTTGAAGAGCCTCGAGAAAGATCTGTCCGCCGGTACCAAAAAGAAAACGTAAATAAATGTACCGTTAACTTGCATTCTCGTTTCTTTATTAAATAAATTTTAAAAACAACAGACCAAAGAATTGAACATATTTGCATGTATCGGACCGACGATAAATTGAACTTTATCAATTTTTCAATTATTCCACAAAAATAGAATTCAGGTTATTTGACGAGGTTATACCATACAAAATGACATATAATCACCTTATCTCCTTAAGAGGGCACATCCGAGTAGACGACGGAAAAAGTAGGTGAATTTTTGGAATTAAATCTGGAACAAAAGCTTCGAAATTCTCAAAACGTAATGTACAAAGCCCTTCGCATCGTAGGATTTATCGAAAGTAAAATCTTCACAAAATGGCGCCTTGTTGAAATTCACATTCATTTTTCAACCTGAATTTTCGACCTTTCTTGCTTGAAAAAAAAAAAAGAATTGAGTAACAAAAAATCCTACGGTGCAAAGGGCTTTATAGATTTCATTTTAAGAATCTTCGAAATTTTGGTTTCAGTTCAACCGACTGCTTGCAATCATGGGGACAGCAAGCGAGGGGCATGTTTTACGTCAGCCACAATAATACCGCTTCCAGTCAATATGTATTTATAACAATTTTTGTCAATATACCTTAATATATATACTTGCGAATAAAACAAACTTGGATGAAATGGGACAAATAGGTTTTTAGATAATTCCCAAAATTCACCTATTTCTTCCACCGTCTACTCGGATGTGCGGATTTTCAATATTTTTTTTCTTACAGGGATATTGAGCTGACGAGGTCGGGATTTTACACACAATTAGTACATAGTCATACGTTTTTTTCTTCATTGAAATATATTGCTGAACAATGACATCATTTGGACAAAGTGCCGCCGTTACTGCATGCCCAATCGGTGTGGGTCGTTTTCGCAACTAGGGCGGCATAGAATGAAAAATAAATAAGTCTTTTTAGTATAATGATAAAAGTTTCGTAGGACCGGATACTTTTTTGAAATTTCGAAAATCCCAAGAATGGCGAGTTGTGGAGAAAGAAATTCGTATTTCGACTAAAAAAACAACTCTAATGATCTGTTATTAAGGGGCTATTCTACTGTGATGGCTCAAAAAAAAGCTATTTTTAATATTTTTTTGTTTCGAAAACTGTTGCACGTATCGAAACAAACTTTTTTTCACTTTGAGCTACACTCTTACAGAATCGAAAACAATTCTTTGTTGTTGCATATAAATGTATATTTATTTAACAATTGATAATCGTGTAAAGGCATGAAAAAAAGTGTGTCGCTGGTATTGATGATTTGCGTTCTCCAGATAATCTGAAACAAAAAATTCAAAAAGATTAACGCTTTTTAAGGCATAGGGAATATTTTTACCACCAATTTATTTTAAATTATTGGCGCCAATTTTCCTACCACAAAATTGGCGCCAATAATTTAAAAATAAATTGGTGGTAAAAATATCCCCTATGCCTTAAAAAGGGTTAATTTATACGAGTGCCTCTATCGCCCGAACTAGAATTATTATTTTATATTGCAAAATAACAAAATGGCGTTTTTTCGCAAAAATGTTCGAAAAACACGTCTTTTTTTCGTCATAATTCGGGCGAAAGTATAAGTAAAAATTAATATTTTAAAAATAATTCTAGTTCGGGCGATAGCGACACTCATAGATTAAGAATCTTTTTGAATTCTATGTTTCAGATTACCTATAGAGCGCAAATCATCAACGCCAGCGACGTACTTTTTTTCATGCCTTTACACGATTATAAATTGTTAAAATATACATTTATATACAACAAAAAAAAATGTTTTCTATTCTATAAGAGTGTACCTTTAAGCGAAAAAAAGTTTGTGCCGATACATGCAACAGTTAAAAAGAAAAATATTTTAAAATAGCTTATTTTTTCAGCCTTCACAGCAGCCCCTTAACGAATGGATAAATACATAAAAAAATCATTGCAACCTATATAAACAAATTTCTTCTAATTCAATTTAAGACCCTAGGCTATAAAATATAGCCAATAAAAAAAAACGTCTTCTTGAAATTTTAAGCTCCCTCCTTGTTAAGCGAACCCCTTAAGGATTTCACCGAATATGAGATACCAATGATTCCTCGCCGATGCATAAATTGCGCTAAAGCAATCGTAAGATAGCGCTTCACCATTCGATCACACATATTCCGGAAGTACGTGAAGAACTATCGTTTATCTGAATTTCCACGCGTATTTAATTATCACAAGTAGTAATAAGTAGCTAAACTGCACGTTCTCGTGAAAGCGAAGAATTTTCGTTCGATTCGAAAGTACGGACCTTGTTCCCGCCTTCGTGCAGGCGTCGCTCTCGTTCCTGGAACGGTAGAAAAAAAAAAAAGTAGAAGCGAAATAAAGATGGCCGCTTGTGCGGCGCCCCCGCGAGGCCGATCGTCGCGCCCTCAGTTTCTCACGAATCATCGATCAGTGTGGTGCGTTCGCGTTGTTTGCTCCGCGGTGTGTGTGCTCGACGGGCCTTTTTTCCCGTGATTTGTTGTCCCCGCGAACGGATGAGGCTTTGTTGTTCGTTTTTTTCATTAATTTCGGTGTGATTTTGGAGATATTGAAGGGAAAAGAAAAAATTGACGCGGTGACCACCGCGTTTGAACCGAGGGAACACATATTGAAAGAGTAATGCAGCCAAGGATATACTGGATTGTAGCGAGCGCGGCGGTCATTCTAGTCGGATGCAATGCTGCTGCTTCCGCGAGCGAGGTAATTGCACTTTTACGTATTTCACCTTCGAAAGCAATTCTTTCAATTGTTGCATCAATATAAAAAATTTGGAATTTCAAAATCTCCGGACTTTACAATCTAAAAAAAAAGAAAATCTATTCTTCGCTCTTTCAATGATTTCGTAATTACGGATTAATTTTGCAAAAGTGCTTTATCGTAATTTTAATTATCCGCGTCCATTCGACGCGCTGCCGAATTCTCATTTTCCTCCAGTGCACTCGATCCAAACATTCCTAATTAAACGATTGATTACTATCGCTTGGAGCACTGTTTTATTATTGGCGTTTTTTTTTTTTTCGGCGAGTCCTCGAGAACACGTGACGGGCTTCGCGGTTACGAGAATTGTGGGACAATTTTTTATCAAGCTATTATCAACGAATAATTTATTGGCACGAGGAGAAAGTTGCAAGGATTTTTTAAAGCATGCAAAAGTTCCCCACGCTCGACATGTTTCTGTCATTGGTCCCGGCCGAACTACGTCGAGAGTGTAACGTGACACTCTGGGATGTTATCTCGTATACGGTGTAACGAAACAATGCGTTTCACGTTTCGTTCGGAATTTCAATTCACAATCATACAACCGGCACAGTTCAACCGTCGATAATTGCGATGAGATTTAAAAATTTGTAAACTGTGCGATGCAATACTGGAGTTCAAGGCAGTATTGTCTGGAAATTTGAAAAAATCGTTTTTTTTTAATTTTATTATTCTACTGAGCCTTCTGAATACATCTGTGAAAAGTGTTATGATACTCATAAAATAATCCGAGCTATAGAAATTGTAAGGAGCACGCTCGGAGAGCGCGGTCTAGACGCAGCACACTTTAAGAGGTTACGTGGGTTTCGAAGCCAATGAAAAGCATATTTTCTCTATTTTTTTAAAGATATAATATATAAATTGTTTTATTCAAAATGTTAAGCACATAAAAGAGCAACATTTCAACAATATTTTTTAAAACTTTCATCCAAAAATTTGAGAAATTCGGCCGGTGGGACCTGGTTTCCGGAGACCCTTCAAAAAAAGTGTCCTCGTGGTGGTCAGGATAACTCATAATAGCTTTAGTAGCTTTAGTTAGTAGATAAGTATAGCTCGTGATTGAAAGAAGGATTTAAAAAAAAATTGAAATTTGAATTTTTCGCAGAGTTGTATGCAAAATAGTTCAATTTTTGGTACAATTTACACTACGTATAGCCTTGTAAAATTAGTTGTAATCGAAAAAAAAGAACCTTCGTTCGATCACTCAGGTCAATGCTATTTTGAAGAAGTGTGCAAAATTTCAATAAGATCGGTGCATTAGTTTTTGAGAAATCGTGTCCGCCGACTTCAAAAATAGTGTTTTAAGAAAAATGCGTATACCCGCGTCGCTCTCGGCCGGTTTTTCCCAACGAGGGGAATTCCCAAAGCCACTCTCTCCTACACTTTTGATCCGATTGACTTAAAACTTTGGGAGAATATTGTAGATATATTGTACTATTAGATAATAAAATTAAAAAATGGATTTTTTGAAATTTTCAAACCCGGGTAACTCCTTAAACGCTTTTCTTTCGAAACTATGTTTTTCAAATCGGCAACCACGATATATCGATAACGAATTGGCAGATTGAGCTAAATTTTGGCATACGCCTTCTAATAGACAGTTTTTCAACGTTCGTAGCAGAATTGATTGTTTTATTTTTTTACATAATTCGTAGAATGGACAGAAATATAGGAAAAATTAATAATCAAAGCATGCAGCCATTTTGTACTTTCTTTTTTGCTGAATCTGGTACCAAACAACAAAACACTCATATCGATTAAGGATATGTTTGGTTTTTTTTATATTTATAAAGCGTTTTTTTTTAGAATTTGTACATATTCTCGAATAATGTTAAAGCTTGCGTCATTTTGGAATGCAGCGAAAGTTAATTTTTCTTCTATTGCTCATATTTTTCGCCTCGATTTAGGGTACGAACGTCACTTAAAAGGTTTTTTTCTTATCCTCTTAAGAAATCCACGATCTTAGTCTATAAAAAAATATTGATTTTAACAAAAATGAATTAACGAAGAAAATTGAAAAGAACTTTCGTTGCGTTCCAACGATGCAAACTTCAACGTAATATTCTTGAAAGATCGATAAACATTTGTGAAAAAAATTCGCAAAGATATTGGAACTGATATTCTTTTCACGAGCACGAATATTTAACAATCAACTGATCCTCGTCTACAATTAAGTAACAATCCATCCGCCTATACTCGTAACATTTAAAGCCAGGCCACCGAACTTTTAACCCTTCGCGGTCATACGTTCACGCTGGTCACAGGGGGGTCGCAATGACCCCAGCCATGTTTAAACGGTTGCCGCGTTGACCGTATCGTTCCGAATGACTCAAAAAAAATCAGGATATTAGTTTGAACATTCTAGAATGTGGCATTCTCGGTATTGTATTGTAATCGAATTTTAAAATGGCGGAAAAAAATCAGCAACGGGTCAATGCGTAAAAAAGCCTTTTTTACTAAAAAAAAAAACCATATTGCAGTTTTCAATTTTTCTTCATAAAATTTTAGAATGATACTCTTGAGTTATGATAGTTGAAGGAAAAAAATAGCTCCGTAGTAGGCGTTTCAAAAAAGGTATTCATTCTTATATCTAAAGAGCCATTTCGGAGCGAAGCAAAGAACGATAATCATGAAAAATGTGCGACTTATAAAAAGTTGCCACCAACAACTTATAGTAATTTTGGCTTAAAGTTGCACTTGGGGTCCTTTTGATCCCGGGTGACCGCGGAGGATTAACAAAAAACGCGACTTTTCAGAGAAAATGTAAAAATGTCTAAATCTACAAAATTTATGCCAAATTTTGAATTCCAACTCATCGTTTGGTATAATAATTGATTGTAACTTATTTTTATAAAGCGCTACTGTAATCTGCTAATGATTAAAAAATCCAAAACATTATTCTAAACAACTAAACAACAATACCGCCTTAAAACGCAACCGCGAATCGGCGTATTTTATTGGGAATTCGTTGAGCAGTATATTGTCCGTAAGAACGATTGGAAATAATCGAAAAGAATGTGCAAGCTCGCGATGGCGATAGATCGTAAAAAGAAGAAAAAAAACATTAAAACGTCTCGTTCAAACGGAGCTTCGCTTCGCGACAAATATTTACGCGTCACTCCCCCTCATTTCCATCGCGATTATTCCATTGCCTCGTAGAATATGAAGCCAGGCCTGATTCGCTTTCATTCATCATCGCCGCGACCGTTGGCCCTCGGTAATTCAACTCTCCGAGAGGTCGAACTCTCCTCCAAACACAAAAACAAAGATACTTCCTCGCTCTCGTATTTCGCTTTGGTAGAAAAACGCAGTTTAGCGGGACTCGAGTATATTTATTTCGCAAGAAAAAAAAAATCGATTTTTTTTCGTTACCTTCACAGCAGTTTTCCATGTTCGAACCTGACTATTTTTCACTACTTTTATTTTCTCCCTTCGCGAGGTGCTCCTCGACACAGCACACTCTACCTCGATGCACGTTGCCTCCGTGTTTGTCATTGGCCACAAAATACGTCGAGAGGCCATTTCCATTGTATGCACATACGCCTGTGAGGGTACTAGGGAGAGCCCGAAAAGGGATACAGGGGGAAAGAAGAGGGGGGGGGGGGCGAAGAAGCGAAAAGGAAAGAGGCAGATCTCAAGGCGGAGGATCTCATCGGTAAATAGTTACTGGGAAAAGATGGCGTGTGCGTGTCTCTTTGTATAGCTATATATATATATATATATATATATATATATATATATATATATATATATATATATATATATATATATATATAAATGGAAGTGACGAAACGGTCAACAGAGCACGCGAAAAGGCCAGGCACGTCCGGTCCGTTTCCTGCGGGGCGACACCAAAAGCTAATAGAAAAATTCTCCATCGACCAATGCCAATTGTCACGTGATTCACAAATAACGCTCGAAAGTGAAACCGTAAGGATAATTCCAATGTAAAGAGTTCATTATTTAAGGCGGACAACCACTTTAGGAGAAAATTAGATGATTTTTTATATATTTTTTTTATTGTGAAAAAAAAACGGAAATTTCCGCAACTTTGACAATAATTTATTCATATTATCATACATCTCTGATAATTTTTTCAAGTTATTTCATGAATTAATTAAGGTGTAATCCGCTGTGTCCCTTGGCGTGTCCTCATCGTCGTTGTCGATTTGCGGCAATTGTGCAGCTCGCAATTCGCATCTGAAATAGTCCAACAAATTTTTATACATTCTTGAGATGTTTTTTAAGAACATGAACCTAAATTTTGAAAAAAAAAATCGAGAATTGAATGTTGGAACGTGTTTGAAAGAAAAATGATCGATTTTTAGCATTTTTTTCCCGGCATTTTGCAATAATAAACAATTTAATTTTAGATTGTTTATTATCGCAAAATAATGTTTGAAAGTCCTAAAGTTTGAAAGATTAGATTTTAAACAATCTAATCTTTCAAACTTTAGGTTCATCTTTTAATAAATTATATTATGTAAACGTGTTCCAAATTTGAAGATGATCCATCAGTTAGTTTGTGAGTTATGATTCCCGCAAATTGAAAAAATGTCGTTTCGAGAAAAATACGTTTAAAGTTTCACAATCGAAAAACTCAAAGTGAAATGTGTTTAATCAAATGATAAAGTGTCTTACCGATTAATCAGTGATTCCAGCACCATACAGCAGTCCTTCCTCATTCTCATGCAACTCATTTGAAGCTTGCACTTCCTCTTTACGCGCTTTTCGAGCTTCTTTTGTCTCTAATAAACTTTTTCTATTTTGCCGAGCCACGCGCATCTGATCCACTTTCCCGGCATATCCGTAGCTCTGCCTGCCACCTATGATTTGTACTTCATTCATAATCATAGGTAGGGCTGAATTTCCTTCATTGAATAAAATAGCAGCAAGAAATGCTGCGCACCTCGATTATTTTGTACCCAGAATGGAGATGTTTTGGAGCTAATTGCCAAACAGACTACCTAACTGAGCGCTCGTGGATACCTGAACGCGCTTGGGAGTCGAGCGGAGAGTCTTTATCATTTATATACATACCGTTAGAAGGAATTCGAAAATAGTTTTGAAATTTTCGTTCCCTTTTCCCCCTCTCTGCTATCGAACTACTGTCGAAAACTCGGCAAACTCGATCGGCAACTATCGAAAACCAAATTCAAAGATAAAAGTCTAAAAGGGTACGCAAAAGAAAATTACTGACTTTTTTTAGAAGATTTTTACGAACCTGAAGATATCAAAGCTGTTATTTCAATGTTGTTATGTATATTTATGATTATAAAATCAACAAATGTGTTTTACTCAAAATATTTGTTTAATTTTAAAATAATTCGCCTTTAAAAATAATATGTTATATACATTATGCTCTAATTGCTAATTGCTTGTAAAAATTTCTCTAGTTTAAACCTTTCTTTCTTTAAAAAATATCCCTATATTTATAGTATTAATATTTTTTTTTTAAGAAAGAAAGGCTTAAAGTAGAGCAATTTTTATTTGTCCTTTTTATTAAAACCTCAATATACCGATTTTTTTTGAAACATGGCCTCGATATAACGAAACCTCAATGCAATGAAAACTCGATATAACGAATTTTTTGCACTCTCCTAGAGATTCGTTATATCGAGGTTCGACTGTAGTAGTATAAAAGTGCCAACCTTCAACTCCAGTATCATACGATGTCATTGTTGTCTACAGAATGGCTTTGCAATATAGTTCTGTAGACAACATGGTATGATTTATGATTTTCGGCAAGCACGTTCAAGTTTTGGGAACTCGATACTCTCGAACAGCCCACATACAGTTGATCATGCGTAGAAACTAATCCTTTCTTAGTGCACCTCTACGCCGTTTAAGGAACATATCTTCCGAATTTCATCGATATAAAGCAGGAAATTCGGTTTTCTCATACAAACTTCAAACCCTCTGTTGCACCCCTACTTAGAGGTTGCTTAAAAAAATCTTAAAATATGCGTTTTAATAATTATTTTGAAGAATATTTATACGAAGTTTCAAGTTGATACACAGAAGGAATACAATTTCCCATACAAACTTTTGTCAACATTGTCAGTCATCAATTCAGTCAGTCAGTCAGTCACGGAACTATTATATGTATAGATATGCACCCCCACACAACGGCACATTATTAGCTTGAAGTTGACTTTTAAGGAACACTGTAAGAGCCCTACAAGAGCTTACCTTGGAAATTGCTTTTCCCCGAACACTTTTATAAAAACAAAATTAGTAATTTCTTTTTCCCTCAGACTCTACGCTGTTTAATTTTTTTCGTAACAAAGCATTTCTCCCTCCACATAGTTTACTTTAAGCCCCATAGTTATTAAGTTGAAATGCGCGTTGGAAAACTGCGCTATTTTACGAGAAGCTCAATAATCTTGCGGAAAAAAAATCAGAAGGAAAAGATGGTGTTGTATCGTTGGAACGCAACGAAAATTCTTTTCTATACTTTTATTTCCTCATTTTCATCATTCTACAAAATCTTTTTGCAGATATATATCGTACATTTCTGAATAAGCAATTAAAAAAATTAATAAAGGATTTTTGTTGCTAAGATATGCTGAAAGAAATTTGAGCAATTGAAAAGGCATTATTTCCGTTGCATTCCAATGATACCAACTTTAATCTCATAAAAAAAAAACATTCTTAGAGGTAAACTGGGATCAAATCTCGACTTTTTTGAGTCCCTTGAGAAAGAATTTCTTTAAGGGCTTACATACACCTGAGACGGCTAAAAGTAAGGTTATGTTTAAGAATTTGTTTTATGTATAAAACTGAATTTTATTGAAGAACCATCATATACATTTTAAAGTATGACATTTTATCTACATTGTGTGAAAATTTGGTTAAAAAAATTTTAACGGTCAAAACGTTACACTCGTTTTCCCGGGACGTGTTTTTGTTGACAGCGTTTGTGGTACCAGACTCTGCCATTTTTTATCTAAAAAAAAATATTTGTTTCTTAAAGTAGATAGATAAAACTAGTACTTATTGAGCCGGAATTTAAACATTTAATTTTTTCGGGTCATGGCAGTCACTGGAATAAAACAGGCGATTTTTCGCCTCAAAATTGTTCACGACTTATGATGAAAAAAAAAAACTATGCCAAGTATCGAAAAAACGGCTCGGTAAGTACTAGATTATTGTGTGAAGCATAACTGTGCAAAACTTGATCCTGATCGGTCCACACGGAGAGAATTAAATGTTAAAAATTACCTTGCAGTAACGCTAACCAGATGATAACCCTGAAACTTCGCTTATTATTACTGAGTAAAACACAGATTTTCACGAAAATAAAATAAAATTTCTTCTTCAGATAGAAAATTTTACCAGATTTTCTAGTAAATTTTGATGTGTAACAAAATACGGAAAACTTAAATTTAAAAAATATATAATATCAGCGAAATTTTACTGTGCATTTTATTATTTTATGCCTTTCAAAAATGTCTATAAAAAAGTATCGTCTTTATAACAGTTATTTTAAGATTTATTATAAAATTTAATGAGTGTTATAGGAAAATGTATTGTGCTCTTGGTAAAAATTACCGTGCGGGCTACCCTTCTTGTATAGTAAAATTTTAGCTACGTATTTGAAATTTTCTGTAACGTGAGTTAAAAAAAACTTGTCGCATACGAATTATTATGCTTTTCTCACTTGTCACCACATTGAAATATATCACGGTAATTTTTACCGTGAAATTCACGACAAAAATTACTTTTTAATTCTCTCCGTGCAGTAGTTGCAGAGATATTTGTGGTACCGATTTTGAAAACACTGTTTCGAGTAAAACGCGTTTAAAGTTTTGAGTACACTTTACACTGAAATAACTGGTTTATTTTAAACTTACATGAAATCGTCGATTTCTGGGCCATATGACGGATCTTAGATGTTGACGCTTCCATTAGATCTTTTTTTTTGCTGTGTCAACCTCATTCATAGTCATACTCATAGTCAAACAGATGACAAAGGCCACGTCTACCTGCGCCCCAAACGTTAGTCGTTGCTCACCCGGTCAGTTACAAAACGCTATAAATTCGTCATTACTGCGAATTTCCTTATGAAATTTTCAGGGTAGACAATCACAGGATAGTACTTTCGAACGAGCACCTTTTTGAAAAATCTATCTCTTTGACCTACCCAGGTGTATGCAAGCCCTTAATCTTCTTCTTTGCATTTTCCAAAAACCGACACGCGAGATTATAAAAGTGAGAAGACACGCAAAGACGAGAAAGAAAATAAGTATGTTCGTGTCACCTTATGAGTGAAAAAAAAGTAACATGAAATAGGAAAAAATACATTATGGAGCTTGTTTTTTTGTCTTTCAAATTCTATTGCGAACATGCTTTAGCGCCTTTTTTTATGCCATTTGTAACTTTCCGTTCTTACAGAAAATTCGAAAAGGGTATCGATACTTTTCGCCGGTTGTGCGTGCCCACGCCATCGAACGGGAGTTCGATTCTTCGAAAGATTACAGTATCATATTACACTATAGCGATATCTGCTCGTAATAATATTATAGTATCTAGCGTAAGAGTCGTAAATTCCTGGCAACAATAAAACCGAAGGGGATTTCTTGAATGGACTGGTCAAGCTACACCGTCTCGGCAATACAAGGAAAGTCTTTACCACGGTCGAACGTGCACACAAACTCGCTTGTCGTGTATATTCTATGTAGGGGGCCTTCCAGACGAAATCGTCAGACACGGGACTCTCCTCTTTCTTGTTCGTATTTATTTCACATCCAGTGCGATTTCGGGTAATACGCAAAATCGATGATGAAGTTTGCATCGTTGGAATGCAACGATACTGGATTTTTTCTATTTCCCAATTTTTTTTTTTGGTATCTGAACTACGAAAATCATTGGAACGTTTCTTCAGGATCGTCATTAAAGACCCGCAATACGAATATGCAAAAAATATGTTTCTCGTGAACTTTTGTTTTTTGCGTTAATTTCAATTTCTTTACCCAGTGTCACAAAAGAGACCCTGAGAGAGGGAGAGAAGAAGGAAATGAAAGTTGGCTGAGTTAAAGATTTACTCTTTGTTTCCGCATTAATTTTATTCCTCTCCCAAAGAGGACCATAAGAGGAAGTTTATTTTTTGTATAGATACCCATCCCTACGGGTTAATATGAATTTAAATTCTCAGTGCGTCAGTATACCTCATTGAGGAAGCCAAAAAGAAACAAACTTGCTCGAGTGCTAAACTTTGGGAGAGGGATAAAATTAACGAGGCAGCAATATGCAAGTTTCCAGCTTGCACTTGTGGCTTTGTATAACAAAGTTTAACGATATCTTCTTTTATATGAAACTAGCGTTCGCCCGCAGCCTCGCCCGCGTGGAATTTGGCCCATAGAATCTTCATTACCAGTTCAGTACCCTTAGGGGTTGTTTAAAAAAATCCTAAATCATGCGTTTTATTTGTTTTGAAGAATATTCATACCGGGTTTTGCGTTGATACACGCAAGGAATACAAATTTCCATACAAACTTTTACATCCCATTTCGTCCTTATACGGGTTGATTTTCGAAAAATCTTTTTTCATTGCACCTCTACACATTCTAAGCCACATATCGTCCAAATTTCATGTTTCTATCTTCAGCGCTTTAGACTGTGCGTTGTTTCTATGTCAGTCAGTCACGGAAGTCTTTTATATCGATGGTCCCGAGCTGCTCTATCTTATCTCGCTCGGACCTTTACACAGTAGCGTAATTGAACCCTGTTCATTCTAACGCATCTCCGGGCCCTGGCATCTCCATCCCCAGACCCTGTTCATTCTAACGCATCTCCGGGCGCGCGTGAGATCCATCGTATCTCCCGCAGCCTTAGAACGGAGTATCGTAACTCGCCGACTGCGATATGCTCTATCGTATCTCAGATGCACCAAAACGTTTCATCGTAAGTCGAAATTTTGTGATTTTTGAAAAACATCACTACTAAGTTCGTTCGAGCTTGAAGAATGCCCAGACAAAATTTTAAATCATTTTGATAATTTGTTGTGCTATAATTAAGTAAAGTAAAACAAGATATCGCATCCCCCCGCGCTCTGAAAGTTCCATTCTAGTTTCTACTCTATCGTAAGTCGTCGAAAATCTCGACAACTTACAATAAAAGAATAATTTATGTAACGATAACAGTTATAAGTATGTTATTATTATGACGTGAATGGAAATAATATAATAAATCATTGATTTAAACAGATAATTAATTAATCATGAAATATAGAAAAATAATAATCGTAATGATATTATTAACACATTTTGAGGTTGGGCGACACAAGAATTGTATTACTGTTATCACTATATCTATTCGTTTGAAAATTGACTGAGATTTCGCGATTTTATTTGAAACAAAAATTGATTACCAGTTACGAGATATTTTATTGTTTAAATTTTATTCCGGAAACTTTACATAGTATGAAACAATTTCATTAGAAAAAAATATGCATTAGGTAAATCTCTACAAGCAGCTATTTTTCATACAGTTCCATACAAATTATTAGCCCACATACATGTGCTAATAATTTGAATGAAAGACCTTTCGTCGAAGCATGACGGCTGTCGGAGGGAAGGCTTACCAAAGACCTTTCGACCGAAAGATATGATGAATATTATGATAATAGTATTCTATTTTCACAACGCTTTTCATGTCTAAAAAATATTCTGCGTATAATGCGCAATATTTAGACATAAATGTTGTGATGATTCAGTGACATGTTATTTTTGCGAACGCGAAACTTTCAAACCGCGTTTACTGAAAACTTGCGATTCGTAGATACGATGAAACGTTTTGGTGCATCTGAGATACGATAGAGCATACCGCAGTCGGCGAGTTACGATACTCCGTTCTAAGGCTGCGGGAGATACGATGTATCTCACGCGCGCCCGGAGATGCGTTAGAATGAACAGGGTCTGCCGAGATACGATACTTCGCGCAGGGCGCGAGAGTTACGCTAGTACATATGAGACCCTTTCAATTACGCTACTCCTCGAAGGTCCGAGCGAGATAAGATAGAGCCGCTCGGGACCATCGATATGTATAAATTATTTCACCCCTATCTTCCTTTCATTTCAAATTATACAAAATAATTCAAGCGCACTCGAAATTCAACCTCTCGCTCCAATCCCCGCTACATTAATTCACTACATTCCTTCTATAGCACTGTACTCGTGTGCAAAAAATTAAGTATGTCAAACTTTCAGACAGTTATACCGTGAAATTGTTTTATTGAAAATTTAAGCTACCCTAAAATCCGAATTCTTCCACCGATTCCCACCAAATTCAATCACGACATTTGTTTTATAATACTCTACACGTGTGAAAAAAATTATGCGGGTATCTGAAATTTTGCAAAGTTTCCACCTTGGAGCCTTTTTTTTTAAATTTCTAATATCCAAATTCGTTCACCGATTTCCGCAAATACATAATATAATAATTTCCTAGAGGAGAAACTTCATGTAATATCTTAAGGTATTTCTTTCGCGGAGGACTGTATTTTGCGGGCGCATAAGCAAGGCCCTTTTGAATCATTAATAGATTACAGTGGCGTTTAATAAAAATGTCTTACAATGAACTATTATCTTTATACATCTTTACATGTTCTCTGAAAAGTCGTGGTTACGAAAATTCTTCCGCTGGTGACATTTTTCTGAGTTTATTATAAATATTTTGTTTAAACATTCGGTGACGCCCTGTTTTTATTATCGTTACGGTATCTTCAGAATTGTTGACATGCTTAGAGTAGTTTACATCAGACATCTAGAGTTATTTAGGATATAAACTAATTATCTATATACAGTGGGTAAAAAAAGTATTTGCACACCAAATGTTTTTCAAATTATCATGCGAAATAAAAGATAATTCTTTAGCATTTTTTTTTCGAAGAATTTTTGACAAAAATTTTCGAAAAAAAAAATAAAATGCTAAAGCATTTTATTTATTTTTCGTAGGATAATTTGAAAAACAGGTGGTATGCAAATACTTTGTTTACCCACTGTATATAAAAGGCAAAGTCCTGACTGACTGACTGACTGACTCATCATCGCTCAGTCTAAACCGCTAAAGGTAGAAACGTGAAATTTGGGCAGGGTGTTGATATTATATTGGAGGCATCGTTTAAGAAGGGATTTCTCGAAATTCAACCCCTAAGGGGGTGAAAGGGGGTGACAAAGTTTGTATGGGAAATTATATTCCTTGTGTGTATCAATTTAAAACTTGAAACATATGTTCCTTAGAATGTGTAGACGTGTACTAAGAAAAGATTTTTCGAAATTCAACTCTTAAGGGGGTGAAATGGGGTGTAAATGTTTGTATGAAAAATCATATTCCTTGCGTGTACCAACTTGAAACTTGGAACATATGTTTCTTAGAAGGTGTAGAAGTGCACTACGAGAGGATTTTTCGTAAATCCATTCTTAAGGGGGTGAAATGTGGTGTAAAAGTTTCTATGAAAAACTTTCCTTGCGTGTATCAAATTGAAACTCGGTATAAATATTCTTCAAAACAAATAATAAAACGCATATTTCAGAATTTTTTAAAAACCCCTAATGCGGGGTGCTACTTCTAATGAAGTTTTTATGGGCCAAATTCTACACAGGCGAAGCCGCGGGCGGAAGCTGGTTAGATATAAATGTGGCCAGCATGTCATCTTCATAAAGTGGTGCATAAATTAAACGATTTTTAAAGTCGCAATTTTTTTGTTAAAAGTTCGGTAACTTGGGTTGAAATTTTACCAGCATACTAGGATATGTTTTTACTCAATTCTCGACGCAAATCAGTTAATTGTTAAATTGGGTTCGTGAAAGGAATACCTTAAAAATAGTGGAATTTACAGTTACAAAAGACATTTCTTTGTCTAAATTAAAACTACCTCGAAATTTCGAGCGTTTCACCGAATTTCTCTAAATCCACTTAAATATTCAATGAGATCTCGATTTTCTACCACTTGGCGGGAGCACTGGTAAAAAATCGAGTTCGAGCCGAGAGGTGTGGCTTGAGCTTTGTTGAGGGATAGCAAATAGTGGCAACATGCGCATTCTGAAGTCTATGAGCAACTTGGTTAACAGGGCATCAAGTAACCTAATCATCAAGTAACATCAAGTAGCATCAAGTAACGAGCTGCCCCAGTTACATCAAAATCTTTTGCTACTGCGGTAACTTTTCCACCATCGTCGATCTTTTAAAACAATATCTAACTTCTTTTCTAAAAGTAATCGTACGCTTGTCGTATTTACACTTTTCGTAGTTAGTTACATAAAAATCTTCGGCTATTGCAGTAACTTTTCCACCATCGTCGATCTTTTTAAAAATATCTAACTTCTTTTCTAAAAGTAGTCGTACACTTTTCGTAGGACATTTGTTGTTCGGCTTGACGTTATCCGTTATTATTACTTTTGAGGTTATGTTTTTGGCTCGAAATGCCGTTGCTACGGTAGTCGATATGTACCATTGCGCCGGCGTGTCAGACACGCGTAGTAGGGACCGCAGAACGCCGACACCAAAAGTTGTCCCTTCGGTGAAATAGACAACGTGGGGGGAAAAATAAAGGGGAATGAAAAAAAAAATTGTCTTCTCAGTGTACTTCCCACGATACGCTACTCTATACTATACTTCGACGTTTTGGAAAATGATCGAAAGTTAAAATCTCGAATAGAAATAAATCTGTATGAGAACGCAAAAGTTGGAAATGATCAAATTTTGCGAAAATTCTGCTAACTCGGGTTTTGTGTCTTATTTTGTATTATGTCACATCGAGGGAGAGAATATGGCGAGGGAATCGTGTGCTGATGTCGCACATCGTGCGACAGAAGGCGCACCGGCCGCACTCGTGATCGATTCAAACGGACACAATTTTTCGGGGCTTTTACCCTCGCAGATCTCTAAATGAGCGGTTTGGGGTTTGCGCGGGGCGATGAGGAAAAAAATCTAAATGAGAAACAGATACAAGGAGGGTGCTGCATTATAGTATTTCTCCGTGTATTCTCTCGAAATGTGCGCCATGTGGCCATACTAAGATTTTAACGATCTTCTCTCCTTTGCACCCCAGTCTCTCTCTCTCTCTCTTTCTCTCTCTCTCTCGCTCCCTTTCTCCCTTTCTCATTCCTTCTGACGCGGGTTATTCATCGTGCAAGATAAACGTGCAAGCGAGTCACATAAATGCGCTTTGCAAATTTTACACGCCCTTATCGCGACTTATTCTTTTTTTCTTCAACTTCTATTTTGTTAACAAAAAAAGGGTAGATATCTTGTATCTTGTGATGTGTTTACGCGTTTATCTTATCCTAGTTGTGAAGACAAACATTTCTCAATCCCTCGAACTAGTGTCGTCAACTCTGTGTTATTTCTTTTGCGATTTTTGTGAATTTGCCAAAAAACACGTATTCTATAGAATTAAAAAAAAGCTCGATTTCTATATACTTTGCAGCATAGTCATTGTCACATCATCCGAGAAAAAATAACATTAATTGAGTTGGATAATGATTAAGGTGGTGTAACACCTTGGCGCTCGGAAAAATAGGCATAAAAATAATTTATTTACGCGACAATTAAATACATTGGGTAAAAAAAGCATTTTTACACCGCGTGTTTTTCAAATTGTCCTACGAAAAAGAACACAACAAAAAAAAAACGCTGAAGAATTTTATTTTTTTTCGAACATTTTTGTCGAACATTTTATTTTTCTTCGAAAAAAAAGCTAAAGTATTTTTTTTGCAAGATATACAAATACTTCTTTTACTCACTGTATATAAAATCAATTTTATTTTTTACAAATTCATTACAGTTTTTTGAACAAACAAAAAAAACGAATAAAAAATGTTTAAATGATGGAGATATGAGTTGTCTAGTAGGATCATCTTTTGAAAATTCTTGTCGATAGTGGATTTTTTTTCTGTCAGGCATCGTTCGAAATTTTAAAAAAATCTTGTAAAGTAAGAAAAATTCGTAGAGATTCCAGCTGTTTGCAAAAAAAACTATTTTTTATCAAAGATTTGAGTTTCTAAAATGAATAAATAATGAACGCAGCATCCAATAAATATATCCTAGACAATATTATAAAGAATATGTGGTATAAATTTTATCAAAATCGGTTGAGTAGATCTCGAGATATTTTTTCCACTAGTTCGAAAGGAGGGTCCTACTAGACGACTTAGCCACCATTTGTATTTATTTTTTATTCGTTTTTTTTATTTGTTGCTAAAACTATGATGTATTTGTGAAGAATAAAAATTATTTTATATATTTAATAGTCGCGTCGAATTTTTTATTCATTTTTATACCTTTTTTTTCCCGAGCTCCAAAGTGGCGTAATCCCTTAAAGTTAATGAAAATGTTTTACAGCGGGTATTGAATGAAACGCTTCCTCATAAAAGCCAAATGACGTTGAAGTTTGCATCGTTGGGATTCAACGAAAATATGTTTTTTCGTATTGCCCAATTTTTTGGCACTTTTAGGCTACAAAAATCACTGAAACATTTTTGAAGATCTTTCTTACGGATCCATAACCTAAACTTGGCAAAAACAAGTTTAGATGGTCATAAAAATAAAGAAATGAAAAAATAAAGAAGAATTTTCGTTGCGTTCCAACAATCCTAACTTCAACACCATTTTTTTGTTGTATTTTCCAAACTTCCTTTGACAGATTTGAGCTACGAAAATCACACCCGCATTTCTTAGGATTCCTGTTTAGCAATCTACAATCTAAATCTAAAAAATATTATTTTCGTTAATAATAAAAATAAGAAACTGAAAGAAACTTTCGTTGCACTCCAACGATGCAAACTTCAACTCCATAAGACCAAAAGATATCGCACCCACTGCCCTGACAGGAAATTCTTATTTTCTCAGCTTCTACTTGATATACATTCACACACACACACACACACACACCCACAAACGTTCGATGGCCGACGATTTATGAGGCTACATCCGTTTTCATACCGCGCTGCATTCTCGAACCGTTAGCACACACATCGTATCGCGTTTTTCACCCTGCCGCATTTAAAATTCATCTCAAATTCGAGCGCATAATTGATATTATTTATTATCGCAGAATGATATACGATCTCTCAATTGTTGTCGTCCCGACGAGGCGACGCTTGGATAATCGTCCGCGAGCGGGCCTAAATTTCGTGATACCGATTCTCGATATCGATGGAACATAATTAATAGCGCAAGTTTCGATGCAAGCGAGTTCCGAATGCAAACTCGAAGCACGCTGGGGAATATCGTATCGAAGGGATCTCCTTATAGGGATTCCTAAATCGGTTGAGAAGTCTTTCATCGCGTTGCTGTAGGGTGGAGAAGTTTAGGGAGGCAAGACACGAATGCATGGGCTCTGCCACCCTCGTGGAAAAGCTCTTTGCTCTAGAAGAGTGTGTCGTATCGATTGCTAGTCGCCTACGATGGTTTACCGTTGAAATCCGATCGAATTGATGCGTGTAAACATATATATATATATATATATATATATATATATACAGGGTGGACCACGCAACGTGTGCACCTCTTTTACGACCAAAATATGCGTTGCACAAAAAAATGTTTGATACAAAAGTTACATGGTTTATAAGGCTACACTATGTGGTGCATTTATTTTTTTTATAGGTGGAGGCACTTCGAAGATTTGAAGGTCAACTTTATTTTTTCAAATGGAATGCTATATTTTTTATAGCGTAATATGATAGAGTATCGAATTCTGAGTAAAAAAGTATAGACCTTTATTAGCCCTAGAGTTAATAGCTAACGAGTAATTTCACTTTATTACTTTAAAATTTTCTTCACGTAATATCAAGTTGGAGATTTCAAATCTACTACAAATTTCTGAATGGCAGTGTTTACATCACAGTGTTTATCAATATGAACACATTTACCACATCACCCACACTTATCATGATTCACAATCTTCTCAATGATTTTAATCCAGTATTAAAGTATCCTTCGGTAATTGTGCGTGATTATTATCAGAAAGATAAAAATGAAAATGAATTTTTCTAATAGTGATACTATTAAAGATTGATATTACGTGAAGAAAATTTTAAAGTAATAAAGTGAAATTACTCGTTAACTATTAACTCTAGGGCTAATAAAGGTCTATACTTTTTTACTCAGAATTCGATACTCTATCATATTACGCTATAAAAAATATAGCATTCCATTTGAAAAAATAAAGTTGTCCTTCAAATCTTCGAAGTGCCTCCACCTATAAAAACAATAAATGCACCACATAGTGTAGCCTTATAAACCATGTAACTTTTGTATCAAACATTTTTTTGTGCAACGCATATTTTGGTCGTAAAAGAGGTGCACACGTTGCGTGGTCCACCCTGTATATATATACATAGTAGGTTTTGCCCGCGACTTTATCCGCGTGATCTTTAGGATTTGATTTAGAGAGATAGACAAAAAGAGAAAATAAGTAAGAATTGAAGAAAAAAGTAGAGTGTTATATTTCTTCAGGCACGATGGTAGACTGATTGACTAAGGTAAGGGTTGGTAATTAATGAAAAAGTCGTACAGTAAAACGTCGATTATCCGAACGTCAGATATCCGTATGGCGATTTGGTTTATCCGAAACGTCAATTATCGTCAATTATGACAACCGGAATGATACGAAACGTCAGTTAATGTCAATTATAACAAACGGAGTGGTACGAAACGCAGCCTGAATGTTGTTCAATGCAACTTCTTCTTCTAAAACGATTGTGAGATTTGGCAGCAAAGAAACGAGCTTCCGTTGTGAAGCAGAAGAAAATCGTCGACTTTTTAAAAAATAAATAGGTAAGAACTCAAAGATGTACGAATGTTGATTCTTTTTAAATACATATTTAACTTCGTTCTATATTATCAAATGGTACAATGGTTATTTGCAATTCACCAAAAATGTACTTGTATTATTAACATATCAATGTTCATTGTATTTTTAAATATATATATATATTTTATCGTATTGAAAGAATCAAGGTTTTTTTTTCGCCCACGGAATATTGCTGTTCGGTTATCCGAATTTTCGATTATCTGAAACGCGCCCGGTCTCAATTGATTCAACTCCACTTTTTAAAATGGAACCATGTATTTTTTTTTCGATGACATCTTTACCGATTTTAAGACGAATTCAGCGACCTACAACACAAGGTCATTCTAGTCACGCAAAGTATGAAAATAGTCGAAAAATCGAAAAATACCGGAATAATTTCTTTCAAAGGATCCACTAACCTTGGTTTGGGTCTACCTACAGAAGATGCTCGAAGAAAGAATACGCCGAGCATGTACCGAAATTACACCACAAATGTTGGCTGAAGTTAGACGGTCTTTTCATGAGCGAATTAACAAGTGCTTACAAGTCGAGGGTCATCACTTCGAGCATCTTCTGTAGGTAGACCCAAACCAAGGTTAGTGGATCCTTTGAAAGTGATTATTCCGATATTTTTCGATTTTTCGACTATTTTCATACTTTGCGTGACTAGAATGACCTTGTGTTGTAGGTCGCTGAATTCGTCTTAAAATCGGTAATAATGTCATCGAAAAAAAAAAAATACATGGTTCCATTTAAAAAAGTGGAGTTAACCTTGACGTAGCTTCAGCGCCTCCACTGATAAAAAAAATAGGGTGGTCCAGTATTACGGCCTTCTCGAACACTGAAACTTTTGTCTGAAACATTTTTGGATATGATCAATAGTTTGAGTGCTATTGCTCTGTAACACTTTATGTGCCTCCCCCTGTATATATAGAATCCAGAAAGTATCACAGCGGCGGAACGAATAATTTTGATCACGAAATACGAGATTAAAAAAAAACAATGAACTCGGATATTTATTGAAAATTGCACGATAGCAGAAAAACACAACGGATGACCGGCAATACAATAAGAATGTGTGTTATTCTTATGACGGTGTGCTCGCGACTGCTTTCTTGTCCTTAAAACACATCGCGATCAGGGAAAAATATGCGATCGTGTAAACAACGACTACTCCGATTGCACTCGAAATGAACATGTGCCTGATAGCAACGAAATAAATCCCTCATCAATAATATATATATATATATATATATATATATATTCGTGCACTCACGTGGCTCGTAATTTCTCGGAGGTCTCGATAAAGCGTTAATGGGGTGAGAGGTCAGGGCGGAGAATGCCGATACTGCGAGGTTCGGGGGCTGTACCAAGTTTATTAACGAGCTATACACGTGCCCCTATATACTCGTTTCTCCCTCACTTCTCTACCACCCTTCCTCCCTCTCTGTTCCTCTTTATATTCGAACTCTCCGCTGCATACGATATGGGCACACATGCTCATACAAATAAACATATACGTGCATACGTACTATTGAGACACTGGGAAAGTTTGTCCTTTTGTCACGAAGACCTTACAACATCCGACGAATTGTTCAGAGCCATAAATACGAAATGTCCGATATACATATTTCGCGCGGAAATTTCCCATTCAATTGAAAGTTGCAGCATGTATAGAGCCGCGGGGGGGGGGTTGCTTCCGGCTTGTCTCGGCGTTACAAAGGGAGTTTGTGTAGGCGCGAAATCGTCCACGATATAGAAATTCAAAACTCCCTGACCTACGCGATTGTTCATTGCGAAGTAACTTCGTCACGCCGACGGGTCGGTGGAGGGCTGGAGCGTTCTTTTGGCGCAAGACACTTTATCGAAGCATGAATTGTTCAAAATGGTTTTGGCAATTTTACGATCAGGGATACGCAACTCCTCCCCGTGTAGAAATTTGCTGGGGACTGCCCAGATCCTATCACATGCCTATAGGGCTGCACGCATTTTTAATCTTCATATTTAAATTAACAAGCAGCCTTGTTCGATTAATTTAATTTAAATAGGTGTTAAGTATCTTAAGATTGACATGTCATGCTAGAATCAAGTATTGTACATTCAAATTGACATATAAATCTTAATGTACTTTCAATGCGGATCCACTGTTTACAAATACGCACAAAATGTGCTTAATTTTACCGAAACACACATAAATGCATTGTTTAAGACACGTTTGATATCTAAATGTGTTAAAATTTAATGCAGTTCAAGTGTTTGAAAATACATATAAAATGTGGTTGAATTTTCTATAACATACATTAGAGCGTTGTTTCAAGTTCTGTATGGCATTTACAAGTGTTCATTCCGAACATTACAAACCTTACGTGTAACAAATAACATGTGCATTTGCATTGTAATTAGGGGAAGGTGGGGCACAGTGTGTCATTTTTTTTTCTATCGAATTTTTACTCTTACCAAAGTAGTCTGATTAGATAAAAAAGGTCATAGCCGATTTTATACACCTTTGGGCGTACAATAAAGTTACAATATTTTTTGCAAAAAGATTAAAAGTCCTAAAATAATGGGTTCGAAAAAAATTTGCGGATTGGCTCATTGTGCCCCACGGGTGGGGTACAATGTGTCAGATAGGTGGGTACGTGTGTCAAGTGCTGCGAAATGTAAGGTACAACGAGCCGGTTGAAACTCTTATATTTTCCTAACATAGATAACAGATTTTCATACATACCGATAATTTCACAACGGGTATTATTGGCCAATAAAATTGAGAGTTGACTCATTGTGCTCAACAACTCGATGACACATTGTGCTCCACACAATTGCCCCGCAATATTTGACGTTTTCCCGGCAAGCGAATTTTTTTTTTCGAGGCTCAAATCAATTGTGTACTTTTAATACTTCTTCGTGAGCTGCTATTGACTTTCTTTTAGGCCAGCCTAAACTTAATATAAATCACGGACCAACACAAAAAATTTCCGATATTACAGGCTACAAAACTCCGAGAAATCGCATGTGGTTGACAGTTGCCCGTGACACATTGTGCTTCTTCGGAGCGTCGTCATTTCTTTGTTTCCTCATTGGGAGTCGACTCATTTTGCCCCACCTTTCAGTGAGACATTTTACCCCACTAGTGAAATATTTGATTATTGATGAAAATAACTATTAATTAAACTACAAATGGAAAAACACAAGTCACTGAGTGCATCAAAAATAATAAAACTATCGATTAGGACCGAAAACCGGAGCCACTACAGAAAATGTCGTTAAATTTTACATTTTCCCGGCGAGCGAAATATTTTTTTCCCAAGCCTCAAATCAATTTGTACTCTCAATAATCCTTTGTGAGCCGCTATCGACTTTCTTTTAGGCTTGACAAAAACTAATATAAATCACGGTCCAACACATAAAATTTCGGAATTCACGAGCTACAAACCTCCGAGAAACCGCATGTGGCTCACTATGCCCCGTGACACATTGTGCCCCACTCTCCCCTACAGTAGATTTTCAATGATGCGATTTAAATAGATTTTTAAGATATATCTTTTTAAACGATTCATACTTTTTTAAGATCCACTCATTTTGTTTGGGTTGGATCTCTATTAGAAAGTGAAGACAATTATGAAAATCCAATTGGATCTCTATTAAGAATTGGGATACAATTATGGGAATTCAATTGGATCTCTGCGACAATTTCTGCGCAAGTCATGGTTGGTGCCGAAAAATCTTTGTTTCTCCTTGTTACCTGTATTGAGAGCAGGCTGAAATCCCGCAACTTCCACCGTATCTTCAATAAAAACGATAATAACAATCATAGCATTAAGTTATATCTATTGGCCAACGGATTATGTAGGACAAAAGCAAAATATAATGAAAATATCGAAATAAAGATGCATAAATTAAAAAGCAATAGAGGGAGTTAGCCAGAGAAAGCGAGAGATACGAAGCGCGGGTGGTGCATCGTTATCGGTAAAACTTACCGCAGAATTTTCCGTTCGCGATTCACCTCCGAGATGGAAATTGGCCTGTTACTTTTTCCATTTTTAGTCTCGCAACGAGAGCCCTCTCGTCGCGAGAGCGAAAAAGTTTCATCCATCTTGCACTCGTTGGCCCACTCGGCGTACCTCCCGTCCTCCCTCGGGCGACAACTTTTTCAAACTACAAGCCTTGGATACTCTCGCTGTGCATGGAAAGTCCACATACCCGGGCCAATTCACTCGCCTCTATACACACATTTAAACATCTATGGACAAGTACGCACGTGCGCGTTCGTACAATTGCGCATGCCCTTACGTGTTCCCTATTTCCATATATACGCGGTATTTTTCGCGTAGGAAGTTTTCGGCCGAGGAATAGTTTTTTTTTTCCTCGCCGGAAGTACAAGAGCATTTTTTTTTTGGAAGGCGACCGAGAAAAAAGTATATGCGCGAGAAGAAAATTCTCGGAAATCCCTTCGCTATATTCCTCCTTTTTCAGCCTACCCCGTTTTTCGCCATCTCAAAGCCGCAGGTGAATTTTTCCAAAAATTACGTCGGTTCATTTGGAAAAGTCCGTTTATATGTCTGAACAATTTTTTCACTGCAAATCCATGTTATTTGCTACACGTAGGGTGTTCGATTACAAGCTTTTATTTAACTTGACTTGGTGTGAGATGCAAAATGGAAAATCGATATTTCACCCACTTCCCGACTACTTAAAGCTCTGAAATTTTGCAAACATGCATCTAAGAGGCGACAATGCATGATTCAACTTTGTTTGTTTGGGTTTAATTAATTAATCCTTCTATGCAAAAATTTCAGAGCTCTAGTAAAATCAATTCGATGGTCCCGAGCGGGTCTATCTTATCTCGCTCAGACCTTTACGCAGTAGCGTAATTGAAAGGGTCCCAGATGTACTAGCGTAATTCTCGCGTCCTCCGCGAAGTATCGTATCTCGGCAGACCCTGTTCATTCTAACGCATCTCCGGCCGCGCGTGAGATCCATCGTATCTCCCGCAGCCTTAGAACGGAGTATCGTAACTCGCCGACTGCGATATGCTCTATCGTATCTCAGATGCACCAAAACGTTTCATCGTAAGTCGAAATTTGGTGATTTTTTAAAAACATCACTACTAAGTTCGTTCGAGCTTGAAGAATGCCCAGACAAAATTTTAAATCATTTTGATAATTTTTTGTGCTGTAATTAATTAAAGTAAAACAAGATATCGTATCCCCCCGCGCTCTGAAAGTTCCATTCTAGTTTCTACTCTATCGTAAGTCGTCGAAAATCTCGACGACTTACAATGAAAGAATAAGTTATGTAACGATAACAGTTATAAGTATGTTATTATTATGACGTGAATGGAAATAATATAATAATTCATTGATTTAAACAGATAATTAATTAATCGTGAAATATAGAAAAATAATAATCGTAATGATATTATTAACACCTTTTGAGATTGGGCGACACAAGAATTGTATTACGGTTATCACTATATCTATTCGTTTGAAAATTGACTGAGTTTTCGCGATTTTATTTGAAACAAAAATTGATTACCAGTTACAAGATATTTTATTGTTTAAATTTTATTCCGAAAACTTTACATAGTATGAAACAATTTCATTAGAAAAAAATATGCATTAGGTATATCTCTACAAGCAGCTATTTTTCATACAGTTCCATACAAATTATTAGCACACATACATGTGCTAATAATTTGAATGAAAGACCTTTCGTCGAAGCATGACGGCTGTCAGGGGGAAAGCCTGGCAAAGACCTTTGGACCGAAATATATGATGAATATTATGATAATAGTATATTATGTTTCTATTTTCACAACCCTTTTCATGTCTAAAAAATATTCTGCATATAATGCGCAATATTTAGACATAAATGTTGTGATGATTCAGTGACATTTTATTTTTGAGAACGCGAAACTTTCAAACCGCGTTTACTGAAAACTTGCGATTCGTAGATACGATGAAACGTTTTGGTGCATCTGAGATACGATAGAGCATATCGCAGTCGGCGAGTTACGATACTCCGTTCTAAGGCTGCGGGAGATACGATGGATCTCACGCGCGGCCGGAGATGCGTTAGAATGAACAGGGTCTGCCGAGATACGATACTTCGCGGAGGACGTGAGAGTTACGCTAGTACATCTGGGACCCTTCCAATTACGGTACTGCGTAAAGGTCTGAGCGAGATAAGATAGACCCGCTCGGGACCATCGAATTAAAGACTAAAAAGTAGAAAATCATTTTTTTTTACCAAGTCACCTATATGTGATTATAAATAAAAGCTTGGGGCGCTCAAAATTTAGACTTATAATCTTTAATTTACATAAATCCGTTAACATATAAACTGTATTTAATTTACTGTGAAACAACCTTAAATGTTTTAAATAAAAATCCTGAAACTGAGTATAAACGTCTGACAACCATTTCTCTAATTACTATTATGCCAAATTAAATACGCTTAATGAAAGTGTGGTGATAAAATTTATTAAACATTTCAAAAGTTGAGCGCCACAAGCTTTTATTTATAGTCACATATACAGTGGATAAAAAAAGTATTTGTACACGGCGTGTTTTTCAAATTGTCCTAAGAAAACAATTAAATACTTTAACATTCTATTTTTCTTCGAAAAAAAATGCTAAAGGATTTTATTTTATTTTTTTGCAGGATAATATGAAAAACACGCGGCGTACACTTTTTTCACCCACTGTAGGTGACTTGGTTAAAAAAAAATTCTCTACTTTTTAGTACATCAAATAAAAGGTTGTTTAAAAAAAAATTATTTTACATATAAATTTTTTAGGAATTAAAACGTATAAATTTCATATACAACTTGAAACAACGCACTTATGCCCGACTGGAAAATACAACTCATCACCGTCTAGCCCTGAACTAGTAAAATTATATTTCGAATCGCCACTAGCTAGTCGTTTTAGCTAGTAATTGTCCAGCCTTGCAACGCTTTCGTTGTCTAGTGTCTGGGTTCCAAAAAATGAGTAGGTGATTAGATTAAAAAAAAAAATAACTCGCAGCTGTATAATGTTTCTTCTCTAGATAATGCGCAATAATTTTTTTGCACATTATCTATATCAACACGCAATTTTACGATCTTCTTCCGCATTTGCCAATTTTGGTTATGACATTTGCGCTGCAAATATATTGATTTATTCATTCGAAATGATATGAGAAAAACGCTTACGCGTGAGGAGGTTTTGATTCAGGTACCTCTTGGTGATAAATCCATGACGCTGTCCACTGATCCAATTCTACTCAATTTAATTTATTAATTTTGCATCGTCTAGATACGCAAAAAGTTGCGTTATTAAGAACTACTTGTATTAACAAATTTAAACAACATTACCGGATTGATTACTTTTTTTTTTGCATTCAGGGCTATATTCGCATGGAATATTCGCATTACATAACCTCAAATTGTATTTGTCCAAACACTTATTCTGGCTAGTGACGAATCAATGAGCACGATGTTACTGCAACGAATGCTATCCATTATATTGACTTCTAATAACGATATAAACATTATATGAACTACTCACGATTGACTGGGTAGTGACTAATCGAAGAAAACCTAGCCGCAGTTGGCTAGTATTGGCTAGGTCATCGCAAGATACCCACTTAAAGATTTCCTTTTTTCATTTGCAACGCCATCTGTAACTCAAATTGCTTAGCCAGCCATGAACAAATCGCTCAATAGAAGTATATGTAGTCATATAACCGCACATTGTTATTTATGACCATCATTGGCCAGTCAGGTACGACTTAATCATTAGGTGGTATTTTTATCGTAAGGCCAGTGACATCTGTAATCAAGCTCAGCTAGGCAGCGACTAGTCAAGGAATACATGGCTGTACTTAGCTTGTGTTGCCTAGATCATGGCGAGATACTCACTTGAGAATTTCGTTCATTCGCAACGCCAACTGCAACTCAAATTGGCTAGCCAGTCATGAGTTGTTCGCTAGAAGATAGTACGTGCAGTCACATAACCTCATTTTGTTATTCGTAAGCGTGGTTGGCTAGTCCAGTACGGCCTAGTTACTAGGTGGCATTTTTATTGTAACGCATCGACATCTATAGTAAAAATCGATTGATAAAATTCTCTAATTATCACAATGAGATTAACTAATTGATATAGTTTATGTGATACAACAAATAGTCACAGGAATTATTTTTGACTCTTATGCTATATCTGTGTTTCAACAATAAAATTTTGCGAGCCCTCAATAGCGTAGAGGCAGCGTGCGTAATACAGGCAGGTAGGTTGTCATCAAGATCATTTCCGGATGTTTGGGAATGACGAATAATAATTTAAAAAATCATTGATGTAGAATTCTAGTTTGAGTATTTTACAACCGCCAAGGTCGTGCGATTTGACGCCATTGGATTTCTTTCTTTGGGGTTTTCTGAAAGGAAAAGTATATACACAATGATCCACAGACCATTCCGGAGCTCAAGGAAGCAATTGGACGCACCATTAATGAAATTAGTTTGCAGTTATGCCAAAATGTTATTGAAAATTTCGTCAAAAGTGTGAACCTTTGCAAACAGGGCCGAGGTGGCCATTTATCGGATATTGTGTTTCACACACAATCTCCATGTTTGTATCTTATATTAAAATAAAAATATTCGTACTATTAAAATAAATGATACGTCTTATTAATAAATAAAAATGTCAGGTTATTTTGAGACACACTTTACAAACCTCATGAAGCGGATCCCGAAATTACACACTCGGAAATGCGTAAAAAGTGACCACAACCACATGTAGCTGTGTTAAAACAACACAATTGGATTTCCAGTGTTTTTCCAGTATATTCGCCATATCGGGTGACGAAAATATCTCGTCCACGTCTACCAGCCAAAACCGACCCCAATACGCTTGAAAACCCCTGTACATATTTTCGTATATATATATATATATATATATATATACTGCGCATGTACTCGTAGGTTTGACGCATACACAATGTGTACGTAGTTGCTGATTTGTGTACATAGCAATTGTAATGTCTAATCACTATGTACATACATACATGTGTGTAGTTATATGTACGAGCACATCCGGCGTCTGCAGTCCTCGAATTCGAATGGCTTAAAAATCACCGTTCCATATACATATGCATATGTATGTCTGTTTATGGACCCCTCGGGCGATGAAGGTGCGTTTTCCAGGCTAGCTCATCGCACATCGTGCACATTCCATGAGATGCACACCGGAAAAAAGAAATTTCTATTCTCGACTTTACCCACTTCGTCGCATTCTTTTCTTCCTCGGTCGTTTTTCCTCGTCCCGCTTTTCCTTCCTTTTTCATGAGTCAATAAACATTTAACTTTTCATTTTTATCCTCTCGACTTTCGTGCTCTTTTGACTCGCCTCACAGTTTCACAAGAATCCCAATAGGTAGGTATAAAAATGAATGTGTGAGAGGGATTCAAGTTATCGTGGTTTGAGTACTCGATATAAACCTTTGGAATGTTCACTGGAGAAAAATAAACTTCGATCTTTCGTTATTCTTTTTTAATCCCATTTATTGCCAAGAATATTGTTTCCTTGGCAATGAATGGATCAAATATTAATAGTTCAAACGAGCGATAATAAAATTGCTACATTTTTATGCGTTTTACCGGATTTTAATGGGGCGTTAACGGTTGTAGGAGGTAGTGTAACAGGGAGAAACTGAGATTTATATCATCCTGATACGTCATCGGAAAGTTGAGCAATCGAGGGAAGAGTCGTTGGATACTGTTATTTATCACCCGTTGCCAGGGGTAACACGTGACTGACATACCAAACGCACGCATATCACGAGACGAGACATTGACGTTACGTATTGACGCTGCTTATAAATAGCCTTATTTCATCCTTGACAGTTTAAGACGATTAAACGCATTGGTTTTTTTTAATCAAAATCGGCATTAGGTACTATGGAGAGTAGCATGATCAATAAGGAAAACTTGAGAAGTCGAATGTTCCACCACTTAAGTTTTTTTTCTTAAGTTCAACTCTGTCACAGCTTAGAGAAATTTATACATATAAAACAGTGCTGTGATTGACTGACTGACATATAGACAACGCACAACTTTAACCACTGAAGATAGAAACATGCAATTTGGAAGATATGTTCCTTAACCCTTTTTAAGGCATAGGGAATATTTTTACCACCAATTTATTTTTAAATTATTGGCGCCAATTTTGTGGTAGGAAAATTGGCGCCAATAATTTAAAAATAAATTGGTGGTAAAAATATTCCCTATGCCTTAAAAAGGGTTAAAGGGCGTAGAGGTACACGAAGAAAGGATTAACTTCTCGCATGATCAACTATACGTGGGCAGTTCGAAATTATCGAGCCCCCAAAACTTGAATGTTCTCGCCGAAGACCGAAAATCATACAATTTTTTCTACAGAATTATATTGCAAAGCCATATAAAGGGTGTCTCAAAATGACCTGACATTTTTATTTATCAATAAAACGTATTATTTATTTGAAAAGGGTGAATATTTTTATTTTAATAGAAGGTACAAACATGGAGGTTATGTGTGGAACAACAATATCCGATAAATGGCCGCCTCGTCCTTGTTTGCAAACGTTCACTCTTATGACGAAATTTTCACTAACATTTTAGAATAATTGCGGACTAATTTCATTAATGGTGCGTTCAATTGCTTTCTTGAGCTCCGGAATGGTCTGTCGATCTTTAGCATACACTTTTCCTTTCAGAAAACCCCAAAGATAGAAGTCCAATGGCGTCAAATGGCACAAATGTTCGTCACAAAAAAAAATGCCTCGAAATTTAAAATGTCAGGTCATTTTGAGACACCCTTTAGTTTTGTAGACAAGAACGACAGTTTATGATACTAGAGTTAAAGGTTGGCACTTCTATACTACTATTTCATGAATTACCAACCCTTACCTCAGTTAATCAGGCTACCATCGTGCCTGACAAATATGACACTACCTTCTTTCTTTATTACTTACTTTTTTCTCTCTTTGTTTATCTCCATTCTCGATCAAATCCTAAAGTTCACGCGGACGAGTTCGCGGGCAAAAGCTAGTAAAGAATAAGATTTCAATCGTGATCACGTGTTATAATCTTCCTCTCCCAAAGCTAACCAGACGAGCACGTTTGCTTCTTTTCCACACGCAGCTACTCCTATAAGGAAGTCTGAATTTTAATCGTCGGCACGTTGTGTGGTAAAAAAAGATCGCCCCCACTTTACATACGGGAGAAGCACCTTAAATTTTTTTTTCAAGATTCTGCTATATATTTTAAGCATAAAAACCTTGAGGCGAATGGAGACGACGATTTTATTCCCTCTGTAGCCGGACCAATTTCAGTTCTTTAGGCTAAACGAATGGTGTCAATTGTAATTTCTTAGTCCCATCGATACGGCTATATGCTTTTCGATGTAAAATCATCCCCTGATCACAACTCTTCTATTTCCAAATCAGTCAAGGCAAAACTTTTCGTCCGCCTTTACCTAATAGAGAAAAATAGCTATTCTGGCTTATCTGAGGGGATGGGAAAGGATGAACCCGGGAAATTCGTGGCCACCAAGTCATTTGGCATCGAATAGGACCTTGCCCAAACCTACCAAGCGTACATTAAGACGTGGGCCGCCTAATCTAGCATTTGTACATATGGCAGTACCAATTTCAGTTCCACAGCCCAAACGATTGGTACCAATTGTAACTTTCTAGTTTCAATTATAATTCCATCTTCCATTCGTTTCCTAATGCTCCTTTCGCAACTGTGATTGAGGGAGTGCAAGCATAGCCGCTAGTCAAAAAAGAGCTCTATTATAGTAATGTTTCAATGCCCCTAACTTGATATTAAAAAAAAAAACAGCAATATGATTGAGTATAATGTTTCAGTGTGTCAAAAAAAAACCGTTTGATTCTATGCGTTGCAATCTGAAAAATATCGAGATTGGATAAATGTTGACTCACATTGATTCTCAGGGAGGATAATTCCCCATGTTAACCTGTAACATGTATTTGAGGAATCCTAGCACTGCGATTTGAAAAAAGATCGATTTTTAGATTTTGTTTTCTTGAAGATTGAAGTCTTAAGAATATTTTTGAGCCAGGGCCGATATAAAAATTAAGAAAATTGCCCAAGTTATACCAATTCATACGAAGGGCGGGTTACTACCTTGCGAAGAAAGTCATAATTTTCCGTCGCGATTTTCACGAAACTACATCCGTCAAGTCAGGCAACATTGTGCAACCGAATCTAATGATCCGATTGACTTGAAATTTGGTCCGAATGAATCTCAGTAGGTTTTCTCCGACTTAGCATAAGATTTTTTCGATATAACGCGCCATTTTTTCGATAACAATTCTTTTGTTATTGAATTCCCTTTATTTTGAGGTAAAAACGATGTTTGATTTGGAATCGAGCGAATCTGTATCATTTTTACGATAAGTAAAAATCGCTATGCTAGGTTCATGCTATTGTGTTTATTTACAAGAATTTGTTTAAACCCTTCGTGGTAACACATACAAATTCAATAGCAGTGGTCATACTTGTGTCGATTCTACCCAGTCAGTTTTCAAAAAAGTATTGTGACCAAACTATCCGTCCGAACTGGTTCGAAAACTTACGGAGCATGCTTTGATCTTTCTAGATGATGTACGAAAAATGTATTTATAAGAAATAAAATGGCGACATGTTAAAAAAAATTCATAAAGAGGTGAAAGCGCAAAAAAGAAACTTTTTCGCTCAAAAAATCATAGTTCCGTGAATTTTCAACATTTTTACCTAAAATTTAGACGTGATGCTCCTTAGATATGCTACTTTTGAGAAAAAATAGTAGCATAGTGTACGGTCCAAAAAAGGTATTTATTCCGACATGTTAAGAGGGTAAATTTTATGGTATGAGGATACTTCAAACTCTAGGTAATATGGTGAATACAGATCGATTCGAAGCTGGGAACTATTATATATTTATGCCAAAAATTGATCGACGGGTCGATTCTATCCAGGGTAACCACAAAATTTGATTTCCGATAATTCCAGCTGCCGTAAGAATTTACAAGAATTGCCGCACTTGCCAACATTTTCGATAAAAGCGAATAAAATTTTTATGTCTTACAGTTAATATTATGTGGAACAGAGCCCTTTAACGTAAAATAATTCTACGCAGTAGTCGCGAAGAAAAAATCTCGAATTTATGTTTGTTGTCATGATACTTTAAGCACAACCACTTTCTTGCTATCACTTCACGACTGACTATGATATTTGCGAATTACTCTTTTCTGCACGAATTTCACGGATTTCTTGGTTCTTGCAAGTTCCTTGCTAAGTAACCCCACGTGGCTGTAAACGTTATCTGCAGCATTTAAAAAAAGGTTCAACAGCGTTTTAATAATTCGGTACGTCCACGTGGTAGCTTAGAATGTGAACCCATCTGATTTTCTTTATTTTAGACGAAGATATTCCTAGTGAAAGTTCGCGGGACGTTAAACCTGCCGTACTAAAAGAATCCGTGCATTAAAAAAATGCATTTGTAACATTAAACGGTCAGCTGATTAATAAACGAAATTACGTAAACCATTAAAGGATTCAATTGTAGTTATTGATTATTGGGACAATTAACCCAATAAATTAATATGCACCGCACTCTAGTACTCTTAACATTGATGACGTCGAAGCTTGCTTCGTTGGAGAGCAACGATGGTTTTTTTCCGATTAAAATTTCTATATGTTTATTATTATCCAAACCCGTCTTTTTTTTTACAAATTGAGGTCGTAAATCTTGAAAAATTTGAACAATCAAAATGAATGAATCTCTGTTGCATTCCAACGATGCAGACTTCAACATTATTACGTCTGTACTTAGCGCATCACTTACAAAACGCGCAATTGCGTTGCCATTAGGTTAACAATGTACTTTATTCAATGCTTTTGGCGAATCACTCGAGGTTAAGGACTCAACTGGAAATCACGAGAATTGATATTCATTTTCAATTATTTAACAACCACTTCTCTATGCTCGATCACCGCGAGTCTCGGTTTTGCAAGCTGTAACTTGACTCTATGTATGGGTACCACGTACTGGAAACTTCAACAGCCCGTGAAATCGTGACAAAACGAGTGGTCGAGACATTAAGGAGATGCTTTTGGCAACCCGGAAATGGCCACCGCTACAATCACTCTATGTACGTTGCAGATATTTTGCATTGCTTGCTCAACAACTGAAATACACACGTACACACAGTCATTTATGTATACGCCCACACATCCAGAACGACTGTAATTTTGAGAGCAGAGGGGCACCATTAACCTAGATTTCTCTCACTTGGTAATTTTCTGATTTATTCAACCACTCGCATTCACAGTTCTCAAAATGTACATTGAATACACGTGAATACACACAAATATACACACCAGCAGTAGAGGTGAACGTTGCCTTCACGATCTCCTATGTCAAGCAGCGTCCACCTGGTTCAATATTTGGGTGGGTGACGGCTCCGCCGCGCACCCCGCCTGTGCAGAAATTTGAGTCCCTAAATCCTATCACGTCCCTTTAGGGATTGGTAATTGACATCGATTTTCAAGATATACTCTTTTCAAGCGATGGATATTTTCTTCGAATGAGATTTATACTATTTTGAGATCCATTCATATTGTATATCTGTATACTTTGTTTAGAAAATTGAACGTACGGAATGCGTTGGGCTTCATCAATAATCGTATCGGATACCGTTCGATGATGTGGAAATCCTTTAGGATTCAAATAAGATTCGAACATTGGATTTCAATGAGGAATCCCGTTCAGAATCCAACGAGCGCAACGTTTTGGTGTAGGGATCCAATGCGATGACCCATTGGATCCCTATCAGGAAGTAGACACGAGTATGGGAATCCTATTGGATCCCTACGACAATTTCCGCACGGGCTGACTTGCGCGCCGACTACCGAACTCAGTGCAGTGCTACTGACAACGAGTTCCCCATGATGGCACAACTGAAACTCACTAATATATTATGGCGTTGAAGTTTGCATCGTTGAAATGCAACGGAAGTTCTTTGTTATCTTTCAAAATTTCTTCATCCTTAAGGTAGTAGTTTCGCTACAGTCACGTTGAAAAGTTTATTCTCCGCTCAGTCGATGAAAGCTTCGAAATATTGCGAAATATCCTTATAATGTAGGTTGCACCTCTTATCGGGATGTAAAAAATTATAACGTAATGATGAAAACGCTTAATGTTTACCTAAGCTTCACTTTTGTATCAGACTATCCATTTCGGCTACTAATACGTAGATACTCTGCGTATACGAATATGCACACCCTACTGTAATCTAGATCTAGTCTGCTCCAGTCGCTTCGTGGCGCTAGCGTCGCTAGACATTGCTTAATTTAAATCGTTATATCCCTGAAACTAGACGGTCAAAATTCTTGATTTTTTTTACCCACTTCGTCATATGTACCTCTGTAATTGAGAATTAAAAAAATCTGTAGAAAAGTTTCGAAGTTATTGCGTGAAATGTGAAATGTAAAATTTTCCACTGCTCCCCATAAGAACCATGAAATCTTTGATTGCCAATATCTCGAAAACGGAACGGTGAATCTTTTTGAAATCTTGCAGGTAATCATTTAATAGTGTCCTGAATGAGTCCTTAAAATAAAATAAAAATCTATAGAAAAACGACTTGGCGAGACCTTAATATAAGCCAAATTATTTTCATTGATTCAAGTCGTAGATTTCTACTAAAGATTGGATAAATCATTAGAGTGATATCCGTACCCTAAGTCAGCAAAAGAAAATGTGAGCAATCAAAAAAAAATTATTTTTCGTTGTATTCCAACGATGCAAACTAGGCACCACTATGGAGCCTCTCAAGAACTAAAGAGAGTGACGTGACTAGGGCGGGTTAATAGTAAAAGGGATGGCATTGTAAAAGTCCGTAAGCGCATACGAAGAAACATTGGAATATATGGTATTGACAAAAACACGTCATATTCTGTTTGGAAAATTCGAAAAACAAGGCGATTTGTTAACTTCTGTCCGTAACCAAAGGAACGATTGAATAAAAGAAGCGAGAGGAAAAAAGAGCTGATCAGTCAGTCAGAAAGGGAGAACTAAAGGCATCAGTCTCCATCTATTGCACATATTTTCAAGAATTTTTTTTCATTCTGAAATTTATCTTCATATTTTAATCTTTTTATACATAAAAATAGAAGTTTCAAAGTACAAGAAAAAATTAAATTTTTTAAAAATGATTTATCTTGATGATCTTGCTGTCTGAAGTTAGCCCTGCTTTCACCTCGTCGACACGAAATCTTAACTTTGGAGCATCTGAAAACAAAAAGTCGACTATTTTATTATAATTTGGAGTTGTAGTTATGACCCGTACTAAAAACTTTCACCCCCGATGAAAAGAAAACAAAATGGTGCACTTTTGAATTTTTCGACGGTTTTTGACAACTTGAATTATTGAAAAATAGGATTAAATATTAATGAATATTTATACCGTTAGTAGGGGTCGCAGAGATACATGCATAGAATAATCCCTATAAATTGGAGCCTAATCGGTGCAATAGTTTTTCCAAAATCATGTCGTCAAGGTCGAAAAACGATGTTTTAAGGAAAACGCGTTTAAAGTTTCTCTTGTAAAAATGTACATAAAACTTAAAAAAAAGCCTCTTACCCTCAATCAGCGATACCTGGTCCATACATTATTCCTTTAGCTTCTTCAAAAGCCTCACTCTCTTGGGATTTTTGGTTTCGGATCTCTGTTCTGCCAGCTTTGGACGCTCGACACGGCGGTTGCGCGCTGAGCGCGCGGAGACGCGTCTATTGTATCAGTCTCTTTAGCTCATTATCGGTTACTCCGACCTAAATAACGTTCTCTACCTTATTTCTGCAGGTATGTAGATACGAAACTGATGTTTTTAGAAAATCGAAAATTTCCGAAAATAGACTTATACTGAAAATAGACTTACCCTTAAGGGATGACACCACTGTAAACGTCTAAAATTAAGCGATTTTTCACGATTTTTACAAAATTATACAAAATGGTGATGCTGGAGCCATTTTTGCAAGGCATGTTGAATCTGAGACGCTCTGCGGCACGCAGTATAACTGACGGAAATTTGAATTTACAGACAAATTTAAAAAATTCTATTCATTTACATGAATATATCTAGAGAAATACGTAGGGGATTTTGAAAATATTAATTTTTGTGTAATTGGCAAGCATTTAAGATAAAAATTCAATTTTCGACAGAAAAAAAGGACAATCATATGTTAATAAATAATGTTATAATTAAGTTATGAAAAATCTCGTACGTATTTCTCTTCGGAATGTTATTTTACACATGTGTTCAAAATTTGGAATGAATAGAATGAAAATTGTTGGAGTTATGCTGCGTGCCGTTTTGAAAAATTGTGTTCCGAGCAAAACGCGTTTAAAATTTTCAGATGTGTTATAGGCGTGAAAAAATGAAAAATGTCACTGTTTAAAATTTTATACCATTGATCAGCTATGCCAGGACTATAAAGCTGCCCGGCTCTGTTCAAATATTCATCCTCATTTTTTTTCCTGTTTGATTTTATGCTGGTGCGTGCTTCTTTTGCCGCATCCGTCAAAGACAGCTCAGCGTGGTTTATCCGTCCAGCATCAGTTTCAAGACAAAAATTGTAAGCTTGGAGGCCAATATCCATCTCCAAGACTTTCATAATTCGTAGGATATTAGTCAAATCGTCATTAATATTGCACACAGCAATATCAGTAGCTACATTTAATACTTCTTTGCCACTTGAGTGGGCCTTTCGAGCCAAGCTCCAGACAGTAGCATTGAAACTTATGTTGCTGTTTGCGTGTAGCCTCCCAAGCAACGATTTAGTCACTTATTGTAACTTAGAACAAGTCTAACGCTACGAAGAAATGGTAAAAAAAATGTCATCAAGTTTTGTTGTCAGCCACTGCCACCGGGCAGTGGCTGATTCGCGTGTGCGAGCCTTTTTTACAGGTACCAAACTTTGTCGACATCACAATAAATTGTTCTTGATTAAAACACCCATCCAACATTGACTTCATCTAGAATTCGATGAACTAGAATTCTAGAATTCATCCCACTTCTAGAATTCGACATATATATATATAAACTTGTATATAGACTCTCATCCCTTCGACGCTCGATTTGATCGTATACGATGTCCTACAAGTCCCTTGACAAACTTAAACACGAAGATACCATGACCCATTAGCCGAATTAATAATACGAGCTCGAAGACCTTGATCATCGTTTCGTACAATTTAATCATCCAACTAAGTTCTTCATATATATTCATATATATATATATATATATATATATGTATACGCGCGTGTACGAGGCTGTGTGGATACAGAAGTATGGATCAGCATTATTAGAGTCTGGGTGTATAAACCACGCGTGAATAATGCTTTGACACGGGCTTTACACCCGCCTCAACGCCTCCATCTGACCTGGGATACTTGCCAAGTCACCGAGTTTAGTTACACGTGTATAAACACTAATACATCTATATGCAGATGTATCTATGTAATTGTGTGTGTGTACATATATATATATATATGTATAAAGACGAGAGTAGATGAAGCGATCCGATAACTCGTCCACGATTTAACAGTCAGCAAATTCCCAATACCGAATAATTCATGAAGAGTTAACATTCGAGCCTAGGCTCTGTGCTCGATTCATTAAAATTAAGGTTAATCAATGAGTGTGGCAAATTGCGGCGATCCAGTCGAGCCAACTCAGTACTGCATTTTTTTTCACGCACCGCATTCTATGCATATTCCGTCGAGGGGAATCAGCTGTGTAGTATTGTCCGGAAAGAGGTTGTAAAAAATAAGCGCGAGTTCTACGGGATTAAATTATGGTGGTCGTCGGAAGGTGCGTGAGAGAATGATTTGCTTTGATGCGCAAGCACCATTGCACTCGTGCGAATAGAGTGATCCTACTTGTATTTTACAATTGCAGTTTCTGTCGGTTAGTTCGTTTCTTTCAGGCTGAAATTAACGAGACTGCACAAGGTCGGAGTCCAAACAAGTCGATTTTCAATATTCTCTTTCTGGTGAGAGTATTGGGATGACGAGGTTGGGATTTTACACACGATTTGATGCATAGTCTTGCCATGTTTGAGTTTCTTTTTTATGTTTTCAAAAACTGTCAAATCACTCAGTACATTATGACAAAATCGTCATCAGTGTCATAATGTTAAATGCTCTACGTTAAAAAGTGTTTCTTCTATTGTAAATTTTATAGAAACGGTGTAGACGATCGATTTAAAATTTGGAGGGTACATTCAGTATATGATAGAGAATATACTGTATAAATTTGAATCAAATGGTACCATTTCGTTAAGTGTCCCGAAACTCCTTAAGCTTAGATTCGGAACCTTTGGTAAGTGAAAATAAACGTTTCGATAATTTGCCTGCACTTTGTTTCATCTGAGAATGCAATTGTCCTCTCGATAGAACGGTGGCGTAAAACAATTTCATCGGTTTTAACATTATCAGGCTCAATTCAATGCTTTTCTTCTGGTAGTGTGACTATTTAACAAACTATACAAAAATCCGTTTTTCAACTATGTAAAGAACGTGTTTTTTTTTAAATAATATATAGTAAATGTGTTTTCCACAATAATCTTGGTACATACCCTCTTGTGATATGACCCGAAAGTTCATTCTCGACATGCACATGAAGGCAATTTCCGAAATTTCGCGCGAGCGAAGTCCCGGCCAAGAGCCAGTCCTGAATAATTTGTCGTGTGTGAATTTTTGGCGACCGTAAATTGGCAATTCTTTTGGTTTCATCTCACTGAGAGAGTTTTTATCACTCTCCGGAGCGAGAGAAGGTCACAGATCACGAGATAGTAGTTTTTTTACTTAGTTTTTTTTTTTCTTCTCAGGCTCGTACTTTTTGCAGCTTTTTAGACTTGTCCATTGGGGAACTGTGAGGCAGTGGGCGACGATTTCGAAACACCCATTATACTTTTTACGTCACAAACCTGTTTTGAGATTCGTAAAGGTCTCTTGGCACTCGGGGAATACTGTCTATGCATTATAATAGAATCCTAGCTGGCGTCCAATGTGATGGGGGAGATCGGGAAGATAGCACTACGAAATATAGACAACGGATTAGGCTCCGAACACAGTTTGAGCTTGCTTTCCCCTGTCGCTGTACCGCTTTTTATATATTTCTCTGCCTCTATGCCCTGCGAACCTACACTGTCGAGATTCTCTCTCTCTCTCTCTCTCTCTCTCTCTCTCTCTCTCTCTCTCTCTCTTTCTCTCTAGCGTTAACACAAATCTCCGTGCTCGCATCAGTTCAACCAACACTTTTCAACCATCAAACGAATTAGTATAAAAACCTAAGAACTCCGAGTATTTGATCTTCGTGGATTAATGTTCCGACAAAAATGATTTGTACGAATCAACTGAACGAGGTACATTTGACGCATTTTTTTATTCCAAGCAACTATATTTTCATTTACTTCGATAAAAATATCAAACTAAAAAAAAAACCTTTCTAAAGTAAAACTTTTTTAGCCTCGTTTTTCGTTCGGGTACGCATTTCGAGTAACATGCGTCACGTCCAATTGAAGTTCGGTTACGCATGTCGAATCTTTCACTTTCAATGACTGCTGCTCGCACGCCACGTGGCCGGTACATTTCGGGAAGTTATCATAGAAAAATCTAGAACATTCTACGCCTTTAAACTTTGATTTAAGAACGCTCTCACAAAATCTTGGTGTTTGCGCCTTTTATAAAGGTTGTGTTATTTTATTGTTTTGGTTTATTGCAATTTTATAATAATATATTAAAGAATGAAAGAACAAGTATTCGTTTTAAATTAAGTAAAATGCAATTATAGTACAGTATAGTATAAACACTATTATTTAAATTTTTTAATCCTGTTTGTTGGTCAAATTCTGTTTATTCAAGTCACTGCAATTATATTAATTCACAAGTTTATAAAACCAGTTACAAATACTAAATACTTTTGGTAAATGCATTTTAATAGCATTTTAATTCGTATAAACCCAAAATTATTTAAATTTTCGGTTTTTGGCCCGCTGAAATTT
Organism: Ophion ventricosus; assembly: GCA_963932345.1. Lineage (NCBI taxonomy): Eukaryota > Metazoa > Arthropoda > Insecta > Hymenoptera > Ichneumonidae > Ophion > Ophion ventricosus. Next base: position 16,460,406 of record OZ010714.1, read on the forward strand.
CAAATAATTTACATTCTTGTTAATCTTAATACTGAAGCGCTTTCCCAATGTTATATATATATATATATAAATAAATGTTATATGAAATATATAAAATTCGTAGAGTATTTTTAGCCCCGTTGTTTTCTTTAATAAACAACGATAAATTTTGTTGTAATATCGTTGTTACTTTATTTTTTAAATAAATTTTTTTCTTAATATTTTTTTAGCTAACATGTTTTTGTATTATCACTGTGATTATTAAAACTTGAATATTGAAAAAAACATTTTTATACCTGCATTTACTTCCTTACGTATCGATTATTAATAATAAAACGATTAAGCCGAAACGACGAAAACAAAATTCTATACTTTCGGCAATTTCGGGATAAAATCGTTTAGGACTATGGCAAACAAGTTTCACTTGCACCGTGGGTTCGTAAAATCGCAGCCATTTTTTTTTAAGTACACTTGTCATTCATCGCTACTTGAAATTTAATTTATACATTTAAGTATACATATCGCTTTTTATTCCACACTTGTAACTACACTATTTCCGGTTCTTTATAGGGGGGGGGGGACCCTCGCGCATTTGTTTGTTTGTAATCCGCTTATTGTTTTCTTCATCGATGCTTCTTTTGTCCAATTAGTATACAAATTTCAAACCTTTTTGTTTCCATTGTGAAAAATCGATGGATAATTGCGGTTTTCAGATATTGTTCGTAGAAAGGCTGGATACTACCCTTAAGAAGTTTCCGCATCGTCGAATAAACAGTTTCACAAGTAAAGAAAGGAATCGAGGGAAAAGCATTGTCCAAAATAGAAAAATTCTGAAAAAATTCTTAAGAAGGTTGCACACCTATCGCGTAATATTAAGAATTTGCTGAAATTTATTGAGGATATTTGAGAACAAGTGTTATGACTCCGTGAAAAATTTCAAATAATTCGTCTGCACGATTGTTGAGCAATTAATTATTGAAGCTACACGGAGAGAATTAAAAAGTAATTTTTGTCGTGAATTTCACGGTAAAAATTACCGTGATATATTTCAATGTGGTGACAAGTGAGAAAAGCATAATAATTCGTATGCGACAAGTTTTTTTGACTCACGTTACAGAAAATTTCAAATACGTAGCTAAAATTTTACTATACAAGAAGGGTAGCGCGCACGATAATTTTTACCGAGAGCACAATACATTTTTCGCAATGCCTGCCCCGAAAGTGCGATTTTCGATTGGTGTTTAGCGTGCGGAAAGTGGCTTATTTCTCAACGATGCTTACTTTCCCGCACTAGTGCGGGAATGTGAGACTTTCCCGCACTAGTGCGGAAAAAAATCTATTTATAGCTCACTTTACCACATTGATTCGCGAAAAAACGGTTTTTTTCACGGTTGATAGTTTTTTGTTCTACGATTTTGGACCGATTGAAGAAACTTGAATGTAGCGAAATTCATGTGATACGAAACGTCAACTTATCAAAGTCGTATTTTCTGACAAGGAAATGATCTGAACTGATCTGATATATTTGAATATAATTGTTATTGGTTTTGTTGAATCTCAAATCCCACTTTCGAGACAGTCATTGCAAAAAATAATGTATGGGACATGTGCGAAAAAAAACGAATTACATCGCGCGTAAGTTGCCGAATTCGCCTCGACTTATGGTGCATTTCTCACTCGTACTCGTGTGGTTACAGCACTCGCCTTCGGCTCGTGCTGCAAATCACACTCGTACTCGTGTGAAATGCACCATAAGCCTTCGGCTCATGCGGCAACTTCACGCGCGATGGAATTCGTTGTTTTCCGCACTTGTAGCATAAATTACTATTCCTATAACACTCATTAAATTTTATAATAAATCTTAAAATAACTGTTATAAAGACGATACTTTTTTATAAACATTTTTGAAAGGCATAAAATAATAAAATGCACAGTAAAATTTCGCTGATATTATATATTTTTTAAATTTAAGTTTTGCGTATTTTGTTACACATCAAAATTTACTAGAAAATCTGGTAAAATTTTCTATCTGAAGAATAAATTTTATTTTATTTTCGTGAAAATCTGTGTTTTACTCAGTAATAATAAGCGAAGTTTCAGGGTTGTCATCTCGTTACCGTTACTGCACGGTAATTTTTAACATTTAATTCTCTCCGTGTAAGCTCTTATACACGGACGACAGCAAAAGCTATACGATAACTCTGATGCAAGTCTCGCAACATAATAAAAATATTAAGAATTTAATACAAATAGGCGAAAAATATTGTTGATGTTTTTATGAATAATTTCAACGAAGAGTGAAGCATTTTGTCTGTCTGGTTATCAAGATATTCTTGAAATAAAACAGAAAATTTTAGCTGATTTGCGTGAAACGATAAAGCGCGCTACGACACGTGGCAACATTGCTGTCATGTCGGCCATCTCGAATAGACACCACAATTAGAAATGCACAAAGTATTGCTTCCTCGTTATACATTTCTTACCGCGGTTTTAAAAGGGTATTTCAATATTTTTTATCATTATTGTTATTTTTGTTCCGCATGATTACAAGAGACATTAATACAACACAAAACGTTCGCAAAAAGATGACAATTAACATTTGTTTATTACCAATTAAAGAAACTTAAAGGATATTTGGCAGAGTAGAGAAAATATTGGGGCCAAGCCGTGTTTTTCGTCATGATTAATATGTTTCATTCATAATTCTTCTTGACAGAAGCTGCAGTGCATGGGTTTCGACATAACCTTCAAATCATTTATGCGTCGTCCCTTGACTGCGCATTTTTTTTCCGATTCAACTATATTATTTGGCTGCTTTCCATTTTCTACTTGCTTTATCATGCTGTTTTTCACTTTGGATTTTTCCTTTTCATGTTCTCATTTTCGGCGAACACAAAAACTGAATTTGCGAAGGATGTTTGACAGCTAAGCATTCACGATGTGGCGTTCGTATCTTGAGCTCAGTGCTACCAGCTACTGAGAACTAAATTGCGCGTTTGTCACATTGCAACTTGCTCAATAACGTATTCGCAATGTAAATAAACAAAAAACGATTAATAACATTTTCAAACTTCCAAACAGTGCAAATATGCATTCTATATATTTATTAGCTGAAATTTGTTTATTTTACGTAATGGAAAATTTGATTATGTAGAATTGGCAGCCATAAATGGCATCCGTGTTTAAGCATATGCGTTCCCCCCTTGCCACTTGCCCCGCAAAGATCCTGAGCAACCTTCTTAAGGAGGTACGATCATTACGACGAATCCAACTTTCGGGCCTGACATTTTTATATGATGTTGACGCATACGTTATGCACACTTTGGAAAAAATTGAGCTATATTGACCGTTCAGTGTTTTCATAATAAAATTGCAAAGTCGAACACTTTGAGCTAGTGAAGCACGTCGTCTTATGGAGACGATCGATCGGAAGTGCGGTGATCACGGTTTTGCTGCTCACGTATCCAACTAAAGTCGTTGGAAAACTGAAATGTGATCAATTAGACAGATATTGTAAAAAATTGAAAACTCGAACTTCACCGTGTAGTTCAAGCACTACATTATAAAACGGTTTCAACTTCCGGTTGGATATTATCATAATGACGAAATAGTATCCATAGACTTGCCAACGTCAGACGTAACAGCTGATTCGTTTGGCGAGCATAACCTAGCTCTGTAGCGAGATTCTGTAACTCGGTAGCGATAGTTTTCGTTGTCGCTAGCTAGTGACAGCCAATCGCATGCACTATCAGAAGAAAGGGAGCCTCTTATTGGCTGTCGCTAGCTAACGATAACAAAAACGGTCCCTACCGAGTTTCAGAATCTCGCTACTGCTTGGAAATCGTCGTGAACACTCCGGAGTCGTTGACGATCTAATTTTTCAGTTTTTATTAGTAAATATGCAATAAATAATATATTTACCACAAATTTGGCACTTTTACATCGACAATACGAATATTCAACATAAGTTAACATAAATCAGAGCACCCGTGGGGTAACATAAATTTAGTCTCTTTGTTGACCCCGAGGAAGTAGTCGTACCTTAAGTGCTTCGTAAAATCAACTGTTTATTTTCTTCCGTTGATTTTGTCATCGTGTTTATTCGAAATCAACGTCCATAACATCTCGATGGAATCCGAATCAATTTTTTTTGTCGGATCATACGAAGTTACGCGGATATTTAGAGTTAGGGTATTGTTGAGAAAGCATCAGAACGCGGAAGTCTCGCGGAGCACGCAACAAATTCAGTTGGCGATTTGCGCATAAGCATATGCGCAACTGAAGCCGCGCGATTAATTAGTCTGTGTGCGTAGCCATTTACGCGACCGTGAAGTTTCGAGCGATCGTACGCTTATGATTACAAAGATGCGTCATGAATCAGTTTAATGGGATACGATGTGGGAATCGGGTTTCCATGCGATTTGTACAGCCGTGATCTCTTAAGGTCGTTGTTAAATCATTTTTGAAGGATGGAGTAAGAAACGACGTTCCTTTGTTAAGAAATTGTGGATCGTCACCAATGCCAAATTATTGTAGCAAAATATTAATGATGTATACGAATGAGTATCGCGAAATGTTCCAAGTCTACGGTAGATAATGATTATTATTTACATATATGTTTGATCGAAGGACTTTGAATTATCAGAAAATTAATTTTCGATTTTTTTAAATCTTATTAACGATTATTACGAGAAATAAATTTGAAAAAAAAAGATTGAAAATGGCGATGCATATATGGAATGATTTATGTACACGATTCACAAGATTTCATAAGTTCACGTCACAAGGATAAATATTGATGCGCGTCTCGCCGAGGAATGTTCCATGCATATGTGATAGGCGTGAACCGATGCACGGTAGCTTCTCTTTTTCTCTTTGTCTGTCGCTCTCTCTCTTTCCCTTTCATGTTTACTTTCAAAATCCCAGGTGCAAATGAATCACATATACAGGGTGACATTTATGAGTTTTTTACGGGTCTGGTGCGGAGATTTTGCTACCGAGAAAGATATGATATTTAACCCTTCGTGGTCACCCTGGGTAGAATCGACCCTTCGATCAATTTTTGGCGTAAATATTGAAGTAAAAAGTTCTGAGCGTTTTCCGCTAGATGTCTTTAGTGAGCCATATCTCACGATGTATACATCGCATCGGGTCATACTATACGGCGATATAAAGGTGACATTACGCTTGAAAAAAAGTTCTTTGACAGTTTTGTGTTTGGTGAAGCCAGTTGTGTGTTACAGCGTTCCAAAATGGAGGTAAAAAAAGAGAAAATTCGATCCATTCTTCAGTACCACTACGACCAAGGTAAAAAGGCGGAGTAGGCGGCCAAAAAACTTTGTGCTGTTTATGGGCCCAATACAGTATCGAATGCACCAGCAAAGCGGTGGTTCCAACGATTCCGTTCTGGTAATATGGACGTCGAAGATGAGGCACGCTCTGGTAGGCCAATCGTCGAAAATGTCGATAAAATCATGGAAATCGTCGAGTCGGACCGGCATGTGAGCACTTATTCCATTGCCCAGGAACTGAAGATTAGCCAGAAAACCATTTGGAACCATTTGCATAAGGCTGGTCTCAAGAAGAAGCTCGATGTATGGGTACCACACGAATTGACGCAAAAGAACCTTTTGGGCAGAATTGATGCCTGCGATTCTTTGCTGAAACGTAACGAAATCGACCCATTTTTGAAGCGGATGGTGACTGGCGATGAAAAATGGGTCACATACGAGAACAACAGCTGAAAAAGATCGTGGTCCAATCGCGGTGAGCCGGCCCAAACGATCGCCAAGCCTGGATTAACGGTCAAGAGGGTTTTGCTGTGTGTTTGGTGGGATTGGAAGGGAATCATCCACTATGAGCTGCTCCCATCGAGCCAAACACTCAATTCGGACCTCTACTGTCAATAACTGACCAGATTGAAGCAGGCGATCGACCAGAAGCGGCCAGAATTGGCCAATAGGAAGGGTGTTGTGTTCCATCAAGATAACGCCAAGCCGCACACATCTTTAACGACGCGCCAGAAGCTCCGAGAGCTTGGATGGGAGGTTCTATCGCACCCGCCGTATAATCCAGACCTGGCACCAAGCGATTATCACCTTTTCAAGCATTTGCAAAATTTTCTTGATGGTAAAAAACTGGCCTCAAGAGAGGCTTGTGAAAATGAGCTGGTCAAGTTTTTTACCAATAGGGACGAGGACTTCTTCAATCGCGGAATTATGAAATTGCCTTCAAAATGGACAAAAGTTATCGAACAAAACGGCGCATATTTGATCTAAATCGGATAATACTATGTTAATTTCATCGTCGAAATAAAGTGAAAGAACGCTCAGAACTTTTTACTTCACCTAATATAATAGTTCTCGGCTTCGAATGGGACTGTATTAACCATCTTATCTGGAGTTCGAAGTATCCTCATACCATAAAATTTACCCTCTTCACATGCCGGAATAAATACCTTTTTTGGAACGCCCACTATGCTATTATTTTTTCCCAAAAGTAGCATATCTAAGGAGTATCACATCCAAATTTTAGGTAAAAATGTTGAAAATTCACGGAACTATGATTACAAAAGTAATAATAAAGATAAAAGTAACATTAGTAATAACAATAATTTACTGATGAAAATAATCTTAAACGTTTGTGTTATCATATCTTTATTTCCAATGTTCTTTCATATTTTCTTGCGCGCTATTACCATCCCGTACCTTTCTCTTGTACCTTACAATTGTCACTTCACGTGTTGCCATCGGGAGCGCGGTAAAACTGTCTCCCACTCGGTAGTCGGCGCGTAACCCAGCGTGCGGCCGAGCGGTCTCTTGTCGAAGTATCGGCACCAATCCTGCTTGGCGTGGGAGGTCGCCAAAGCTGCACATCGAACATTTTTCCACTATTTTCAGTGTGTTATTATTATCGCTATTATTTTTATTATTATCGCAGACTGATATTATTATCGCTATTATTATTAGCGTAGATTGTTATTATTGTCAATATTAGTATTATTATTATCGCAGACTATTATTATTATTACCGTAGACTGTTATTGTTGTCGATATTATTATTATTATCGCAGACTATTATTAATATCACGAATAATCGTAATAAAGCGATAACACAAATTTGTAAAGTGGTGTATTCGAGATTTGTAGACTTAGGATGAAAGTCGAAAAACCATAATGTTCATTTGGTCTCGATAACATGAAATTTAGGCAAAAGAAAAAATGAATAAGTGATCAATCAGACGGGCTAACAGAGAGATGGGCAAAAAGTAATTAAATTAACAATTAACAATTACAATTACCACTGTAATTGATAATTTAATTACGTTGTAATAGATTACTTAAGTAATTAGTTACCACAAGTGCCTAGTGTAATTAATTACTATGTAATTTAATTGAGAGTTAATCTAATTACTAATTAGTCGATTATATGTTAATTCAAATTAACCGATTTGCTAACTAATAGCTAAACAATATTTTGATTTTGTAGTTCAAACGAGACATAATTTATCACTTTTTTATCCAACTTTAGAGGATAAAATAATATTTTATCCTATATTACACCATAACTAGTAACAAAGTAATAAAATTTCAAAGTATTTGAATACATTCTAATCAGATTACTTTGTAATTAAATACGTTATAATAGATTTCATAGTATGTCCTGAATAATGACAATTAAAATGTACTAAAATACAGTTCAATGAGATTATTTTGTAATTTAATTGGTTTGTAACCAGATTAATAATTGAATTACATTATAATTTAGGTATGTCCATCTCTGCGGGTCAATGACCGCGAATGAATGATGTTGAACTTTGCATTGTTGTAACGTAATTATTATCTTCTTTTCACTTGCTTAATTTTCTTTTGTCGATCCAGTCTACAAAAATCACCCGAACGTTTTTTCAGGATCCTTTTTCGAGATAAATCTGGCGTTAAAAAGTGTTGCGTAGTTTGAAAAATAAAGAAGAATTTTCGTTGCATTCTATCGATGCAAATTTCCCTACCGTTTGAATGATCGTAGAAAAATATGGGTTTTGTTTTTCTCTCATGAAACACGAAATGAAATATGAACAAGTGATAACTGAAGATGTGCAATTAGCGAAGGCTCTTGACCGGGAATCGAGTATGTAGGTTAAGTTGTCAAGCTAAGCCAGATCTACTCTCGGTTCAGCTGCTGTGGAGAAATCCGTCAGGCGAGTGCGAAGAGCTGGGAGAAAACGAGAGAGAAAAAGAGAGAGAGGGAGAGAGAGAGTGAGAGAGGGTGGAGAGAGAGAGAGAGAGAGAGAGAGAGAGAGAGAGAGAGAGAGAGAGAGAGAGAGAGAGAGCGAGAGAGAGAGAGGTTCTAACTCTCTTGAGAGCTCGCTGAGAATTTTCGCACGTGTTTAAGCCTCGGGTCACACGTTCGAGTGAATGGTACCCCGAGCGGAATGTGCTTGGATGAGATATAATGAAAAGAAAATGCATTTTTGCATATTGGTTGATACGTACAGTGGACACGAAACGGATCGAGACAAAAAATTTCTCAATAGATTGCCAATTAACGGGGCCCAAAAACCGGTCGACCTTCAATATATATTTTTTTTTAATAGAGTATTTGAATGACGAGGTCAAGATTTTACTCACATTTAATAGTTAAATAGTCTTGCGAGGTTTGAGTTTTTTGTTGAGTAAAAAATATTGATAAAAAACGAACTTATTATTTAAATACAGTTTAAACCGCTGTTTCTGCATGGCCAATCGATGAAGGTTCTGGCAACTAGGGCGATCTGAGATGAAAATTTAAAAAAAGTATTTTTAGTATAATAATGAAACTTTCATATGAACAGATACTTTTTGTTAATTTTGAAAATTACGACAATGGCAAGCTGCTGAAAAAACGTTCGATTATCGAGAGAATTTTTTTTTCATAATAAAATTTATTTTCATCCTTTAATCTTTTTATAAATAAAAGTAGAAGTTTGAAAGGACGAGGAAAAAATTGAAATTTTTTTTTTTTTTAATTTATCTTGCTGTTCTGTCCGCCTGAAATTACTCCTGCTTTCATTTTGTCGACACGAAATCTTAACTTTGGAGCATTTGAAAACAAAAAGTCGAGTATTTTATTATAAAGTGGAGTTGTAGTTATGACCGCTACTAAAAACTTTCACCCCCGATAAAAAGAAAACAAAATTGCGCACTTTTGAATTTTTCGACTGTTTTTTACAACTTAAATTGTTTAAAAATAGGATTAAATCTTAATGAATATTTATACCGTTAGTAGGGGTCGAAGAGATACATGCATAGAATAATGTCTGTAAATTTGAGCCTAATCGGTGCAATAGTTCTTCCAAAATCATGTCGACAAGGTCGAAAGACGTTTTTTTGAGAAAAACGCGTCAAAAGTTTCTCTTGTAAATATGTACATAAAACTTGAAAAAAAGCCTCTTACCCTCAATTAGCGATGCCTGGTCCATACATTATTTCTTCAGCTTCTTCAAAAGCTTCACTTTCTTGGGATTTTTGGTTCCGGATCTCTGTTCTGCGAGCTTCGGACGCTCGACACGGCGGTTGCGCGCTGAGCGCGCAGAGACGCTTCTATTGTATTACTCTTTTTAGCCCCTTATCGGTCACTCCGAACTGAATAACGTTCTCCACCGTATTTCTACAGATGTGTAGTATAACGAAACTGATGTTTTTAGAAAATCGAAAATTTCCGAAAATAGACTGATACTGATCAACAGTCAGCAGTAGGTTACACGTATACAGAGTAACAAGATTCAGTACATTCTCTGTTCGCCCTGTGTGTATTCGATGACGTCGCCAGCAGGTGAAGTCGATTGGAAAATTTCGGAAATCGACGATGAATCGATCGTTTAGAAATCTCGCATTACACAACATCTACGTCCCAATAGACGATTTATAATGTCACGTTTGCGAATTATTGAATTCTGTGATGTGATATCTCTCTCTCTCTCTCTATCTCTCTCTCTCTCTCTCTCGCTGACACATACATACGCGCGCGCGTGCTTTCATCCCCTTTTGTGCAACCCGCACTGTTCCATCATCTACCGTCACATATGCAACTCAACCCACTGTGCAACCGTAGTACCATTTACGTTTGATACACGACAAGGCGCAGACAGACGCAGACATGGAAAATCGCATGCTCACTCGTGCACGAAATATCTCCTTTCTCGCGGTTCCAAGCAGTCCGCTCTTTCGGTGAGCCCTTAAAAACTCCTTTAACCATACTCGACACAAGAATTCAATTCTCTGTCCTCAACCGTATCTGCAAAGCACACGTGGCCTCGAAAATACGGACATGGGTCAACCTTCGTGGAATCGACGGACCCGGAACTTCCGTTCTTCGGGTTTAGGTCCCCGATTATACTAATTGTAATGTCAAAAGCTATTTTTCAAATTTTTTGAAAGCTGATAACCCGATTTATTCGTAATACTTTCATCACTTTTTCGGCTGCGACGAACTCACACGTCAAGCAGCGCTTGCCTGGGCCGATACTCGGATGGGTGAACGCTGCATGCACACCGACTACTAAGCGGCAGGCAATTTCACTGAATTTCCTATGCTTGCACAATTGAGTTGTGAAAAAAATGTTCGATTTTTTAAATAATTGATCTTTTGTGATGATAAAACAGAATGCCAAAAGGGTTTTTCTTTGAAATCATTCTCAAGATAATTATTAATTGTTTTTATATCACGACAATTCAAATTGTAGATGTTGGCGCGAAATGCCACGCTATCGCCGCTGACGCTGTACACAAATGTGAAATTTGATGTCATTTTACATCTGAAAATATTTCGAGCATTCTGAAAAAGCCGAAAACCAGTTTAATTTTCGTGCAACGATGCGTAAAAGTGGATTTGTGAAAGCAAATTCGAGAAATTTACCGACCGTGGATAACTGAACATTTTTAGGTTAGGAGGGGCTTGATAAATTGTACCAGTTATTGCCGCTACGTATCATAAGCATTTTGAAAAAGATGTATTTAAAAAAATATATTTCAATACAGTTTATGTTATAACACGTTTACACTGACATCAAAGTGGTCTTCACAGCAAAAATAAGTGGACGATGATTTCGGGTTGACACGCCGTGCTGCATCGAACCAGATTTCGACATTTTATGTCTTGTGGCACATTCAGAAATACCTATTAGGGGCACTTTTCGTCTTATTTATACAAGGAGGAACGAAACAAGCCTTATACGATTTTGTCGTTGCCATCGTTGACAAAATACTCGTATTCCACGAGTAGTTCTCGTACCGGCTTTCAGACGATGACGTCACAGAGCGCTCGGGTAACTTCGGATGCTCTCGGCGCGTTTTTGCCGAGTCGAACAGAAGAACAACTTCAAAGTGCTATATCCTTGTTAATTGTTGAAAAAGAACAGAAAAATACTTTGCTTTAAAAACCGCACATGATGTTTACAATGAAAAAAAAATCATTTCACAACTCAATTGAAACTCGGCCAAATAGTGCCTGCATACGCAAGTCAGTGAAATATAAGAGGTTTTTCATGGTTTTCCTGTGCTCTTATCCGAATTCGATACAGTTGTGATTTGAGACAGTTGGCAACACTTCATTGGGTATCTAGGGAACTGGAAATAGTGATGTGTGGGTTTGCATTGTTGGAATGCAATGATTTTTTTGTTCATTTTTTTTCCTTTATTTTCATGCTTATCCAAAGTCTGCTTTTTTTTGCAAATTGAGGTCGTGAATCTCTAATAAGAATACGTAAACACGTTTGAGTTATTCACATAGCCAAAAAAATTTGAACAATGACAAAGCATACATTTTTGCTGCATTCCAACGATGCAAACTTCAACATCATAGCCTTAAAGGACGTTCAAAGGGCCCTCGGGAATATAAATAAAAAATACTTTCACAAGAAGTCAACGGTTGGAAACGATTTACAAGTCTCCAATCACGTTTTGAAGCGTTATACCATCTCGGCGCTCGGAAACATAGATATATATATTTTTTTAATTTGACGCGACTATTAAATATATAAAATATTTTTTTTGTCACAAATACATTATAGTTTTACGAACGAATTTAAAAAAAAAACGAATAATTTTTTTTCTAATAGCGGAGATACAAGTCGTTTAGTCAGACCCTCTTTTGAAAATCCTTGCCGATGGTGGAATTTTTTTCTATGTCAGGCATCATCTGAAAAATAAAAAAAAAACTTTTTGTAAATACAAGTAGTAACTAGAGTGTGGCATAGAGAAATTTTAAAAAATTGTTTGTAGAAATGACAGTTGTTTGAAGAAAAAAAACTTATTGCCAAAATGTTAAGTTTCAAAAATTAATTAAAAACTGAACGCGGAATCACATTTTAAAAAATCCTATGCTACATTCTAGATAATATTATAAATAATATGTGGTATAAATTTCATCAAAATCGATTGAGTACACGGAGAGAATTAAATGTCAAAAATTATCGTGCAGTAACTGTAACCAGATGACAACCCTGAAACTTCGCTTATTATTACTGATTGTGAGTAAAACACAGATTTTCACGAAAATAAAATAAAATTTCTTCTTCAGATAGAAAATTTTACCAGATTTTCTAGTAAATTTTGATGTGTAACAAAATATGCAAAACTTAAATTTAAAAAATATATAATATCAGCGAAATTTTACTGTGCACTTTATTATTTTATGCCTTTCAAAAATGTCTATAAAAAAGTATCATCTTTATAACAGTTATTTTAAGATTTATTATAAAATTTAATAAGTGTTATAGGAAAATGTATTATGCTCTCGGTAAAAATTATCGTGCGCGCTACCCTTCTTGTATAGTAAAATTTTAGCTACGTATTTGAAATTTTCTGTAACGTGAGTTAAAAAAAACTTCTCGCATATGAATTATTATGCTTTTCTCACTTGTCACCACATTGAAATATATCACGGCAATTTTTACCGTGAAATTCACGACAAAAATTACTTTTTAATTCACTCCGTGTAGAACTCGAGATATTTTGTTCACCAGTTTGTAAAGAGGATCTTACTAGACGACTTATATCTGCGCCATAAAAAAAATGTTATTCTTTTTTTTTGGTTCATAAAACTATAATATATCTGTGAAAAATAAAAAATTATTTTGTATATTTAAGAGTCGCGTCAATGTTTTTTTTTCATTTTCATACACGGAGAGAATTAAAAAGTAATTTTTGTCGTGAATTTCACGGTAAAAATTGCCGTGATATATTTCAATGTGGTGACAAGTGAGAAAAGCATAATAATTCGTATGCGACAAGTTTTTTTCTCGCGAATCGAATGAATTTTGGAAACTTCGCAGGCTTCGAGTTGTGAGTAATTACTCGTTGCGTGAATAGTCCGCGAACAGTGTCCAGCAAAACAGCTGAACAACAACTGTCCTCTTATCGATCAAATTCCCGGGGGTTTTGAGGGTCGCCCTATTTCGTCCGGAATAGCCCGTATGTGAATCCCATTTTCAAAGAATACGTACACGCGTGCATAGAGTGCGTATAAATGTACATATGAAGGGTGAACTCGTTATACAGAGCAACGTGGAAACGAAGTCTCGCCCGTGCGCGGATACAATTAATTCTACGACATCCACCAGAGTTGAGCGAGAAACTGCGCCTCCCATTGTCCTTCTTTTGACTCTCGAGCCCTCGACGTGCGCTCGCATGTGATCCTTTGACGAGAAGGATCCTCTTGTGCTTCCACTTCCGCCTCCATATCGCGCTCGAGGCGTAGGGCGTTTGAGAACGATGGCGCACAAACCTCGAATGCATAATGCTCGAGCACACGAGACCGTAACAAATAATAATTCGAGACTACGATCCTTCCACTCCTTTTGCTCCTCTTCGTCTCGTCACAGCGCGAGAGAGCTCCAACTTTAAACTACGACCTCCTTTGTATCACCCTTTGCAGGATGGACAATGGCTCAGCGAGTGTCCTTTCCTGCTTCTCGTACTTTCATAAGCGACTTTTGAATTAATGTGACTCTCGATTCGTACTGTCCAGTATTTTTCCGCAATTTTGCCAAATTCTCGGCCATCGACACGTGGAGATCAAATTTGGATGAATACATGATTTTCCTGTGTATTCATAAAGGTGTAGGGGGGAGTGGGGCACAATGTGTCACGGGACACTGTGAGCCATATGAAGTTTCTCAGAGGTTTGTAGCTCGTAAATTACGAAATTTTATTTGTTGGATCGAGATTTATATTTGGTTTCGTTCGGCCTAAAAAGTTGATAGCAGCTAACGAAGAATTATTAAAAAATAAAAATTGATTTGAGGCATGGAAAAAAAAATATTTCGCTCGCCGGGAAAACGTAAAATAGAACGACACTTTCTGTAGTGGCTCGGGTTTTCGGTCCTAATCGATAGTTTTATTATTTATAATGCACTCAGTGACTTGTGTTTTTCCATTCGTAGTTTAATTAATAGTTATTTTCATTAATAATCAAATATTTTATTAGTGGGGTACAATGTGTCACCGAATTGTGGGACACAACGAGCCGACTCCCAATGAGGAAACAAAGACGTGGCGACGCTCCGAAGAAGCGCAATATGTCACGGGCAACTGTCAACCACATTTCTCCGGAGTTTTGTAGTTCGTAAAATACGAAATTTTGTGTTGGACCGTGATTTATATTAAGTTTCGGCTGCCCTAAAAGAAAGTCAATAGCAGCTCACAAAGAATTATTAAAAATACAAAATTAATTTGAGCCTTGAAAAAAAATGTCGTTTGCCGGGAAAACGTCAAATATTGTCGGGCAATTGTGTGGGGCACAATGTGTCATCGAGTTGTTGAGCACAATGAGTCGACTTCCACTGTTATTGGCAAATAATACCCGTTGTGAAATTATCGGTATACATGAAAATCTGTTATCCATGTTAGGAAAATATCAGAGTGTCAACCGGCTCGTTGTACCCTACGATTCGCAGCGCTTGACACACTGTACCCACCTATCTGACACATTGTACCCCACCCGTGGAGTACAATGAGCCAAACCGTAAATTTTTCTTCGATCCCATTATTTTAGGATTTTTAAACTTTTTGCAAAAAATATGGTAGCTTTATTGTACGCTCAAAAGTCTATAAAATTGGTTATGACCTTTTTTTTCTATTCAGACTACTTTGGTGAGAGTAAAAATTCGTTCGAATAAAAGTGACACACTGTGCCCCACCTTCCCCTATTATTGAGAACACCCGAGGATTGGAACCAATGCAATAAATGTCAAGACTGAGCTCACATGACATGGGTTTAGTTATTAATCCATCAGGTTTACATAAAAATGGTGAACTTTGTATTACCACTAAAACGATTTGGTCATTCAAAATTGTCGGGATGGAACTAGTTGCCACTCTTTTTAAAAGCTGGAACTAAGGTATCTCTCTCACGAACCTGAATATTCGTCTACAATTAAGTGAAAATACATCCCAGTATACTGGTAAAATGCCAAGCCAAGTTATCGAACTTTTAGCAAAAAATTACAACTTCAAAAATCGTCTAAATTATGCAGCACTTTATGGAGATGACATGTTCTGTACGACACAAAACGAGAACCTTAAAAAATGCTTGCGTGATTCTTGTACCTCAAATCAGCCAAACGAAATTTGGGAAATGAGAAGAAAAAAAAATCATTTTCGTTGAGTTCCAACGATGCAAACTTCAAAGTCGTTTTGGACAACCGTGGTTCAGGCTTACGAAGATATTAACCACTTTGCCTCGATGAAGCTCAAATAGATCCAGTAAAACTCCTCGATGCAGAGTTTAGCTGATGATGCGCCACCCAGGAACAACAGCCCCAGTGTGTGGTTTTCGTTTCGCGCGATAACGTTCTCCTCTTTAATGTAATCATCCAAATCAACTGTGGCTCCTGTTAGTTGCGGTTGCCTGTTCACACAAGCGGACAACGTCTTCGATACAGTGATACGAATTCAATGGGATATTGAAGCATAGTACTAAAGTTTTTTCCCAGGCTTGCTAAACGTTAATGAGTCGAGTAGCCAATAGCGTGATATAAGTCGAGTCACATACGGCAAGCCAACGACGTCAAATCACAAGGGTCCCGTTGAAGTCGGCACCAAAGACGGACGGATATATCCAGAGATGGCCTTCGCTCTCTCTCTCTCTCTCTCTCTCTCTCTCTCTCTCTCTCTCTCTCTCTCTCTCTCTCTCTCTCTCTCTCTCTCTGTCTCTCTCTCCCCTCCCCCCTCTCACTCTCTCTCTCTCTCCCCCTCCCTTTTTCTATCTTGGCGTGGACGTTTGAGAGAGAGAGAGAGAGAGAGAGAGAGAGAGAGAGTGACAGTGAAGAAGCTTAGCGATTGTGAGACTTGCCGTACAAGACTCGTAGTCTTTAGACTCGTCTGTGTCAATCTCCCCGTTATTCCCAAGAGATATTCATCCGAGATATTCTCAATTTTTTATTATGCGCCATATATTTATATTTTCTAAGGAAATCCACAAAAAAATTGGCAACGATTTAAAATTTCTGGAACCCACCCTTATCAAAGGGTGAAAGTTGGAAAAAATCATATGTCCGGCGCTAAAGACATTCTTAATTTTTTTTTATTTGCGGCGTATTTTCCTAGTGCCTAAGGAAAGCAACAAAAAAAAATAGTAACGATTTTGAACGTCCGGAACCCACCCTCATCGGAGGGTGAAAGTGGAATGAAAATCGTATTTCTAGCGCTAAGGAAAATCTCAGTTTTTCTTATTTGCGCTGTATATTTCTAGGGTCTAAAAAATAGTGTCACAAAAAAATTAGCCAACATATGAGCGTGACGTTTTAGGATCAGGATCAAAATTTAATTGCTAGGGTAACTAAAGATTAACAATTAATTTATTGTTAATCACGACTATAACAATTAACAATTAATTAATTGTTAATTGCTGTAGTCGCAATTAACAATTAATCAAGTTTTAATCGTGACTTTCCACAATTAGACACTAATCAATTTTCAATCTTTTTGGTGTATTTGATTAAAAACTAACAATTAAAACTAATTATTGTATAGGGCGCTGCGTAAACCTACAAAACCAAAACAAACACGTCGTATCTGATATCTGTACAGTTAAATAGATTAATTGTTAGTTTTAATTGTTTCTTAGAACAATTAAACAAGATAATTGCAATTGTTTTAATTGCGAGTTGCAATTAACATAGATTAATCCAATAAAATTAATTGCAACATGCAATTAATAGTTAATTGTAATTACTTTTTTAGTCAGTTAATGAACTGATTGAAAATTTAATTGATTAACGCCCAACACTGATAGGGATCCAATGCGATGACCTATTGGATCCCTATCAGGAATTAGGGACAAGTATGGGAATCCAATTGGATTCCTACAACAGTTTCTGCAGGGGTACACCAAAAATAACATAAAGAGGTGTCGTTTCGGCGTTCTCTCTCACCCACTTGTTTAAGCGTTTCTACCGGAAGCACTTGGCATTCAGTTTCGCAGTAAAAATTCAGAAATAGGCACAGTTTACCATACATTGAAATTTATGGAGCCCGCAGTACTCCTCGAGTTTCCATAATTTCCGGCATTCAGTTAAGTAAGCGGATCGATGACGCACGATGGATTTTCTTATGCTCGATCGAAGCACGAGCCACGTGTACAGAGCCTCGTGCGGAATGGATTCTTCATCGATGGCGGAATAACTCGGTTGTTTCGCCGAACAAAATCGTTTCGGCGTCGGGTTACGTGAGCCCTCCGTGTATGCCTGCTGAATGTACAAAGGGAGAAGTTTGCCAATACGAGGAAAATCGTCAGAGCGATAGTGTGTATGCATGAGAGTGTATAGTAGAAGTGTGCTTCAATGAACCGCGAGTTTCGCGACGATAGATATCGATGAAGCTTGGCTCTTTTGCTTCCTCTTCCCCACTCGTCTTCTCACCACTTCCTCTCGTCTCTTTCTGTGTACACCAGCTATTGGCAAAACGTGACTCTCTCTCAATATTGCAGTCTATAATTGAACGCCATCGTCGTCGTAAACGGAAATAGAATAGAAATTGCGATGGAAATGGTTAGCGTTTCTCCTCCACTCTGTCTCTCTTCCCCTCTCCTGCCGCTCCTTGGACCCATTTTCTGCGGTGATGCTTGATGGCCTCGGGAAAGCCATCTTCGTCACTCCTGCTGGAGACTCGTCCAACATGGCGAAACTGTGTAGGTGTAAAAAGAGGCGTGCGCAATCACATTTCTCGATGATTGATTTACGATGAATCCTCGATCTCTTGGGACCCCGACACTTCCTCGTTTTCTTCCATAGAGATTCTTCAATTCTAGCTTCTCTCAAATTCACTCTGCATACTTCAAACGATTCTACGATCGTGCCTTATCGCGAAGTTACATCTTCGAATCTTCATCTCTTATGTTCATTGTCCTGCGGGATCAAAATTACTGCAAATTCAAGTGTATTGTTCTACCACAGCTATACGTGTCATTACGTTGTGGTCATTTTTCACATGAAATCAAACCTACAACCTCCCTACCTATACTACGCATGCTACCCCTACGCTATCGAGTGCACGCAGCATTTTATTGTTTAATCGCAGATATGGCAGATTTATTCAAACAATCTATATATATATATTAGGTGTATGACTTAATTTTTACAGATTTTTCAGCAAATTTATTTAATATAAAAAAATAGAGAACAACGAACTTAATCTTGAAAATATTGTCCATCGTTTTCTATGACCTTGCGCCATCTCTCAGGGAACATAAGAATGTCGTCGCGAAAGAAACTTGCAGGCTTCGAGGCGATAAAGTCATCGACGAATTTACGCACATCGTTCAGCATTTTGAACTGTTAATCCACTAAGGCGTGCTGCATTGACCGGAACAAATGGTAGTCGGATTGGGCCAAGTCTGGTGAATATGCCGCGTGCGGGAGAACTTCCCATCCCAAGTTCAAGAGGGTTTTCTGAGTCGTGCGAGCAACGCGAGGTTGAGCGTTGTCATGCAGCAGTATGACTTGCCTGCTTCTTTGCCCAGGAAATAGCCTTTTCTGATCAAGTTCTTCGCTCAGTTTGTTCAATTGTCGGCTGTAGCGTTCCGCAGTCACTGTCTGACCAGTTTCCAGGAGTTCGTTATAAAGCACACCCTTCATATCCTATCCAGGGCGCGGCTGGTCACTAAGATCGAAATCACCACTTCTAAAACGTTTGTACCAATAATTACACGTTTCATAAGACACAACGTCGGCACCAAGAACACTACACATTGATTCTCGTGCTTTAGAAGCATTTTTTCCTTGTTGAAACTCGTATAAAATGCAGTGCCGAATGTGCTGTTTATCAGTTGCCATCGTAAACTCTGCTATTCTGAGAGGTTATGTAACTCACATAGACTTATCGTTCGGTGTTCTGAAACCTTGCGTCCGATACTTTCAAAACCACGAAAGACCGCGAAAATATTTCTATTTTAAATATAATTTTAAGCTCGAAGAAAAAATCTGTAAAAATTAAGTCATACACCTAATATATATGAAGGGTGTCTCATAATGACCTGACATTTTTAATTTCGCGCCATATTTTTTGTGGCGAACATAGAGTACTAATCTTTGACAACTGGCATCAGGAAGTATTGAGGTTTAGTCATGGAGAATTACACAATCGAGCAACGCATAGAAATTGGGAAAATGCAATGTGAAACAATGCAGTTTTTGCAGATGAAGTTTCACGGTCGTGTTATCTCGCGCCGCGGCGATGTTAATTTGCCACCAAGATCGTGCGATTTGACGCCATTGGCCTTCTTTCTTTACGATTTTCTAAAAGAAAAAGTGTATGCCAATGATCCACAGACCATTCCCCAGCTCAAGGAAGTAATTGTTATGAAATTGTTATGGACCATTTATGAAATTAGTCTGGAATTATGACAAAATGTTATTGGAAATTTCATCGAAAGAGTGAACGTTTACAAACAGGGACGAGGCGGCCATTTATCGGATATTGTGTTTCACACATAACCTTCATGTTTGTACCTTATGTTAAAATAAAAATATTCGTTCTTTACAAATAAATTATACGTTTTATTAATAAATTTAAATGTCAGGTCATTTTTAGACACCCTTTATAAGACACTAGACAGATCTTCGAAGGGTTCTGTACGTGCAATAGGGGGAGGGGGGGCGGAGCGAGAGAGAGAGAGAAATATGTTGACATGATAATGTATTTTTAATCGTCATATTTAAATCAACAAGCCGTGTTCGATTAATTTCTTTTAAATAGGTTTCAACTATATGAAAGTCGACATGTCATGTTAGTACCAAGTACATTCAAATTGACTTGTAAATTTTAATATACTTGACGCGGATCCAGTTTGCAAATACGCACAAAATGTCCTCAATTTTATTGTAACACGCGTAAATGCATTGCTGAAGATACGATTGATATCTAAGCATATAAATGCAGACGTTTTGCAGACTACAAAAAATGTCTCTACAAAAAAAAAATTATCCATATTTACCGAAATACAACGATCTTAAAAACGCCTGGGTCCGATCGATCCCACATGCAGTCAAAGGTTCGTGGCGGAAGTGTGCAGTCGAGGGTTAAGTTGTGTATGGCACTTACACCTGTTTATTCCTAAAATTACACACCTTACTTGTAACAAATAACACACATGGATTTGCAGTGATGGCGGACGGTTTGATAACGAGACATTGTTATATCAAACCGGGCTAAGTTTACGATCGACGCGCGATTAAACTTTCGCCAAATTGTCTCGCATCCAAGCCACATTGAGGAGGTGAACGTATTGCTTGGTGAACACTTTGAAGAATTGTAATTCCATTGTAAGGCAGCTTTCCTCGTCAAACGAAGTACGGCGCGTATCGCCGCTTCCATTCTTCGCTTCGTCCCTCGTCAGTTTAATCGCAACTAGCGCTGCTCGTAAACAGCGCGCGGTTTCCTTCCCGTCGCACACTTCCGTAAGAAACTCTTTCACCTTTATACCCGGAGGATATCGCGAACCTCCAGCGTCTTTGAACACCGAGAAGATCTTGGGGAAATTGAAACTGGGAAGTGAGTGACGCCGATTCGGGTCTCGAAAAAATGTGGAGATGCTCGTGTAAGAGCGTCGCGCTGGGCTATATCTTCCTCCCATAAGTAGTGGCCGTGTAGAAATGTGAGTCGGGGAAATATTACTGCCCCTTATCTGCCTTCCCTAGATAATTTCAGGCCACGGTCAGGTCTTCCAACGTCAATCGGACTCACTATGTAACAGGCCTTCAGCCAAGCCCTGATCCGCCGTTCCCTTTTTTGCAAACTGATCAGGAACCGGTCGGGAACTGAGGAGAAAAAAAAGCCCCGGACAGTTTTCTATTTTTTATAATTATGCCTAAAATTGAGGACAGAGAAATAATGGAAACTGCACAAAAATCATTAACAGGATATATTTTAACACAATGTGGTACAAAAGGAATGATAAACTATCAACAATAAAAAAAACCACTTCAAACTTTGGCTGGAATGCGGCCTCTCCAAAAAAGTGACGGATAGCTCCGGCCACCGTAATATTTAGCCACGAAATCGCTTCTGGGCGACACAAACATCACATTCGTAGTACAAATTGCATGGATTTATATCGACATATGTCTCATGAGCCGAGTCTTGACATTGTTGACATGGGATCCAATCTTTATCAAATGTCTCGCCACAAAAGATGCATTTAGCGTCTTTTTTTTCGCGACGCGGCTTAGATCTAGTTTTTTTCTTTCTTGATGTTCTTCTTTATCGTTATCTTTAGCTTGTTTTTTGGAACCGCCTTCGAACAAATGGCCAGAGCTACCCGATGCGGCTTTGAGCGAAATCCTGGCTTCAGGACCGAAAAGGCTTCAGAAGAACCTGGCTTCAGAAGAAAACATTTCAAATATAATGATTCTACTATATGTTGGCCAAGTAAAATACATAATCACTTATGTCTGTTCAATAATACACCTTTTTCTACATTGATCGTGCCGTGATCGTGTATCGCACAATTCAATATCCACGCTTTCGCGACCAAACACAACAACGAATCAGGCTCTACTAATCGCACGTTTCTGATAGGACACAAATGAACATTGGAATACAAAAACATTGATAGTAAACACATAGCAAGCATACATTTTAGTAATGGCCGAGGCTACGCGCTGGTCGGGCTGCCCCCCCCCCCCCTTTCCCCTATCAGGTCGGACTGATACTTATTATCTCACAAATATCACAAAATCATAAGCGAAAGTGCACGCTGTAAGCTTACAGCACTTCTGTACACGAAGCAACAACGGGTCGAAGCTTTATCGTTGTACGATGGTACCTTGGTTAAGCAAAGCGCTTCACTTGAAGTCGCCTGGATTGGTGCCGAAATACATTCAGGCAATATCTTCCTGGTCAGAACAGTGAAATTTCCTGACAAGGTGAACGCGATTTAAAAAACCACGAATCACCCGCTTTACTTCTTTATCTTATTAAATAATTTTGTTATTCGTTATGTTCAACATCAATACATACATTGATGAAAAAAATGTTTATAATGGTGAATGGAATTACAACAGGTGTATTAGTTCCATTCTAATCAATTACAAATATCTCTGATGAGGTAAAAAGCATAGCAGCTTTACACAGTCCTTAAAGTCGGGCTCCACTTTTCAGAAAATGTCAATTTTTTGGTCGGATATATATTACGCTAAAGTGTACTTGCTCGTAACGTATTCCAGCCAGAACATTGTAATTTCCAAACATAGAGTGTAAGACATAAAAGACAATTTTGTGATTTTCCCGGTCTGTTTCATGAAAGGGCCCGGGCAGGTGAATCAGAAGAGCCTGGCCAGGGCCCGACACAAAGTAAAGCAATGCGCGGTCACATTTCTGCACGGTTGTGCGCCACCTCTCCTTGTGACACACTCCACATTTCTCCTTTTACCTCTTTAGATCCCTAGTCCAAACCGGGCATCCACCCTTTCCCCCCCTCCTTTCTTACATTTCAGTATTTCGTGTCCTTGTTTATCCTTCTCTCTTTCTCCCTTTCATTCGTCCGCTTTCATTCCCTTTTCCGCTTTTCCTCGCGCTCTCATTGCCATAGGATTTGTCTTCCTCGCTTCTTCCACCTCCTCTCGGAGTCTCTCACAATCTTTCCCTCCCTTTCTCGTCCGCTACACGTCTTTTATTCATTCCCGTCTCCGTCCGATTTCATCCTCTCCTTCGGTCCTCTGTCTTTTTTCATCTCTTATCCTTCTAGAGCTGTCTTCCTCTCTCTCTCCAGCTCTTACTTTGTCCTTTATTTGTCCAGGCTTTTTGTTCTCCAGCGTTGGAAAGAACGAGAGAGAGAGAAGAGAGAGAGAGAGAGAGAGAGAGAGAGAGAAAGAGAGAGAGAGAGAGAGAGAGAGAGAGAGAGAGAGAGAGAGAGAGAGAGAAGAGAGAGAAAGAGACAGAGAGAAAGAGAAAGAAAGAGATAAAACTTTATTGTTCCGTGCAATTGCCAGGATACTCGTCTTCAGCGCCGCGCTCCACGGGAAACACGCTGGGATCCAGATGGATTCGCTCTCCTATTCTCTTTTTCTTTATACTCTGCCAGGTCACCCTATGCCGTATATGGGAGAATAGGAAAAGAAGAAAACACTTCGAGTTGAAGCGTGGAAGCGAGGCAGAGGGAGAAAAAGAGAGAGACAGAGAGAGAGAGAGAGAGAGAGAGAGAGAGGAAGAGAGGAAGCGAAGTCAAAGAGAGAAAACAGAGCACTGAAAAATTCGCTAGCAGCGTGCACTCGAGAAATTGTCGAGGGTCCGTTCTTATTGTATATTTATAGACTCCGTTAGGTGTAGTCGTATTTCCGAAACTGAAGGGTTCGAACTTCTTCATGATTAATACTGACAACTTCTTTGATTTATCATCAATCAGAAGATCCGTTTGGATTTTACAACTCGAGCCTCGTTTTGTGCATCATATTTTTGCCGTCGGAAACGTATGACCGTATGTAATGCGCCTGTTACAAACGTCTGACGGATCGATGTCCGAAAAAACTCGTTTGTCCCTTTTTTACGGAAGCTTCGAGCCGGAAGATGCTGCGGAGCGGGACATATGTAAATGAGACAGAAGCGGATACTTTGGAAAATTGCTTTCCCAGAGTTGAGAGTCGCTGGTGTACCGGTGGTGAACGTCGCTCCGTACAGTTTATCGCTTACTCCGATTTTGCGCCTCTTCTAACAGCATACCAACGGCGAAAGCACAGCATGATGCGTAGCCCGCTGTTGCTCGCAAACGCGTATCCACACGTTCGCGACTAACATATCCAACGATTTTACCATCGTGCTGTTATCATAAAATGGCGTTTCACGCTTCTTAACATCGCCTCCTTCCGTCCAGCGCCATCTACCGGTGCGAGTCGCATTTTCTCTTACGTCAGACATTTTACCACTGATACTCCGCCCCGTCAGCAGAGATCCCGAATTTTCGCGACTATTCGTCCAATCCAAAGACAGCGCTCTTGAAACTCAAAGCATTTTCTTTGCAGGTTAGTATTAAGTTATCTAGACTAGATGGACCATATGCTTCTAAAAGCCATCCAATTTTGTATTTTTTTTTTTTTTTTTTTTTTTTTTTTTTTTTTTTTCAAATAAAATATAGGAATGTATATGCAGAAATGATTTACCTCCTCTCTCTCTTCCTTATCCTCGCTCAATTTACATTGGAGTTTGTGGGAATTGTGCAGCTTAATATTGATAATTAATTTGAAGTTATATACTGATCAAGTAATTCGAATACTTTTTTCCGACGTGGATTTTTTAATCTCAATTCAATTTATGAGTCAAATTCACAATGACAACATACTCATACGTGTAAAATTCTATATTCTCGCCTATTCTTGGCTCGCATTTTGTCGAGTTAAAATCATTAATGGGCCTGCATAAGCTTAGGGCCCAAAAAGCAGGTCGATTTTGATTTTCTTTTTTAGACTAGAGTATCGGTATAACGAGGTAGGGATTTTACACACATTTAAGACATAGCTTTGCCAAGTTTGACTTATTTTTTTATTGGACAATTTTGATGAAGAATAGAGTTATTATTACTGAAACAAACAGCCGGCGCTGGTGTATGGCTTATCGGTGTAGGCGGTTCTGGCAACTAGGGTGATCTGAAATAAAGGATTAAAAAAATGTACTTTTAGTATAATATGAAAACTTTCGTATGACCGGGTATTTGCTTGAAATTGTTGTAACTACAAAAATGGCAGGGTGTACAAGAGTATAAAGATTTGCGAAGGAAAAAAAGACCTCAAATCATTTGTTATTAAAAAATGGAAAAATACCAAAAAGTCATCCGGTCATACAATAGAAAATGTTATAAACTCTGCTCTGTCCGAATTCGAGGTGGATCGGACGAATAGATGTTAACATACGACTTAAACCATTTTATAAAACATAGTTTCGAAAAAAAAACAAAAGAAAAAAGGGTAGTAAGGCCAGCATGGTGGTTGGCCGTAGCGCAGTAGGCCATCTGACCCTTCACAAGAATCACCATAACTTGGACAATTTCTGGCATTTTTCAAGATCTTTGCTTCAAATTAACGTTAAAGGGGTATCCTCTCTGGAAGCCCAATTTGAAGGATCAGAATAATGATTTTTTTTCTAGTAACACATTGGCTGGAATATATTTATTTTTTCCCAGCATGTTGTACACATGTTTGTGGTTACAATGTAATTTTTTCGGAAGAAAATCTTTCAGTGTTCGTGGTGCTGCAGTTGGCGTTGCAGTCCCCCAGCGGCGAGGCCCGAAGTGGCGAGATCTCTACCAGGCTCAAATGTAATCTGAAACAAAAACAAAAAATTTTTTCTCCAAATATATCCAACTGACTATGGGTTCACGAACCACTTTTCGAAATTTCGACAAATACGAAAAATAACAGCTTCTCCAAAGAAAACCTCATGTTTCTCTTGAAAAATAGCATGCCGAAGTGATTGTTATTAACAAATGGTTCATCCAATAAAAAAATGCGATCGGGAACCGAAAATGACTACTGTTTGAACACTAACTGTGCAAATTCAAGTCAATAGTGTGAAAGGTACTCAAGGTATGAATCCCGCCGTGTCAAGATACGTAGTTTCGAGATAATCGTGTTCAAAGTTTTGCTACATATTTTACACGATAGTCAGCGATTCCGGCACCATATAAGTGTCCTTCCCCATCATCGAGATCGCGTTGCACACCTAATCTATGCAACCTGCGGGCAGTTCGGGCCTCTTTTGAGTGTTCTTGTGCTTTGATGTCCGCGTTTCGTTACACGCGAATCATTCACTAAAACAGGTGTCAACTTCGCCAATTTTTCGAATTTCAGGGTCCGGTTGGTCTTCAAATATTCTTGAAAGTTCACACTATAACACTATAACAAAAAAAAAAACGATTTTTTTCAAGTTTACAGAGAGGGATACCGCCTCAAGAGGCTGACAAAGTACGCAAAATAAAAAATCGTACACTCAAAGTGTCAAGCTTATGCAGACCTCTTGGGTAGGCTTGAAATTGTCCACTTCCATTTTGTATCGTTATAGTAATCTTGGCAATTTGTCTCGAGCACAAATATACGTCGGTCAATCGATCAATCATAATCCCTTTTTTTTTTCGATCACGCTCACGCCGTTCATCAAATGACATTACAAAATTTCCACGACACATTTCTAGAGAGACAGCTGACATTTTCCGAAAATTCTTCGTAATATATTTATTTCTGATCAAATGAAAAAGTCAAAAATTCCTAGCGAAAAGTGGACATCAATTTACAATTACCCAGCAATGATTTGAGTCGAAGATTACGGGAATTGCGAAAATTCAGGTTTACGAAAAATTAAACATACGCAAACAGAAACATAAATTCTCTTATGGCAAATTTTACTTTCCATGCATCTTACTCTCGGCTTGCGTCTCGTTGCTCCGTGGATATAAACTCGTCGAACGAGCCAAAGGAAGATGAAAAAAAGGGGGAAAAAAGCTTGCAAGCTCAGACCAGAATGGAATTCATCGAGCGTGCTCAAACGGGAGAGTTATGCACCTCATCGTCGATCCTTATTTTTCCAAGTTCGAAGAAAAAAAAATCAAAAGAACGGCGCGGAAGAAAATGTAAGAGAAAAATATATGTGACCGTTAGAGTTTTTCAACGTCCGGCTACTCTTGAAAAATTACCTCGACGCGATTATTCCCTTGCTACATAGTCTACCGACGCAATTCCGAATTAAAAATTCCTCCGGACGGAAAGTAAAACGGGAGCGCGAGCCGGAAGAAAACGCTCGGGGGTACTTTGCTCTGACAAACGAACGTCATTATGACGCCGCATACTACTGTTGATACAAGGAGGAAGGATAAGAAAAAAAACATCGAGAATATGTGGCTTTTTCTACAAAGATTAATTATCTTTGCTGACGTTTTTCCTTGTTTCAAGCTAATTCTCCACCTCATTTCCGCGGCTTTTACTTACCGACGTTGCGATATTTTTTTTTTCTTTTTCTATCTCTCGCCGCGAAAACTCTCATCGCTCATTTCAATTATATCTCGTTGGATTATTATTTTGCGGTTCAAGACGATTTGCACGTACATTCCCAGCCAAAAATTTCATCTCCTCAGAAGTTCAGTAGTTCGCGATTCGAGAAAAATCTTTAAAAAGTTGAACGTATCAAAGTTAGTTTAAATATTGTTTTGGAATAATAATAACGTCAAAAAGTTATTAATCAACTGTTCAAACGAATAATTGTTCAATGTAATCAGTAAAAAAAAAACATTTTCTTTATTCGGAATGGGAAAGTTTATTTTTCTTAATATCATTGGAAGCTTTTCCACAAGCAAATGTCACAACGCGGTTGTTTATCGATTTATCATTTAAGAGAAATTCCTGCTAAAAATCTTGAGTGTTCCGAAAAATTAACTAATTCATTGAACACGAAGAAATATTTTTACATATTATTTGTTGAACAACTATTTATAATGATATTTCAGAATTATTATTACTCGAAATCAATGGTCAAAACAACTGCAAAATGTTTAAATTTATCCAGCTATTTCATGAATCGCGATGTACCGATATTCTGATCAAGTCGAACTTTCGGCTGTGTCCCACGCCCAATGTACGTGGGATAAATCGTTAAAGATTTTTGTAATTCCTTTAACGGCGTGTAATTAGTTACCATTTTTGGAAGTATCGACTTTTGGTTGTCGATTCGGATTCTCAAAATATAACATTTCAAAATATGCTCTGAAAATTTCACGTAGTTTTGTCCAATATTGAGAGAGTTATCTATACTATTATATAAATCAGGGAGAACCACGAACCAGCAAATTTTAAACGGCTTTTTCTCAAAATGGATTTTATCAAAATCGGTAACGACGATGTCTGAAAAATCACTGCACCGATAGACTTCACATTTTACAAGCTTCTTTTACATATCAATTAGCAGTGCTTGAACGAAGGAATTTTTTTTTTCGATGCATAGTTGTTCCCGTACAGAAATTGTCGTAGCGATCCAATTGGATTCCCATAATTGTACCTACTTCCTGTTAGGAAACCAATGGGTCATCGCAGTGCATCCCTACACCATAACGCCATGCTCTTACATTGGATTCTGATCAGGATTCCCCATTGGAATCTAATGTACGAATCGAATTTAAAACCTAAAGAATTCCTCCATTATCGAACAGAATCCGATACGATTCTTGGTGGATCTTATCGCATTGTGCACGTTGAATTTTTTAAATAATTTATATAGATGTATAAAATAAGTGAATCTTAAAGGAGTATAAATATTATCGCAAAAAAGTATAAATTGCTTAAGGTAGTAGTCTCGCCAAGGCGTTTTTCTATAGATTTTTCTTAATTTTGAGGACCCATTCAGGACACTATTAAATGATTTAATAGTTGAACCTGCATTTAAAATTTTTAAAAGGATTCACCGTTCCGTTTTCGAAATATTGGCGATCAAAGATTTCACAGTTTTGTACGTGTTCTCATGGGGAGCAGTGGAAAATTTCACATTCACGCAATAACTTGGAAACTTTTCTACAGATTTTTTTAAAATTCTCAATTGCAAAGGAACACATGACGAAGTGGGCAAAAAACTTCTCTATTTAAAAAAAAAGTAAAATATATAAATTATTTTATTCAAAATATTTAGCACATAAAAAAGCAACATTTCAATAATATTTAAAAAAAAATTCATCCAAAAATTTGGGAAATTCAGCCGGTGGGACCTGGTTTCCGGAGACCCCTCAAAAAAAAGTGTCCTCGTGGTGGTCAGGATAACTCATGATAGCTTTATCTGGAATTAAAGAACCAATTTTTTTCTGTTAGTAGATAAGTATAGCTCGTGATTGAACGAAGGATTTTAAAAAAAATTGAAATTTGAATTTTTAGGTAAACATTATATTAGGCGTTTTTATCATTACTTTATAAGTTTTTACATCCCGATAAGATGTACAACCTACATTATAAGGATATTTCGCAATATTTCGAAGTTTTCATAGATTGAACGGAAAATAAACTTTTCAACGTGACTGTGGCGAGACTACTACCTTTAAAAAGTATATCTTGAAAATCGATTTGAATGACACCACTGAAAACCCACTGTAATTATAGTTCGTTATTTACTTTACTACACTTTGTCATGATACCAGCAAACCCGTACACGTTTACCATGCCTGCAGGTTATGTCTCAACAGGCCGAGTTTTTTCACGTGGCTTTTCACATATTTTCGGCTTAAACGTTGTAAGAATTCTCAAACGACGTTCATCGAGGAACAGTGCAGATTCCGAATGGATCCCAATGAGAACTCTCCATGTGCGGCGACTCTAACAAACCCCTATAGAGATTCCGTGCATCTCGGGAATCCCCAACAAACTTGTGCACGGAATCACAAAAAAAAATATTTTTTTTTGGGAGTTCCAACAAACTCCGGTTGAGAATTCCAAATAAAAAAATTCTTAAAAGACGTGAATCGGTAAATAGCGCGGTTTCAACCTGAGCTCCAATGTGGACTTCCTACGTGCAGCGTTCCTATAAAATCCCTATAGGGATGTGGTAATCCCCAAAAGATTTCTGCACGGGTTTTTTTATCAACGAAAATCGATACTTTTACTTTGGACCGCGGCCACTTTTTTAAAAATCAATATTTTATTAAATCCTTCGTCCAGGCACTAGATAATTTCATGCAAAAAGTAAATGCGTTCGATTGTTTCATTTCGGATGATTTGTTTCCAAGCAGCAGTGATAACTGCGGCGGACGTTTTTCAAACAGCGGTCTGCACAAACCATTGTATTTACGACATTCATAAATATTTTCCGGTGCCAAAAATTATAAAAGATACTCTAATAGAAAAAAAAAAAAAAAATCGCAAACGTGCCCTCGTGTTCCCAGAAAAAAAATCTAAAAAATTCCTCTTTCCAGCCAAGAGCTAGGTGTAATCCGTTGAGGAAAAGAATTTTCCTAAGGATTTTCCGGTTACTCTTCCGGGTCTTCTCTTTTGGACGGTTGTGTTTTTCTTCCGTTATTTCCACCGTTTCATGATAATATTTTGCTCCCGCGTTATTTCAATTCGATTCGCGTTACCTTTTATTGTTAAAAACTTTTACTCCATCTTTTCCTTCGTGTACGATATTTTTTTTTTTCGAATTTCTGCTCGACGATAGGGCCGTAGCGAATTTTTCGTTTTTCCCTCGTATCATTTCCGGTTGTATATTCTTTTCTCGTGTGTCTTTTTTTTTCGCTCCCGCCATCACTTATAATGCTCTTTATACACGGGCTCATCCTTCTCGTCGCTCCGCGGAATTCTTATTCGAGTGTTGTACGTGTCGAGGGTGGGATTGCAGTGAGCGCGGCAAACCTGATGGGAAGAGGCAGACGCGGACCCGACGAGCAATTCAGGGATATATTGTTTCGTCCTGTGTGCAGGGTAAACGCTTGGGGGAAATTGCAACACTTTTTTTTCCAACCGCCAATGTTCGTAGTAGGGACGAAAAAAGATCGAAAAAAAAAGTTGGTCGAACGCAGCCTTTTACCATCAAAGGTGCAAATTATTTGTCCCGTAAACTGACGTTTTTCGGTAAAAAAAAAAAAACGTCGTGTAATGGGTTTGCTTGGCACAAAAAAAAATGCTGTACATTTGACGTATTATTCTTTGAACCACCAATGTTTTTATTTACTTTTATCGAAAATACGAAACGGTTATATTTGATGCATATCTGTCATTTCGAAAAAAAAACTTTTCATTGAGTGTTAACTTCGAAGAAATCATTCATCCAGGTCGAATAAATATTTTAGTGTTTATTCATTTACTAAATAATTTATCTTCAGATAGATGTGAATAAATAAACGAGGCTATTTAACTTAATTAAGATTTCGTTACATTCAAACAAAAGTCCAGTAGACCCTGATAAACATTTTTTCACTCGACTAAAACAAATCGTTTGAGAAATAAAAAAGGAAAAATTTACAAATATTAGAAATTGAATACTTTAAAATACATAAATAAATGAGCAAAGCCATAAATCGATCGTTTTTTTCAATTCACTGCGTATTATTATCAATTTATCATTTGAATATCAAACGACGCGATTTTGGAGTACAAAAATGGACGATGGCGAAAAAATAAAGTCGGGTAGCTGGTTAAAAAAAACGTTACGCGCTGATAACGCGCGATTTCGCAATTTTCCCCAGGCTGACCCTCCGTTTGCAAGAAACGTCAGGGGATAAAGGGGAGAAAAAAATATTTACCTTTTCCGCGAGACTATGGCCCCAGACACGAAAGAGAATCGAAAGCTTTGCACGAGGTGGTGAGAGACCGAGCAATACGGGAGAGCAACAAAAAAAAAGGAAACTCGACCAATATAGATGTAGTAGGGGGATGGTGAGGAGGTGGAGGATGAGGAGGGAAAAAATACAGTGCAAACGCGAAAAAGTGCCATTAGTAAAGCCCAAAGCCGAGGGTGGTTGTCTCTTCGTATTCTTTTTGGTTATTTTTTGTTTGTTCTTTTTCATTCGACCGTTTTTTTTTTTTTTTATTATCCTTTCTGCTCTTTCGACCCTTTTCTTCTCGTTTCTCCTCCCTCTTCACTCCCGCATTACCGACGTATTTTTTATTCAACCGTGGCAAGAGTTTTTGCCCGTATCGTTTCTCGTGCTGTCTCTCGTACAAGCGCACTCTTTTAAGTCGTCGCTCTTTTTTGTCTTCGACAAAACGAATCGGAGGCTGACGCTCCAAGTATACGAGGTTGCGCCGCGTATTCAATTTTTTGTTTTTCCCCTCGAAATTACTGCGAATAGTTAGTGGGAGCGGCATTTTTATTGGATCTGACAAATACGGAATAAAGGTTATTAATGTTTTTACTGTGGCGATGTCATTTTTATTTGTGCTCGCCCCGGAGTCGCGATAAATCGTGAAAAATGAACTCACGAAATTTAACGCTTCTGCGAATACAGCATCCGACTCACTAATCGATTTATTCGCGCGTATCTATTGGTCATTATGAATAATTATAATTAGCCAATAGCTTTGCAAGCAAATGAAAGTAATTGGTTTTTTTTATTAAAAATTCTTTATTCCGTATGCGAAAAACAAACATCGTCATCGCTTATTTTTGCAAACAGATGATCATTCTTTTGCGCGCGATAAACCTCTGGGTGACATGCTCCGTATGAGATCTGCAATTGCGCGTGAGGTCATCCGGAGCTTTTGATATCGCGCGGTTCAATCGAAATCGTCACCCCGCTGATTTAAAGAAATAACAAGTATATTCGACTATGTTTCGAGAATACGGAGTCAGCTGGACTTACCGGAGCAAAGGTCATCTTTCGCTCTTGGCGTAGTGCGCGCTACGCGATTTTTTTCGTGGGACGGAAAGTTTCGAAATAATACAACAATATCAACAAAAAAAGAAGATACTCGTCTTTTGACGTACGAGAAGTTTTCAATCGAATCTCCGGAGTTCTCAGTATCATTAATGCCTCACGATCATTAATGTTTTCCTCTCCCAACTTTCTGCTCGTATTCTACTAATTTCTTTTTCATTTCACTTTGGTTTTGCACAGTGTAGAAAATTTGCTGGGGAGTCCCCAGATTGTACCACATCCCTGTAAAAATTTGATATGAACGCCGCACGTAGGGCGTCCATATTGGAATCCAAGTGGATTCCGCGATATTTCCCTATTAAGATTGCTTGAGAATTTTTTATTTGAAATTCTTGACCGGAATTTGTTGGATGTCCAGAAAAAAAATTCTCAAACAATCTCGATCGAAAATATCGTGACAATTTCTACACGGGGTCTCGTAGATCCTGATAACACGAGAATATCGTATAAATCTGCAATCTAAATTAGCATATTCTTTCCGCAATGCTAAATGTAAGCTTTCGATAACAAAACTTAAAAACTACTCGTACAGAAATTGTCGTAGAGATCCAATTGGATTTCATACCCGTCCCTACTTCCTGATAGGGATCCAATGAGTCATCGGATTGGATCCCTATACTAAAACGTCACGCTCGTACATTGGATTCTATTCGGGAATCCAATGTACGAATCCAATTCGAATCCTAACGCATTACCACATTATCGAAAAAAATCCGATACAATTCTTGATTGATTCCATCGCATTATGGCCGTTGAATTTTCTAAACGAAATATATAAATATACAAAATAAGGAATCTCAAAAAAGTATAAATCTTATCGTAAAAAAGTATTGGAACGTTGAATAAGTTCTCGCTGTTTTCCAACGAATGGCGTTACCAGAACTGCGTGCGTGTAGTTCAAGATGGTAACGCATCTATAAACAAGTACTATAAGCAAGCTTTAAATTCAGTGTAAGTCATTTCACCGAAGTGTTAACAACTCTTTTTCTCATAATGTTAATCATGTGAAATTTCGTGCCAAAAAAAAACTATTTGCGGAGAATTTTACTGCAATACTTTATTCAAAAGAAAAATCTGCAGCTGAAGATCACAGAATTCTTGTTGAGATTTACAGCGACCATGCTCTGATGGAAACAACATGCAGAGATTGGTTTAGACGCTTAAAAAATAATGATTTTGATGTTGAAGATAAAGAGCACTCTGGTTCACCGAAAAAGTGTGAAGACGAAGAATTGGAGGCATTATTGAAGACACTTCATGAAGACTCATGTCAGACGCTAGCTGAACTTGCAGAATCATTAGGAGTTGATCACATAATAGTTTGGAAATGTTTGAAAACATTAGGAATGATTCAAAAGCAAGGACTTTGGGTGCCGTACGAGTTGAAGCAGAGAGAAGTCGAAGGGCGTCTTTGCACGTGTGAACAGCTGCTTCAACAGCAGAAAAGTAAAGGTTTTTTGCATCTTATCGTGACGGGCGATGGAAAATGGATACACTACGATAACCCTAAGCGTAGAAAATCGTGGGGTAAGCCCGGCGATGCATCAACATCGTCGGCAAAGCCGAATATCCATGGTTCTGAGCTTCTGCTCTGCATTTGGTGGGGTCAGCTGGGTGTAGTTCATTATGAGCTGCTCAAACCGAACGAAACCATTACGGGAGATCGCTATAGACTATAATTGATGCGCTTAAGCCGAGCATTGAAGAAAAAACGGCTGCTGTACGAGCAGAGAATCGACAAAGTGATTTTGCAGCGTGACAATGCTCAGCCACATATTGCAAAACCCTTGGAAATACTTAAATGGGAAGTTCTACCCCACCCGCCGTATTCATCAGACATTGCCCCTTCCCATTATCACTTGTTCCGATTGGTGGCACATGTCCTGGCTGAGCAGCTCTTCCATTCTTATGAAGATGCTAAAAAATCTTCGTTTTTCCGACGTGGAATTAAAATGCTGCCAGAAAGATGGGAAAAAGTAGTGGCTAGCAATGGACGTTACTTTCAGTGACATCTTTTTAACTAATTTTTTAAAGTAACGCCTTTCACGAATAAAAACAGCGAGAACTTATCCAACATCCCAATATTAATCGCTTATAAAAGTATATTTAAAAAATCGATTTGAATCTCATCACTGAAAAGCCAAATAAATAAAAAACGATAATTAATTATCGTTTGTTATTTATTTTACTACACTTTGACTTCGAATATCTTTCTCAAAAGACTACGAAATTTTCCTTTCGTCCCCATTTTTGAACGTTCCTCGTATGTTCTTGCGGGATTTTACAATTTCATCTCCCCGTGCTGTGTACCCCAAACTTGATACGTCACTATTTAAAATTTCCGCGGACTTTAAAAACCATTGCCCAGAGCTACCCCCTTCTTCATTATGCATTGCTGTATCGCACGAAGGCACAGGGAAACTATGAAAAACCTGTGCGGATGAGGCTGGTTTTATTTCCCTAAGTTTCAATAGCGCCACTATTAGAAACTCAGTAAATGGTCACCCATTCTAGTATCGGCCCAAGTCAACGCTGCTTAACATGTTGGAACAGAATTATTTTGTAAATTGTAACAAAAACTGGAGGTTTTTTCCTGCTTTTGCCAGTATAGGGACCAAAGGAGTCGTCTCGTCGTGCAACGTTTTGAAGCAAGTATCGATTCGTCGCGGAAAGTTCTATACACATACGCGGCTATGTGAACATCGAACCGGGTTATCGCTGCATCGAGACCTTTCTATCATGTTCTTGGGTATCTGAAAACTTTCCCCGTCACGCAAAGCTTAAGAAATTACACGTTTATGTGGGGGGGGAGCACTTTTCCACTTCGATCTTTGGGGAAATTCTAAGATGTTTCTATTTACAACGTTATAAAGTAAGTAGCTTTTACCCGCGACTTTATTCGCTTGCACTTTAGGATTTTATCCAGAGAGGAGATAAACAAAGATAGAAAAAAGAAAAGAAATAAAGAAAGGAGATAGCGTCATATGTTTCAGACACGGTGGTAGACTGACTGAGTGAGGTAAGGGTTGGTAATTAATGAAATAGTAGTATAAAAGTGCCAACCTCCAACTACAGTATCGTACAATGTCATTGTTGTCTGCAGAAGTATATGGCTTTGCAATATAATTCTATAGACAACGTTATATGATATATGTTGTTCATCTAGCACATTTAAGTTATGGACACGCGAGACTCTCGAACAGCCTAACACATGGGTCATTAAGTCCCGGGACTAACACACAGATGGCGCCGCCAATGCCATGTCGCTTTTGTTTTTCGGTAGTACCAACCTTCAAAAGATACGTGTAAAAATTTCATGACATTCGGTTCAGTCGTTGTCGAGATATTGAAGGTTAAGTGATGCTACATTTGTTTTTGCTTAAACGATGGATAAAAACGAGTTTCGTGTGTTAATCAAACACTGTTTTTTAATGGGAAAAAATACCGTTCAAGCTCATCAATGGCTTGAAAAGTGTTGGCGGGAAAAGTGCCTATTGAAAACAACCATATGCCGATGGTATGCGGATTTTAAACGCGGTCGAACAACCACCGAAGACGCGGAGCGCTCAGGTCGTCCAATTGAGGTGGCTACGCCGGAAAACATCCAAGAAATTCTGAAAATTGTTATGTCCGATCGTAAAGTGAAGTTGCAAGAGATAGCTGACATCCTAAAGATATCAAAAGGCACCGTGTCCAAAATTGTGCATGAAAATTTGGGTATGAAAAAACTTTTGTCCAAGTGGGTGCCACTTTTGCTCACAGTGGAACAAAAACAACAACGAATTGATGATTCGGAGCGCTGTTTGAAGCTGTTTACGTGTGATAAAAAGGATTTTTTGCGTCGGTACATAACAATGGATGAAACATGGATTCATCACTATACGCCGGAGTCGAAAAGAGCGTCAGCCGAGTGGAGAGGAGAGCCTATTTTGAGGCAAAAGACAAATCGTTCTATAAGAAAGGCATCGAAAGTTTAGAAAAACGTTGGAATGATTGTATCGCTATAGAAGGTGACTATTTTGATGAATGAAGTCGAATTTTGCAAAAAAAATGTGTCTTTACTGGTTAGTCCCGGGACTTAATGACCCATGTGTTACATATACGAGGTGTGTAAATTAAGTAATGAGACTGATTTTTTTTTCAATTTTTTTTATTCGAATAGAATTACAATTCAATATTGTCTCCCTCAAAATATCTTCCTTGGGAAGCCAGACAGCGCTGGAGAAGGTTCTTCCAATCCTCATAGCACTGCTGGAACTCGGATATTGGAGTAGCCTATATCTGGTCGGTTACAGCCGTTTGAATGTTTTCGAGTGTCCCAGAATGATGTCCCTTGAGGTGAGTTTTCAATCTCGGGAAGAGGAAAAAGTCCCAAGGACTCAAATTAGGTGAATAAGGAGGCTGAGAAACTACAGTAATGTTTTTACTGGCAAAAAACTCGTTTATTGAAATTGTTGTGTGACAATGCGCATTGTCATAATGCAACACATCCCCAATTCATTGGTAAAAATCTGATGACCGGTGGTGTGAGTCAAATTCAACTCTTCCCGATCATTTTGACTGTCAACCGATGATCTAAACGCACAAGACCTCGGATTCTGTCGACATTTTCATCTGTTCTTGAAGATGAAGACCTTACGCTGTGTGGTTCATCTTCAATCGACTCTCTTCCTTCTGAAAATGCCTTAAGGCCTTAGGCCACTCTAGAGGCCAAAAAAGGGCATATTTTGTGATTTTTTTCAGCGAAAACATAAAATAAATCGAAATTACAAAATAAGGGTTTTATTATACACGTAATTGACTATACAAAATTATTTTTTCACAGCGATACATGTCCAAATGGCGACTGTGCAGCATTTTTCCGATGACGCCTTTATTTCTGGAAGGTGAACGGCCGGACCAACAGCTCCTATAATTTTTGAGTTATGATGAGACACTAAAGTTTTTTCGATTATATATAAGAATAGCTATAGAAGTACGTAGGATTTTTTGATATATTGTTTTTTTTTGTCAAAGTGGCACATTCCTAAAAAAAAAATATAATATGCCACGAGAAAATCGTCAGAAAATTGTTTATAAAAAAGGAACTATGCAATATAATTTTAAAAAATCCTACCTAGTGCCTCAGAAAATGTCATTCTAAATATACAGTTAAAATTTCAAGTGAATCGGTTGAAGTTTGTTTGAGTTATGAGTCCAGCCGACTTGAAAAATGTAGTTTTGAGATAAACGCGTTTAAAGTTAGTAGAAAGTCACGACATGAATCAAGAGGGGTTGCGCTAGAATTCGAAAATCGAGTACTTAGCGATTTTTCACACCCATAATCTTTTGAAATATAATTTTATAGGTACTGAGGTATATTTTTAACAAAAAAAAAAACGATTTTTGGAAAATCCTAGAGTGGCCTAAGGCCTTAAACCACCGGAAAACCTGGGCCCTTGACGAAACACTGTCTCCGTAGGCCTGCTGAAG
Source organism: Ophion ventricosus (assembly GCA_963932345.1). Lineage (NCBI taxonomy): Eukaryota > Metazoa > Arthropoda > Insecta > Hymenoptera > Ichneumonidae > Ophion > Ophion ventricosus. The sequence goes on from OZ010714.1 coordinate 16,498,716, forward strand.
TTTTGCAAAAGTTTCCATTGTACCCAAGTCTGAAGCAAAACACCTTTCAAGGAACATATTTTCCATATTTCATGTTTCTATCTTCAGCGGTTTAGGCTGTGCGTTGTCTATATGCCAATCAGTCAGTCCCATAACTGTTTCTTATATATAAATTTGGGTAGTTTTCCCAAAGCCCTTAAGTTTGAAAACGAAAAAGGAAATATGCGATTTTCTTGGGCTCACTGACTTTCAATTGTAACGAACGTGGAGAACTCGAAACCAACTCTTTCCGGGTCTCGTGGCATTTCCGTCGCAAGATTTGCACGATAGCAACGACAGTTACGTCCATTATTTTTCGAGCCGTGCGCGACGATCTTCATTGTTCAACAGCACACTCATTGGCTTGATCTCAATGGCTGTGTCGCACAGCATCTCTCTTCAATGCGTACACGGTTGTGAGAAAGATTCTCGAGTGCAAGCTATCGCGTTGTATTGGTCACTTGCACGGTCCAGGAGGAAACCGGTCCTCCATTCGAGATACCGCTGGAGGCTTGGTACGCTCCTCGCATGTCGTGAAAGATCGAGACAACGAACACGAACGGAGCTCGACCAGTTCGAAACTACCAGCATTAGTATTTATCTCGTATACTCACACAATCGTGGGTGTATTTGTGTGTTTGCGGATATATATATATATATATATATATATATATATATATATCTTACTAATATTATAACACTGTAGTGTCCGCCACTACATTCGTTGGCTTCAAGCTGAAATTAAGCTGGTCAGGGTTTGGATGGAATGATAAAACGATCCGTGTCATTTTTTGAATTATTGCTTGTCTGTCTGAGCGGAATTGGCGTGAAGAAGATTAAAGCTTTTTTCCATAATCTTTGAAGTGCGAAAATGAACGCTTCTAGAATTTACCTAGCCTCTATTTCATCTGAAAGCGTCAAGTAGAGCCTGAGAAAATGCGGTTTTTCTTTTAACGGGTGTCAGCCCGACAAAAACAAGTCGATTTTCAATATTTTTCGCTAATGAGAGATATTGCGATTGCGAGATCAGGATTTTACACACAATTAATACTAGTCTTGACAAGTTTGAGTTTTTTGTATTAAAGATATTGATAAAAAATTAAATTACTATTATTTAAACAATGTGCCGCCGTTTCTGCATGGGCCAATGGTGTAGATGCTTCTAGGAAATAGGATGACCCGAAATATTAAAAAAGAAAATGTAATTTTAGTATAATAATGAAACTCTCGTATGGCGGGATAGTTTTTTGAAATTTGGAAAATAACAAAAATGCCAAGGTGTAAAAAAACTGTTTTTGGGTAATAAAACAACTTTAATAATTTCTTATCAACAAATGGATAGCCATATTTAAAAAGTCATACGGTCATACGATAGAAAATGTTATAAATTATACTCTGTCGTAATTTAAAGTTGATTGGATGAATAGATTTTGAGATAAGACTTCCACCGTTTAAAAAAAAAACATAATTTCGAGATAAATGCGAATGAAAATAAACAATTATTTTACAAGTGTACCTACATGAATTAATTGCGAAAGCGATATCTTTACTTCTCTTTTCATCTCGCATAATTTCTGAGCTCGCTACAGATCGGTTGACCACATAAAAATGCCTACTGGAATATTCTTATCGCCAATGCGGAAAGCGTTTGTTTCATTGACTACGGAGCGTGGAGACATTTCGTGAAAACTTTTCAGGGTGTCTATCGACCTAAAAAGTCGTGAAAAGTCTTAAATGTCACGAAATTACACCTGACCCTCAAAAAGTCATGAAAAATTACCAGTCTACCTGATTTTTTAAAGATCTGTGCAGCGTTCATTATGATGGCGATTTTTATATTAATTAATCCAAAATAATTTCAAATTTTCGCGGTTTTGCGACAATCTACGGTATTAGAAAAAGAAGGCAGGCAAAAAAAATTGATTTATCTCAACATATTAGTTGTTCTTTGTTATTCATGTAAAGCGACTAGATGATATCACTCAAAGTTCCTAAATGTATGTAATATTTTTCCAGATGTTCCCAAAAGATATTTCTTTAGAGCAAACTTGAAATGATGTTTGCCTTACATTTTTTTACTACACATGGAATTGTACCGATTGGTTGTACAACACACATCTGTTTCAAAGAGCAGAATATGAATGTAACAATTTATAAAATTAGCCGCACTAAAGAATTATAAAGTATACTTTTAAACCAGAAAGTCATGAAAAAATCCCTATGCCTTGCCTTAAAAATCTTTAAATTTCATGAAATTTCAGTTCTGGTCAAAATTAGACACCCTGCTCTTCGAGTATCATTCCAACCGCAGTAAATTCGTTCGTTACACGACTTGATCTGGATTTGCTGCTTTTCCGCGATTTATCGTAGTACCCGTATCAGCTTTATCGTGCTCAATTAATTAACGCAGCGGGCGAACTAGTCGAAGCGTAACGTAACACGTTTTCGTTTGTACGCGTTCGGTAATTTCGGCCGCGTACATTCATACCTGTCGATACTATAATATACGCGTACGTATTCTCGCAAGTCATCTCCATGAACGTAAACGAACGTGGCATCACGAAACATCAGCTTTATGAAGAGCGAGAGAGAGATAGACAGAGAGAGAGAGATAGACAGAGAGAGTGAGAGAGGGGGGGAGGGGCGTGCAAGAGCGACAAAGAGCGACCGAGAGGGAGGAAAAGGGTGGCGAAAATTATCGTGAATACACCACGCACTAGATTGCGTGCGGTTTTGCGACGTTGGTCTCGCTCTGATCATCTCGGTGGTCGGTTTGATCACGAACTCGTTCTCCATCACCTCTACCACCCTCTATGCCTGCATACATATCCACATCTATGTTCATACATAGCTATACGTATGTGCAAATATAATGCCTATGTAGTTAGAAGCTAGAAGAGCATTAACCGGTGTCGAACGATTAATTGGAATCGGTAACGAACGTCGAGCTTTCGGAAATTAGCATCGCGACGTGGACCACCGCGAATGCAACATCACGTCTGTCGTTTCTCCCCCTCGCATTAGCGGTTACCGGAAGTCAAGAAAATTTAACGAAATTACTACACGAAAGGATTCAAACGGCACAGACCCGTTTCCTCATCAAATTGCAATTAAGTGTCGACATTGGCGTGGCCAGTATTTTTCTTTGGGGGGGGGGGGGGGGGGGGCAGGAGAGGCCGGCTTGACAAGAACTGGTTTCGTTCACAATCATCTTTTTTTTTACATAAAATTTACACAATAGTCGATAATCACGTAACACACATGAATAATGAAACTTTTTTTAACCCCACGTTTATATTAACATAAATTAAAAAAAAACTCTTGCAATACCTTAAAAAATAATGATATAATTTTTCATCTTTCTTTAATCCAGTCTGAAAGTAAAGGTTACCAGTCTTTAACCTTTACTTTCAGTAGGTACTCGATTGAAGAAGTCTTAATTTAATATTTTTTTTTCTGCTAATCGACCCAACACTTTTTCTCCTCCTCAACTTATTTTTGAAATGCTATCTTAAGTTTTCCGCATTAATTTTATGTTTTTTTCAATTGAAGTATGTTTTTCATGACCAGCGCTTCAACTTCTAAGGCTGACGTATTGATTATTAAGATTTTTTTTATAATTATTTATGAAATTCTCTCCGTTCTTCATATCCAATTTAAAAAATGCATCCACTGCATGAACAACGGTAGATTCTCCAATCAGCGTTTTAGATTTACAATGATATTATCTTCTACTTGGTAGTCAATGTTGATCTTCCAGTATTCTTTTGATTGTGCATCAGACGGCAAATCTAATGTATTGCTTTTGCCCACAGTTGACGTAATTACGAAATTTAAATATCTACTTCATTTACGTAATGAAATAGCTACTCTTCATACAAATTACGAAATCACGCTGAAGAAAATATTTCAAGTTTTAATCAATTATTTCTTTACGCTTGCTAGGGTGAAACTTAAATCAAATTAATCGATTATTTGACTTCAATTACTTTGGATCGATTTTATTCTGGGGGTGCCTACGCCAACCCTCCCCTGGTTACGCCAATGACAGCGATCCAAGGGCATCCGCAGGAACTCAGTGATTTCTGCATAGGCCGCTTAAGGGAGTAGTCTCGCCACAGTCACGTTGGAAAGTTTACTCTCCGCTCAAACGATGAAAGCTTCGAAATATTGCGAAATATCCTTATAATGTAGGTTGTACATCTCATCGGGATGTAAAAACTTATGAAGTAATGATGAAAACGCCTAATATAATGTTTACCTAGCCCTTACTTTTGTATCAGACTATCCATTCCGGCTACTAGTACGTAGATATTCTGCATATACGAAAATGCACACACTACTCTAATCTAGTTCTAGTCTGCTCCAGTCATGCTCCTGTCCAGTCCAGTCTAGTCTGCTCCAGTCAAAATTCATGATTTTTTTTACCCACTTCTTCATATGTTCGTATGTAATTGAGAATTAAAAAAAACTGTTGAAAAGTTTCGAAGTTATTGCATGAAATGTGAAATTTTCCACTGCTCTCCATAAGAACACATGTGAAACCATGAAATCTTTGATTGCCAATATCTCGAAAATGGAACGGTGAAACCTTTTGAAATTTTGGAGGTAATCATTTAATAGTGTCCCGAATGTGTCTTCGTAATTAAAAAAAATATCTATAGAAAAACGCCTTGGCGAGACTACTATCTTAAGTCGTTCGGTACATAAAAGAGAGATCGTTTAGAATGCGAACCGTCAGCGATCGTTTAAAATACGATGTGATCGCAGCAACGTATGCGGCCATGGAAAAGTTCCTAAATCATTTACAGTTAGAGATTCACTCTTGTTATCGAAAAAGTAACAGTTACTAGATATATACGTATAACCGTGAATAAGACAGATATTTCGAGAATCCTTGGCGCGGGACACACAGTCCTCTGAATGGGTGGGTCGTGGGGGCGGGGGGGGGGGGGGCAGCCCCTAGCCAATGAGTGTCAGTGAATTGCAATAACGAGAAAACTTCCGGGTCACCAATCTCTCCGTTTGAATCTGTGAATTCAATTGTTCGGGGCACGAAAAAGGTTCAGAATACTGTGTAAATTCGACAGCTGGAATAAATATTATCTATTGGAAACGTTTCCATACGCTGATAGGAAGGAATCTTTTCGTAAGCTCCACCGACTCTTCAAAATCCCACGTGCATCCTGGGAGAGGTGGGTCACCTGCCTCTTGGGTAATTCAATACTGCTGTCCATATCTGGTATCCACATTCGCCTTTCTCGAAGCCACATTATATGGAGTGTACGTGTGCCCATGTGAATGTGTAGCTTCCACATATTTCTATATAATACTAAACATATACGTAAGAAAACGAGCGTCATAACGAATACACTCGCATGTACCGCGATAATGCAAATGGATGTTGGTACAAACTACAACCCACGTGAGCCTACATAAAATACTATCTCACTTCTATCCGTTTATACCCGGTAGTGCGCCACTAATGAAGAGAAACTGTTGTCGTGTTGGTTTGAACGAGCGCGCGCGCACACACACACATACATACGCGCGCGCGCGCGCTTCATATTCGATCGACCGGAAAAAACTCCTTTACTCGATTTTCCTTTGAGAAACCCACGCATATGTTTTATGATAATCGATACTCTCGAAGGGACGAGCCGCCGAGTGAGATCACGCTCAACCATGCACCGTAACGCACGTACGTACTCACCATGGGACCCTGTGAAAATTGTAGAAAAAATGAATCATGCGCGTTTACTTTTATACGGTCTGTATTACGTAATCATTTTTTCAATTCGTAACATTTCTATTTTGACGTGAAACGGTCTGTGTGCATGGTGTTTGCATCATTCGTGTGCAACGTATATTAATTCTTTTTAAAGTAGTAGTCCCGCCAAGGCGTTTTTCTATAGATTTTTTATTTATTTTGAGGACCCATTCGGGACACTATTAAGTGATTACCTGCAAAATTTCGAAAGGATTTACCGTTGTGTATTCGAGATATTGGCAATCAAAGATTGCACGGTTTTACACGTGTTCTTATGGGGAACAGTGGAAAATTTCACATTTCACGCAATAACTTCGAAACTTTTCTACACATTAAAAAAAAATCTCAATCACAGAGGAACATATGACGAAGTGGGTAAAAAAAAATCATGAATTTTGGCCGTCTAGTTACAGAGCTATAGCGATTTAAATGAACCATTGTCTAGCGACGCTAGCGCCAAAAGTCACGACAATAATTCGCTGGGCTTGCGACGTTGCCACGATCTCCGCGCTCGCTAGACTACAGTAGTGTGGACATATCCGTATGCATAGACTATCTACGTATTAGTAGCCGGAATCGATAGTCTGATACAAAAGTGAGGGTTAGGTGATGGCGGGAACGTTGTTATTTTTGGAACTCTAAACATTATATTAGGCGTTTTTTCAACGTGACTGTGGCGAGACTATTACCTTAAATCTTCTTGATGTAAATAAAAATAAATTGTATCGAAACAAAAGGCTTGCATTTTCTTTACTAAAATCCCGCAAAAGAGCTAAGCAGAAGATCCTGAAGTTTTCATAAAAAACGAAAAATCTTACTTTTTAATTTTGCTCGGAGTAATCCTAAGTTTCCACTTAGATATGATCGTTTTGATGTTAGGAATTTTATTATTATCAGAGGGAATATAGCAATTGTTGCGGGAAAACGTCATCGTTGACTCTCCAAGACTCGCAAAGACGTGCGAATTGACGTAAACCTTTTCCTCATTCGCTTTACGATCCCGTGGGTTTATGAAGCTGAACGTACACAAGCTGAAATGTGGCAACTGGTACTGATTCATTCGAGTGAGCGTAAAACGTTCATGTAGTCTTTCACCGGAATCGAATGAAACGTCTCTCGAGTCTCACCGAGACATCGTTCCAGCCAAGTACGTCCAAGAATAGTTCCAACACTTTGTGGGGGCTTTGAGATGGTACAACGCGCCGTGTCACAGTGACGCGGATTCGTACTTACATATGGACACGATGCATTTGGAATTCTGGTACGCGTTGCATTTTCAGCCGGTTGGAATATTGACGGAAATGATTTTTCTCATGGGAATTCTAATGTGAATTTGGCACTATGTATTCACACAAATTTATTGTTTTTTATTTCCAACGTGCCTCGAAGAAGCTCGTATCTTTGTAACACCTTAAAGTTCATATACCACGTGTGGGAACTCAGCTTAAAAATCCTGAAGGTACACTTTCCAATGTGCATTTAGCACTGTCTCTTTGCGCAATGGAATCTCAGCCTAAAAATCATAAATGGATTGGGCTTACAGGCACCCGACAAAAATTCTTTTTCAATCTTTATTTCTATATTTTCTTCATCATCAAAAAATTTTATCCTGCAAATTTGGGCTGCAGATTCCTCATAAGGATCCCAAAAAACGTTTGAGCGTTTTTCGTAGCCAAAATTTACCGAACAAAAGTTCGGACTACCAAATTTTCCTTGTGTTCCAACGATGCAATCTTCAATATCGTTCATTTCGAATTCATCTAAAGGGTGATTGGATTACAAATTACTCGCAGCTTGTTGGTACCAACCTTTCTTATTTGCACAGTATACTTTTCCACGTGAGAATGGAGCTTAGAGATTATGTGAAAAGGGGAAAGGAGTGTGGAGTACACTTTTCGTATATTTATACTAGGGTGGCTGCAATTTGAGTCAAATTCGAATTTCCAAAGTCTCCTTGTAAAAACATAATCAAGATATATAAAAAAAAGTATGTGCAAAGTTTTAAGGCGCTCGGAAAATTTTCAATGGTGCCTGTGAGGGTTTGAATTTTCAATACAAAAATACATGTGTTTTGCCAAGTTATTACTTAATTATTTCTCATGCTTAGGATATTGATGGGAAAAAAGTGAAACTTGGCACACATATTGTGCACATTGTGCGGTATACGACCAAATTTTTCCAGATTTTTCCATCAATAGTCTTTGATGAATGGAACTCAAAGAAATGAAAACGAGGTTGTCATTCCAAAGCTAGTAATAATGACAATTGTTACTGGAAAAATCTGTCAAAATTTGGTTATGTACCGCATAATGTGCACAATATATGGGCCAAGTTTCAGATTTCTCTCACCAATATTATAAGCATGAGAAATAATCAAGCAATAATTCGGAAAAACACATGTATTTTTGTATTGAAAATTCAAACCCTCACAGGCACCATTAAAAATTTTCCCAGCGCCTTAAAACTCTGCACATCATTTTTTATATATATATCTTGATTATGTTTTTACAAGGAGACTTTGAAAATTCAAATTTGACCCAAATTGCAGCCACCCTAATGTATACATGGATGTTGTCCACCGACATTGAGCATGCAGACAGCTCGGATTGACAAGCTGATTTGCGCGAACTCGACACGTTTCTCCAGTCACGTTTAATTTTGAAGAGCGTGTAATTGATATGAGCTACATTACTGCCCTGCGGGAAGAACGAACTGATACAATAAGTATCATTATCAAGCATACAAATTGCGATTTTACGCTGAAAACGTGTTATTAATATTCTTTCGAGACCCCGAGGACCGAGTTAACCTTTGCCGTACTCGAAATCGTCATGGCATTTTTCGATTATTGCTACCATTGAAGGATAATTCGAGGTTACGTAGACTTCTATCCTTTCTTCAAGTTTCAGTGCAATAATTTCTCGTGAGCTTCGGCTCTTGCACACTTGTAGTCTGATATCAAACGTACATCTAAAAAACCACATCGCGAATTCACGACTAAATTTTTAGTTTTTTTTAGGAATTATTTAAACGCTCGACTCAGTTGGTAAGAAACACTGGAACGACGTACGTCCCTTTATTAGTACTTTATATCCACCCTAAGCCACGCCAACGATAAACCGGATGTCGATCGCACTCTCTCTCTCTCTCTCTCTCTCTCTCTCTCTCTCTCCACGTGTTTTCGTTCTGTTTATCTAAACATGCGAGCATTCAGCACAACCGGATGACTACACCCGGAGTATTTGTACTGCGGGATATTATATACGCGATAGCCACATGACAAATTAACGCAGGATCGAGGATTATAATAGCAAGGGGAACATATACAAATAATACGTATATTTTTTTAAATATGTATACTCGCAAATACTATTACTTTCTAGATGTAAATATTAGCACATTGGATGGAATCCCTCCAGCAATCCCTCTGACTCAACAGGCCGTCCAAAGGGTTGAGGATTCCGGCTTATACTTTTCAACTTCCAAGAGCAAACGCACACACGAAAAAAAGCCTCCGATAAAAATGGTCCAAGGTGCAACAGGATTCGCACGAGAAATGAATATAGCATTCCTTTCTGAGGATCTTCCGGAGCGACTTTCCTAAATTCAACTAAAGCTGACGAAGATGACCGTATGAAAGAATAATTGGTCTTATTAAATTAACGTCATGGAGATCAATTGATGAAAGCAGGACGGACGATTTATTTGCTTCGTCACGTTCATTGGATTTTATCATTGTCAGTAGCTGTATTTTTTATTCAGTGCACATATGGGATATCTCCAGGCAACTACCGAGCGATATCTCTATCCTGATGGTGATAATCCACTTTTCTTCATTTATCAACTCGGCCCTTAACGTCCGCAGGTTCGGAATCGAAAAAAAGAGGCTATAGTTCTATGCATCTACTTTTTATGCCACTGATGGATTTCCGCTAACCCAGTTTAGTAGACTAGAGCTCGAAAGTCGTTCTTACTTTATTATACTCAGTCCCCAAAGAATCGTGTTTGTATGGATATTGTCAGAATCAGAATGATCGTTGAGGTGTATACGCGGATGGGATTATCCTCCTTTGAAGAATTCTGCGTTTCCGGATGCACAAAGACAGATCATTCTTTCTACACATGTTGGAGCCTCAACGATGCCAAGCAAGTTCCCGTATCAGCGCAACCTGCCACCATCCACCTACTTGGGTTTGATGATTGTGCATTAAAAATGATTCGACCAACGGTACGAACAATCATCATGAATGCGTAATTTACGCAACTGCTAAAATATAAATAAGCAGTACTATATTTTGAGCAGTAACCATGACTATAAAATATTCTTGTTCCCTCAGGGAAATATAAAATATGGTTTAAATATGGTTGAAGATACTATACATTTCTCTCGGTGTAGGCTATAAAACTATGCGATAGAAAAGGCGCATTTTTGAAACTTCAAGCTTATGCAGATCACTTTATAGAACTTTGGCATTTCTTAATATATACAGTGGCTTCGAATAACCCAGAACAGGGGACCCGAATAGCAAGACTATTTCGAAGATAAACGTGGTTCGCTTGTGGCCTTCATTATTCAGAGAGATTTATTCCCAGACGCGTTTCGCGATTTTCAGGATAGTCGATGAGCCAGCAATAAAAGATTGCGATGACACAGAGAACGAGTTGAAGTCAACCCGGCAGAAAGTGATAGGGTAAGAACAAGGGAGAGAATTAAAGTGAGAGCGGATCCGGAATATATGTGTTCTGATATGACAAATAAAGTGCTGATGCAAGAAGTGAGACGAGGAGAATTCAAACAAAATATTACAACGTAAAAATTGTAATCAATGGGAATCACATATCTTGCCTTCGCTGCTACACCCCCTCATCCATCCCCTTCCAAACAATAAGAACATAGACGAATGATCGCGGTTTGTTAAGATTGGTCGCCGCGTTACGGCTGCCCGAATATTCTCCTGGGGCTAATTGGCTAATTAACGTTTAACCGTGAAGCATGGCTAATTGGTTGGATCCAGGACACGCGGCACACCCGTGACGAAATTGGATCCCTTATGAGTTAAGGCCGCGGAGGTGGCTATGGTTGTGTCGCTATATGATAAACACTGCCGGGTCATGTCTGGCGTTCGAAGTTTTATTGATCGTCTCTGATGGTACGGCGTTATATTTGTGAAAATTCAATTACCAACCTCATTGGTCATAATTTGCGTTTTCAATATTTTTTCGCTTTACGCTTCATGATTTTGATTTATCAGTTGGCTCTTCGATAGCTAATTGTTCTTCATTATGGTTCTTGGTCAGAAATATTACATTCTTTTTTCTTCGTCCCTCAAAACGACCGATCAACGTTCATATAGACGACGAAAAATAGCAAACTTTGATTTTTTCTTTAAAGAACAAAACGTTTTACATTTATAAAACTTTAAGTACAATTTATTAGATAAATAAACTGCTTAAATACATTTTCTCATTAAAAAATATTGCAAAATGGCAACTTTATAGCGTGGTCTTCTAGAAAGGTTTTGGCGGCAGTTGTCCGTTTGTGGAAACTTCTAAATTGATCTGAAAAATATAAGCCAAAAATTTTTAGTATTTTCACACCAAAATGCTGAACTTATACCTAAGAAACATTTGAATAGTCGAAAATTAAAAAAATTGTACACTTCAGCATAAAAAATATACGTTTTACATAAAATTTTTGCAATAAAAAGTACTTTTTAAAAGTGATCTTATTGCAAAATAAGTGATCTTAGTTTAAAAGTGATCTTATTGCAAAATAAAATTTAAAAGTGATTTTATTGCAAAATTTTTGCAATAAAAAAGTACTTTTTAAAAGTGATTTTCATAAGCAAGTAGGTATAAGTTCAAGATAATATTGGTACTGAGGTGAGGGTATAATTTTAGCACGATCAGTCAACTCGGTTTAAGCTATTACTGGATGGATATTAAAAAATCGTCAAAATTCTTGAAAATTTGAGGAATGATAGTTCTTGATAAAATAATAATACACTCATTATTTTAGAATTTTTTAATAAATAATTTAGTAGTTATAAACATATGAATTTAACACGGTCGCTTATGGGAAAACAACTTCTGCAAACGTGAATGGTTGCAAATCGAATGGAACGAAATCGCCGTAAACTATGACAATATTATATCATCAAGATTTAGGATCAAGCGATTGATTATGCTAAGTTTCAAATAAATCGACTGAGTAATTGTCGAGAAATCGATTAAAGTAATGACGAGTATCGCCTTTTTGAACGATGAATTAATAGCAATCATTGGAAAACTCAATATATATTGAGTTTTTGGGTAATTATTGATAATAATAAGATTATCTGAACGTATTAATTAAATTCAAAAATTGAGAAATTTTTTTATTAGACAGTTGAAACAGATGTACAGTCACTGACAAAACTTCAGTTAAGCATACGCCAATATCGTCGAATTTGACTTCAATTATTATTAAAAGTGGAAAATTAATATTTCGAAGTGTTAATTTATTATTAAATTAGCTATTTGCAAGGCTAGATCATGTACGACATCATCTAGACTTGTAAATCCACGATTCGCCCATTTTGGATCAACTTTTTGCCCGACGGCCCATCCAGTAATACTTTAAAGTTATTTTTCCCACAAACTTAAAAAATGTAGCTTTGAGTAAAATATGTTAAAAGTTTCGAACTACGAAAACGCAATGATTTCAATGACTTACCGGCTAATCGGCGATTCCTGGGCCAAACAATAGTTCTTCAGCCTCTAACATTTTGCGTAAAACAACCAAATTCGATTTTTTTATGCCGCTACATGTATTTCCCCCTTTAAGGAACGCTGATGAGCCTCCGTTGATGATGATAAATCCTTAAATTATCCGATCAACTTTCGTCTATCGATTCCTTCGTTTATGGACATCAACATTTCTACGAGGATTGTTTTGAAGAAATCTCTTGAGAATTCTGGTAACCGCCTTTAGTTGTCAAGGCAACGAATGATTAGAGAAAAAATTATCAACACCCAATACTGATGAACCTTTAAATGATTCATAGAACTTTCTTCTATGATGATTCCTTCGATCACAAACGTTAACATTCTCATGAAGATTGATTTTCTCCATAGCTCTTGGACTTTTTGGTAATTGTTCTGGATCGGCCATCTAACGAACGTGGCATATTAAGAGAATCTGAGCCGTATATAATAATGTCTACGTCGTGATTCACTCGTGAGATCATCGCGATCACGTCAGATGTACGACTCGAAGGTTCACGGATGCAATGCGTATGCAGCTCTCGCTATTACGCTGTTGGCACACGTGCTTGTCAAAGCTATCAGCTCGCCTGGCAATTCGTCTAAACGTATTTACCTTCGAATCTGACTGACAATTGGGGAAAATTGCGCTTGAGCCGTTACAGGGCCCGGGTATGACGTACATCTCGGTGATATTAGCGTGATTGGCCGATTACGATTGGATCCGCGTGACGTTGGAGCTATAGCGTTTGGATCCTCTGTTCAAAATGACCCGGACCAAGGTCATCTAATTTATCGTTCTTCTGCCTGCCTTCGAGTCAGTAAACTTATCTTCTTTTTCAACATCACTCATACGATGTTATTGACGTTTGTTGGAATCCAATTAACTTTTTTTGGTTCGCTTACAAATTTCTGGTCGACTTGAGGTCGTAGTCTCACCAAGGCGTTTTTCTATAGATTTTTCCTAGCAAAATTTCAAAAGAATTCACTGTTCCATTTTCGAGATATTGGCAATCAAAGATTTCATGGGTTTACACGTGTTCTTATGGGGAGCAGTGGAAAATTTCACGCAATCACTTCGAAACTTTTCTACAGATTTTTTTAAAATTCTCAATTACAGAGAAAGATATGACGAAGTGAGTAAAAAAAATCATGAATTTTGACCGTCTAGTTTCAGAGATATAGCGATTTAAATTAAGTAATGTCTAGCGACGCTGGCGCCACGAGGCGACTAGAGCAGACCAGAACTCTAGATTACAGTAGTGTGTACATATCTGTATACGCATAGTATCTACGCATTAGTAGCCGGAATGGATAGTCTGATACAAAAGTGAGGGTTAGGTAAACATTATATTCGGCGTTTTTATCATTAATTTATAATTTTTTACATCCCGATCTACAACCTACATTATAAGGATATTTCGCAATATTTCTAAGCTTTTATTGATTGACCAGAGAATAAACTTTTCAACGTGACTGTGGCGAGGCCACAGTCACGTTGAAAAGTTTATCACCTTAAGGCCTTAGGCCACTCTAGAGGCTAAAAAAAGGGCATATCTTGTGATTTTTTTCAGCGAAACCATAAAATAAATCGGAATTACAAAATAGGGGTTTTATTATACAGGTAACTGACTATACAAAATTATTTTTTTTCACAGCGATACTGTGCAGCATTTTTCCGATGATGCTTTTATTTCTGGAAGGTCAACGGCCGGACCAAGAGCTCCTATAATTTTTTAGTTACGATGAGACACTAAAGTTTTTTCGATTGTATATGAGAATAGCTATAGAAGTACGTAGGATTTTTTTGATATATTGTTTTTTGTCAAAATGGCGCATTTCTAAAACAAAAAGTATAAAATACCATGAGAAAGTCATCAGAAAATTGTTTATAAAAAAGGAAGTATGCAATATAATTTAAAAAATCCTACGTATTGCCTCAGAAAATGTAATTCTAAATATACAGTTAAAATTTCAAGTGAATGGTTTGAAATTTGTTTGAGTTGTGAGTCCGGCGGACTTGAAAAATGTAGTTTTGAGAAAAACGCGTTTAAAGTTGGTAGAGAGTCACAACATGAATCAAGAGGGGTTGCGCTTGAATTCGAAAATCGAGTACTTGGAGATTTTTCACACTCATAATTTTTTGGAATATAATTTGGTAGGTACTAAGGTACATTTTCAACAAAAAAAAAATCGATTTCTGGAACATCCTAGAGTGGCCTAAGGCCTTGAGCTGATAAAATCGCGGGAACGTTTTTTTGCACACTACTTAAGTTACAACAAAAATCTTATTGCGGACGATTATTCCGTCTTTTCTTACTCTCTTGCGGAACAATGATTTCTGTTTATCTCAGTGGGAAATTAATTTTCCCGAATATCCCTGAGGAACACTTGACTTTTTTGGGTAGGTGAAAAAAAAAGAACTCGTGCTGGATATCACGAGTGTGTGCGGACGTGTTCGACAAACGCACGACGCAATTGCCGATGGCACAGATTCTCCGCTGTGGACGGGAGGGTAGAACGTACTCCTTATTCTCACGATCTCCCTGCGTCGTATCAAACGAGATCAAATTACTCTTGACAACTGATAACGACGCACTGATCATCTCAATTCAAGCAAATCTTCCTTCGAGACGCGACATTTTCTGGCGCTAAATTATCGTTCGCCTGGACTCCTCGATCGATTACTTTCAGAACGCGCGTCTCCTTCTCCAGTGGAGCTCGTCATGTTCAAATGTGAAAAATAAAAATCCAAAAACCTCGTAGGAACGGGTACCCGTTTGCTTTTCTAAAAAACCGGTAAAAGGAAATCGATAAGAAAATGTAGTTTTCCAATGTAACGGAAAAACAGTTCGTGTCTTCCTGAACATATATATCCACGGAACAATTGGGAGCGACGGAGATTCGTCATTGAGAGCAACGAGATCAAATGACTTTTTCATCAAAGTTCGTTACCGTGAGTGTGTCCGCACATCGCAAAGTTGAATCTCCGCATTACAAGCATATCTCTCACTATATATATATATATATATATATATATATATATATATATATATATATACGCGCATTATAGTCACGAGTTTCGAAGACGTCCTTGATGACTAACGAATGATTCGAGGCGAGGGGACGGGAAGTGCCACTTAGGCGACGCATCATTCCCACTTCCGGTTACTCGTAGCATTGCGGAATTTACTCGGACTCGGCTCAATCTAAAACAGCCTCTTGCGGCGTCAGGGGGTATCCTCCTAAATTTAGGATAGAAGCGAGGGGTAAAAGTACATTTTGAGTATTCTTGTGGGGACTTCGAAAAGCCGTTAAAACACAGAAAATCAATCCGAAGAACGTAGTTGCATTTAAAAGATTTTAAAACGAAAACTGGATTTGCTTAGGCCAAGAAGGCAAAGACTATCCCGTGCAGAAATGTGACTGGGCATTTTCTACTTTGTATTAGGGACTGGAAACGCTTGCCTCGTCTGATTCATTTGGCTGGCCCTTTCATGGAAGAGACTGGGAAGATCACAAAATCGTTTTTTACCGCTTACACTCTATGTTTGGAAATTACAATGTTCCGACCGTAATACATTGCGAGCATGTACACTTTCACGTAATGTATGGCTGCCCAGAACATTGACATTCCCTGAAAAGTGGAGCCCGAATTTAAAAACTGTGTAAAGCTGCTTTGCTTTAGACCCCATTAAACATATTTATAATTGATTAGAATGAAAATAATACATTTGTTGTCCTTCTATTTGCCATTATAAGCATTTTTTTCATCAATGATAATCTACGAGAATAAAATTATGTTGATCATAAATAATAGTATTAATACAAGTATTAATTTACACATAACGAATAACCGGTGGTTCTTGGTTTTTAAAATTAAGATTGCCTTGTCAAGAAATATCAATATTCTGGCCGGGAAGACCTGAATGTATTTCGCCAACAATCCGCCAAGTGGCCTCAAGCGAAGCGTTTCGCGTAACCAAGCGGTACCATCATACAACTATAAAACTTTGTCCCGTTGTTGTATCACGTACAGAAGTGCAATGCTTACAGCGTGCACTTTCGCTGATGATTTTGTGATACTTGTGAAGTAATAAGTATCAGTATGGCCTGATATACTATTTATTTTACTCGGTTATAACGCCAAAAGCCCTTCCAGTACCTGATCATTACTCTATCAGTCCGACGGTTTATTTCTCATACAGGGCCGTGCCAGTACACCATTACCTTCCTGGTAATTTCACGGCAGTTTTCCAATCCCTTTTCCTCGTCATTTCCGGGCCAGTTCCCGAAAAAGGGAACGGCGAATCGAGGCCTGGCCTAAGACCTGTTACATTGCGAACCAGATTTACCTTGGAAGGTCTGACCATGGCCTGATATTATCTAGGTAAGGCAGATAAGGGGTAGTACTTTTTTCCGACTCAAATTTCTACACTATATGTTGCCGACGCCCGTGCGGAAAATTGGCAAGGCATCCCTAATACAATTCAGGGCCTTCAAGGGATTATTTGAGGATTCCATAGTAGAGTTTTCCGTAAAAGAGGCGGACCCGGGCCCCTATTAGGGAATGGTAGGGTAGGTAGGGTGACTAAAACTATGGTCTAAGTACGGAGACCAAGTAAAAGCCTTTACGGGGTATAATTGTAGATTCCCTAGTAGCGATTTCCCCCATACTACTAGACTTTGCTATTATAGGGGAAAATCCGTATAAATTGCTGAACCAAAGAATTTGTGGCACAGTAATTATCGAGATCGATTAAATATAATAATTAAACTATGTATTTAGTAGCCGAACTGTGATGCCTTGAACCAACACGCATGCCGTGCGTTCATTGGAATAACGCATGATCAAACGTGTCAAAACATGTGGCAGAATTCTAAGCCTCAAATGTATTGGTATAACGCATTTTTTTTCACAGTGCACACACACGTACGCATATGGCTGCAATAATTTGTTATGAGGCACCGTTGAGGCAATTTTAAACGCCCTGGTTATTATGCCTTCAATGGCCCTGGGTAACAAAGTGTGACCGGCTCGTGATGGCCCATGTGAGGCTTCCAGACTTAATAACGTTAAGGAAAATTAAGATGGGCCCGATCAAAGCCCGAACTCAATTTTCGCATGGGACAGTCTTCTGAAATTATTTGTCACGCTGTCAAACTCTATGATTCGATATCACAGGGTAAACATTTACATTCTTATCCACGCCCTCTTGTTTTTACTGACGGATAATATTTTTCATTTCTCCGTGGTGCAGACTTTTTGAGTACGTGAAGTAATTATGCTTGAGTAACGAGAAGAACAAAGGCTTAGTTCTTTTACGCTTGTTCATATTCCCTCTCTATTCCTCTCCCAACTCTCTCTCTCTCTCTCTCTCTCTCTCTCTCTCTCTCTCTCTCTCTCTCTCTCTCGCTATCTCTCTCTCGCTCTCTCTCTCTCTCTCTCACTCACTCACTCACTTCCCCTCTCTCTCTCTCTCTCTCGTGCTCTTTCTCTCTTTCGTAGGTCCCAATGGTGCCATGTACGAAGAAGAGTCGAAAACATCTCTTATTCTCTGGATTCTCTCTTCTAGGGTGGAAAAAAGGTACCGAGACGTTGAGAGTTTCCATGTATAATGTATGAGCGACAGACGGCATAGCGACCAGGCTTCGATGCTCCTCTATCTGACACGGGTTCTCGGTCGTTGGTTTCATCGAGAACTCTCTCTCTCTCTCTCTCTCTCTCTCTCTCGCTCTCTGTGGAATATCTCCCCGGAGTGCGGGTCGAGTCTATAAGGCTAACAGTCAGCGTAAACCCAGCATTCAGTGGGGCTAACGGAGCAAGAGACCTCCTCAACTTTCATCACCACTTCCTTTTTTCCTTGTTCTTATTATACTGGTCGTTAACTTATCAAAAATGCTCGCCCTTCAAACCCAATAGTTTGTGCATTCTCTGTCGTAAAAGCGCTCATTGCACGTCGAATACGTACAAGCTCGTGAGTTTTGTGGCCTGGAAGGTTGAAATTGATTTCACTAAACGATACAGACTCTTGTAGAAGTGTATTGCTTTGATGGTTTTACTACGAGAGGTCTCGAGAAAATTGGAAATTGGAAAGGAAGTACGACAAAGCAAAGTTAACACTACGTCATTCGGTAGGATAGGGAGGGACATGTTGAGCAATTTTGTAGACGAAATTCCTGTTGTCCTTATTGTTTTACAGATAATCGCTCTCAAATGACCAAGACCATATTTGCTCAACCTGCCCCGATAGTTGGGTAAGTTGAGCATGACTATATGAGGTAAGTTGGGCAAAGTAAGAATTGCATTAAAAAATCAGACGTTTGCAACATGATTTGATACAATACAGTAATAAACAAACAGTTGCATGTTAATTAGTTAGATTTTGAAGCATTAGCATTAATTGTACTGAATTTTGAAATATTTTTTCTCATACAATGGTAGAAGAAAATCGTACAATCACGTTTTTTTTTTACTTTTCAGTACAAAAATAATAAAACGTCCCGTGCTATTATCTCATGCGCCGCATGGCAACGGGCGATGGGGTGATGTATTCCCCTCCCCCATGCTCTTTCCGCAATTTGATGCACCCGCGTGCGGTGCTTAGTTTTCCAGATATTTCGATTGCCCAACTTGGCCGACTGCTCATCATGCCCCTCCCTAACCTAACTATATAACAAAAAGCCTGCACTTCGATCACGAATTTATGCTCCTCGGTTCGTCTCATCCTCAATATACAACCAGGAATCGTAAGACCACGCCTCATCTAATCCCTCTCGAGACGAACACGATCCTTTTTGCGTGTCACCGCGAGAAGTCGCATATGCCGATCCGTCACGAGAAAATACGTGTACACACGGTAGAAAATCCCATGATGCAAACGGCAAACACGGCTCTTCTTTGATGGAAATCGTGCGATAAGAGTATTTCCTTCCTCGTCGCGATTCTCTCCGTCTGTGCGAAACGCCCCCGACGTAGAAGGATTTTTTTTTGCTGACATAGCCCGCGCAGAGTTCGGCAAGTGACGATCTACCGAAAGATGTTTGACCCTCCGTGATGATTGGCAGTCATATTAACCCCACATCCAAATTTGGGGCTGAATAATGGTACGTTTTTGGCATCCAATGGGGTTTAGCCGCCTCTCTATCGAAGATTCGAAGATCTTTCTGTACGTAGAGACTAACGGTTTTTCAATGGCAATATCAGCTTGGCGATGACAGCCGTTCGGGAAAATATATTTCGTGAGTAGGTCACTTTCCGATCCCAGATAAACACCTATTCTGAAATGCCCACAATGCGATCTTTTTTATCCAGCTGTACGATATCTCAAGAGTATTACCCATGAATTTTACTAAAAAAAATACTTGAGACGTTACACCACCTTGGCGTTCGGAAAAATAAGTCTAAAAATAAATTTGTTTTTCAACGCGATTATTAAATACATAAAACAATTCTTATTTTTTACAAATATATTATAGTTTTATAAACACATGAAAAAAAAAAAACGAATAAAAAGATTTAAAAATGGCGGAGATATAAGTCGTCTAGTTAGGACCCTCTTTTGAAAATCCTTGCTAATGGTGGATTTTTTTTCGCTATCAAGCATCGTCTGAAAAATAAAAAATAAAAATCCTTGTAAAGAAAGGTAATAGCTAAAGTGTAGCATAGGGGAAAAAACGTTTTCTTTTTTTATTTGTATAAATTACAGCTGTTGGAAAAAAAACTCTGATTTTTACTAAAATTTTGAGTTTTAAAAATTAATCAAAAGATAAACACGGCATCCGATAAAAAAAATCCTATGCTACACCCTAGATAATATGATAAAGAATATGTGGTATAAATTTCATTAAAATCGGTTGAGTAGATCTCGAGATATTTTCTCCACCAGTTTGAAACGAGAGTCCTACTAGACGACTTACGTCTTTGCCATTAAAAAAAAATGTATTCGTTTTTTTTTCATTCGTTCATAAAACTATAATATATTTGTAAAAAATAAAAATTATTTTATATATTTAATAGTCACGTCAAAAGTAAAAAAAATGTACACTTATTTTTCCACACGCCATTTTTCCGGTGGTATAACTCCTTAAGGCAGTTATGTTATCTAAAGCGCTGTTTTGGAGGTGATTTTTAGGATGAAATAATTGTTACACTGCTCCAGTTCTCTTTCTGATTTTTTTTACACATTCTTATTGACCCTTCAATGTACAAATAAAATAAAAAAATTATCATGTACGCTGTCGATTGGCGACCAGTGTTGAGGAGGTTGTATGAATATAAAAATAACAAAAAAACAAACATATTCTTAATCTGTATGATTGTTTTGATGTTTGGTAGCAGAGTCAGCAAAAAAAAACATTTTACGAAATGGCTGCATGCTAAACTTTGATTATCAATTTGTCCTATTTTTCTGACCATTCTACGAGTTATATAAAAAAGTAATTGGACTCAATTTTGTTACCAACGTTCAAAAACAGTCTACTAAAGGTGTGTGCCAAATCTCAGCTCAATCGGCCAATTGATTAATGAAATATCGTAGTTGCCGATTTGAAAACACACAGTTTCGAGAAAAAACGCGTTTAAAGTTTGCTACGTCTCGACCGCCCTTCCCGAAAATGTTCCTTATCATTTCTATAACTCGGCTAATTTTATGACTATCATTACATGGTATTCACAGACGTATTCAGAAAGAATTTAAAAAAAAAACGGGTTTTTTTCAATTTTTTGCCAACATTATTGCCTTAAAAATGAAACAATTATGATTTCGTAAAAAAGTTCATTGTTGTTTATTTTCGTGTTCGATTTTTTTTCAACCATCTTATTGCTTGCTTTTTCACGTTAATACGGGTTTTTTTTAAATCTTCTAGAATGTCAAATGTATGACCCAGAATTTTTTTACCCAATTGGACCGATGGTGTTCGAACGGTAATCGCTTGAAAGCCACACGGAGTCATTGCAACCATGTGTGATCAGCTTGAATCTTTCCGAAATGCGGATTAATCATGATCGTTTGTTATTTCGACGCAGGAGAATAGATAATGTAAAAATGAGTTCAGCGAAATATAATTTTTCAAATATTATGGCAGATGTGGCGCTGCCGCCATCAGCATCCGTTTTGTGCCTAAAGATCTAAGCTCGAGGAAATCGATCCATGGCGTTGACGAGGACAAGACCCTCGAGGAACATTTCTCTCGGGTTCCGCCTATATAGACGAGTTCACTTTCGCGTTCGTTTAAATCGATCGGAGGAATCCTCGACGACGACAATTCGTCGCCATGGGCGGATAGCCCCGTCGTTTAATTAGTTCCGTACATAGCTGAGAGCACTTCAGGACTACGGGCGAGTCGACTACGACGGAAATGCACCATTATCCTCGTTCTCGTACGTTGGATTCTCGGGATAATCCTGAATGTTCAGGCTGTCGATAAAGTATATTTTGTGTATTCGCTACCAATCTTGCCTCTCTCTCTCTCTCTCTCTCGCTTCCATTCTTTGTGCGATCCAACGATAGCGTCTTCCAACGGTACTTTAATGAAGACGATGTCTCCCACCAGGAGGGATTCTTATGGCAGACACTCGAACTCTTTTTCAATCCGGAGACCTTTTGCTTCAAACATTTCCAACAGAGGTCCCGACAATTCGAAGCACCGTAAGCAGAAGGAACGAACGAACGAAATAATACCTTCATCGTCGTTAGAAAAAGAAAAACTGGTCTGGATACACTGCTCCGAGATTCGAGTTCTCTCTGAGCTTGGCATTTTTAGTAAAGCGTAGGACAAACACTGCTGGCGCGCTGCTGACAGTGTTGTAATGCTAACATTGGCTGTAATCATCTCATCCACAGATGCCTCTACAACCAAACAAACAAAAACCTGCAAAGTGCGTCTTGGAGCCAACGTGCACTAGGGCTCCGTAATTATTTGTTCAATCGTTCGAAGAATCAATGTTACCATTATTGTGTATTCTGTACCACGACTATTTATTACATACTAATTTCGGTGCCATTCATTAATCCGCAATTATAATATTCCAATGGTACAGGCGGACATTTTTGAGGGATTTTTTAAACTAAGAAATAATTATTCTACATTTATCAAACTGTAGTAACTGTATACTTTTATAGTATATTTAAGTATACAAAACAATTTTTTTCTTATTCATTTATCAAAATGGCATAGCTTTCCAGAGTGTTGCAGCAATGTTGGCGTACAGTCTAGCTTCCCATAGACTTCGATCGGCGAGAAAATTTTTAAAGCATTTCCGTTAGAACATGTATAAAAGGTGTCTCAAAGTGACCTGCCATTTTAAATTGCGCGCCTTTTTTTTTTGTACCGAACACAGAGTACTAATGTTTGAGAACTGGCATCAAGAAGTATTGAGGTTTAGTCATGGAGAATTACACGATCGAGCAACGCATAGAAATTGTGAAAATGCAATGTGAAACAATGCAGTTATTGCGAACGAAGTTTTATGATCGTGTTAAAGCATAGGAGGTCGCAAAAAGCATACGAAAGAACATTGGAAGAAGGACTGTTTTAAGGGGGGCACTCCCTATAAAACGCCAAATCTTAGTCGATTTTTATGATTTTTTTTTAGGCTAAAGGATGTATATATCTTTTCAGGGTCATAGGTATTTTTTATTGAATAATTCTAGTTTTCAAAATGATTTTTGTTGCTTAAAAAAAGTAAAAAAATGGCGGACATATAACCAGTCGGCGTGAGGGAGTCGTCCGGAAGGGAGGCCAAATGCGGTGTACCCTTCAGCAGCTTGTAGGACTATCCGAAACAATCTGCGTAAAAAGATTGATTAGTATATAGATGTGGTCGGTTGATAATATTGGAAAATAATAATATTGGAAATAACTAATAATATTGGAAAAATAATGATAATTGGCTAAAGGGGAGGCCTTAGAACAAAAAAGTTGATTTTTTTTTTAATCAAACTTTGACCAAGCCAACAACATGTTTATTTTGATAATTTTTAGTCGGTCTTAAGTTCATCAATTGGACATAAGTATCATAAAAACGTGTGCTTGATCGGTCAAATAGTTTTTGAGTGATCGTGTACATCGATTTTCAACTCATTGAAAAAAAAAGTTGCGAGATAATCGCGTTTAAAGTTTCGGCAAGGGAAAAAATGATATGATTCTGTGACTTATCCAGTAGTCAGTTATTCCAGCACCATATAATAGTCCTTCATCTTCCTCGTAATACTCATTTTTGAGTATTACGAGTATTGATTATTGAATAGACAACTCACCTCTCCACATGGTGTCACCTGTGCGCAGGGCTCCAAATGGAGCAGAAGTGAGTCACGCTCAAAGGCTCTCGGAGCGTCATATTTGAGAATTAACCAAAATCACTAACTGCATCGTATTCAATAGGTTCCAAATTAGGCGCTTGAGAAAAATTCATTTTTTTAAGCCTCTATAGGGAGTGTCCCCCTTAAGAAGACAAAAAATTCTATAAAGCTGTACAGACTCTTTTCGAATCGACTCTTCTGCTGTTCTTTATTGTTCTCGCAAACGCATTGATATTTGTTGCGTTTACGCTCAAGCGAGTTCGCTAAGTCGATTACCAACTTGTATCAAATTCCATTTATTTTGCAATCTCCTCGTTAGCTCTTCTCGACACCGCGCTGGACAAGAAACCTAACCCTGTTTCGTTTCCATCGCCTCCCGTCGTTGCAGACCGTACGGAAAACGCGACACCGGTCTTCTTGCCCTTCTATCCTTTTTTTCTCATATTCTTTCGAGCCTTCTCGCGTCTCCCTTCTGAAAGATACTTGAAAGTCGAGTCGAAAAAAACTGGTATCGATTTCCATCGGCTGACTCTGGCTGAAGGAAGTTTCGACGTTTTTTGACTGTCCTTTCGTCTGGTGCTACTTTTTATTCCTCTTTGCTCGATACCGTCTTCTTAATTCTTCGCGTCTGAGCAAAAAAGCAATTGTCTAGGTTCCATGAAACTTTATTTAGATACTGGAACATCATACCGGCCATATTTTTCTCTTGGATTTCGATGTATTTTTTAGAGTTTCGTAAACGATAAGAACTGCTTTTTTTCTCCTCTTGTCCGTCAGTCTGTCAGAGCAGAGACCCTCTTCTATGAGCTTGAAGTTTGCATCATCGAAATACAATGAAAATAAAGATTTGCGAACTGTTTCAATTTCTTTCTAACATTATACCTGCAAAAATCCCTCAAACGTTTTTTAAGATACTTATTTAGAGATTTGCAATATAAATTATCAATAAAAGATTTTATATGATAATAAAAATCAGGAAATGAGAATATAAAAATGAACGTTGCATTCCAACGATGTATACTGCAACGTCAACCTTCGCTCCTCCTCTGTTCTTCATAGTTCGCCATAATTCATAAAAATAAGAGGTACTCTCTAGTAAAATGATTGAGGATATTTATTGTAATAATTCATTTCAAAGGATATCCAAGGATTTTGGTAACTTTATTCGTCGGTCTGTCTCTGTTCGATCGAAGTTGGCGTGTAAACGGCTAAAGTTTTTTTTTTCCCTAAACCTTTAGTATGTGAAAATAAACGCTTGCGGAGCTTCCCTGCCCTTTCTTTCATCTGGATCGGTCAAGTAGAACCTGCCGAAATGTGATCTTCCTTCGAAAAAGCCAGAGGCGTGCGATACCTTCAGCATTTCTATGGTAGCTCTTCAGTAAATATTGACTATAAAAGGGTTTTTATCGGCTTCAATTATTATCTGACTCAATTTTTAAGGTCTTAGGCCACTCTAGGATTTTCCAAAAAACGATTTGTTTTTGTTAAAAATGTACCTCAGTACCTATAAAATTATATTCCAAAAGATTATGGCTGTGAAAAATCTCTAAGTACTCGATTTTCGAATTCTAGGGCAACCCCTCGTGATTCATGTCGTGACTTTCTACTAACTTTAAACGCGCTTATCTCAAAACTACATTTTTCATGTCGGCCGGACTCATAACGCAAACAAGTTACAACCGATTCACTTGAAATTTTAACTGTTTATTTAGAATTACATTTTCTGAGGCACTACGTAGGATTTTTTTTATTATATTGCATAGTTCTTTTTTTATAAACAATTTTCTGACGATTTTCTCATGGCATTTTATACTTTTTGTTTTAGGAATACGCCATTTTGACAAAAAAACAATATATCAAAAAAAAATCCTATGTATTTCTATAGCTATTCTTATATACAATCGAAAAAAGTTTAGTGTCTCATCATAACTGAAAAATTATAGGAGCTGTTGGTCCGGCCGTTGACCTTTCAGAAATAAACGAGTTATCGGAAAAATGCTGCACAGTCGCCATTCTGACATGTATCGCCGTGAAGAAATAATTTTGTATAGTTAATTACGTGTATAATAAAACCCTTATTCTGTAATTCCGATTTATTTTATGGTTTCGCTGAAAAAAAATCACAAAATATGCCCTTTTTTTGGCCTCTAGAGTGGCCTAAGGCCTTAATGGTTTTTTCTGGCATGTAATGTGTTGAGTATATATGTATGAATGTAAAAAAAAACCCAAACATATTCTTAATCTATATGAGCGTTGCGATGTTTGGTACCAGATTCAGTAATAAAAAAAAAACATTTTACAAAATTGTAGCATGCTGAACTTTGATTATCAATTTTTTCTACTTTTCTGACCATTCTACGAGTTATATATATAAAAAAAATCATTATTTCGACTCAATCTTGCTACCAACGTTGAAGTTGGTCTACTGAAGTTGTATGCCAAATCTGAGCACAATCTGCCAATTGGTTATAGAAATATCGTGGTTGCCGATTTAAAAAACATAGTTTCGAGGAAAATGAGTTTAAAGTTTGCTGCGTCTCAACTGCGATCCCCAAGCATTACCCTTATAATTTCTACAACTCGGCTAACTTTATGAGTATCATTAAACGGCTTCCACAGACATATTCAGAAGAGTCTGTAAAATACTTTAAAAGACGATTTTTTCAAATTTCTACAAAACCATGCTGCCTTAATTGGGAAAGGTAAAAGCCCGGAAGGTCATTGGAAATCAGGAAATGAAAAGAATATTGAGTTATACGAGTATAGAAATCTATTTTTCGACCTATACAGAAAACACGACGACGAAGTTTGCATCGTTCGAATGTAACGGAAATTAATACTTTTCAATAGTTCAAAAGTTTTGTGACCCATTGAGACTGTGAAAATCACTGGAACGTTTTTACATCTTTTTATTAAAGATCTGCGACTTTAATTTGCAAAAAAAAAGGCTTTGGATAATGAGAAAAATGGAGAAATAAAAAATTAAAAACAGAAATCGTTGCATTCCAACGAGGCAAACTTCAACTCCATCAATAAACGCCTTTTCCCCGATAAAGTTAGTATACGAGTCCAATGAGAAATGATCCTAAAATCCATTTCTAACATACACACGAATCAAATTTCCTACGCACACGCGTACAAATGCTAGTGTATGTGTAAATATTTATGTATACCCGTGTACATCATGATACGAATAGAAATTGGTACGGTTTTTATCTTCATCCCGTTTCGTTTTTACCCGTTGATTTTTCGGGAGGATATAAATTTCTCTTGGAGCAAACCACCGAACGGACCGCACCTCCGAAGTTTACACTGCAGTTTTGAATTGCCACGCGCGGTGTATACATGTGGCTCGAAAAGTGTGTAATCTGAATGTGTGCGCGCACGTCTGGATAAACTATAAGCTCAGCGTGTTCCCGTCGTGGCGAGTACACAGACTCGAAGGGAGCGCATGCCGGATGTGCAAATACGAACGTTTTACGTCGAGTTATAGTCGCTTCGCGGCGGAACTTAATTTCTCTTGTAAAGTTCTCCACGGAGCCTGCTGATGATTATTTAAAAAAAACATCATGATACGTAGAGGGACAGAGATCACGCTACGTTGAAATAAAGATTTTAATCTAAAAGAACGACTATGAATTGCCATTGGAGTATAATTTTAATTTCTTTCAAGATTGTACCTATTAGAATCGATCGTTAAGTCAGGAGCTTTTTACGGGGTAGTGATATGGGGTTTTGATAATATAACACAGTTTGAGATACTACAAAATAGGTATTGCAAAATGGCCTTAGAAATGGACAGAAGAACGCCCAGATATGTGTGGAGAACAAGGTTAGGAATATCAATATAAATTATATAAAAGTTGTGATGAGAATGAAAAGTAATAGATGGCCGAATATTTGTTTGAGAGAGGAAATAAGAGGAATATCGAACAGGGAGCCTTCGAAATGGGGAAAAGACTTTATGAA
Organism: Ophion ventricosus; assembly: GCA_963932345.1. Lineage (NCBI taxonomy): Eukaryota > Metazoa > Arthropoda > Insecta > Hymenoptera > Ichneumonidae > Ophion > Ophion ventricosus. The sequence goes on from OZ010714.1 coordinate 16,526,520, forward strand.
AGTATCAAAGGAATTAGAAATAGAGGAAATAACAGAGATGATAAAAGAGAGAAAAGAAATAACAATAATAAAGAATCTGATAAACAAGGGATTAAAAAACTTAAAAAGAAAGATCATAGAGAGAGAGAGAAAAAGAACAGACACAAAAATCGACGCATAATAGCTTATACAAAGCGGTAATAAAAAAACGACTGAGCACCATGGAATTATTGGGCGGCAAAATTCATTAAAGGAAAGGATAAGGAAATATGGACGAGGATAAGATGTGGAAATATATGAAGGGATGGAAAAAAAGAAAAACAATGGAGCACCTGATCACGTGTGAAGAAGGAAGAGGAGTAATATCTAAGGAAGCGATAAACAAATTTCCTTCCTTAATATATTGTCCTAGACCCCATAATTCCCAAGTAGAACCTCTCCACTCATCAAAGTTCCAACCAAAAAAAACTCAAAAAAATTCTACAAAATCTAGCCACTCCAGTGTAAACCCATGCAACTTTTTACCCTCTTGACATTTCCTCTGAAATCCTATAGTTCTTCGATGACGCCTTTTTTTTTTCTAAAATATGTCGTTTTTAGCTAAAAATGCAAAACTGGGGCGAAAAAAAATCGTACGAGACTTTCTAAAAAACAAAAATGTAGGTTTTGATGTTCTTTTTAAGTTTACCACTGAAAAAAAACCGAGGAAAACATTTTCCACAAATTTTGTAGTTAATTTTCGACGGCCAAAAAATAGCCGGAAAGTGGCAATGTTCAAAAGTGCGTACCGGGACGAAAAAAAAATTGTAGAGAATTTTCTAAAAAAGTAAAATAAAGCTAAACTGATCCTCTTTAAAACGCCTTTCTTGGGAAATTCAATTATCTTTATTTTTGAGTCTGCTATCTAACTTTTAGTGCGGTAAGAAATTTCGACTAATGTATCCAAACTTTTGGCCGACAGGGTATATCTATATATATAAGACAGTAGACGGATCTTCGAAGGGAAATATGTGAAATAGGGGGGATTAAAGATAGAGGAAAAGATGTTAACACGATAACGTATTGTTAATCGTCATATTCGAATTAACAAGCCCTGTTCGATTATTTTCTATCAAATAGGTATTAATTATCTTAAAATTAACATGTCATGTTAGTATCAAGTACATAAAAGTTGGCATGTAAATTTTAACATACTTAGTGCGGACCCACTGTTTACAAACATGCGCAAAATGTGCTTAATCTTACTGGATCACAAAAAAATGCATTGCTTAAAAAACATTTGATAGCTAAACGTGTAAATTCTGACACTTACACGTTGTGCATGTTTTTAATAAGACAGAAGCTTGTTAAAATTTAATGCGGTTCAAGTTGTGTATTGTATTTACACGTGTTAATTCCTAAAATTACACACTTTACGTGTAACAAATAACACACATGGATTTGCAGTGCTCTCATTTCACAAGTCCACTCATTTTCCCAAGTTCCCATCCCTCCCTCCGTTCTTTAATTCATCCTTCGAATAATGCACTCGGTCTCGAGTGAGAAAACTGGCAAATGCGCGCGAATTTCTTTTTTTTTTTTCTCCTCGCTATTCGGGAGGCCGATCAATGTTGGAACGCGTCCAAACTCGGGGGCTGTCCTTTTAGAAAATTGTTCCTCGCGTCGTGGGGCTGGACAGTCGTACGATTCGTCGATTTGGCGAGCGATCGCGATTTTTTCTTTTGTTTCGCTCAGACTCGAAAAAAAAAAAACCCCGTCCATACGGGAATATAGATGTGTGTATGCAGGTATATCGTAAGCGCTTCGTTGGAGGTGGAATTGGCCTTTTATCGATGCGAATTGTTCAGCTTCACATGGACGTGGGACTTCGCGGCCGTGCATCAACGTCGGACACCGTCAGACTCTCTTCCTCGTTTTTTTTTTCTCTCTTCCAATCCCCCTCTCGTTCTCTCTTCCACTCTCTCGCGTCTCTTCTCTTTCCTTTCCTCGCAGACCCTCTCTTTATTTTCATTTCCCTCGCGCTTTTTCGCTCTTTGTATGTACGTATGTCCGACCGGACGTTACGTGCATTGACTGCTCGATGCGCAGCAAGGTATCCTCCGTCGTTCCCTATACATATCGCCACCAACGAAGAGTGCGGTCGTTCGCACATATTCGGGTGAACGTCCCTCTTATCATGGCTGCGTGTATACGTCTATACGTGTCTCCGTCCATGGTCTCTTCCTCCGTATCCCTTCCGCTGCCTCCCCCCCCGCCCCTTTCGTCCGAGCCCCCTCGCGCTTCCTTTTTTGTCTCTGAACATGTATATGAACATGTATAAGTGTATGTATGAACAATCCACGTAACCGTGCCACTATCGATTGATGACGACGATACATCGTCGATTCTTGCCTCATCTTCGCTGTTCTCCACATACGGTGAATCCTGCCACAGTTACGTAATAACGAGGTGCGCCAGGGGAGTACGGATTGATGGTGAAACAATTCATACAATAACGAGCACAAAAGTATAATAAAGTTCAATGATCGCGTAGGCAGCGAAACAAATTTTGCCTGTGTATATTACTTACTGGTTGTCTGTATTCTACGAATTTTCGTAAATATTTGTGGTGCGCGCGCGTTTCAATTGAACGCAGTCGTTCGCGCATCAGTTGATGAACGAGGACTCATTCGAGCGCGGGAAATTGGGTTTTAATGGGCTATTCTACTGTGATGGCTCAAAAAATAAACTATTTTTTAATATATATATTTTTTTAACTGTTTCATGTATCGGTACAAACTTCTTTTTCGCTTGAAAGTACACTCTTATAGAATAGAAAACAATTTTTTGTTGTTGCGTATAAATACATATTTATTTAACAATTTATTATCATGTCAAGCCATGAAAAAAAACAGTATGTCGCTGAAACAAAAAATTCAAAAAGATTCTTAATCTGTATGAGTGTCGCTAGCGCCCGAACTAGAATTATTGAAAATTGAAAAAAAAAAAGTGTTTTTCGAAAACTTGTGCAAAAAATGACACCATTTTGTTATTTTGCAATATAAAATGATCATTCTAGTTCGGGCGATAGCGATACTCACATAGAAAGAATCTTTTTGAATTTTTTGTTTCAGATCACCTGGAGAGCGCAAATCATCAACGCCAGTGACATACTTTTTTTCATGCCTTTACACGGTTATCAATTGTTAAATAAATATACATTGATATGCACAAAAAAAATTGTTGTCTATTCTGTAAGAGTGTACCTTTAAGCGAAAAAAAAGTTTGTACCGATGCATGCAACAGTTTTAAAAAGAAAAATTAAAAATAGCTTATTTTTTGAGCCATCACAGTAGAATAGCCCCTTAAGGTATTCCTTTTGTGAACCCAAATATTTAACAAACAACTGATTTTCGTCTACAATTAGGTAAAAATATATCCCAGTATACTGGTAAAATTTCAAGTCAAGTTACCGGACTTTTAACAAAATCTACGACTTTAAAAATCATCTAATTTATGCAGCACTTTATGGAGACGACATACTGGCCAAATTTCTATCTGATAATTTATGTACTAAATGACACCAGATGTCTTATATAAACTGCTCCAAGCATGTAAAAATTGTGAAGATTCCGTAACGACAATAAAAACAGGGGGTCACCGAATGTTCAAAGAAAACATTAATGATAAAACTTTAAAAAATGTGACTAGCAGAAGAATTTTCGTAACCGCGACTTCTCAGAAAACATGTAAAAATGTCTTAATCTACAATATTTATACGAAATTTTCAATTCCAGTTCATCGTTGGGTATAATAATGGATTGTAAGTTATTTTTATTAAGCGCCACTGTAATCTACTAATGATTCGAAAGGGCCTCGGCTTATGCGCCGGGGCCCTTTATTAATATTGGTACGAAAATACCTTAAGTTAGCAGTATTTAGGATTCTTTTTAAATGCGCTGCGAGCAATATTTTATTTTTGTTTGATTAGTTGACGTACTCATATTGAGTATAAAACTTTTTTCATATTCCGAAGAAATGACCGCACGTTGAGGCGAAGTAGAAGATGTACCACGTGGCATGTGAGTGCGAGAGAGATAGCTGGAGTTTTCGAACAGAAATTTCTCAGAGATGAACCATATTTTGGGTAAAAGAAAATCGTCAAGCTCTTCGTCAGTGAATTCGGCAAAGCCTAATGTTTTGTTTTGTTTTTTAACTTAACTATTTATGAGAAAAACCTGTTCGAAAATTTGTGAGGTCATGTTCAACTTCCATTGGATTGGCAAATAAATTCGTTCGATTTTATTCATAACCGTTCATACGTTCAAAACCGAACGAACTTATTTGTTAACGCAAAGGGCTCTTGAGCAACGTAAAAATTTGTGCATATCGTTGACATTATGGTAGATCTGGAGCTTGGTCAAATGAAGAAGCGTTTTTCTATTTCATCGTCGGAACTATGTATTTTACGGTAACCGTAATAATTCCACTTGAACGTACTCACTTGAAGAGACCAATCATTTGCTTACATTTTTTTATGTATCACGAATTGCTAGAGTTTCATTCAATTTTCAAGGGATGCGTAGATTCACTTCGATGATACGTTTCAATTGAGAACACGTGACTCTGAGAAAAATCGTTTATTTGAATGGCAAAAAAATGGATTCACGTTAAATGGACTTTTTCCCAGATAGCTATTTCCAAGCAGTTGTCCATAAGTCGTCTAAATAGGTACCCCGTCGAAGTTTTTTGCATGTCATCATGTGTCCCAAAGTTATCTTTTCAAACGGTCGGCAACTTAAAGGTGACCTCAGGGCGGACATTTGACCCTACGCAGATGTCTTTTGGACAACTTTTTCAACGTTGCTACTTTGGTTATTTACTGAAATGAAATGATACATTCTATCGTCACAAAGGAATAAGGCTTGTGATTGAAAAAAAAACGTATGCTTGTTTGTAATGTTTTTTTTAAATTCAAGTCCGATGAATGATTCGATCCGTCAATATGTATTTTTGCTTTAAGTGTTTGGTAAAAAAAATCTCGAAACTCGTGACCATAATATGGCTGCTACGAAATAAAGACGTCAATCTCGGATCAGTATTAATTAGATTAATCATTTAGTATGTGAATAAATATTTGACGATAAAATAAACCAAAATATAGGTGATTCGAGCAACAATACGTCGAATGCTCTGGATTTTGTAGATGCAATTCAAACATTATAGCTGAGTATAGCTGCTATTTTAGGAAGACATTTGGAATTTTTCAAAAAAAGGGTTATAATGATGGAGAAGAGAATTTAAATAATTGTTTTTGTAATACCTGTTAGACAACGAGAATAATTTCACGACCGTTCATTGAAAATTTTGTGCGCTCGTCTCGGCTATACGTCGATAAGAATAATTTCGTGTACTTATGAAATCGACCAGTCAACTGACATTTTGTTCATATTTTTATTGTTCCAGGTAAGGGATCTCGGAGGAACAAAAAAAAACTCCAACCATTAGCGGATTGTTACGACAATCATGAGTCTCTTGGAGTTTGAGTAAGTTTTAATTTGACGGTGCGGCGTCGAGATACTTTCTTCTTTCGTTTTTTCCTCTCGTGCTTTAGCTCTGTCGCAAACACGCGTTTAAATTCGGGCAAAAGTTTTCACGTCGTCGAGAAGTTAGAACAGAAATGTCTTTCTGTTTCCAGTGCAATAATACGTTTTATTGCGAAAGAACTCGAGCGCACAGGTAACGACTTTCAGGCTGCGTTCTTAAGAACACTGCGACTAGTTGTCTCTCTTCTCTCTCTCTCTCTCTCCTTCTCTCTCTCGTTTTCCCTGCTCCTTTTCTCCATGCAAGCTCATCCTACCGCAGTGGCGAAACACGACCTAATTCTCGATTTTCATGCAACCGTATATAGAGTAAGCACATTAACGCGAGTGTGCAAGGGCCAAGGTGGGGTCTCTTCTCGACTCTACCCACGACCGTGCCAGGATTCAACTACAGGCTCTCCAAAAAATTATTTTCCCTGCTCCTATACAGGACTACTGGTTATTGGTCACAATCCTCTGAAAGGACTGTAGGATATGTTTTCCGCTATAAAATAACCCAGCAATGCTTTATGCAAAAGTGAACCATTTTCGAGATATTATTTTTTTTAAATTGAGGGTAGGCAACTTTAAAAATTAATTTAAAAAAACTGTTATATGGAATACTCTTTGGATAGCTAATAATATGTAGTTGTTTTTTTAACGATCCGCAGGCTAAATAACTTAGTGATTTTTTTTTGAACCTGCATTTTTAAAGAAAATTACGAAAATCATCAGACTTGCCGAGTTTTGGACGCCTAATTAAAAAATGATATCACATTTTTATTTTATTGTTGATAATTCTTTGTGACTGTGTGTTCAAACTACAAATAATAAACTAGTTTGATTCCATATAACAGTTTTTCTTATTTACGTTGCCTACCCCACACTTTGAAAAAAAATAATAATAAAGATAATACTATTTCGAAACTGGTTCACTTTTGAATGAAGTTTTACTGAGTTATTTGATAGCAGAAAACATGTCCTACAACCCGTTTAGAGGATTTTAACCAATAACCAGTAGCCCTGTGTATGTATATACAAAGATAAAAGGGGTGTCGCTTACGCAAACGCTGCGAAAAACTCAGCGATAATTATAATTAGTATGATTTAAATCCAGCCGAGCTGTTCACAATAGCTTCATAGGCTTCGACTCTATTTTTCGAATATATTTCAAGTTCCGGCTCATCCATCTTGAAAGCTCGCTGGTACCTCCGCATCGAGTCTCGTCCGAATCAGAATTTCCAAGTTAGACTACCTTTTGCCAAAAGTACAGCAAAAGTAAATCATGCGAAGCCATCCTAGCGGTCAATATTTGGATGGCTGATGACGTGGAAAAGAGCCGCCACCGAAATAGCAAAGTGATCAATGTGGGGTGAAAGGGAAAGGTCTTGTGAAAGCCTGCATAGCTATGCGAAGGCACTTTAGAAATAAAAAGTTTTTTTATTCGTTTCTCGATCATCCTTTCTTGTGCAGGAAAATATTGGAGAATCTTATCTAGTCGTCTTGTATCGAGATCAAATTTACCACGGTGGGCTTCTGATAGTTGTTGATTCGAACCTCCAAAAATGGAAGATTCTTAGAAATTATAATGCACAATTAATTCGGAATTGAATCCCGGAAGGATTGCTTTTCATAAGCGCTTTCGAGTCTATTAATAGGTTACACTTAGCTTGTGGCCGAAAAAAAGAGGAATTTTCCTTAATTTCTTCAGGGAAAACGTGTGCAGGTTTTGAAAATTTTTCTTTACATTGAAGACCCTTAAACTTTTTCTTTACATTTAACCCTAAAACTCATGACTAAGGTACGTTCGCACCCCGATTTTATTGAAAAAAATTATGTTTCTGATGACTTTTTTCGTTTTTGGTCTTTAAATAGATTTTTCACTAATTAAAGCTTAATTAAATCACATGTCCCGCACACCATTCTCTTCCTTATGGAAAAACGAAGAAATTCTGGTATTATAAAGTCCATTTATCCCCGTGGGGCTGGTTTTGTGATTTAAAAAAAAGCGTGGTGTGCATATAGACCCTAGTCATGCGTTTGAAGGTAAAAAAATGATTCATACTCGTAGGGTTAAGTATCTTTTACAATTTTTGTATTGAAAAATATTTATAAATTCGGTAGTTACAATAGTTTGGGCAGACTGATGTTTGAAAAACGTCCTTCGCGGTGACCACTGCTGGTCGAAAACTATCAAAATATTGATATTTGAAGAAAAATTACCGCAGTCCATAGTGAAAGTATCGATTCTCGGTGAAAAAACGCTGTATTTTCGTTGAAAAAAAAAAAACAACGATGCAGCGAAAAAAAAGTCCTTCGTTCAAGCTCTTCGTTTTAATATGTGAAAGTAGCTTGTAAAATTTAAAGTCGATCGGTGCAGTGCTTTTTGAGATATCATGTTCATTTATTTTAAAAGTGTCGTTTGGGAAAAACGGGTTAAACCCTCCGCAGTCACCCGGGGTCACAATGACCCCCAAGCGCAACTTTAAGCCAAAGTTACTATAAGTTGTTGGCGGCCACTTTTTATAATAAATCGCTCATTTTCCATGATTATCGTTCTTTATTTCACTCCGAAATGGCTTTTGAGATACAAGAATAAATACCTTTTTTGAAACGCCCACTATGGGGATACTTTTTTTCCTTAAACTATCATACCTCAAGAGTATCGACCTAATATTTTATGAAAAAAAATTGCAAGAGTTATGATTTTTTTTTTAGTAAAAAGGGCTTTTTTACTCAATGACCCCTTGCTGATTTTTTCCGCCATTTTAAAATTCGATAAAAATATAATACCAAGAATGCCACATTCTAGAATGTTCAAACTAATATCCTGAATATTTATGAGCCATTCGGAACCATACGGTCAACGCGGCAATCGTTTAAACATGACTGGGGTCATTGCGACCCCCCCCCTGTAACGAACGTGTTATAGCCAGAACGTGTGACCGTGAAGGATTAAAGTTCTTCGATTCGCGCAACCTACCTATAAAACGCCCATAACTCCCTCAATTTTGAACGGATTGACTTGAAATTTTCAAAAAATATTTTTGAAGTGTTATATTTTGAGAATCCGTTGAAAAACCAGAAATCGATATTTTCAAAACGTTTGACTAAGCGTAGCCCTTAAAATCCAGGAGAATTCCCTTACCTACGCGCGTATCGAACTTCTTCGACTAGTTGAGCGATTCGTCATCGAGCTACAAAAGATTCTTGTGATTGACGTTTGCAGCGTTGGAATGCAATGGAAATTAATATTTTTCAATTGCTTTCATTTCATTCGGCAGATTTTACATACAAAAATCCCTAAACCATTTTCCAAGGAAATCAAAACATACGAAAGAACTTTCGTCCAGTTCCAACGATGCAATCTTCGTCGCCATAATTATTTTTGACGTTTCCTTGAAAATGACCGCTCAACATAGCCGATTAAAGCAACCCGAAATAAGCACCGACCAAACTTTCGTACTTCCTCATTCGCAAAATATTCATTTTGCCATATGCGCATGTGCAACACCCACCTCTCACTCTCTTTTGTCATTTCCCACCCTCTAGGGAAGCAGCCGTATTAAAGCTCGTTTCCCGAGACAGCACTCGCGGAAAGTCCCGTAGGTTAAGCATAACTAAGCCGGCTCAGGGAACCGAATTCTCTGAGGATTTTGAGAGCACATGCAGAGATAGCATTTCTGGATGTGTGTGTGTAATCATACATATACATATATGCATATACAGTGACTGGCAAAAAAAAGAAACCATCTTTCATTTTATCCGATCTTCTACTTTAAAAACGCTAAAAAACCGAAATTCTTATATCTTTTCGCTCATATGAGTTATCAATATTTTTATTTTGATATTCGCAAAATAAAACAAAACACACGTTTATTAAATGAAGTTTGACTTTTGTTATACGAAAACACTAGGAAATACGAATGGACAAAAAAAGAAACCGTTTTTTTTTATTTTATACAAAACAGTTGGAAAAAAATATATCGAAACCACGATTAATATTTAGCATGGCCCCCTTCAGCCTTTATCACTTTTTGAAGTCGTCTCGATATACTCGCGACGAAATTTTGAAGGTGGTGTTCGTTCAATGCCTCCCAGGTTTTCTTCAGCGTCGCAAAATAATTATCTTTGTTGGTCACATTTGTTTTGTTGATCTTTTCGGTCAAAATTGACCACAAATTTTTTACCTCATTTTATCTCATTGGATTTACGAATTGCGCTTTTTTTCGCTGTATACTTACGGTCGTTGTCCTATTGAAAAATAAAATCCTCTTCTAATCCAAAACTGAAGTAAGGACGTTTCCAAATTTTGATTGAGGATTTCAATGTACTTATCCGCAGTCAATGTGTCATTGATTTTTACTAATTCGGCTGCTCTCGACCAAAGCACCCCCAAACCATAATATTAACACCTCCGTATTTCACAGTTTGCCGTACGTGACGCTCTTGGTGTTCTTCCCCGGCTTTTTTCCACACTCTCAGTCTTCTTTTTCGATTGAACAATTCAGAATTTCTCTCGTCAGATCAAAGAACCCTTTTCCAAAACCCAATTGGGTGGTTCAAAGTTATTTTCTGCTAATTGTAAACGTTTTTTTTTTTATTGCGCTTGTTGATAAAAGGCAGTTTACTAGCAAATCGGATATGCAAATCAGCTTCACGAAGTCTGCGCCGAATCGTTCTATGCGACACATTTAATTGAAGGTTTTCTTGAATAGCCCGTACTAATGAAGATTGATTTTTCTTGCATTCCCGTAAAATATTGTACGAAAATCGTCTCGATACGTAGACTATTTCCGTCCTCTTCCTTCCCTGTCCCTAACAGAACCAGAAACCCGAAACTTTCTCCACAATTTCTGCACTTGAGTTTTGCTCAGTCCAATTTTTATCAGCTATTTTTCTTTGTGAAAAGACGTTTTAAATTACTTTTATAATCAATTTTCGGATTTGAGAAGAAACTTGTTTTCCAACCATCTTGGCACGCGTTTTTTCTCAACTGAACAATGAGCCGGTAAATGGAGTTAACATAATACTCTACAAGGATGTACAAGAGCTAAACAAAATGTAGAAAAATTTCGCTCTCAGCGAAGAGATTAAATATACAAAATATCAACATTGTGATAACGGTGTCTTTTTTTTGTCCTACACTTGAATGGCAAATTCACGAAAAATATTACAGAAAACTAGACCCAAAAAAGAAAAAATAACGTAGAAATTTGCTTCAAACATTAAAACTAAATCACCAGAGAGCTATAGTAGCAAAAAAATGATCGGTACTTAAAATATGTCCTTACAATATTACGGATCTAAATTAGAAAGATGAGGTGGTCTCTTTTTTTTGCCGGTCACTGTATATTTTTGCGGCAATCTGACTGTTTTGAAGAAGATCCTTAAATTTTTCAATACGCCTCATTGACTTTGGAAATAGGACAGTCCGCGAAACGACTTTTACAAAAATATGCTTCAATTTATTCAAAGAGGATTTCGAAGACATTGGGTTTTACACGGTCTTGAGTATGGGGACAATTGGTCGCCGCGAGGATATGCTCCTCGAAGTCGAATGGCTTCACAATCATCAGTTTCCTGCATATGTGTGTGTTTGTGTGTGGGTGTGTCTGCTCTGCCGTAGCAGCCAAGCTCCACAGTCGACTCTGTGAAGTAATCGTTTCTCTTCCCTATTCCGAGCCTTCCGCCCCTACGTTCGTATACACGCAATACCGCTCGTCATCCGTCTTTCTTTTTAGCAACGTGCGAGGGTTCTCCCTCGAGTCCCCTAACGTTCAGCTTTTTTTTAGTTACACGACGTGCACGGTCACCTCTGAGCAGCTTTGTACGAAAAAAAAGAGATAAAAATATCGCGCTCCCCTCTTTATGTTTCTTCCTTGCCCTCCCTCGAGTCAGAACAATGCCGGACGTGTTGATTTATTTCGCCCAGTTTCGTTAAAACCTGTGATTCATGGACTCAAAAGTTTTTCCCTTCTCACCCAGTGGAATGTTCAATTTGTTGTATATATATTTTTTCAATCAGAGACTGCAGTAAGGGCGTTTGGGCTTGTTCTTTACGGATCCGGACGATTATTACAAGGCGGAAATTAAAGGGTTGTAACATTTCAAGGAGGCTCATTCGCGAAAGCATCGCAACAGGAATTTCGTAATTTCAAAAACACAGGAATATAGGAGTTTTCTCATTGGCGATAGCTCATGCGGAAATTAAATCATAGGGCTTTGGTTGGGCCGATGTTTATTTTGTCCGCTTTCGCCAGGGCCCTCGTTCGATAGCCTGGACCCGTTTAAAGGGTCGTCGCACTCTCCCACTGAGGGCCCTCAAAGGCTCCGTGAGTTAAGCCCGTTACTGAGCAGTTTGACTAAAGTTGATCAAGCTTAGAAAATCTTGAATTTAAACATATCGAAAAAATTTCCAATCTATAATAATTACCCACATTTATTATTTCTGAAGTCATTCAAATACTATACGACGTGCCAGTTAAAAAATTCAATATAGCAGGTTAAAATTCGAATACTTTGTTTCCGAAATTCTATCCACCGTTTTGAATTCGGGACATACAATATCAAACTTAGATTCGGCGTGACTAAACACCTCAAAATAATGACGGTGAAGTTTGCATCGTTGGAATGCAACGATATATATATATTTTCATTTTCGTTTTCATGTTTTTATCATTATTCAAAGGCTTTTTTTAAATTGAGGCCGCAAATTTATAAGAAGAATGCGTAGAAACGTTTAAGTGCGTTTTACAGGCCAAATGGGCAAAAACAAATTTGAGCAATTAAAAAGAATTACTTTTCATTGCATTCCAATGACGCAAACTTGAACGTCATTCAAAATATATATAGCCTTACGAGTGAATTCTATAACGTTGAATTGAAAAAATATTCAATTTTTTGCCGTCATGTCCTAATAATAGCTGCCTAGAAGGTCCTCCATTAGTTTTCGTACTTTTGAGTCTTTTTCATGTATCCACCCAAACCTAATATCCCCGTGCAGCGCGGAAATTGTCGTAAGGATCCAATTGGATTCCCACACTTGTTCCCACTTCCTGATGGAGATCTAATGAGTAATGAGTAATCGCATTGAATCCCTTTACTGAAACATCATCCTCGTACATTGGATTCTAATCGGGATTCCCCATTGAAATTCTATGTGCGAATCCAATTTGAATCCTAAAGAATGTCAACATTATCGAACAGAATCCGGTACAATTTTGTACAACGTACAACGTCCGGTACAACGTTGAATTTTCCAAACAAAATATATAGATGCACAAAATGAGTAAATCTTTAAAAAGTATAAATCACTTAAGGGACTACATTTACATAGAGGTACGAAGAAAATGTCGAAATTCGGAATTTTGTTTCGTAGCAACAATTGGTGGAAATGGAACGCATTTTTTTTTAACAAAAAGCTTAAATTAACAACCTTTTTAAAGAATTACTATGGTGATGTGGGTGCATCTTGGGACTCCCCAACAAATTTGTGCACGGGATCACGAAAGCATGTCTGGGAGATCTAACGAATTGCAAATCATTAAATTAAAAATTCTCAAACGCCGTTAATGGACTCCCTACGTACAGCGTCCTTATCAAATCTCTTTAGAGCATTAGTTCCCAACCGGTGGTCCGCGAAAGCTAAAATATGGTCCGCGAAATGTTTAAGTAAAAATTTTTTTTTTCAGTTACGTATTAAATATTAAAAATTTCGGAGAGGTTGCAGAGAAAGTCCCGGAAGAGCTCATTGAATTGCAAAATGATTGAAACTGCAAAGACGTGTTTGAATCTGTTTCCCTCGAGGAGTTTCGATGTAAAAAGGTGACCTGATAGACTAAAATTCGAGGAATCGGTTTGCGCCATATTATGCTTTTCTCTACAACTTATTTAAGCTTACAAGGATTTTCAGCTTTGCTTGTAATTAAAAACAAATACCGGAAACGATTTAAACTAAGTGATTATGTGCTTGTAGCTTTGAGCAATAATATTGGGTGAAGTAAAAAGTTTTGAGCGTTTTCCGCTAGATGTCTTTAGTGAGTCATATTTCACGATGTATACATCGCATCGGGTCATACTATACGGCGATTTAAAGGTGTGTTTGGTGAAGCCAGTTGTGTGGTACAGCGTTCCAAAATGGAGGTAAAAAAAAAGAGAAAATTCGATACATTCTTCAGTACCACTACGACCAAGGTGAAAAGGCGGAGAAGGCGGCCAAAAAAATTTGTGCTGTTTCTGGACCCAATACAGTATCGAATGCAACAGCAAAGCGGTGGTTCCAACGATTCCGTTCTGGTAATATGGACGTCGAAGATGAGGCACGCTCTGGTAGGCCAATCGTCGAAAATGTTGATGAAATCATGGAAATCGTCGAGTCGGACCGGCATGTGAGCACTTACTCCATTGCTCAGGAACTAAAGATTAGCCAGAAAACCGTTTGGAACCATTTGGATAAGGCTGGTCTTTTGGACCGAATTGATGCCTGCGATTCTTTGCTGAAACGTAACGAAATTGAGCCATTTTTGAAGCGGATGGTGACTGGCGTTGAAAAATGGGTCACATACGAGATCAACAGCCGAAAAAGATCGTGGTCCAATCGCGGTGAGCCGGCCCAAACGATCGCCAAGTCCGGGTTAACGGCCAAGAAGGTTTTGCTGTATGTTTGGTGGGATTGGAAGGGAATCATCCGCTATGAGCTGCTCCCATCGGGCCAAACACTCAATTCGGACCTCCACTGTCAGCAACTGACCAGATTGAAGCAGGCGATCGACCAGAAGCGGCCAGAATTGGGCAATAAGAAGGGTGTTGTGTTCCAACAAGACAACGCCACACATCTTTAACGACGCGCCAGAAGCTCTGAGAGCTTGGATGGGAGGTTCTATCGCATTCGCCATATAATCCAGACCTGGCACCAAGCGATTATCACCTTTTCAAGCATTTGCAAAATTTTCTTGATGGTAAAAAACTGGCCTCAAGAGAGGCTTGTGAAAATGAGCTGGTCAAGTTTTTTACCGATAGGGACGAGGACTTCTTCAATCGCAGAATTATGAAATTGCCTTCAAAATGGATAAAAGTTATCGAACAAAACGGCGCATATTTGATCTAAATCGGATAATCCTAACTATGTTAATTTAATCGTCGAAATAAAGCGAAAAAACGCTCAGAACTTTTTTACTTTATCTAATATTAGCCCCAGGATTACACAACTTGTGAAGGAGATGCAACCTCAAAAGTCACATTCATGGAAACGCCATGTAATTTTCCAATCATTATGTTCTTATCATATTAAAATAGTGCTCACTCTTAGTCCATGTCACTATTATGTTTAAAGAATATGTTGAAAGTTTTTTTTATTAATGTTTAGTTCATAATTAACACAGCTTGTTATTCTTGAACCTTGTGGCCCCTGCTATAAAGAAAATACATCAAAGTGGTCCGTGGTCATAAAAAAAGTTAGAAACCACTGGTCCAGGGATATGGTAGGATCTAGGGACTGGTATTGGCGTCTGGTTAAACTGTATCGTAGCCATCCCTATAACGGCAGCCAGCCTAAAGTTCCAATCCAGTCCAAAAAATTCTTCTTCTATACCGTGAAGTTTTTCTTAAAGTTTTTTCTCCTTTTTTCTTTAATCCCAACATAAAAAAGAATCCATGCTTTCGGAACAGTTTATCGACCTCTGTGACCACGCACTCTTGCACGAGTTTCTATGGTAACGCTCAGAGATGCATTTGCATTTCATCGCGGGTCATAATCGCGATCCATTCAGGCCCGTATACGTGTCCGATTCAACTTTTAAACACAATCGCGTGGTACTTTTATCTACGTATACAGTACAAATACGTTATACGAAAAACGTTGGTGGAGAATTTTCCCGAACGCGGGTACAATACTACCGAGAGAGAACGTTCTCTTCGTACAAAATTCGCTTCAAAATGACCATGGACATACTGGGCATAGATATGTATATACACAGTTACGGAATTTCTAATAGTTGGCAGTATAAGGGATCACCGCGTAAAATCCCGCTGAAGATTATAAGCCGGTAAACCCGCCGCGCGCTCTCTGGACAAAGAGGAGGACATAATCGTTCAGTTTTCGCACGTGGAGCCTCAGGGTAAATGCCCCCAAGGATATTTCGTCCTGGGGGAAAAAGAGAGACGATGGAGCTTCGCAAATGTACAACGTCTCTCTCTCTCTCTCTCTCTCTCTCTATCTCTCTCTGCCTCTCACCCACTTTGTCGCTCTCTTTGCTCTCTATTACTAGATGGAGAACAGAAATTCCGGGATTTCTCCACCTATCTGCTTCCAAATATCCCGGGATCTCGTGATCCAATGAAACAAATGAAAATCTTATGCAAAAGCGTATCGCGGGGTTGCCCAAATTGCGAAAATGCTGATACCAACTGAGGATTACTTTGCGTTTTAGCCTCTCTGTCTTTCTGCTTCTTAAAAATCTCATGCCAGGAAATCGTTACTTAATATAAGGCGTTACACCACCGCGGCGTTGGGAAAAACAGGTATAAAAATTGAGAAAAAAATTTTACGCGACTATTAAATATATAAAATCATTTTTATTTTTGACAAATACATTAGAATTTTATGAACGAATTTTAAAAAAATCAATGGCGGAGATATAAGTCGTGTAGTAGGACCCTTTTGAGAATCCTTGCCGATGGTGAAATTTTCTTTTCCGTCAGCCATCGTTAAAAAAAAAATTCTTTTAAAGAAGGGTAGTAGATAAAGTGTAGCAACGGAGAAAATTAAACATTTTTTTCGTAAAAATAACGGTCTGTAGAACTAGTTTAGAAATTTTTCGCCGAATAAATATGCTTGGGTTTGTTTGGGTGTAAACAAACCCAACTTAAAAATCTCATGACAGGAAATCGTTACTTAATATAAGGCGTTACACCACCGCGGCGTTGGGAAAAACAGGTATAAAAATTGAGAAAAAAATTTTACGCGACTATTAAATATATAAAATCGTTTTTATTTTTCATAAATACATTAGAATTTTATGAACGAATTTTAAAAAAATCAATGGCGCAGATATAAGTCGTGTAGTAGGACCCTTTTGAGAATCCTTGCCGATGGTGAAATTTTCTTTTCCGTCAGCCATCGTTAAAAAAAAAATTCTTTTAAAGAAGGGTAGTAGATAAAGTGTAGCAACGGAGAAAAT
The DNA here is from genome assembly GCA_963932345.1 of Ophion ventricosus. Classification (NCBI taxonomy): domain Eukaryota; kingdom Metazoa; phylum Arthropoda; class Insecta; order Hymenoptera; family Ichneumonidae; genus Ophion; species Ophion ventricosus. The sequence goes on from OZ010714.1 coordinate 16,543,240, forward strand.
TAAACATTTTTTTCGTAAAAATAACGGTCTGTAGAACTAGTTTAGAAATTGTTCGCCGAATAAATATGCTTGGGTTTGTTTGGGTGTAAACAAACCCAACTTAAAAATCTCATGACAGGAAATCGTTACTTAATATAAAGCGTTACACCACCGCAGCGTTGGGAAAAACAGGTATAAAAATTAAGAAAAAAATTTTACGCGACTATTAAATACATAAAATCATTTTTATTTTTGACAAATACATTAGAATTTTATGAACGAATTTTTTTTAAATCTATGGCGGAGATATAAGTCGTGTAGTAGGACCCTTTTGAGAATCCTTGCCGATGGTGAAATTTTCTTTTCCGTCAGCCATCGTTAAAAAAAAAATTCTTTTAAAGAAGGGTAGTAGATAAAGTGTAGCAACGGAGAAAATTAAACATTTTTTTCGTAAAAATAACGGTCTGTAGAACTAGTTTAGAAATTGTTCGCCGAATAAATATGCTTGGGTTTGTTTGGGTTTAAACAAACCCAACTTTTGTTTGTTTGTTTGTTGCCGATGGTAAACCGCCAGGGATATTTTGAATCGTAGTGTCGACCGCACACTTTAAAAGTATTGGCACCCCTGTGCTAGATAATATTGTAAAGAATATATGGTATAAATTTCATCAAAATCGGTTGAGTCGATCTCGAGATATTTTGTCCACCAGTTTGAAGAGAGGGTCCTACTGAACGCCTTATATCTCCACCGTTAAAAAAAATGCATTGGTTTTTTTTCACTTTGTTCATCAAACTATAATGTATTTGTGAAAAATAAAAAATTATTTTATATAATTAATAGTCGCGTCAACATAAAAAAAAATATATAACCTATTTTTCCGAGAGCCACCCAGATAGACAGTCATGATTATCACGGCGTGCATACAATTGATGAAGCAAATTTTACAGCATATTGACTACATGTTATGATGCAAAGCCATGAACTCATTTAGTATCATCCATTTACAAAACATTTTGATCTTCATATGTCGTTTACAAATGCATCGTGCGTTTAAAGCACGTCGAACTCATATCGCTGTGCTCAAGTGTCCGCAATTAATATCCGCAAATTTCATGTCATATTGAAGTCATGTGTAGACATTTTGGTGTGTATTCACTATGGTAGAATCAATTGTTCTCATGAATTAACATGAATTTCGTTTACGTTGGTGAATACATTTCATGAGCTCATTCAGTACCTTGGATTTGAGATACATCGTGACTTAAATTTGTCGTTTCGAAATGCATCATCCATTGACTACAAGATGAACTCATAAGAGGGCAAATTTGAATTCTGCAATGAATATTTGCAGATTAACGGCATATGGTAGTCATCCAATAATTTTTGTTGGTGTATTCACTGGGTTAGCACTGGTAGTAGACATGCCATGCAAGCAATATGACGGCGATATGCATACTTTTCAGTGATACACCCCACGAGCGCAATATGACGGCGATATGCGTGTTTCTCTGTGATACATTATATATCGACGATATGCATGTTTCTCAGTGATACATTCGATGAGCGCAATATGACGGCGATACGGATGTTTTTCAGTAATATTAGATGTAGTAAAAAGAAATCCATTATTTTTGCCTTCAATTTCATGCTAAAATAATGGATTTCTTTTTACTACACCTAATACTTCCTATGAGCATCATACGACGGCGATAGTAAGTACTATACAGGGTGGTCCAATAACTATTAGCGCCTTGGATATCTTCGAAACTATAAGGTTCACAGAAATATTTGCTGAAATGAAATTGCACAGTATGAAAGGGGCCATCCGATAGCGATAATAGTTTTTTTTGCAGGTGGAGGTACTTCGGACATTTGAAGGTCAAACTCCATTTTTTAAAATGGATCGGTATGTTTTTTTTTCTGTATCATGAAAGTGGAGATTAAAACGAGTTCAACGACCTATAACATAAGGTCATTGAAGGTCATAGAAAGTACAGAAAGGCGTTTATCTTACTATAAACGTAGTAATTTTATTTACTACCGAAACTGTAAGTATTCGCCTTTCTGTACTTTCTATGACCTTCAATGACCTTATGTTATAGGACGTTGAACTCGTTTTAAGCTCCTCTTTCATGATACAGAAAAAAAACATACCGATCCATTTAAAAAAATGGAGTTGACCTTCAAATGTCCGAAGTACCTCCACCTGCAAAAAAACTATTATCGCTATCGGATGGCCCCTTTCGTACTGTGCAATTTAATTTCAGCAAATATTTCTGTGAACCTTATAGTTTCGAAGATATCCAAGGTGCTAATAGTTATTGGGCCACCCTGTATAATGAAATAAAATTTCAATAAAAATTAATTTTTAAGAATTTGTTGTTTTTTTTATTCAAATGGATGTATTATACCTTCTTAAAAAATTGAACATTTTTTCATCATTCCTTTTAATGCATCTGGATGTCTTACATCACAAAAATATTTAGCAAGAACAACAAGGTATTAATTTTATATGATATATGTGACAATAACCGCAGTCATTCGTTTTTTTTTCATCATCAAAAGCCTTGAAGTCGTTAAACTATAATAAGAATACGTAAAAACGTGTCAGTTATTTCTACTGCCCAAATGGGCAAAACAAATTCAGTAGTAAAAAAAATTAAATTTCGTTCCATTGCAACAATGCAAACTTCAACGTTTGCCCACTTATTGACATTTTTTAAAATGATAAAAGTAAGGAGCGAAAAAAAGGAAATTTACCCAAGTGATGGGATGGTTAGGTAGGTAGCGCGCTCAGCTCTAGAATTAGAAGACGTAAGTTCGAAACCGAGGCTAAACAAAAACTTTAATGAGGCAAAACACGTTTTAATCCAATTATCATATATGCAGCAATATAACTAAAGCATATGGAAACGAAAATTACTGCCAGAATTTTTTTATTCATAATTTGTAGACTTATTAATTTTTTCATTTCAGGCACAGATCCGGTAGCCTGTACAGTGTCGTAGTACGGGATACGCCCTCTAGCGTCCATATAAGCACAACAATTGTATCGTGTCATGACGCCAATATGAGCTTCATATGAGCACTACAATTTTTTTCACGCCGTGACACCCATATGAGCTCCAAATGAACACAACGTAGTTACGTCACGCCGTGACGCCTACATGAGCTCCATATGAGCACTAAAATTTCTTCACGCCGTGACGCTCATATGAGCTCCATATGAAAACAACATTTACCTCGCCCTGTGACACCAATATGAACCCCATATGCACTCCCTTATTGTTGGATATTCGTGAGCCGATTTTGCTAGTACTGATGAATTCACTGCATGCATACTCGCATGAGAACAACTTTCCTTCAATTGGATATGTTATTATGAATCGTCATGTGATGCAAATATGACTTGAAGGTGAGCACTCATAAGCGACACATAGCTGTATTAATTTCTATGCCTCATAGATAATGCCCATATGATGCCAATATGAGCTAAATGTGTCTATCTGGGCAAGGTCGTGTAAGGCCTTAAGATACCGAGCGTTTCCTCGCGTGGGTTCACGAGAGGGAAAACTTCAATTCGCCTTACCGTACGACATTCCGCGATACTAGTTTTCCCGACAATTAGCAACGGGACAGCTTTTAATTAGAGACAAGTGATCGCGTGAATCACTTTGGCACTTTGAGAATCCGCGTCTTCTTTCCTACTCGCTCTTCATTTTCCCCACGTCAAGTGGACAGTTGAAACGGAGCCTCGCACATAGCCATTGATTTTTCACGACCTCTGAATAATACACGCTTTTGCCAACTTTCGCAATTTTCGATCCTTCCTCCCCTTCGCGTCATTATGAAATTATGCATCCGAGGACATTTTGTTCTCTCGTATATTCGTGGCTTTTTTTTCGACTTTTTCGATCGGGATTTTGTACTTTCGAGATGAAAATTTTGCTCGAATATACGTATCACTAAAAATTAGCTCGAGGAACACATTTTTGAAGATTCGGTGAACATGCAGTCGCGACAGACGCTTGAATGTATATAGATGTACGGAGAGGTTATATCTCTTTCTCGTGGCGGAGTTCAATGGCCCTTTATATACGTTGGATAGAAAGGGCACGTGTTTACCGCCCACTCTGACCGTGCTTCACTAACAGAAACATCACCGGTGACTCTTCTATACAGGCAGCTACGATGCGCCGTGCATTCGTCGCCTATATTTGTATGTAGGCTACAGTTTCATCGATTTACGAAATGCGAACACGAGATACGAAGATAACGGGATTTTAGTACCGCCGTAACTCCGTAAACTGTTAGCTGGCTACGGTATAAACCAAGAGATCGTCGTCACTCTCGAAACTCCAAAGATCGGTAAGTGGTAGCCCTGTAAACTCGTAAAATCCAACCGCGAAAGGAACGTCATGAATTTGGGATCAATCTCTCGTCGTGAATTGCTACAATCAAATGTTTAATTTCACCTTCTTGGTCCATAAAGGAATCTCAGGAAGAATGTTTTGGTGTAAACAAAAATTGTCTCATCACCGATATAACTCTATTCTTAAGGCAGTATTGTTGTCTAGAGCGCACTTTTGGAGGTGATTTTTAGAATGGAATAACGCTCAAACTGTACTCGTTTGCTTTGTGAACTTTTTTACACATGTTTATTGATCCTTCGAGAATATGTAGAAATTAAAAAAAATAAATAAAAATTCATTATCATGTAGGGTAGACTGGGTACGGTTAAAATAATTTTTCTGTTATCGTTCATAGAATCATCAATATACTTCCGAGCGTGGGTTAAAATATATGAAACGAAAGGACGTTTATCCATCTTCTGAAAGCACTAGAAATTTAATACGTGTTGAAATAGTTTTTCGAGAATTACATTTCAAGAAACAGTTTGCCATTGGTTCAACCGACACCTATACCAAGATCAGGGGTGGTTTGAAGCAATGGGGCGAATGGGGTCAGTTGTAACACACAAAACAATGCAAACCACATGTGATTTATTGAGTTTAATTATTTAAAAAATCACACAAAAATAGTTTTTAACTATTTTAAGCATTTGGCACGACTTATCAAGCCTTTAAGTCAACGATCAGTCTATTAAGGAGTTATGTGGGTTTCGAAGCCACAAAAAGCATACTTTCTCTATTTTTTTTTCAATATAATATATAAATTATTTTATTCAAAATGTTAAGCACATAAAAGAGCAACATTTAAACAATATTCAAAAAAAATTTCATTCAAAAATTTGGGAAATTCAGGCGGTGGGACCTGGTTTCCGGAGACCCCTCAAAAAAAGTGCCCTCGTGGTGGTCAGGATAACTGATGATAGCTTTATCTGAAATTGAAAAACCAAATTTTTTCTGTTAGTAGATAAGTATAGCTCGTGATTGAACGAAGGATCAAAAAAAAATTGAAATTTGAATTTTTGGCAGAGTTGTATACAAAATAGTTCAATTTTTGTTACAACTTACACTACGTATAGCCTTGTAAAATTAGTTGTAATCGAAAAAAAAACCTTCGTTCAAGCACTAGTCAATGTTATTTTTAAGAAGTGTGCAAAATTTCAATAAGATTGGTGCATTAGTTTTTGAGAAATCGTGTCCACCGACTTCAAAAATAGTGTTTTGAGAAAAATGCGTAAACCTGCGTCGCTCCCGGCCGGTCTTTCCCAACGGGGGGAAATTCCCAAAGGCTCTCTCTCCTGGACTTTTATTCCGATTGACTTAAAACTTTGGGAGAATATTCTAGACACATTGTACTATTAGATAATAAAATTTTAAAAAAATGGATTTTTTGAAATTTTCGTACCCACGTAACCCCTTAATCAGTTACATTGTAATTAGGATCGATTAATCTAGGAATAAAGTTCTATTCGTTAGAAGTTAACACCAAAAAAAATCTCTCATTAATGTACAAGTTGTAACAGTAACGCTCTTTAACAACAAAATGGTTGGTTAACAACAAACGCTCTTTAACAACTTAATGCTTCTGCTTCTTAAAAAACAAAATAATGTTTCTGTATTGCGCCAGGTCGATCTGGCCCCTTGTCGTAGTGTGTTGACGTCGTCTCGGCATCTAAAAAGATTAAAAAAGAAATAAATATGGTGTTTCAACCATACCCACGGAAATCGTTTCAACCGTATCCATCCCCTGTTTCGGCAGAAATAAAATTGCAGCAATCAAGCAAACTACCTTACATTAAAACTAATAACGCTCGTATTGTCTCCCAGGTTCACTTGAAACATATGAAAACACTCGTCACTCCAGTTATAATGATAAAAAAAAAGTAATTATAAAAAGAATGCGATAAAAAAATCTTACTTGTACTATCGAAAAACAATATGGCCTTTGGCAAACAACTCTACCGCTCTGCGACTTAGCTGGCGTACTTCTCGAAAACATTTTCGAACCTGTTAATCGTTTCTTTCCCCCTTGTAATCTTCACTCTATCGCTAACGGTTCGCGAGATGTTCACGCTGTTGCAACCGTACTCTGTTTCAAACGCACCTAGTTTACCCTACTTTTGCACGTTTGTTTACAACAATACGCGGCAAACACCCCCAATTGGCGACCACTGTTGTGGACGTTGTATAAATGTGAAAAAAAAAACCAAACATATTATTAAGCTGTATGAGTTTTGTAATAATTGGTACCAGATGCAGGAATTAAAAAAAAATTACGAAATGGCGGCATGCTACACGTTGCTTAACAATTTTTCCTATTTTTGTAACCATTCTACGAGTTATATGAAGAAAAAAAATTAGCCTCAATTCTGCTACCAATGTTGAATTTCATTGATCCAACTGATTTTTTTCTCCCTGTGTATTCCACGGTTTGCTGCAATTTAAATCCATGGTATCTTATTTCCGGTGCTCCGTTCGCAACGAATTAATACATATGTAAATATAGACATTTTCAATAAAAGATGCGCGTCATAATGTTGCACGTTTCAAAAAGTTCTACACGAATTTTGGATATACAACGTTGTGTAAAAATGTATTCCATATCGATTTATAGAAATTAATGTTTACATGTGAATTCAACTATACCAGTACAAGAATTTTCATTTCATAACGAACAGTTTGTAAGTTTCATTTGACGTGGCATGATAGATGTGCTGTAAATTTCGCATCGTTTCTGACAGTGATCGATTCCCATTCGACGAATGGATTTCGAATTTCCATATAATTTACTCATGAAAACGCTTCGAAATTTAATCTACCACTGAATTAAAATATCGTGAAATTTTGAAGTCATCACGACGATCCTCCTGTGCCTTTGATCATAATCATTATTATTATTCACGATTATTCCGTTTTCCACGAGAGCACACTTCGCAATGAATTTCTGGCGGCTGCGGCTGTATCTCGCATAACCAAAAAAGGCTAATATTCGCGTTTACTGGTGGTAAACTGGAGCAAAAAAAAATAATGATTATTCAACAGTTGTCACGCTTTGACGAGAAGATAAAAGTGCCTTTGTCGGTCCAAAGAATTTTTCTGCCGTCGCAAAAAACGATACCATCCAATTAATTTTTCTACGCACACATTTTTATTCTCAGCATAACTTTTTTCTTTCATTTCGCGTGTACTTGCGCCGTATACTTGTATGTGCAAAAAAAAAAACGACGGAAAAAACTCGTAGCCCGTTCGTGTTTACTAAAAAAAATTATCCGTTTGATGTGCGTTCGCGTGCAAACACGAGGAATATTACCAGCAGGCGGGAGCATTACGCACATATATATCGCTAATACTGCATTCACATTGCAAAATTAAAAAAAAAAGATGAAAAGCACCCTACGCTCCTTACGTGTACTCAATATTCCATTGACGAATCTACGTTTCCGGTTCCGCACGCGTAATAGCTTTCAAATAATCTCCCGCACAAAATCGAGTCGTGCCCCTTTGCCCTCGAACTTTAGGCGCACTTTAGGTCTGTGATAAATGCGAAAAATAAACCTATACGAAACCTTGGTCCCTTGTACGCTTTTTGCTGTCGTGAGCCTCGAGACAGTATCTTTTTTTTTCACTTCTCGTGCCCTTAAGTTCTCTGACTTTCTTTTCGCGATAAATTCCCCGACACCGGACTTTTCATTTATTCCAGTCACGCCTTTCGTAACGCGATACCGTCCAACGTCACGACGCACAATATTCGACAAACTTTTTGGCCCCCTCCCATTCATCCCACTCCATTTGACACAGAGAGCTTTTTCCTGATTCTTCTTTCGACTTTTTTTTTTATTTTCCTTTTTTCGACATTCTTTCCCTTCTTTTCGTCCTAGTCCCTATCGGCCCTGCGTCCAATTTCAGGCTGACACGACCGTGACAAGCCATCAAAAGTCCATTCCCACTGGGAGAGAGGATCTTACTGATCGCGTATATCAGTTCTGGGCCTCGAATGAGTCTGCGATTGGAACTGGTCGATCTGTTGAGTATAAAGTGCGCACGAACCTTCGTGCAAAAATATTTTTTTTCGGTGCGTCGTTGCCAATATTCATTCGGCGAACGGAGATCATACGTTTTTTTTTCCTTCTGATATTCACCAATCGAACATTCTATTTCCATTGATATCGGTCATTTTACTTAACTTGTTTTTATGAAAGTCAATTTTGAGGACCTGGATGTTATGACTTTCAAGTTTGCATCGTTAGAATGCAACGAAATCGGATTTTCAGAATATTCCAATTTTTTTTTTTGTGCATTTAAGCTACGAAAATCATTTAAGATAGTAGTCTCGCCACAGTCACGATGGAAAGTTTACTCTCCGTTCAATCGATGAAAGCTTCGAAATATTGCGAACTATCCTTATAAGATAAATTGTACATTTTATTGGGATGTACAAACTTATAAAGTAATGATGAAACTGCGTAATATAATGTTTAGAGTTCAAAAAATAACAACGTTGCCGCCATCACCTAAGCCTCACTTTTGTATCAGACTATCCGTCCCGGCTACTAATACGTAGATACTCTGCGTATACGGATATGCACACATTATTGTAGTCTAGTGAGCGCCAAGATTGTGGCAACGTCGCAAGCCTAACGAATTTTTGTCGTGATATTTGGCGCTAGCGTCGCTAGACATTGCTTAATTTTTTTACCCACTTCGTCACATGTTCCTCTGTAATTGAGAATTTTTTTTTATCTGTAGAAAAGTTTCGAAGTTATTGCGTGAAATGTGAAATTTTCCACTGCTCCCCATAAAACATGTGTAAAACGGTGCAATCTTTGATTGCCAATATCTCGAATACACAACGGTGAAACCTTTTAAAATTTTGCAGATAATCACTTAATAGTGTCCTAAATGGATCCTCAAAATAAAATTAAAAATCTGTAGAAAAACGCCTTGGCGAGACTACTACCTTAAGGGGGGAAAACCCTTTACAATGTTCAAAAACTCGATTTTTTAAACATATTTCGAAAGTATGATATATTGAGAGTATACTGGAAAATCGAAAAATCGAAATATGAAATATTTATTTACGAAGTTATAGCACATAGTCGTATAGCACATTATCGTATTGAAACTTTTAACGGGATTATATCGAAACTGCATTTTCAAAAATTGCTCACGTTATAGCTCAAAAAGTTATTGATCGATCTGGCTGAAATTTCGGGAGGTTTCTCACTATAACTTTTTTGGAAAGATATACCTAAAATTTTAAGGTAATCGCGTAAACAAATTACTTTTTTGCGGTAAAAATTGTCGAGAAAATGGTCAAAAATATGAAAATTTGATTAAAAAGCGAACTTAATTTTTACTTTTATACTTTTTTATATTTTTATGGGTATATCCTTCCCCTACATATGTCAATAATCGAAAAATATTTTCGACTTCTGTTTCAGATCAATAGAAAAAATCAGACAAATAGAGCACTTTTTGATATCACGCAAAATACGCCTCAAAGAATACCTTAAAACGCCGCCATTTTGTTTTGTTAATAAAAAAATTAACACTTGAAAGTTGTAATAAGATAATGTCAAAATTGTAAACGAAGCGATTATTTTATCATTTTAAAAGAAATTCATGAAAAATGACTCATTTTCGGGCGTCTAAAGGGTTATCCCCCCTTAAGGAGCTTCGAAACCAAAATCGAAATGCTTGTAGACGGTTGAAGGTTATGTTGCCGAGAGATTAATTCAGGATTAATTCAAATTTGCAAAAAATCAGTCGGTTTCATAGTTTCGGAGATTTTTAATTTTCACGTTGATCCTTTATCAAGTTGATACTAATTATAGGGCTGTAGGGACAAAAAATATCGAGATTTAGATTTAAAAAACTAAGCAAACCGTGATTTATAGCGTGAGGAATATCGTGTTAAATAATCAAGTGCTTTCTCCATTTCTTTCAGTAATAATACTCGAAAAAGGATATGAATTTTGAGCTCAAATGGTTTGTTTTCGGACATTGACGAAACTTGTAGGTTAAACGTGGCGACACCGCGTTAACTGGCTCTGTCGAGCGAGCTACTTACAATCAAACATCAATTGGCGGGTATTTCAAAATCGGCGGATGTTTAAAAACTACATAGTATTACAGTATTTGAACATTTATAATAAAATTTATTTATTCATCCGCTCGACATTTTTAACATTTTTTCGACTTTGCCGAATCGAAAACTCTCTATAAAACGTTGTACGATGAACGTTTTTTACCATGTCAATAACCTGGCGCCGACTATGCTTTAGCGATAATTAGTCGTGGCAATAGCAGAGGATGCCCTTGTTGCCAAGTCTATCGGTTATTTTTTCTTCAATAAAATTGCAAAATATTTATATTTAATTTTACAAATGATAAGTATTTCTATCATTTTACGGCTTGGAAATATTTTTCAGTAATATTATGAGTTGGAAATTGCCCAATAATTACTTATTTTCACATGAAATTTTATTCGAAGGAAGTTGAAAGCCTACCGAAAACTCATTGTATTTTCATTCTCACTCTTGCAGCTACAAAACGGTATCGAAACTTCTTAACCCCATATTTATAAATATTTCTCGATACAAAAATTCTAAAAGATACTCAAAACCATACTCTTAATTGAAAAAAAAAAAATTGAAAACCTGCACACGTTTTCTCAGGAAAAATGTACAAAACATCCTCTATTTTCCGGCCACGAGCTAGGTGGTTAATGAATGTATCAAGCCCCCTCAATGTTTTTTTTTCAAAATTCCTACTAGAGAATAATCCCTCGTTAGTCGGCCGGATACGAATGTGCTGCCGTACACTCCTCGATTCGCGTACTCTTATGCAACTGAGTCTGTGCTGGTAACTTTTTCGAATACTCGACTTGAGCAATTAAAATGATTTGGTACAAACTAGAGCTGGGCAACCTTGTTTCACGCCACATTTTTACGTCATAATCTACAAAGCAAAATATTCCCTTTTGTTTCGCTTTCAAACGAATCCTGCATGACCAGCCTTCGTGACAAATAATTCTACCCAACAAAGGAGCAATCCTACATAACGAAGCTATCATATCGATGAGTGTTCCAATGCAAGGCACAAAGACAAAACAAGTTGAGCTTTTCACCCTGAAAAACGCTCAATAAATTCATCTCACGTCAAGCGACGAAAAATCCACTGGGTACATTGGAAAAAAAATTAAGGGGGGGGGGGGGCACCCCTCTGTATTGCTTTCTGTAATACCACCTCTAAAACAGGGTGTGCATTAAATTAAATAAAACGGGTGCCATTTTAAAAGGAGGACAAAATTAAAGTATAACATTTTTTAATTAATATTTACGTTTTTTTTTAGCATTTTTACAGGATAGCAAGCTTAAAGCCTTAGGCCACTCTGGGATTTTCCAAAAATAGATTTTTTTTTGTTGAAAATCTACCTTCGTACCTATAAAATTATATTCCAAAAGATTATGGGTGTGAAAAATCTCTAAGTACTTGATTTTCGAATTCTAGCGCAACCCCTCTTGATTCATGTCGTGACTTTCTACTAACTTTAAACGCGTTTATCTCAAAACTACATTTTTCAAGTCGGCCGGACTCATAACTCAAACAAATTTCAACCGATTCACTTGAAATTTTAACTGTATATTTAGAATTACATTTTCCGAGGCACTACGTAGGATTGTTCAAATTATATTGCATAGTTCCTTTTTTATAAACAATTTTCTGGCGTTTTTCTCATGGCATTTTATACTTTTTGTTTTAGAAATGCGCCATTTTGACAAAAAACAATATATCAAAAAAAATCCTACGGACTTCTATAGCTATTTTTATATATAATCGAAAAAACTTTGGTGTCTCATCATAACTAAAAAATTATAGGAGCTGTTGGTCCGGCCGTTGACCTTCCAGAAATAAAGGCGTCATCGGAAAAATGTTGCAAAGTCGACATTTTGACATGTATCGCTGTAAAAAAATGATTTTGTATAGTCAATTGTGTGTATAATAAAATTCCTATTTTGTAATTCCGATTTATTTTATGGTTTCGCTGAAAAAAATCACAAAATACGCCCTTTTTTTTACCTCTAATGTGGCCTAATGCCTTAACGGGGTAAACTACCCCTTACTTGAATTTCCATCTAGTTGTTTTTCCGTATTGAAAAAAGTGTCTGCTGATTCGAAATACTTCGACAAACACGAAATTTATGTCTTCACGTGTTTGGAAACAATAACATTTGTCTTGCAATAGAAAAGTAACCGGCGAGTGAGTAGTTAACAACATTTTTTGGTCTGGATGCAAAGTATTTTTTTCGGTATAAAAATGAAAAACTACGAACGGAAATAAAAGTGCTCGAAACAACTATTCCCCCATTGTAAAAATAGTTTTATGTGGGGAGCATTCTAAAACTTCGTATTATAGTTTCGAACGGGCGACATTACTTCTTTTCCCGTCGGGAATCAATAAAAACAGAGGAATTCGCTTTTTATAACCTGAACATAGTTTCGATCGTTGTATTATTTACGAAATCCGCATATCACATCGATCTCTGGCTGTACGTTTTTTTTTCTTCTACCATTGGAAGAATTTCCCCTCGATATATGGTGAATGCCGCTTGTTCGTCATCCAATAAATGGGTGCATCAACGACCCGCACATTTCCCTGTCTCTCGTTTTATTACCTATTGCAGCCACGCCCCTACTGCCCATATCCCTTTCCCTGCCATCTCCTGCAGGGATGCATTCGCAGCTCGAATCTCCAACACATCAGGCTTCGGCACCTCTATTTTTATTTTATCGACGAAAACCGGACCATGGTTCCACTCTTCAATATATATATATATATATATATGTGTTGTCTAGGTGTGTGTGTCTGTGTGCATCGCGATGAGCGATTTTCTCTTTCCCGGTAATCACGAGTTCTCGCTCCCATGCATGAAAACTGATACAGAAGCATTGGACCTTCTCACCGATCGATATCTTCTGTGACCTACAAGCGAGATTAAATAGCGCGAGGAGGGTGCAAAAGATGGAAAGGGAGAGAGAAAGAGAGAAGGAGAGATCAGAGAAAGAGAGAGAGAGAGAGAGAGAGAGAGAGAGAGAGAGAGAGAGAGAGCGAGCGAGAAATATCTTTGGTAAGAACGGGGAGATAAGCTCAAGCGTGAAGCTGCTCAGCGTTAGAGATTAGAAATAGCTTGGAACAGCGCGAAAGCTCCAGTAAATTGCACCTCTGGAGGCCGCCTTACTCGATGCCCTTCGCGATCAATCAAATGTCCAAAATTATTAGGCGTATGTTTAATCGATTTAATCGTACATCATCCACTTATCGTCTTCCTAAACGAATTTAGATGAACTTGAGGATTCTTTTTTTTTTTTACTTCTCGTACACAAAGATACTCCTTTACCTTTCCACACGTGCAACGTGTACGCTGTGTAGATATTAGGAGTGTGCATTCTTTTTAACCCTTCGTGGTCACACATCCAAATTCAATCGCGGTGGTCACACTTGGGTCGATTCTACCTAGTCAGTTATCAAAAAAGTATTGTGACCAAAGTATACGTCCGAAGTGGTTCAAAAAATTACGGAACATGCTTTGAACTTTCTAGATGATGTACGAAAAATGGATTTATAAGAAATAAAATGGCCACATGTTAAAAAAATTCATAAAGTAGCGAAAACGCAAAAAAGACACTTTTTCGCTCAAAAAATCATGGTTCCGTGAATTTTCAAAAAAATTTCCTAAAATTTGGACGTGATACTCCTTAGATATGCTACTTTTGGAAAAAAATAGTAGCACAGTCCGCGTTCCAAAAAAGGTATTTATTCGACATGTGAAGAGGGTAACTTTTATGGTATGAGGATACTTCAAACTCCAGGTTAGATGGTGAATACAGTCCCATTCGAAGCCAGGAACTATTATATATTTACGCCAAAAATTGATCGACGGGTCGATTCTACCCAGGGTGACCACGAAAGGTTAACGGTTTTTTTTTATTGTAAAAATACAGATTTTTTGTGAAAAAAATTATGACAAATTGATAATTCAAAATATTGTCGATAGCTAGCCACTACTTTTTCCCATTCTTCGATTATCAAGCAGCGCAAGGCTCTTATGGAGATGTCCACTCATTCACTGAGACCACTTTTTTTAGGCTCCCTAAGTCAGCTCTATTGGTCAATTTACTTAACTGGAGTTGTTTTAAATTTGATGACGTTGAAGTATGCATCGTTGGAATGCAACGAAAAGTAATTCTTTTTAATTGTTCAATTTTTTTTACCGATTATCCCTGTGAAACTTGCTTAAACGTTTCTACTTATACTTATCATAAATTGACGGCCTCAATAAAAAAAAGCCTTTGCATAATGATGAAAATATAGAAAAAAAAACGAAAAAAGATCGTTGCATTCCAACGATCCAAACTTCAACGTCATTAAATTTGGAAATCGTTGGATTTCGAGCAAATAAACAGACGAGCATGATAACACTCTAGATCTTAATTTGATGTTGGGTATCAATACTTCGAAATGTTCAAGTTAACATAAATCTTTGATTTACGAATTTTAGAAAATGCTGTATCAAATCAGTCCACATCTATTGCGCATATTTTCAAGAATTTTTTTTCATAATAAGTTTTTTTCAATTTTTGACGGTAATCTGCCCTGCTTTCACCTTACCGATACGAAATCTTAACTTTGGAGCATCTGATAAGAAAAAGTCGAGTATTTTATTATAAAGTGGAGTTGTAGTTATGACCCCTACTAAAAAACTTTCACCCCCGATAAAAAGAAAACAAAATGGCGCACTTTTGAATTTTTTTACTGTTTTTTACAACTTAAATTGTTTAAAAATAGGATTAAATATGAATGATTTATACCGTTAGTAGAGGTCAAAGAGATACATCCATAGAATAATCCCTGTAAATTTAAGCCTAATCGGTGCAATAGTTTTTTCCAATATCATGTCGACAAGGTCGAAAAACGTTTTGAGATAAACGCGTTTAAAGTTTCTCTTGTAAAAATGTACATAAAACTTAAAAAAAAAAAGCCTCTTACCCTCAATCACCGATGCCTGGTCCATACATTATTCCTTCAGCTTCTTCAAAAGCGTCACTTTCATGGGATTTTTGGTTTTGGATCTCTGTTCTGCAAGCTTTGGACGCTCGACACGGCGGTTGCGAGCTGAGCGCCCAGAGACGCTTCTATTGTATCACTCTTTTTAGCCCCTTATCGGTCACTCTGACCTAAATAACGTTCTCTACCGTATTTCTACAGGTATGTACATAGTATACGAAACTGATGTTTTTAGAAAATCGAAAATTTTCGAAAATAGACTGATACTGATCCCTTAAGATTCATTGTAGTTAAAAACCTTAATAACACTCCAACGATACTCGGCCAGATTTTCTAATTGGGCACCTCACTCAATACTTCTTTCCATTTAGCCACTCAAACCGGATATCCTCCTATCCGGATCTACTCAAGCTGTTTAGTAGCGATCCTTAATAGATTTACAACGCTTTATTGCTTCAAATTTTATAATGCCTGACAATTTTCCGCACAACCATTTTCAATGATTTTAGTACGTGGTATGAGTAACATTCGACCAATCAGATTCCACAATGAAGAGCTTCCATACAAAGTGTATCGGCCAAACGCTGACTTTTTGCTGGATGATTTGAAAAATCAATAGGAACAAAAAGTAGCAGAGTTTGGCAACAATTAATTTTACGTGCCATGCGAAACGTTTGCGTAAGTATAACAATGTCGATTAATTCGTTGATGTGTATTATGGTACTTGAAAGTTCTAAGTGGCTCAGCAGTGTCCCTTTCTCGAATAATCGATCGATACATTGTCTGCGAATAACAACAACGAATGCAGGCTCGATAATGGACCGTACACGTGTCTTCTTTCGGCATGCAGTACAGGGTCTGCTTTTCCATCTTCTTTCTCATGTTTATCAGATGCGTCTAGTCAAATCGCGATGTTTTTCGAGCCGCGTCCATTTACGATCTTCATAACCGTTCCGAATATAACTCATGGTCATTAGTAAATATAACTTCGCACGTTGCACAAACCGAGGCTCTTTGTGCCACATAAGTATAAATGTTCCGCCGAAAATATAGACCGCAGGAAAAATTCGTCACCGAATATGGAACGTTAAAAATTGGACGTCTCCGTATAAACGCGAGGTCAGTCTAAAACTAGACCAAAAAGGTTTCTCGATCGATGCTGACCGACAGGAATATACTTTAACGAAACTCGTTTGTTCTAAGCCTGTATGCAAAGCTTGCAGGTGATCCGCCAACCCATTGAAACGTTATAACCAAAGTTTTGCTCTCAGTTGGTCGACATAAGCTTGGTGCCCAAAAAAAAAACAAGTTGATTTTCAATATTTTTTTCTGATGAGAGATGGGATGACGAGGTCGGCATTCCACACACAATCAAGATACATGGTCTTTCCAAGTTTGAGTTTTTTTTTATTAAAAAATATTGATACAGAACTAAGTTATTATTATTTAGACAAATTGCCGCTGTTATTGAATGGACGATCGGTGTAGATGATTCTGGCAACTAGAATGATCTAAAATAAAAAATAAAACAACGTACTTTGTAATGTAATGTAACTGTAATGATAAAACTTGTGAATGACCGAATACTTTTTTGAAATCGTGAAAATTAAGGCCTAACACCAATGTAATGGTCTTAAAAAAAGCTTTTTTTTGACAATTTTTTTCGGGAGGTAAGGTTATACAATAATAATATTCGAGGAGGTTATTGAACATATACACGGAGAGAATTAAAAAGTAATTTTTGTCGTGAATTTCACGGTAAAAATTACCGTGATATATTTCAATGTGGTGACAAGTGAGAAAAGCATAATAATTCGTATGCGACAAGTTTTTTTTAACTTACGTTACAGAAAATTTCAAATACGTAGCTAAAATTTTACTATACACGAAGGATAGCGGGCACGATAATTTTTACCGAGGGCACAATACATTTTCCTATAACACTCATTAAATTTTATAATAAATATTAAAATAACTGTTATAAAGACGATACTTTTTATAGGCATTTTTGAAAGGCATAAAATAATAAAATGCACAGTAAAATTTCACTGATATTATATATTTTTTAAATTTAAGTTTTGCGTATTTTGTTACACATCAAAATTTACTAGAAAATCTGGTAAAATTTTCTATCTGAAGAAGAAATTTTATTTTACTTTCGAGAAAATCTGTGTTTTACTCAGTAATAATAAGCGAAGTTTCAGGGTTGTCATCTGGTTACCGTTACTGCACGGTAATTTTTAACATTTAATTCTCTCCGTGTATTTAAGTATGCAAAAAAAAACATTTTGAAGAAAAATATCAAAAAATGGCGACACCAGAGCGATTCTCCCGAGGCGAGTTGAATTTGCGGTGCTCTGCGGCACGCAGCATAACTGGTGTAAACTTGATTCTGGAAAAAAAAATCACTTAATCTTGATGTTCCTAGCTAGAGAAATACGTAGGGGATTTTAAAAATATTGATTTTTGTGAGATTGGCGAATATTTGAAAGAAAGCTTTCAATTTTCGACAAAAAAAGGCTATCTTTTGTTAATAAAAAATGTAAAAATTAACCTATCGGAAATCCCTTGCGTATTTCTCTTCAAAATGTTGTTACAAAGATATGGTTAAAAATTCAAACGAAAAAAATGAAAATTGTTTGAGTTATGGTGCGTGCCGTTTTGGAAAATCATGTTTCGAGAAAAACGCGTTTAAAGTTTTGAAATGTGTTATACACATGATATAATACGCTAGAGGGGAGGTCGACATTTTTATGAAAAAAAAATTCTTTCAGGCAAAAAACTTTTTGCCTCATTTTGCCCTCAGAGGGTTCAAAGCGTCTTCTAAGTAAAGAAAATCGATTTTTTGACAAATTTACAGTGGTGTTAGCCCTTAAGAAATAGTGTGTAAGCCATAAAAAACGATTTTATGATCTTCTCGGTCTGTTCCATGAAAATACCAGGTCAGGTGTATCAAACGAGGCAAGCCTGGCTAGGGCCCAACACAAAGTAGGGAATGCCCGGTCGTATTTCTGCACGGGATAAACCATCGTGTGGATTCATGCTCGTTTTCGCCGATTCATCGGTTCTGCAAGTCTAACAACCAGATCCGGAAGTGACGGCTGAGCTTCCTCTCCCTTTCTTCCTCGTTCTCTCTCTCTCTCTCTCTCTCTCTCTCTCTCTCCCTCTCTCTTTCTTTCTCCACATCTCCCCTTTTCTCCGTTCTTCTGAAGTGTACGTGATGCTCTCTTTCTGAGGACACACTCCGCACGTGACCGAGAAAAAGAGTGAAAACTGTGCCAAGTACGTGTAGTGTGGTTTTTTCGGGGATAGTCTCAACCAAAGTACCAAATCTGCAGTTTTTCGGATCCTAGCCTCTCTCTCTCTCTCTCTCTCTTTCTCTCTTTCTCACCATATTGTTCTTTTTGCTCAGATGCTGAACAGTCTATATCTTACGACTCTTTTGGTCTTCCCATTGTCCAAGTCATTTCTGCCTCTCTGCCATTCAACTTCCAGAATTAACCGAGCGGGAGTCATCACCTTCTCTCATCCTCATTCACGTTTCATTGAGTTTCTCCTCTCTCCTCTTAACCGAAGTCTTTGTCTCTTTCTCTCTCTCTCTCTCTCTCTCTCTCTCTCTCTCTCTCTCTCTCTCTCTCTCTCTCGCTCTCTTCTTTTAGCAATCGCTCTTTTGTCTTCCTCTCACTATTCTGGAGCAGTCGTTTAATTAACGCCTTATTGTTATCAGCACTCGAGGCTCTTTGTTGGTGTAGCGCTCGGAGCGCCAGCGCCCTTCGCCATTCGTCGTTATCCGCAGGGTCGGGGAGGCTCTTGTTTTTGCCATTTTTCCGGGCCATTCTTCCATAGTCACATCCTCTCGTATCCATACATACAGCCGGAAATAGGCTTTCGTTTCGTTTGTCAAAAAACCCCGTCTACCCACCCCAACGTCCACAGATATGAACTCGATGCGGAACGAAACGAAACGTTCGCGTGTTTTTCTTATCGCTCTTTTCTCGTATCGTAATCAACATTTTGAGCTTGCGGATTAAAACGTACTCTTATTTCAAACCTCTGATCTATAAAAAAAAAGTCAAGCCTGTCGATCTACCAATGGCCATAGTGAATTTGCTTTTAAAATTACATTCTAACGTTATCAATAAACGAAGATTATTAAAATCTTGGTTGTTTTTATTGTGTTTAATGATTCGTTGTAAAAATTTTAAATAATTACGATACTGACTTTAGCGGATCCGCTACGCGGAGACCGTATTTCTAAGAGCCTAATGCATCACCCAAGAGAACACGATATTTGAGGCAGTATTGTTGTCTCGAGCGCTGTTCTATGACTTTTAGGATGGAATAACTGTCAAACTGTTCTCGTTTGATTTCTGAATTTTTTGACACATGTTTATTGATCCTTCAAGAATGTGTATAAATAAAAAAAACATTATCATATGCTTTTGTACGTTTGTTTGCAACGGTATGCCGGAAACGCCCCCAATTGGCAGTCAGTGTTGTGGACGTTGTATGAGTGTGAAAAAAATCCAAACATATTCTTCATCTGTATAAACGTTGTGATGTTTGATAGCAAATGCAGAAAAAAAATTGGCAGCATGCGAAACTTTGATTATCAATTTTTGCCATTTATCTGATCATTCTACGAGTTATATGAAAAAAAAAATGATTTCGAATAAATTCTACTACCAACGTTGAAAAACAGCAGTCTACTGAAGGTGTATGCCAAATCTAAGCTCTAAAAATGTACCTTAGTACCTATAAAATTATATTCCAAAAGATTATGGGTGTGAAAAATCTATAAGTACTCGATTTTCGAATTCTAGCGCAACTCCTCTTGTTTCATGTCGTGACTTTCTACTAACTTTAAACGCTTTTATCTCAAAACTACATTTTTCAACTCGGCCGGACTCATAACTCCAACAAATTTCAACCGATTCACTTGAAATTTTAACTGTATATTTAGAATTACATTTTCCGAGGCACTACGTAGAATTTTTTTAATTATATTGCATAGTTCCTTTTTTATAAACAATTTTCTGACGATTTTCTCATGCCATTTTATACTTTTCGTTTTAAAAATGCGCCATTTTGACAAAAAACAATATATCAAAAAAATCCAACGTACTTCTATAGCTATTCTTATATATAATCAAAAAAACCTTAGTGTCTCATCATAACTGAAAAATTATAGGAGCTGTTGATCCGGCCGTTGACCTTCCAGAAATAAAGGCATCAACGGAAAAATGCTGCACAGTCGCCATTTTGACATGTATCGCTGTGAAAAAATAATTTTGTATAGTCAACTACGTGTATAATAAAACCCCTATTTTTTTATTCCGATTTATTTTATGGTTTCGCTGAAAAAAAAATCATAAAATATGCTCTTTTTTGGCCTCTAGAATGGCCTAAGGCCTTAAGCATTTTTCCAAATTTCCAAATTCGCTTTGCCTCTGAGAAGGGCCCAAATGTGACTGAAGCTGGCCTAACGATTTCTCGCACGCGTACTCATTGCAATATATACTTTCGGTTACTTTTGTCGTTCTGTTCGCGTTTGATATCCGCGTTTCGTTGCGTCATATTTTATCGACCGTGCACAAAACCTTCCTCGGCCCGTTCTCTCGAACTCCGTCGCTTTTACTGCCATATTACACTCGAGGTCAGGAGTCTGGGGAACTTTCCAACAATCAGTGAACAATATGTATGTGTGTACGTGTGTATAGTATGCGGAGAGAAGTAGACCACTCTCATCCCTCGGGATAACCGCCAAAGCCACGAACCTCGTAGCTAGAGGAAAATGGGAACCGGACGACGCGTATACCGGACAGACGAAATAAATGGCTCTCTCCACTACCGGACATACATATGTGTATATATGTATATATTTGCGACAGGGTAGAGCCGTAACTTGATCCCCTGTAATTCGAAACGATTCTCACCTGTCCCAGACAGCTTTATGTCCTTCCTAAACTTTTCGTCCATTTGTCTCTCAATTTTTATCCCCCCACTCCATTTCAATCGTTCCCAAGGAATAAATTTACCTATCCAAAACTGTAAAAGTATCCGTTCGATATACGAGTCTTATTGCCCGACAGAGAATCATTTTTTTTGCGATTCGCAATACTTCCACCTTATAAAATTTACACATCGATCTCGCTCGTAAAAGTGTTGAGCATCGTTCCCTGTCGTTGCCGCGGGGACCACTCTGAAAGACATTACGTGAAAAAATACCTCATAAACGAGAGTGCAGCGAATTTAACGAAGAAGGTTATATTATTTTTTTTTCTTAAGGGAAGATTACCGTCGAGAGGCATTAAAAATGCATGAACTTCGGGATTTTTTGAAATATAAAATAAATACTTTTGGAAATGGGTTTCAACGTATTTTATTCTTCTATCAATGGAGAATAAATTCCAATTTTATTTATTAAAAAAGATCCATAATGGCAGCCGTTTGAGAAAAAAAAACCCAACTTTTTTGTCCGGTTTTTTTTTGCTTCGACGGACGAAAAAAATATTTCTAAATCAATTTTTGACAAAAATCCCTTCCTGATGGCCCCATAAATTGAATTTCCTTTCAATTGCGCAGAGATTCGTGTGAATCGGTTCATCCGTTGAAGCTGTAGAGCACCCTGCGCGCTGAAAAATCATGTTTCCAGAAAAACGCATTCAAAGTTTAACGTTTAGGCTGTCAATTCTAAAATACTTTAGATATGTAAATATCCTTTTACCCACGTGCTCTGAACACGTTAAGGATTCAAATTATGTATTTAAAAAAATTGCATTTTGCATCGTCATGAACGGTAACCTGCCTGTAATGAATTTAATTACGCGATATCAGAATTTATCCTAATGGGATTTTTTAACAATTATAATTGGCGACGAGATATCTAAAGCTACGGCACGTCGCGCCTTTCCACTCAATTTTTCTCCGTTATTCTCTCGTTCTCCAATTGTATTGGCTTTATTTTTATTCCAATATCGTTACGATGAAGATTTTTTTTTTTTTAACGAGTCATTGCACGAAGTAAGACCCAGAAAGAAAAAAAAAAAGAAGAAGAACCAAATTATCGGAAAAAAAAGAAATATGGCGTCGCACTGATCGTCGGGACGATTAACGGTACGTGCAGAATCCGCGATCGCTCTCTACGAGCCAGATGAGGAGCCCCCCCCCCCCCACGCCGAGTAAAAACTTTTTCAATTCAGAATGCCCGTGGAAATTATCCGTGCAAGTTCAACATACATATATATATATGCATATATGTATAGATACACACTTGGTGTGAAAGCCTTGACGTTCGGTGTGTCATTGGTACTTCCGGTAGTGTGTGTTCCGCGACCCGGTGGGAGAAAGAACAGGAGGTGTCAGTCCACTTTCAAAAAGTTCATTCTAACGATTATACGTATCAAACTACATATACGTATTTTTGCTCTGCTTTACTTTGTTCTCCCGTGCGGAAATTCAGTTCGGGCTTTGATCGGGCCCATCTTAATTTTCTCTAACTTTATTAAGGCCCCAGTCTGGGAGCCTCATCAGTGGCCAGTCACACTTTGCTACCGAGGGCCATTGAAGGCAAAAGAACCAGGACCTTTAAAATTGCCTCAACGGTGCCTCATAACAAATTACTGCAGCCATATGTGTACGTGCGTGTGTGTCCACTGTGAAAAAGAAATGTGTTATTTCAATACATTTGAGGCTTAGAATTCTGTCGCATCCCGATTAGAAATTTTGATCCGGCAGCCTGAAGACTGACCAGGCCCCGATGAGGCTGCAGTCCGGAATGCCGTAGTACGGCACACCTGATCAAGGTCGAATGTCCACCGGATCAGTGGAACCGTAGTACGGCCGTAAAAAGGCACCCTGATCAGGCCGTACTAAGGTAGCCTGTGCGGCGCCGTACAACGGCGTCCATGGACGCCTTGTTACGGCGCCGCAACAGGGCCGGATCAGGGCCGTAAACGGCAGCCGGATCCGGGTCGGATGCCAAAAAGCGTTACACGCCTGATAAAGCCCTGACCCGGCCGCCTGTTCAGTGCCGTAGTACGGGATACGGATGCCGGATCCGGTCCTAGTCAGTTCTGTAGCAAAATTTCTAGTCGGGATATTGTGACACATTTAATCCCGTGTTGTTCTAATGAACGCACTGCATGCATGTTGGTTCGAGGCATCACAGCTCGTCTACTAAGCGCATAGTTTAATTATTATATTTCATCGATCTCGATAATTATTATACCCCAAATTCTTTAGTCAAGCAATTTATACTGATTTGCCCCTATGATAGGAAAGTCTAATAGAATTGGGGAAATCGCTACTAGGGAATCTACAACTACACCCCTTAAAGGCATTCATTCGAGCTCCGTACTTAAACCATAGTTTTAGTCAACCTACCTACCCTACCATTCCCTAATCGAGTCTCGGTCCGGGTCTTTTACGGAAAACCCTACTATGGAATCCACAAATAATCCATTGAAGGCCCCGAATTGTATTAGGTATACCCTGCCAATTTTCCGCACGGGCTGCTCTTTGTCCCTCTATCTCTCTCACTCTTAGGTTATGTCCCATAACTTTGCATCCGCGAACGATCGATTGATGAAAATGTATGGGAACAATTTCAAATATAGTTCTTATCAATCGTATCGAAATATTTAGACGATATTTTTTTCATTTCCGTGCGAGCCGACACACTTTCGCGGCAAATATCGATAACAGAAATTGCGCACGATATTAACCTTCCGTTGGCACACTGGGCCATTTTAACCCGAACGAATTTTAAATAAAATACTCACTTTTCCAAAATTGAACATTTTCAACAATTTTTTACAACAATTCAATTGTACATTTTCCGAATTTCAATTACATCGAGATATTAAGAAGTGTTGAAAGTATATTCCTAATTTTATAAAATAACAACCGGCCGAAGGCTCGTTGATGGCAGATGGATGAAGTACGTCAAAATCGTGGGCAGAGATAAGGGTGTAAACGGAAGGTTAAAAGTACACTAGTACTCCGGATTATCCGAATTAATTGGAACTGAAGATGCTTTGGATAATCAAAAGTTCGGATAATCGAAACGCAATTTTTTCTGAAGGGATAATATAAAACAGAAATCAAAATAAATACACAATCCATAACAAAAATATATATGTCGCAATGGAAATAGCTTTTCCAACAGCGCTCTCGATTTCTTGACGATGTGTATAAGAGCGTCAAGTGGTAGGAATCGAATGACGAAAAAAACCACAAGACGTTCGGAGAAGAATTTGCCCTGATGAGCGCGTGGTGGATGATCCACGAGTTTGTTGTGTTGCATAGAGGCCTAGAAAAAATGAAGTGGAAGACATGTCAGTCTCGGGTCATTAAGTCATACAAGTCCGGTCATTAGTTTGAGAAAAACGAATTTTGATAAGGCTCTACATAATACACCTCACTAGCACTGGTTTCCGGAGATTTTACATTGTACCGAATATTTTATTGTGTTGGGATACAAATAAATCGTCCAAGCCGTGTCACTGTGGCAGTCAGTGAGATGAACTATTATTCTCCAATTCACGAACGGAATTCTTGGCCTTCCTAAATTTATATGTGATATATATATACTTATAGGGTGAGGCACATAAAGTGTTACAGAGCAATAGCACTCAAACTATTGATCATATCCAAAAATGTTTCAGACAAAAGTTTCAGTGTTCGGGGAGGCCGTCATATTGGACTACCCTATTTTTTTTATCGGTGGAGGCGCTGAAGCTACGTCAAGGTCAACTCCACTTTTTTAAATGGAACCATGTATTTTTTTTCGATGACATTATTGCCGATTTTAAGACGAATTCAGCGACCTACAACACAAGGTCATTCTAGTCACGCAAAGTATGAAAATAATCGAAAAATATCGGAAAAATCACTTTCAAAGGATCCACTAACCTTGGTTTGGGTCTACCTACAGAAGATGCTCGAAGTGATGACCCTCGACTTGTAAGCACTTGTTAATTCGCTGATGAGAAGACCGTCTAACTTCAGCCAACATTTGTGGTGTAATTTCGGTACATGCTCGGCGTATTCTTTTTTCGAGCATCTTCTGTAGGTAGACCCAAACCAAGGTTAGTGGATCCTTTGAAAGTGATTATTCCGATATTTTTCGATTTTTCGACTATTTTCATACTTTGCGTGACTGGAATGACCTTGTGTTGTAGGTCGCTGAATTCGTCTTAAAATCGGTAATAATGTCATCGAAAAAAAAATACATGGTTCCATTTTAAAAAGTGGAGTTGACCTTGATGTAGCTTCAGCGCCTCTACCGATAAAAAAATAGGGTGGTCCAGTATGACGGCCTTCTCGAACACTGAAACTTTTGTCTGCAACATTTTTGGATATCATCAATAGTTTGAGTGCTATTGCTCTGTAACACTTTATGTGCCTCACCGTGTATACAGGGTGGATCATTTAATGTAACCACCCCAAATATCTCCATTGCCTTTACAGTGACGAAAAAAATGTCACGAAGTAATTTGATTGATTTCGAAGGGCTGATACAGTTGTGAAAAATTCATTTTTGTCAAGGTCATAGTTTTTGCGTTCTCAAGGTCATCAATGGTTTTTCAAATGGGAACATGTTTGTTTTTTTATTAAGACTTTGTAGCTGATATTCAGACGAAGCCAACGACCTATGATATCATGACCTTGAAATGATTTTTTACCAAAATGCACGTGTAAAAACGGGAAATCGTGATGGTATTGACAATAAGAATATCCGAATAATGTAATTGAATTTTTTGTGCAGAAAATTTATTGTAACAAATGTTCGAAGTGATGGCCATTAACCTCGACACATTTTTGAAGACGTCGGATGAATGATTCTCTTGACCTTCGAATAATTTCTGGTGTGATAGCTGCGCAGGTTATCCAACGGATACAATAATGTCAATAGTCGGAGATGTTTCTGATGTTTGTAAATACTGGCATTGTAACGTAGTAAAACTGTAGTAGAGTGAAGAATGTTTACCATCTACCAATATTAGAATCAGTAGTCAAGTATATCCATCCAAAGTAACATGTAATAACCGTATCGAAAATGGTATTGTACAGTCAAGCAGAGTGATTGTTCAATCAAGCATGATGTTCCGACGCCGCCGGCGAACATGCGAGAACGAATTACAAGAGCCTGCGCCGCTATCACGCCAGAAACTATTCGAAGGTCACGAGAATCATTCATCCGACGACTTCAAAAATATGTCGAGATTAATGGCCATCACTTCGAACATTTGTGACAATAAATTTTCTGCACAAAAAATTCAATTACATTATTCGGATATTCTTATTGTCAATAGCATCACGATTTTCCGTTTTTACACGTGTATTTTGGTGAAAAATCATTTCAAGGTCATGATATCATAGGTCGCTGGATTCGTCTGAATATCAGCTACAACGTCTCAATAAAAAAAAAAACATGTTCCCATTTGAAAAACCATTGATGACCTTGAGAACGCTAAAACTATGACCTTGACAAAAATGAACTTTTCACCACTGTATCAGCCCTTCGAAATCAATAAAATTACCTCCTGACATTTTTTTCGTCACTCTAAAGGCAACGGAGATATTTGGGGTGGTCACGTTAAATGATCCACCCTGTATAACCTCTTTCAAACATCGAATGCTTATTTGATTTCTTTGATTTTGTATAGCTGTACATCGTCGAATGTCTCGATTTCTCCTTATACCGGAAATCGTGTTTTTTTTTCAACATCACAAAGGCGTACGAGAGCTGCGCTAGTTTCGCTCTTGTCTAGCGTCGAAAGAATTTCCAGTTTTATCTCCAACGCAAGAACATTATGTTTCCGCTTCGGAATCGAAGGATTTGGACTTGATCCTGGCACATACGAAGTACGCGAAATAAACGAAATGTAAACAATTTGCAACGATTCACATTTATTTCTGCGCGCTGCGAGGGACAAATTAAAATTGCTGGTAGAAGCCAGTAATCGGAAAACGGCGCTCAAAACTGCGCCGTTCTTGTAAGATAGAAGCGTATATTTCGCGACAGAACCTATATTTCGCACTAACGTCCAGATAATTGAGCGTTCGGATATACCAAATCCTAGTTTGGATAATTGTAAGTTCGGCGGATGATTCAAGTTTTGATAACCGAGGTTCTACTGTATGCGAGGTTTTTTTGCCTCAACGAAATATAATGAGGAAACCGTGAAATAAGGCGTCTAATTCCGATCGCAGAATTACGAAAAACGTCTATCCTCGCAATAAATAGGAAAAAGGATATGAATACACAACAATTTTCGTTCCTTCAATGCCATAAAAAGCTTCTGCGATATTTGTCGGTGATCGTTCCGTAAAAATATGCGCATACACATGCGCATGTATGCATTTATACGTAGGTAGGTGTGAATTGTATGTAAAGGTTCAATTTACCTGACACGAATTTGTATATATATATATATTCGTGTGTGTGTGTGTGTGACAAATTGGCACGCATTGATCCGCTCCGCTGGTCCTCTATGATAGAGCTCTCCCATTCATCCCGCACATTGAGAGATAAATAGAAATTCCAAGCGAGATTCTTCTCGCTCTCCGACAGCACGGAGAGACGTCTTGCTTATGAGTTTGTCGTTTAAAGCACCCGTGCGACAGAGGGATAGTGGAACGGGGCGATGGTATCGAAGCGCCCGAGATAAAGGCTTGTTCCTGCCACGGACTTCGTAATCGGCTCGATATATGGAATTTAATTAGTGAGACACGCGGGTACTTTGAAGCGCATTGAAGGGATAAATGAGAGGAAGAGGTCTATAAATGGGAATCCGCTTCACTGCTCTTTTACCGCTAGCAATCGCTAGCGGAAGTGCGTATTATCGTCGTAATTCTATAATCAAACGTTATCGTTGAAGCGTTGACGCGTTTGATAAGAAAAACACGTTCGTCCCCTTGTGCGTCCAGCTTCATTGGGATTTGATCGACAGCAAAACGGATGTATGCCATCATTCGTGCGCATTTGGGAAACTGCATCGCTCTTCAGATTTCGACGATCGTCAAGTTCGGAAAGTTCATTGTTGTGGATGTTACGATTAAAATCGGGGCAATCCAATTGTTGTAGGGATCCAATTGGAAGTATAGAAATCCAACAACAATGACAACGTCTCCATTGTTAGACGTAGATTTTGCATATTCGGTTTGTGGCCCGTTTCGAATTCTTCATAGCAATTTCCACTGCTGCACTCGGGATCGAAACCTCTAGGAATTTCAAGTATTCCGACATTTTAACATTAAATATCATTTTACATAAATCGTTAAGCCAAAACTTTTAGATTTTATTTGAAATCCTCATGACCTGATAAACGTTACTGTAGTTTTTGGCAGTATATGTCGCGTGAGTGCGAAGATATCACTTGATACAAGTGTTTTGAGGGTGACTCTTCCATAAGCCCTGCGTTAAAAATCCCTAGTTCAACAATTTGTATCTTTCTCAGTCAGTCATTGACCATATCTGAAACTTTGCATACCCAAATATGGATACTTTATCTATGATATACTTGAAAATGATTTTTTTCCGGAGCTCGGACGTTCTAGACGGAGCCTCCTTAAGGGGGGAAAACCCTTTACAATGTTCAAAAAATCGTTATTTTTTTTCACATATTTTGAAAGTATAATATATTGAGAGTATACTGGAAAATTGAAAAATCAAAATATGAAATATTTATGAAGTAATAGCACATAGTCCAGAGCGCACTGGGACCGCATGCTGTGAGCTAGGGAAACTTTAAACGCGATTATCTCAAAACCGCATTTTCAAAAACTGCTCATGTTGTAGCTCAGAAAGTTATTGATCGATCAAGCTAAATTTTTTGGAGGTTTCTCACTATAACATTATCGGAAGGATATACCTAAAGTTTTAAGGTCATCGTGTAAATAAATTACTTTTTTGGGGTAAAAATTATTGAGCAAATGGTCAAAAATATGAAAATTTGGGTAAAAAGCCTACTTAATTTTTTATTTTATACTTTTTAAATATTTTTATAGGTATATCCTTCCCCTACTCATGTCAATAGTCGAAAAATATTTTCGATTTCTGTTTCAGATCAATAGAAAAAATCAGTTAAAAAGAGCACTTTTCGATATCACGCAAAAGACGCCTAAAGGAGTAGCTTATAATCCAATTCAACACTTGAAAGTTATAATAAGATAATGTAAAAATTCTAAAATGATGCGATTATTTTATCACCTTTAAAAAAATTCATGAAAAATTACTCTTTTTTGGGCGTCTAAAGGGTTTTCCCCTCTTAACACTGGCAAAATCGAAGGCACAGCTAGTATACAAATAAATGCAAATAAGTAAATTTACAAAGTGTACAATTAAATATGTTTGTCGGATAGTGTGGAATAATAAGAAGTCTAATAATGGAGGGTATGGAATAATCGAAGGTATCTTAATCGAGGGTATAAAATAATCGAATCATATAAAATAATTTTCTTAGGTCACAATTGCGGCGTCGTATTATTTGGTACCTTTCGTAAAAAAAAATTGGGTCCGGACGGTCCTTGAGATGAGCTTGATATGGTTTCATTTATACAAAAGTGAGGTGGTTTACATATTATTGGAGTAAATGGACATTTGGCTGCTACGAAGTCAGTCCTGTAAGTCGGAATGTCCTCAAAATAACAGTTCCGCATATATATTTATATACATAAGTTTGTCGCACACGACTTTAAGGCAAACCTCGCTTCAGCGTCGTTTGGTAATGGTCGCTCGACATTATGACACGTTGTGGAATTTGATCTGATATCTCTCTCTCTCTCTCTCTCTCTCTCTCGCGTCTGACCCACTTAAAGCTTCCCTTCGAACCTGACGCGTTTTCGTCCCGAAGACGACGAACGCGTCTTTCGAACGTCAAACCCGCACGCGTCGTGTCTCGTCTTTCGTTACATTCACTCTTGTCCATACGACCGTGGAAGTCAAGTCGGTCACTGAAATTGCATCCCGCACTTCTCGCGCGATGTCTACTAAACTGCACTTCAGTTTCTTTCCATCGAGAACGCGATAATCAGTTGTGCCAAATGTTATTGATCATTGGCTTCAATAGTTAGAAATCAATAAGAAGGAAATAATTATTATTATTATCACATATTAGACGAAGTAAAAAGTTCTGAGCGTTTTTTCGCTTTATTTCGACGATGAAATTAACATAGTTAGGATTATCCGATTTAGATCAAATATGCGCCGTTTTTTTCGATAACTTTTGACCATTTTGAAGTCAATTTCATAATTCCGCGATTGAAGAAGTCCTCCTCCCTATTGGTAAAAAACTTGACCAGCTCATTTTCACAAGCCTCTCTTGAGGCCAGTTTTGTGCCATCAAGAAAATTTTGCAAATGCTTGAAAAGGTGATAATCGCTTGATGCCAGGTCTGGACTATACGGCGGGTGCGATAGAACCTCCCATCCAAGCTCTCGGAGCTTCTGGCGCATCATTAAAGATGTGTGCGACCTGGCGTTTTCTTGATGGAACACAACACCCTTCCTATTGGCCAATTCTGGCCGCTTCTGGTCGATCGCCTGCTTCAATCTGGTCAGTTGTTGACAGTAGAGGTCCGAATTGAGTGTTTGGCCCGATGGGAGCAGCTCATAGTGGATGATTCCCTTCCAATCAAACCAAACACACAGCAAAACCTTCTTGGCCGTTAATCCGGGCTTGGCGATCGTTTGGGCCGGCTCACCGCGATTGGACCACAATCTTTTTCGGCTGTTGTTCTCGTATGTGACCCATGTTTCATCGCCAGTCACCATCCGCTTAAAAAATAGGTCGATTTCGTTACGTTTCAGCAAAGAATCGCAGGCATCAATTCGGTCCAGAAGGTTCTTTTGCGTCAATTCGTGTGGCACCCATACATCGAGCTTCTTCTTGAGATTAGCCTTATGCAAATGGTTCCGAACGGTTTTCTGGCTAATCTTCAGTTCCTGGGCAATGGAATAAGTGCTCACATGCAGGTCCGACTCGACGATTTCCATGATTTTTTCGACATTTTCAACGATTGGCCTACCAGAGCGCGCCTGATCTTCGACGTCCATATTACCAGAACGGAATCGTTGGAACCACCGCTTTGCTGTTGCATTCGATACTGTATTGGCGGCCAATTTTTTTGGCCGCCTGCTCCGCCTTTTCACCTTGGTCGTAGTGGTACTGAAGAATGTATCGAATATTCTCCTTTTTTACCTCCATTTTGGAACGCTGTAACACACAACTGGCTTCACCAAATACAAAACTGTCAAAGAACTTTTTTTGAAGCGTAATATCACTTTTAAATCGCCGTATAGTATGACCCGATGCGATGTATACATCGTGAGATATGGCTCACTAAAAACATCTAGCTAACTTTTTACTTCACCCAATACATATATATATTTAATATAGATTGTATATTTATTTCAATTATTGTTGTATATCATCCTTTCAGAAAAGAAATTACGTTTCGATTACCCGAACCATCTTCAGTCCCAATTGGTTCGGATAATCGAGGTTCTACTGTACAGTCAACTCTCACCTATTTTGCCTTCACGGCTATTTTGCGAAATTCCAACTGTTTCCGACCGCTTATTTGTCCGATGGGTCCTTCCCCTACCCCCCACTCTATGCCCATTTGCTCGTAGGTATAACCTCACTTACCGTCCTAACCTCGTCTTGAGGTAGCCTCCGCTAAAATTGTACTGTCATTTCGCGCGGTTACCGTGGGCGTCGCTGTTACCGAGCCTAGAGTGGGTCGCCTCTCACGCCGCACAATAAACGTAAAGAGTGGGTCGCAACTCGGCAAAATAGGTGAGAGTTGACTGTATATGGAAAATTTAACTTTACTCCGAAATATTCTTCAGCATATTACCACGGGTCGATGATGTTGAAGTCTTGCATCTTTGAAATGCAACAGAAATTCATTCATTTTGATTACTCAAATTTTTCTTCAGCCGAGTTAGACCACGAAAATCAGTCGAACGCTTTTAAGTATCCTTATGCCTTCAATTTGTAAAAAAAAAAGGCTTCGGATAATAAAAAAAAACAAATATAGATATCAAAATTGAAAAAAAAAAGTCGTTGCTCTCCAACTATGCAAACTTCAACGCCATGCGGGTCGATTATAATTGTTGTACTTTGCTGCAGTATATTGCAGATGAAAATAAGTTATGCTCTTCACATTTTGAGACTTTTACTTCTTCCTGTGCAGAAATTGTCGTAGGGATCCAATCAGATCCTCATACTTGTCTCTACTTCCTGATAAGGATCCGTGGATCATCGCATTGGATCCCTATACTAAAACGTCATGCTCGTACATTACATTCTTATCGGGAATCCCCTTTCGGAATCTAATGTACGAATCCAATTTAAATCCTATAGAAATCCCTCATTATCGAACAAAATCCTATACGATTCTTGATAGATACCATCGCATTTTGTACATTGATTTTCCGAAACACAATATATAGATGTACAAAATGAGTAAATCTTTACAAAGTATAAATCTTATCGTAAAAGAAATATAAATCGTATAAAAAAGTATATATCTCATAAATCGATTTAAATCACATAATTGAAAATCCACTTTAATTATCGTTAGTTATTTATTTTAATTCACTTTGGCACAATATTAATACTCACGTACACGCTCACGAAGGATGAAGGTTATGTTTCAAATTTCCGATTCAAACGTCGTAAGAACTCTGAAATGGCGTTCATTCGGGAACAGTGCAGAATCCAATTGGATCCACGGAAGATTCCCTATGTGCGGTGTCACTAACAAAACGCTATAGAGATGCGGGTACATCTTGGGACTACCCAACAATTCTCTGTACGGGATCAAGGAGAGCCAACAAATTCGGGTTGAGAATTTCAAATGAAAAATTCTCAAAGGACGTGAATCGGGAAATAGCGCGGCATATACTTGGATTCCAATGTGGACTCCCTACGTGCGGTATCCCTATCAAATCCCTATAAGCATGAGGTAAGATCTGGGGAGTCTCAAACAAAATTCTGCACGGGTTGATTTAATCGGGAAGAAGGTTCATTTGAGAAATTGGGAAAGCTGGAAGATCATCGCTAAACACACACACACATACGTGCGCAAGCATGTGTATTTGTGTGCATATATATATTAGGGTGGCTGCAATTTGGGTCAAATTTGAATTTTCAAAGTCCCCTTGTAAAAACATAATCAAGAAACATTAAAAAAATTATGTGCAAAGTTTTAAGGCGCTGGGAAAATTTTTAATGGTGCCTGTGAGGGTTTGAATTTTCAATACAAAAATACATGTGTTTTTCCAAATTATTACTTGATTATTTCTCATGCTTATAATATTGGTGAGAAAAATCTGAAACTTGGCACATTTGTTATGCACATTGTGAGGTATATGACCAAATTTTTACAAATTTTTCCAGTAATAATTGTCATTATTACTAGCATTGCAATGACAAAATCGGTTACATTTTTTTGAGTTTCATTCATCAAAGACTGGAAAAATCTGTAAAAATTTGGTCATATACCTCATGATGTGGACAACATGTGTGCCAAGTTTCAGATTTTTCCTACTAATATCGTAAGCATGAGAAATGATTAAAGTAATAACTTGGCAAAACACATGTATTTTTGTATTGAAAGTTCAAACCCTCACAGGCACCATTAAACATTTTGGGAGCGCCTTAAAACTTGACACATAATTTTTTTTATATATCTTGATTATGTTTTTACAAGGGAACTTTGAAAATTCCAATTTGACCCAAATTGCAGCCACCCTAATATACATGTAGGGAAAAATAGGATTTTAAAGACACTTTACTTCGAAGACTGTCCTCATAGTCTCGTCTCTATAGACTGTTGTCTCCATAATCAGTATTATGTAAAGTCTTCAAAATCGGCTGAACATAAAACGTAAGGATATTCATATGATGGTCTTTTCGAGAATCGTCCTGTCCGCAAAATCAACAATTCGCTTTATACAATTTTGAGAATAGTCTCAAAAAGCAACCAAATGTTTGGATATCTAACACAGCATAGATGTAACGGGTTAAAAATATCATTTGCCCGTATACAATATACGTATATAAATATATCCAGGTGTCTCTAGATTTTACGGATTTGAAGTCGTCGGGAGTTGTTTAATCAGCAGGGCTCAATTTCAGGTACATATGCATATGTATGTATATATGAATTTCTTTCGGAATGCGAGGGATTTTTTTTTTCTCCGTCGTTTATATCTCCGCCTTCTCTCCCCCCCTTCTCTCTTTCGGTCTTTCGCTCTCTGATCTTCCCAAAGCTACGCGACTGCATTATAACGATGAATTCCGTCCCCTCTCCTCTTCACAATCTCTTCTCGGAATCCGTAGATAGACGGGTACACATCAGAGAAAAAAAAATGTTTATTTTTTTCCTGACGAATGTTATTGCAATCTTCATAAATCCCAGCAAACTAATATTTTCGGCTCAATATCGAGAAAACTCCACAATTTTGAAGTTCGCATCGTTGGAATGCAATGAAAATTAATTCTATCCAATTGATAAAACTTCTTTATTCCACTCGGTACGATAATGGTCGTTTTACGCACGCTTCGCGTGCGTAAAGCCCCCATTTTCGCACCTCGTAAAATAAAATTTCGTATAATACTCGGCGAAAAAACCTTTTCTAATCTTGTGTGATTGCAACAATCGCCTTCGACTCGTGCTGCAAACTCACACTCGTTAGAAAAGGTTTTTTTCGTCCTTGTGTCATAATATACTATTATGGCCGATTCAGGCTATGCTCACTGGAGTACTTTTACGTATTCTCATTAGACATTTACTACCACAATTTGAAGAAAAAAAAAGAACAGGTTTTTGATAATAATAAAAATAAAGAAGTCAAAACATGAAAAAAAAACGTTGCTTTTCAACGTCATAATACTCGTTGAAAAAAGTGCTCGTGTTTAAGAGTTCTCTAAAGATAATTATTTGTTACTTCATTTTTTTTCTTTTTTGATCAAAATCTTGCATTACGAATGACAATTTTCATTTTACTCCTATATTATACATGTATAGAGGACTGCCCGAAATTCTCGTCTCGGGCATTTCGTATAGCACGAAGCAAAACGTGAATCAGATTGCCTCTCGCATTCGCGTATCGTTATATGCAATATATCTAAGTGGTTGTCGATTTCTTAAATCTCTCTCTCTCTCTCTCTCGCTCTCTTTCTCTCTCCCTCTCTCGGTTTCCAATATTCTCTCAATTCCATGGTGTCTACGTCCGCGCTACAGAATAGGAGAACGAATCCCTGGGAGAGATACAAGTCGAAACTGCGCGACGCTGCGTTGAGCAAAGCGTTCGTTTCTATACTTCGTCCTTTGAAAGGAAAAAAGAGAGAAGAAGATCGAGTGAAATGGAGACCCTTTACGTCGCAATCGAGGCCGGACAGCTGTCGCCGAGATGTTTCGGAACCCCACGCTATCTTGGCCAAGAGCCGGAAGAAAGAGGGAAAAGCCGTCTTCTTGTATAGAGATATATACATGTGTGTGTGTGTGTGTGTGTGTGTGTGTGTGTGTGTGTGTGTGTGTGTGTGTGTGTGTGTGTGTGTGTGTGTGTGTGTGTGCGCGTGTGCGTGTGCGTGCGCGCGCGCGCGCGCGCGCGCGCGTGTGTGTGTGTGTGTGTGTGTGTGTGTGTGTGTGTGTGTGTGTGTGTGTGTGTATGTACGTGTAAGTATGTGTATGAATGTTCCGTTGGTCCAGAATCTCAAATCTAGGTGGAACTCGATCCCACCCACATACGAATATATAAACCCGTTTACCTATTTTACATATAAAAAAAAAACTTCGTACGCATACGCAGTGGATAATTTAAATGGAACACGATACATTTTGTGAATTTTTGGCAAGGTTTAATTAATAAAAGTAATAAAATAAAAAAGTACCTCGTGACAAATTTGATCAACTTTCGAATTATACTAGGCCGATTACGATCGGTTGCGAATTGACCGATCGTCAGCATTAGACGCAGAATTATTGAAATCGGACAGATACGTTTGAAAACGCGAAATTTTGCCTAAGACATAAAACGCTATATAACATGCGAAAGAACATCTTTTGCCGCGAAAAAAAAACAAAACTGATCTTATTATTTCTGTATGATCATTCTAGACGAGGTCATTCGGCCGGAAATGTCAAATGGTTTATGAACGATAACTCTCGAAAGCACCGACCCTTCGAGCCTTTGCGTAACATCATTTTTTATGGTTCCCTGAAATATGGGAAATTAATTTTTGCCGAACTTTGTCTTCTTTCTTTAGAGCTTTTGAGCCACATTTTTTTGTAAATGCGATTTTGAAAAGTGTTTTAATTCATCTCACTTTATAGTTAAGATTTCAACGATTGAGGTAGTAGTCTCGCCAAGGCGTTTTTCTATAGATTTTTTATTTATTTTGAGGACCCATTCAGGACACTATTAAGTGATTATCTGCAAAATTTCAAAAGGATTCACCGTTGTATATTCGAGATATTGGCAATCAAAGATCGCACGGTTTTACACATGTTCTTATGAGGAGCAGTGGGAAATTTTACATTTCACGCAATAACTTCGAAACTATTCTACAAATTATTCTCAATTACAAAGGAACATATGACGTAGTGGGTAAAAAAAAATCATGAATTTTGACCGTCTAGTTTCAGAGATATAACGATTAAAATTAAGCAATGTCTAGCGACGCATGCGCCAAAAATCACGACAAAAATTTGCTGGGCTTGCGACGTTTCCATGATCTCCGCACTCGCTAGACTACAGTAGTGTGTGCATATACGTATACGCAGAGTGTCTACGTATTAGTAGCCGGAATGGATAGTCTGATAAAAAAGTGAGGGTTAGGTGATGAAGGGAACGTTGTTATTTTTGGAACTCTAGACATTATATTAGGCGTTTTCATCATTACTTTATAAGTTTTTACATCATAAGATGTACAACCTACATTATAAGGATATTTCGCAATATTTCGAAGCTTTCATCGATTGAGCGGAGAATAAACTTTTCAACTTGACTGTGGCGAGACTATTCCCTTAAAAAGCACCCACGATTATTCCCGAAAACACTTTACTGCACTTTACTGCATAATTTGCACTGGCTCATTGCTGAGCTTAGCATGCCTTTCAGCGTATCAGCCTAAACGCTGCCCACTCGTAGCCGAAAAAAGAAGAGTTTTCCTGAATTTTTTCTGGAACAACGAGTACAGCTTTTTAAATGATTATTTTTTATGTTGAAGAATATCGTTTTAAAGAGTTACGTGGATTTCGAAGCCAAAAAAAAGCATATTTTCTCTATTTTTTTAAATATAATATATCAATTATTTTATTCAAAATGTTAAGCACATAAAAGAGCAACATTTCAACAATATTTAAAACAAATTTCATCCAAAAATTTGGGAAATTCAGCCGGTGGGACCTGGTTTCTGGAGACCCCTTAAAAAAGTGTCCTCGTGGTGGTCAAGATAACTCATGATAGCTTTATCTGAAATGAAAAAACCATTTTTTTCTGTTAGTAGATAAGTATAGCTCGTGATTGAACGAAGGATTTAAAAAAAAATTGAAATTTGAATATTTGGCAGAGTTGTATGCAAAATAGTTCAATTTTTGGTACAATTTACACTACGTATAGCCTTGTAAAATTAGTTGTAATCGAAAAAAGAAACCTTCGTTCAATCACTAGTCAATGCTATTTTGCAGGAGTGTGCGAAATTTCAATAAGATCGGTGCATTAGTTTTTGAGAAATCGCGTCCACCGACTTCAAAAATATTTTTTTGTGAAAAATGCCTATACTTGCGTCGCTCCCGGGCAGTCTTTCCCAACGGGGAGAATTCCCAAAGGCTCTCTCTCCTAGACTTTTACTCCGATTGACTTAAAACTTTGGAAGAATATTCTAGACATATTGTACTATTAGATAATAAAATTTAAAAAATGGTTCTTTTGCAATTTTCAAACCCACGTAAACCCGTAAGTATTTTTATACAATTTTTCGATTGAAAAATATTAAAATTATGCATCGAAAAAAATATTCCATCGTTCAGGCACTGCTTTTTGATATTTAAAAGAAGCTTATAAAATTTGATGTCGATCGGCGCAGTGATTCTTAGATATCGTGGTCACTAACTTTGAAGTAATTTTGATAAAAACGCGTTCAAAATTTTCGGGCTCGCGGAACCTATCTATAAACGCCCATAACTCTCTCAATTTTGAACGGATCAACTTGAAATATTCAAAGAATATTTTTAGAATGTTATACTTTGACAAACCCTCGAAGACCAAAGATTAATGCTTTCGAAAATTTTAAATAGCGAAAGAATGCCAGGCTATGCGCCGCGTAGTGGGTTCGCGAAATAACTTCCCATTGTGTATAGCTAGATCATTCTTTTTCATGTCGCAAAAAAAATAAAGAAAAAATATCGAACCTCCTCATATCTTTGAAGAGGCTACAATGAATTAAATGTTAATATTAATGTTGTTGCACAATGGTTGAGTATTGCATATATATATTAGGGTGGTCATTATTTGGGGTCAAAATTAATTTTACCCTTTCCGCCCCCTAAATCGGTTCGAAATACGTAAAAAGTAACGCTGTAATTTTTTCAGATTATTAAAAAAATGTTTAACCCTTGACCACGGGGGTTGAAGTTTTCCATTTAAAATACATGGGGTTTTCCTGCGTTTGCAGTCACTATTTTACTGTGGGCCTAAATATGTTTGTAAAATCTTGAAATTTTCAGAAATTAGTTTACAAGCATGTTGCTACATGGAAAAAATTTCCAAAACCCCTACCCTCAAAATGTTGTATAACATCACCATAATAATTATAACTTTTTTTTTTATAATTTTTCTTTATTTTGCTTCCTCGTTTTTTTCTAAATGTATTTAAAATAGAATAATTTTCTAAACGAGTTACAATTTCTTAAGTATTGTCTCCTTTTTTGCGTCTGGATTATTTTTTCGATATTCTCTTACAATTTG
Source organism: Ophion ventricosus (assembly GCA_963932345.1). Lineage (NCBI taxonomy): Eukaryota > Metazoa > Arthropoda > Insecta > Hymenoptera > Ichneumonidae > Ophion > Ophion ventricosus. The sequence continues at coordinate 16,582,688 of OZ010714.1, forward strand.
TAAAATGAACTGTTTTTGTTGTTCGTTCCGTGTGAGTGTTTCATTGTAATCGGTGAACAGTGTTCACCGATCCGTGTGAGTATTTCATTGTAATCACATTCACAGCCACATTATGTGAATCCCAATTTAAAAAAAAATAGCCTTCCATAAATATGAACATTTTCATATAAACTTATTTTCAAGGACTGTCCTCAAAACAGCCAGCTGTGTTAGCCAAAATTACATAGATGAAGTGGGTTAAAAATTTTCTTTCCCCATATTTGATAAAGGGGATCCCGTTTTTCAAAAAAACATTAGAATAATTCGAAAAGATGAGGTCGTACAGCAAAATATTTCGCTTTATGATCTAAGAGAGCACATGCCATAGTAAAAATTATTTTTCCTGTGAACTAGTTTACGAGGTATACGTTTCGAGGTTTACGAGGTATACGGTTTCACGAAAAAATAGCCGATTTTCAGAGGAATCCATGGAGAAATAACTGATCTTGAGTTTAATCCATTGAGAAATGCCTGAGAGACTAATTCATCAAGAGTAATTCTAACACTGAATGTCTCTCACTTTTCAAGTTAGAGACATTTAGAGTTGGCCAGAACAAGGAAGTTATTGCAGTTTGCAGATTCCAAAAATATCATGCGCTTTATCCGTATTCACGGCGTCTTCTCTTAAAGTGATCTTCACTCCCACGCATTTCGATGATTAAAATTGCCGTTTTTGTAACCTACGTTGAATTCCACCAGTTTGATTGTATTCTCGCAAGTTTTTAATTGTTTTACACCCGCAATAAGAGAGTAAAATATGGCGGCGGGTCTATGTGTGAGAGGGGGAGGGTGGGGGCGGGGGGGTTTAATAGCAAACCACTGTAGCTGCGACGACGACGATGAGGGATGAAGAACCTCGTGACTGTGGGGCTTTTGAAGAGGTATATAGAGACGAGTCGCGTCAAAGCTTAATGCCCGAGATAATCGCGTTCCCAAGGCCCATAATGGTAGAATATACCCTTTACCGAGAGTAATTGCCAAGCCCCCGCGATGCCATGGAGCAAAGTCTCGTATTCGTGTATCGCGGGCTCTTGCCAGACTTAGGGGCGCGGATTCGCCTCTTTTATACAAGACTCCGATATATACATACACTCACACAGACCGTCTTCTTGCCGTCACGCTACACTTTCATCGAGACCGAAGGAATCGTCGAATCGTGTACCCTTCTCATCGGCCCATGACCCGGCGTGAAAGCGAGACAAGCCATTGAGTTTATAGAACTAACCCATAAACTTTGAGGTATTCCTTTTACGAACCCGACTATTTAACAATAAACTTGTTTTCGTCGAAAATTGAGTAAAAATACATCTCAGTATACTGGTAAAATTTCAAGCCAAAATACCGAGCTTTCAACAAAAAATTACGACTTTAAAAATCGGCTAATTTATGCAACACTTTATGGAGATGACATACTGGGCCTCATTTCTATCTCATAACTTATATACTAAATAACTCTAGATGTCTTATCTAGAAATTGGAAACCAATTTTTCCTATTGCATTACCACTACTAAAATTATTTATGTTAAATATATTTATTTATTCAAATTAAAATCTATTTAATATCGTCTAATAACTAAATATTTTATTTATTCCTAATAAATCTGTGATTTGGTTTGATCTGGTAGTATTAAAAAAAAGAGACAAACGGAAAAATGGTACACGATTCAGTCTCTCAAAAATCTCATGACTTTGTTTTCATTAGAAGACTGTTACATTCTGCACTTGAGGAAAAGGGTTATTTTCTATACATAAATAGTCGCGCCTGTTACTAAAAGGCACGACGATACCTTTTTTTATCTCCAAATAACAGCCTTGTTAGTGAAAATAAAGAAAAATAAATTAACTTTTTTTTCGCTACACTTCTATTCCATGAACCTATATTCCTTTCACGTATTCATGCGATATATCGTGTTTTATCTTTATTTATTTAATTTGAATCCAATCTTTATTTATTTAATTGGCATATATGTAATATTAAAAAAGAATAGCTAGAATAAATAAAAAAAATTGAAACAAAAAGGGTTGTAGTAGGCTGTGAGACAAGGAAAAAACCTCTTTGATTTAAATAGATCCTATTAATTTTTTTTGGTGGTGTAGAATTAATCCGAAAATTAGTCACACCCCACCTATTTTATCAGTTTCATGGTATCATTTTTTTAACAAATATGAATAGTGTACTGAGGAATGATGGAAAGGCTTCCACGAGCGTATTGTGATAAGCCTATGAAAAACGTCGAGTTTCCAATTTTTTTTCTCTAAGAAACGATACTACGCATCGTACCCAAACTGCACAGGATGATCGGCAAAGAGATTATATATTTTGAGAAAAAAAATTCAGCTCTGTGGTACCATTTTGACCTCGCCCTATGACAACCCCCAAAACCTGACCGAAAATCTTCAAATCAACATTACATAGGTTTAACGGATTCAAAATATATGTATATAGTTAAGCAGACTCGGTTTGCCTAATGTACTGGCACGTCCTCTTCGGACACCCAGCAACACTGTACGAAATAGATCGATCTATCATCCAAAGCGTAGGAGGGCTCTGGCTAGACATTTTCCCCTTCTGCCCCTCCTTCACGGTCTCCACCCCTTCATCGTCCTCTTCTCCCATCCACCCCCCCCCCCCCCCCCCCCCCGAAAAATATACGTCGTCAGACAAAACAAGCCTAGCGACAAAGAACCAAAGGGCACAAAAAAATCGGCTGTAACACGACGATCAATCGAAACTGGAGTCACGAACCTGAAGCCATTGAAAGAAAAAGAAGTTTTACAAGTTTAACTTCTGATAAAAATATATTCGGGCGATAGTAAGCGATTAGTGGTCAAATGCACAGAAAGATCGAGAAATTCTCGAGGAAATCGAGAAAAACAGAAAATATCGATTTGTGATAAAAAGGTAGATGCTTGAAAAAAAAATGTCTTTGGCAATACTGAACACAGAAAAAGTTTTCAACATATCAAAAATCCCCCTATATACTTCGATGTAAAATGTTATCAGGTTTAAAAAAAAATGGTAAATCGATCGGTAACCAATTGATTTTGCGGGCCGTTTGACACTCGCAGACAAAGGTGAGTCACTTCATCCAGCTTCGGCGCCGTCATTTTCTTACAAAATCCTGTGAAAAAAATTGTGAAGACACTTGAAGATATGTGGAATAAACGCCACTAAAGGAAATTTTATTCTGTCTACTGGGTAGCCATAAAAAATAGTCGAAATTCACCTTTTTTCGGGCTCCAGGCTGGTAGTCTCTCTTAGGACGGGACATTATACCTTTCGCAGAGAAATTCTTTTGTACATTAACGTTGTACACAATTCCTTTCCTATTTTGTAGATTTAGACATTTTTACATGTTCTCTGAAAAGTCACGGTTATGAAAATTTCTCTGGTGGTCACATTTTTCGAATTTTTATCATTGATATTTTCTTTAACCCTCCGTGGTCACCCTGGGTAGAATTGACCCGGCGATCAATGTTCGGCGTAAATGTATGATGGTTCCCGGCTTCGAATAGGACGGTATTCACCATCTTATCTGGAGTTTAAAGTATCCTCATATCATAAAATTAACACTCTTCACATGTCGGAATAAATATCTTTTTTGGAACGCGCACTATGCTACTATTTTTTCCCAAATGTAGCACATCTAAGAAGTATCACGTCCAAATTTTACGTTAAAATATTAAATTTTCACGAAACTATAATTTTTTAGCGAAAAAGTGTCTTTTGCGTTTTCACCTCTTTATGCATTTTTTTTTTAACATGTCGCCATTTTATTTCCCATCAATAAATTTTTCGTACATCATCTAGAAAGTTCAAAGCATGTTCCGTAATTTTTTGAACTACTTCGGATGGATAGTTTGGTCACAATACTTTTTTGAAAAGTGACTGGGTAGAACCGACCCAAGTGTGACCACCGCGATTGAATTGAATGTGTAACCACGAAGAGGTAACACTCGGTAACCCCCTATTTTTATTGTTTTTACGGAATCTTCAGAATTTTTTACATGCTTACAGCAGTTTATATAAGAAATCTAGAGTTATTTACTATATAAATTATTAGATGGAAATGTGGCCAGCATGTAATCTCCATAAAGTGCTGCATAAATTGAACGACTTTTAAAGTCGTGATTTTTTTGTTAAAAGTAACTTGGCTTGATATTTCACCAGTATACTGAGATGTATTTTTAGTCAATTGTCGACGAAAATCAGTTAATTGGTAAATATACAGGTTCCTGAAAGGAATACCTTAACAACAGTCATCATCGAAAAGGAAATAGTTGCGAATAAATGCAGTCTGAAAGATAGAAAGAAACTAGGAGCTCGATACTGAACACGAGCAATATTGACAAGTATATTCGTCATGGTAGTCAAGAATTCACGACTCGGGACGATTCTATATAATACAATGTACACACACGCACACACATACACGCACACACACACATATATATATATATATACATATATATATCATCGAAAAATAATGTATCAATCTGTTTCTCTCTCCGGAACGATGCACACATCGATCGGAAAAAAGGGCAATTGTTGCAATGAAGTTTCCTTTTGTCGCCTTCAAGGTACGTACACATCTTTCATATCATGCGTTCCTCCGTCGAGTTTGCTTTCTCTCACTCGCTCCCTGGCCCGCCCGTCGCGAGCCGTTTCTCCTTTTTTTATTTTCTCGATCTTGATATTCTTTCTTTTTATTTACCGGTACAATCAACGTCCCGATTAAACACCGGAATGAATGGTCTTAATCGAACATAATAAGAGATTTTTTGTCGATACTTCGTGCTCATTACGATGATTGTCGAAAATGAGAGAAATAATCCTTACACAAATAACGTTGTACAAAATTGATAGTCGTGGACTACGCAGGCTATTAACTAAAAATCTATAATCAATTGCATGCTATGAAAATAACAATGGACTAATTGTGGTACACTTGACTTTTTTTTTATAAGGATGTATATTTTTTTATTAATTCCATCGAAATATTGATTAGCCTTAAAACAATAGGTGTATTCAGAGCGTACCGTTAATGTCAAATCATCTTTTCATCGCGTGTTAACTTTGAAGAAATCAGTTGTACAAGTCGTATATGAATGCTTTAGTAATCTACAAAATGATTTATTAAACTCAAGTTAATGGTCAGTAGGCAGAACACGAGCGCGTTACATTCCTAGCGGAAACGTCGTTTTTTTAAATATGTAAACAAAAAGTGCGGACTTCTACGAGCATCAAAAGCAAATATATTTGTTGACAGAATAAAGAATAAAAATATCGGAGTCGAATAAAAAAAGATTACAATAAAACATAGATTTTCCAATTAGAAGCCACTTGATTTTATGACACAATCAAATATTTGCTTAAGTCAAATATATAATCAAATTGCAATGATTAAAAAAAAGTACTTTTCACGTCAACAACATTTTATTAGGACCAACGATTTTTCTTATAATACGTTGTAATCGTTTCAAACTTTTCGTTAAAGTAAATATACTATTTCATTGAATATCAAACTAAAGTTTAGTATGCCGAGGTGTGAATTTTTTCTCAATTCGATTCACACAGGCCATCACTCTCGGTATGTGCTACAAAATTTCCAAAGGTATTTTATTCGATCTCATTGCTCCGTATAAAATTCAGAAAAACTCTTATTTCTTATAGTCCCTCGGCGACAACTCCGTTTCTTTTCAACTCATTCACTCTCGCTGATGCCATTTCCACTGTCTTCGTTATGCCAAAAGCAAAAGGAAGAGATAGAAAGACAGAGAGGGAGTTGAGGGGGTTGGTTCTTTCTCCGTGTCGGTTTTCCGCGACATGCTGGTGGTTCAACCAACCAAGAGACGGACACAAAGTCTAGAACGCCGGTATGGGAATGGTGCCCTATGTTGTGTGTGTGCGTGTTAAGGGATGTGTAAGAGAACTCACCCCTGCGGGGTGAAGGGTGCGTTAGTGTCGGCGGCCGGCAGTGGCCCTTGTATTGATTCACAACCCCCATGCTCCCGTTTTACTCCCCGCAACCCCCGGAAGTCGACAGCCGGAGAAAGCGAGGCTCGGAGGGATAGGGTAGGGGGAGAAAAGCTGACAACCCTCCCCCCTCATTCCTCGTTCCCAACATTCAACAGCCAAGTATATACGGGAAACTCTGCACTGACGTAGTCCTCGGGAGAGGCGCTCTTCGTCTCAGCATTTTGGTATCTCAAGGGAGCAAGAAAGGGAGAGAGAGAGAGAGAGAGAGAGAGCAGAAATCTTATGCTCCCCAATGCTCTGAAATTCTCCAGATCTCTCTTTTGCTCCCTCGCTTTTCCAGTACTCTTTCTTCTCCTTGCTTTCCCCTTTCGTGCCCTGTCTCGAGAGGGCAGTCTTCGTCGCAGACATATGACAAACGCCAATTAAGGGGAACATTTTTATGCGCATGACTTTGTTAATAAGACCGGTGCACTGAAAAGATGCATGAAGAAAAAGTGGAGAAGGTCGGAGATGATTGCAGTACCAAAGCTCAGTACTGCAATCATACGTACTGCTTCCTCACTTTTAGTGAACTTTTTTGCTACTGTAAACGATAGATACAGATATACAAACAATAACACACATTTAAAAAAAACGCGTAAATGGTTTTTTTCTACTTTTTCAGTCTTTGCAAAGACGAATCTACTTATAAAAATGGTGTAATATTATATTTGGGTAATGCCATCGTTTTAGGTAATGTTTTTTATGTCGCACATATGCCAACTACCATTTAGGACTTACTCCAAAAATTGTTCTGATCCTTTTCATCGTTCGATGTTGATTTTTTTTTTAATGACGGAACCATTGCAACTATAAACGAAAATAAGTTTACTACAATTAACTACACACAATTTTGAACGAAAAACAACTTCTGTAATTTGGTTATTTTCGTTTCGAGGATACAGTTTTTTTTTGGTGGTCTAACTTATTTTTTTGAGCTATTACAAAAGAAATTAATTTTACTACAATCCACTACAAACCAAAATTACAAGAACATCACAAGAAAATAAAGATCGGACATAGTCGGGTGCCATGTTCACAGAGGTCAAATGTAGTCTCAATGTACCAGGCTCAAATGTAATCTGAAACGAAAACATAATTTTTTTCTTCAAATATATCCAACTGGCTATGGGTTTACGATCCACTTTTCGAAATTTCGAAAAATATGGAAAATGACAGCTTCTCCAAAGAAAACCTCATTTTTCTCTTGAAAAACAGCATGCAGAAGTCATTGTTATGAAGAAATGGTTCATCCAATTAAAAAATGCGATCGTTAACCGAAAATGACTACTGTTTGAACGCTAACTGTGCAAATTCAAGTCCATAGTGTGAAAATTACTCAAGATATAAATCCCGCCGTGTCAAGATATGTAGTTTCGAGATAATCGCGTTCAAAGTTTTGTTACATATTTTACACAATCTTGTGAAATATTGTCGTCTTACCGCTAGTCAGCGATTCTGGCACCACATAAGAGTCCTTCCTCATCATCGAGATCGTGTTGCACATCTAATCTTTGTGCACACGTTTGTGTATAACTGCCTCAGATAACCATTCCACTAAATAGGTGTAACACCGTCAATTTTTAGAATTTCAGGGTCCGTTTGGTCTTCAAATATTCTTGAAAGTTCACACTATAACAATAAGCAAAAAATCCTAAAAGATTCCCACATTATCGAACAAAATCCGATACGATTCTTGATGGATCCTATCGTATTATGTACCTCAAATTTTCTAAACACAATATGTAAATATACAAAATGAGTGGATTTAAAAAAAAGATAAATCTTATCTTAAAAAGGATATATCGCTTAATAAAGTACATCTCAAAAATCGATTTAATTAACATCACTGAAAATTCACTATGATTATCATTAGTTATTTATTTCACTGCATACGGATTGCCTAGAAGAGGTATCCTCGTCGGAATCCAGATGGCGCCTATTACGTAGCACAAGGCGGAAACGAGATGGCAAGAATTTGAAATATGTATTGAATACATTTTTCTCAGAAAATTAAATACATATTTTCTTAGTTCGAACGATCTCCATTTAATTTAAATATAATTACTTAAAATAAAGAACATATATCACTTTTCTCCAGGAAATATAGGTCTTTCAAAGTCTATGTATTGTTTTTTCGAAAAATTTTATTAAATTTCAAGAATTTGGTTCGACATACTTTTATTAAAATATATAAGTTATGACAGTTATACTGTAGCACCAATTTTTACCTTATCTTTTACAGATCCTTGAATAAATCACTTCAGAAAACATCCAGCTCTCCAGTTGATACGGATCGGTATCTCCTGGTGATTTTTACATCCATCCCTGGGAACCAATTCGATATCGAACTAGATCTTGTTCTAGAAGTTCAGGGATTCTAACCTGAATCCTATGCAAAGTTTCCATTTGGATTCTGACTAGAGTCCTTAATAGTTCCGGATTAGGATCCTGGCTGGAATCCGATTTGCGAGCGTTTACATTTTGGATCCAATCCGATGTCCGACTGGATACCGACTGAGAAATCAGGATCCTAGTCCTATTCGGACTAATACGGACTGTATCCATGACAATATTTCTGCACGGGATATCTTCATACATGTACACGCTCACGAAGCGTGCAGGTTATGTTTCAACACGCAGCATATTATCTCGTGACTTTTCACATATTTTCGATTCGAACGTAGTAATAATTCTCAGACCGCGTTCATCGGGGACCAGTGCAGAATCTAATATGGTGATGTGGGCGCGCCTTAAAAATTCGCAACAAATTTGTACATGGGATCGCGAAAGGATTTCTTTTTTTTGGAGATCTAACAAATTCTGAAACGACGTCAATTGGGTAATAGGACCAAATCCACCTGGTTTCCAATATGGACTCCCTACGTGCGGTGTCCCCATCAAATCTCTACAGGGGTGTGTTAGAATTTGGGGACTCCCCAACAAATTTCTGCACAGGTCATGCCACTTACATCTGTTTTTTTTTTTACATCTGGGACGTGTATTTAGGAATTTCAAATTTCGGCTTCTTTTGCCTGGGATTGTATCTCTTATAAATTGTTGACGAGGTTCTTAAACTTCCCTGATCTTTTGCTTATCCGTTGACGACAGACTTTTTTTCACCGGCTAGAAACAATCGCTTGATCGCTTGTGGAAGGAAAAAAAAATGTTGGAAACTATGCTCGCTTTCGTCTATTAATGATTCAAGCAATTTTCCGAGTCACTGATCGTTGGCAATAAGCAGAAAGGGCCATTAACCCTAAAAGAACAAGGATATCTTCCTCGCGAATATGATTATTTTATTTTCGAGAGATTCGTAAGATTTCTCGGCTTGGCTGATAAAGAATCGTTGTTATTGAGATGCTAAAGGAAGTTGTGCATCTCAGTTCGGCTCTCTCGCCCCTTTCATCGTGTTCTCTTATTTCTTCATTTTTATCGGCCTCTATACCTCTCCTCTCGCAAATCCTTTAAATTCTCATCCAAGAGGAATTCCTGTAATCCATTGGAGAAGTAAGCTCGTTGCGAGGTGGGCTCTCTGCCGGCTTTCCGCCCGGATTTGGCGCCGCCGGTTCGACATAAATTATTATAGTAGCGAATCTCTCCAGGCCTCCGACCGCAGGACTGATAAATTCACGTTCACGTTATTACGTACGCTTTATACGGATAAGAAAATGGTTAACCGTCCGCTCACTGATCGTGGATAATCGCGTCATGCAAAAATTTCACATTATACTTTGTCGACCTTCGTAAGTGTCCCCAAGTCTGCGGGGCGATAACGTAATCACAGGATAAACGACACTAGGCACGTACCAGTACACTCATTGAATCGGGGTTATCAAACCCAAACAATAAACACATTGTATCCTTCTTATGTTCCTTCCCTTGAGGCTCTTGCAGGCTTTTTGCGATCCCATCCCTATCATGTTTACCTCACAATTGTCACTTTACTCTTTTGTCATGCCCGCGTACTGCTAATCCATGTGTATTATTTGTTATTTGTTAGTGTGCAATTTTAGGAATTAACACGTGTCAATGACATACACAAATTTGATGAGTATTTTCGAACACTTGAACCGCATCAAATTTTAACATGTTATTGCTCACTCATTCAAAACATGCAAAACGTATAAATGTCTGTATGTACAACTTTAGATATCAAACGTATCTTAAACAATGCATTTATGTGTGTTACATTAAAATTAAGCACATTTTGTGCGTATTTGGGTTGTTAAAAAAAAGTTCTTTTTTTTTTAATTTAGCATTGATCTTTTGTGATAATTAAAAAGAATGTGAAAAGGGCTTGTATTTGAAATAATTCTAAAGATAATTATTAATTGTTTTTATATCACGATAATTCAAATTGTAGATGTTGGTGCGAAATGCCACGCTATCGGCGCTGGCGCTTGTGACGTCATCGTTTGAACGCGACCAAATAGGCTATGTACACGGTTTACACGCAAGTCTACACAAATTAGAAATTTCGTGTCATTTTACATCTGAAAACATCTCGAGCTTTCTGAAAAAGTCGAAAAATAGTTTGATTTTCGTGCAACTATGTGTGAAAGTGGATTTGTGAAAGCAAATTCGAGTAATTTACCGACCGTGGATAACTGAAAATGTTTAGGTTAGGAGAGGCTTAATAAATTGTGTCAGTTATTGCCGCTACGTATCATAAGCATTTTGAATAAGGCGTATTTAAAAAAAATATTTCAATACAGTTTATGTTATAACACGTTTACACTGACATCAAAGTGGTCTTCACATAAAAAATAAGTGGACGATGATTTCGGATTGATACGTCGTGCTGCATCGAACCACAGATTTCGACGTTTTATGTCTTGTACCACATTTAGAAATACCTATTAGGGGCACTTTTCGTCGTATTTATACAAAGAGAAACGAAACAAGCCTTATACGATTTTGTCATTGCCATCGTTGACAGAATACTCGGATTATTACACGAGTAGTTTGTATATCGGCTTTCGAACGGTGACGTCACAGAGCGTTGAAAAAAAAAAGAAAAATACTTTGCTTTAAAAACCGCACATGATCTTTACAACGAAAAAAAAATTATTTAATGACCCATTTGTAAATAGCGGATCCGCATTAACTATATCAAAATTTACATGTCAATTTTAATGTATTTGATACCATCATGTCACGTCAATTTTAAGATACTGGGGCTATTCTACTGTGATGGCTCAAAAAATGAGGTATTTTTTAATAATTTTGTTTTTGAAAACTGTTGCATGTATCGGTGCAAACTTCTTTTTCGTTTAACACTACAGTATAGGATATGTACATGAAAGTATAAGATATGTACATATCTTGAGCAAAGGTCTGTATACCAAGGAATCAGAGAATACAGGGCCGTCTATGCCGGTACGGGTTTTCCACAGTTTCCCCGTACCCTCGGCAAATGCGGTATAGTCTGTAGCGTAAGTCGGCTATGGCCGCAACGGGGGTTAGTTAACGGGTGGGATACTGGAAGGGATGAAAAAAAAATTGAGGGAGTTAACGATGATGAAGGGATGAAAAAGAAGGAGAAAGAAGGGAAGAAGAAAAAAAAATGAGGAAAAGTATGGGACTCGTAAAAAGCGCAAAGGCGCGTAACATTGAGGAACACACCAATAAAAAAAAATATACATTTATATGCAACAAAAAAAATTGTTTTCTATCCTGTAAGAGTGTACTTTTAAGCTCAAAAAAAGTTTGTACCGATACATGCAGCAGCATTAAAAAAAAAATTATTGATAATAGCTTATTTTGTTTAGCCATCACAGTAGAATAGCCCCTTAATACCTATTTAAATTGAATAAATCGAACAAGGCTTATTAACTTAAATATGACGATTAAAAATACATTATAGTGGTCAACATGCTCTCGCTCTCTCTCTCTCTCTCTCTCTCTCTCTCTCTCTCTCTCTCTCTCTCTCTCTCTCTCTCTGGAATTCCTTTTCCGAGTATATATACTCGTATATGTATTTGTTTCGATTTCTTATATTGCAAGGATGGAATTTCTTATGTACATATAGAATCCTTAACAGACGGAAGGTCGCCATCTATCAGAGGAATTCACACGATAACCACGGTGATGCAATGCATCCAGTGGTGGAGGAGGGGGTGGGTGTGTGGAGGGTAAAAAATATAATATCCCAGACTACGTCGCCGCGGCCACGTGTCTGGTGTCAGGATACTGTGGAGAAATTCCTGATGAGCAAGCCGTATAGCCTGATCGGTAGTCCAAATTCCAGCTTGGTCCATACTGAATGCCTCCACCACGAAGCCATCGATATACGCCGCGAGATAGCATCAACATTTCCAGAGACCTGCGACAAGCCTCATATTTCGCACCCTCGGACCTTCCCCCGGGGACTAACACTCTGAACAAACAATTTTCGTGCCGCAATAGCCATCCACGTGCAGAGTTTTGTATTTTTGAGAATTCGATCGACTATGATCTTCGTATAGAATTGTGAGAAATTATTCATATGACTTTTTGTAAAGTCGACCCCGTAGAGGGTGTTGTAGATCAATTGCCAACGTATAAATCGAGGTTGCAGGTTGTGTTCAAGGTTTCATTGGTACTAAGTTCCAATCCAGGATAATCCATCCCTCGTGATTGGGCATTCGATCGACGGATCATCAACACATAACGTTAAAACCAATGATAATTCAGATAAATATTGTCACGCGTCAGGAACGAAGATGAGCAGTAGAAAAAGCGTAAAACTGGCGTTTCTCCCACGCTTCCTGTATACGTCTTCCATTGGGGAAGAGGGGGGGGGGGGGCAATAAGCTTGAAGGACGGAGCAACGCCAGCAAATTTGAAAATTCGTCGAGTCTAGTTTTCACGTGGCTAGGAGGAGTAAGGGGCAACGAACGTGTGAGAGTGGCTTTTGAGTTTTCGTATAAAAGCGAGGAAGAGAAAGAGAGAGAGAGAGAGAGAGAGAGGGACAGGATTGGTGGAATGAGATTGAAGCGAAGAGTGTACTCAGGAAGGTGGAAAACGAGTGGAAGGCTTTCGCGAACGATCGAAGGCTTATTAAGGCCAAGTGTCACACATCTCGGGCCGTCGCAAGGTTCTCTCCTTTTCCTCGGCATTCCCCTGGCTGCTTCAGCGAATCCCTGAGCTTTTTCTCGACCCTGCTCCCTCGTCAAAAGAGAATACATCGCCGCCGTGTCCCCTTCAACCATCATCACACGTCAGAGCGAACGCCAGAGCGAGAGAGAGAGAGAGAGAGAGAGAGAGAGAGAGAGAGAGAGAGAGAGAGAGAGAGAAGGAGGAAAAGCACGAGGAGAAAAAGAAGTTTTATTTTCCTTTCTCCCCTCGTTTATCACAAATACTGGTCGTCTGCTATTGTTTATTATAAACATTAACAATCGAATGTACAATACACCGAGAACAAGGGAAAGAGCTTGTAAGAAAAAACGAAAAAAAATGAAAACTGGATCTCGGCCATACTATGGTGTTTATTTCTTCATTTTTATTAAAATCTATCATTTTTTTGATAACTTAAGATCGTGAATCGCTTATGAGGATGAGAAAAAAACCGCTTGAGTGATTTTCTTACCACAAATAGGCGAAAAAAAACATGAGCAATAAGAGAAAAATTAACTTTCGTTGCATTCTAACGATGCAAACGTCAACATCATGCCTTACTGGACTCGCTGAAAACTAAATTATGTTTTATATCTACCTGAACTTGAGTGATCAAATTATTTCTACTAAAAATACAGCTTTCGGTAGAACAAAGTATGTTTTATTCCAACAGTATTTTATTTGTATCTGGGATTTTTTCGCTTATTTATTATCACTCTTGTTCATTCTGGCAAGAAATGTTTTCGCTTTTCGTGGTCGGACACAATATTTCGTATCTTGTCGCCCCAAAATGCCAAATCTAAAATTACTACCCAAAATTCAAATTAATGACGGCATTTTTTAAAAGGAATAACGAAGTTCAGTATTTAAGATTATGCTTGAGGAAGGAAATACCTTTAGGCAGCTGATAACAAGTCAATTTTCGTTGTTTAACAAAACACGAATGGTTCGTTGCACTTTGCAAAACTTCAAGTGTTATTTATTATTACGTTAAACTATTGCATCACTTTTTTTCTATAAAAAATAATTCGAAATGGCAACGTTATAGCATGATGATTTTTCGTGAAGGCTGTGACGTGAACTGTAAAACGGCCTAAATCCTAGCTTCCGTTATACTAATGCGAAACAAAACGACGATTTTTTTTGTTTTCATTAATATTCATATGGTGTGCGTGAACTAAAAAGGTGAAAAAAAGTTAAGGAAATGAAGTGCCTCTCTAAAATAGTTTGAATTTCACATAAAATTTTTGAATTATTCGGCAATAAAAGATACTTTTTCAAATTATTTTTCATAACTGGTAGGTCCAAGTGCAAATAACAATGTTATAAAAATGTGTGTAAAGTTTAAACGTGATCAATCAATTATTTTTTCAGTTATCGCTTGCGCTCATTTTGCAAATACGATTTTAAGAAAAAAACGCGTTTAATGTTTTGTTAAATAAAAACTCAATGACTTGAACTTTTTGAACGCAATGAACTTGCCGACTAGTAGTCATATTCTTCAGTATTCTGTTTATTTTTCCAGAATGTACATCGTTGGCAGTAACTACTTTCGAATACTAAATTAATAATTCAACCGAAGTAGTATCCTATGGGCGTCATTGCGCCAAATTACACGTATGATGCGTGCCGACGTCAAGTGTAAACGAATCACGTTCACAGGCCATAACATCATAAATACTTTGAATTTAATTTCAAAACTTAAAAAAACTTGCCTATCATAGTCTTAATCTTAAAACTCATGACTGGGGTCCCTTCGCACATCAATTTTTATTCAAAAAATGAAGTCTTTGCTGATTTACTTCCGTTTTTTTTCAATCTTTAATTGGAATTTTCACTCATTAAATGTTAATTGAATCACATATCTCTTATTAATTAAAGCACACCATTCACTTCCCGATGGAAAAACGAAGAAATGACTGTATGATAAAGTCCATTTATCCCCGTAGGGCTGGTTTTATGATCAGGAAAAGCATGGGGTGCATCTAGACCGTAGTCAAGCGTTTGAAGGTAAAAAGAAAATGAGTCACGAGTTCTAGGGTTAAGATGTTACGCTAACATGTGAAAAAAGACACTGAATACTTTTTAAGGTTTTAAAAGGATTTTCCTCCTCGATACGATGACTATGCGGAATCGATGTTCCCGCTCAGAATTTGATGCACAACACGGTCTTTATTGCCGGCCACTAATTTCATCGCTTACTATATGAATAAATAATAACAATTGTAGTAGAAGTAAATAAAAGTCTAATTGTTCCGCTAAATGCCCATTAAATGCACCACAATTTTGGTTGATTGAAATAAACGATTTCTCCGAGTGTCGGAGGATGAAGAAAATGGGATAGCTCGAATAGTGTTTGCCCTTTGCCAATTAGATAATAGTCTCTGAATTGAACCTGAATTTGTTCCTGCGTCAATCTTTCAAATTGAATGTCTAATACTGTCAAATTTGTAAATTCAAACATATTCTCCCTCCCTCCCTCTCTCTCTCTCTCTCTCTCTCTCTCTCTCTTCCTGTCTCGCTCTCTCTCTCGTACGCGAGCATTAGGTGTTGCATACACAATGCTTCCAGTACTTTGGAGCTGAAGTTTAACGCGCGTGAACAGATGAGAGAAACGAACAAAGCGAAGCCTCTCGGCATCTTGGTTGCAGAATTAGGAGCCGGAAGTTCGCACACGCGCGTGGTAGTCCTTTAGTAATACCAAAAGCCGCGTGGTGCTAAAAAAACGATACTTTTTTTTACTTGAAAAACTATTGAGGCTATATGAACTAAACATAAGGCCAATAGTTCTGATACCTTGGTGTAGATACTTGAGTAAAAGTCTGTGCATCAGAGAAATCAGTACGGGTTTTCCACAGTTTTCCCCTACCCTCGACAAATGCAGTATAGTGTAGCTTAAGGTAGTAGTCTCGCCAAGGCGTTTTTCTATAGATTTTTTAAAAAATGTTGAGTACTCATTCAGGACACTATAAAATAATTACCTGCAAAATTTCAAAAGGTTTCACCGTTCCGTTTTCGAGATATCGGCAATAAAAAATTTATGGTTTTACGGGGAGCAGTGGAAAATTTCACATTTCACGCAATAACTTCGAAACTTCTTATGGGGAGTTCTTATGGGGGAAGTTCTTCTGGGGAGCAGTGGAAAATTTCACATTTCACGCAATAACTTCGAAACTTTTCTACAGATTTTTTTTTTTATTCTGAATTACGGAGAAACATATAACGAAGTGGGTAAAAAAACAGGAATTTTGACCGTCTAGTTTCAGAGATATAGCGATTTTAATTAAGCAATGTCTAGCAACACTAGCACCACGAAGCGAATGGAGCAGACGAAAACTAGATTACAGTAGTGTGTGCATATCCGTATACGCAGAGTATCTACGTATTAGTAGCCGTAATGGATAGTCTGATACAAAAGTGAGGGTTAGGTAAACATTATATTAGGCGTTTTCATGATTACTTTATAAGTTTTTATATCCCAATAAGATGTACAACCTACATTATAAGGATGTTTCGCAATATTTCAAAGCTTTCATCGATTGAGCGGAGAATAATCTTTTTAACGTGACGGTGGCGAGACTACTACGTTAAGACAGCTGTTTATTTGCAATGTATCTATCGAAACATGAAACTTGGCAACGTTGCAGAAGTGATGTGCGCGCGCGCTTACAGTAGGTTGGTAGTAAATTTCGCTGTGTTGACGTCATATTATCGATGGAGCATGAATTTTTGTTAACATGGAATCATTTCTTAAAAAACGACTTCGCGGGAAGGGGAAGTTCGGTAATGAGGATGTGTTTAACCAAAACATGTACGTTTGACCAAAAATGTTCGCGTTTCTTAGCGTGTTGGGCCACTACTCTTTAGATAATGCGCCTAGCAGCAAACGCTAGGTGCCCCTGTTTTCACTGTCTTAATCAGAAAGGGTGCCCCCCGCCTGCCCAATGCACCGCTGTCACGTCGAAGCCTTGTGCGCCCATGTCTCAAGTAATCTGATAGCTTTTCAGTTTATTTATTAGCTATAACTCATGACAGGCGTGGTCAATTGGGCACATTTTTTTTTGTTACACCTCTGTTATAGATGTTTCTATATCTCATAAGTTTTTCAATAAGCCACCACTTTTTCAACTAACTATAGTGAATTGTTTCTTACGTCATAAAGGTATTCACCATAAGACCCGATGTAATTCAGACGTATGTTTACAATTTTTTATCTCGACAAGCGGGTGGTCAGACTTGTTGAAATTTTGAATGTGCAAAGTAAATACCTTTCCACAAGTGCTATTAACATTTCAACGCTTTCCCACTTTTTTAAAGGTCGAGCAGAACCTCATTAAGTAAATACGGTTTCAACTTTGTTCCGATTAAACTTAAAAGTCAACAAGTTAAATAAATGTTTTCATGCAGTATTTATTCATCGACTAAACGATTTGACGGATTGAAATAAACGTTCACTAGCTCGAGACTAGAAAGTATTTTTACTTGATTCGAACAAACCGTGTCGTTTTGGTGTAGGGATGGGCGATGTTTTTCGATTAATCGAAAGTGTCGATATTTTCTGTGAAATAATCGATTATATTTCATCGATATTTTTAGCGGACGATTAATCGATTCTCGATTTTTATAAAGCAACATCGAAGTACATATAATGACAAACAATGTTTCTCCTTCCGGTAGGACGCGACGCTCGGCGCGGTTTAAAGTGCCTAATCAAAAACCATCTTGTTCTTGTATAATTTTGGATACGGATGCAAAGATGGATTCTGATGGTTGATGGTTGGTCTTGGCTAGGGGTATGACACCGCCCGGCATTTTCGTTGTGCGAAATGTCCAAATTTATTAGTGTCACATTCTTTAATCGGTAGCCCTAGTTATTTTGTTAGAACCTTATACGCCTGTGCGCTGCGGCTATATATACATATATACAGTGGGTAAAAATATTTGCACACCGCCTATTTTTTAAATTATTCTACGAAAAAAAATAAAATGCTTTAGCATTTTGTTTTTTTTCGGATGTTTTATTTTTCTTCAAAAAAAAAAATGCTGAAGTATTTTATTTTATTTCGCAGGATAATTTGAAAAACACCTGGTGTACAAATACTTTTTTCACCCACTGAATATATAATCTGCTAATAGACATATAATTTTTATTATAATACCACAATTAATAGAATAATGATCACGCCAGCAAACAATCATCGTATGAAAAATTCGGCACTAAATAATAACTTCTTCAAAATGTTATTACTAAATTTTGAAAAGTTCTTTAGCTGTCGTTATATGTTCATATAAGGACAACTAGAGCACTTAAAAAAATTATTTAGTAATGATATTCTGAAGAACTTATTATTTTGTGATAAATAATTATATTTTCCAGACGTACCTCTATGATCGTTGACTGGCATACCTATACTGTATACTTTTTTAATTAAGTATTTACGTCACTAGATCAGTTATCCAGATATCGAATCTATGGATAAAACTGGATTGTAAATAATTAAAAGAATCGTGTTTGTACGATAAAGAAATTCAACAATAAAAGAACCCCTTTCATGTTTCACCGATATTTATTTCCACTCGATTAATCGAATCGTCGATTACTTGAAGGACATGATCGATTCTCCGTAACGATACTTTTTTGTAACATCGATTTCTTAATAATCGATTTTATTTTTAACATCGACCATCCCTAGTTTGGCGTGTAAACGTACATTTAAGATCATTGCATAAAGCCAACTTATGAAATAGTGGCATGTCAAATAGTCCCAGGAAGTGATCAAACGTTTCTCATCTCCGAATTCGTCAGGCGAGGAAAAGAATGATTCATTTGAGAGCCTGCTAGGGAATATTCTTTCTCTTGCCTGGATAAATAAGTATAGTAAACAAGAATTGTGGACTCGAGGTAATAAACAAAGCTTATATCGCAAAGGGGAAGAACAGCTTTTCACGCGCAAATTCTCAACTCGATGACTTCCCTCCATAAATCTTTTTTTTTGTATTCATTTATTTGCCTGCTTCCGTCGGTTGTTTTTTTTCATCATTCGTCACAGCTTCTTATCGGGTTTTTTCCTTGTTACGAGTGCGGAGTCTCTCTTTCCTATTACGTGATTTTTAGATCTATCTAGTTTCTAGTGCACATTCATCTTTTTCCATATTTCTGCTTTACCGCGGACTCTCCCAGTTTGATCGACGATAACGCAATAACTGAAAGAACATTCGTTGGCTTTTTTGATCAACAGAAGCGTGTGCCGTCAACACACTACGACCTATAAATTATTTAATTGTTTAATTATTGCAAACTCTCTAGCCCCGATATTCTTGATGGATTCCTCATCAGTGTATCGTGGATAAGAGTTTGCTATATTCAATATTTCATTCCCATTGCGACCTCGTTCACAGGTTCTGTTTTACTCATTTAAAAGAAACGCCGATAAACATACGTCTTAAGGGGTTACACCACCTTAACGATTGGAAAAATAGGAATAAAAATAATACCAAATTTTGGAGCGACTATTAAATGTATAAAATAATTTTAATTTTTCATAAATACATTATAGTTTTGTGAAAAAAATTATAAAGTAAACGGATACATTTTTTTTTCAATGGCGGAGATATCGTCTCCGGCGGAGATATCGGAGGTATCGGTCCTACTAGACAGTCGTCTATAGTAGGACCGTCTTTTAAATATCCTTTCCGCTGGTGGAATTTTTTTTCTGTCAGGCATCGTCTGAATAATAGAAAAATAACAATTTTTTGTGAAGAAAGGTAATAGCTGAAGTGTAGTATGAGGACATTTTTTTGAGAAAATGTTCTGTAGAAATGACAGCTGTTCGAAAAATAAACTCTGATTTTGATCAAAATGTTGAGTTTTGAAAATTCATTAAAAAATGAACGTGGCATCCAACGCTGGAATGAAAAAACGTGTATTTTCGATGCATTTAACTTTATTATTTCCCAAACGGCAAAAACACATCGCAAACTTACAAAACGATATGCACCGTGTACGGAGAGAATATCGTACGCGAAAGTATGTGTTTCACATACTTACAAAGAAAGTGGTTTGCAAAATTTCGTTGTGGAGATTTTGATCTCCAAGATGCTCCTCGCTCCGGTCGGCCAGTTACTACTGATGTCGATAAAATCAAAGCTTCAATCAACTCCATCCAGCATTTGACGCCTGCAGAGATCGGACATAACATCAACATTGAGAAATCAACTATTTTGAGACATTTACGAAAGTTTGGGTTTTTAGAGCCGCACGAACTGAGCGAATAGAATTTAATGCACCAAATTTCAGCTTGCAATTTGCTGCTCAAACGCCATCAAAACCAACCATTTTTAAAGCGAATGATTACTGGCGATGAAAAGTGGATTGTCTACAACAATGTCAGACGAAAAAGATCATGGTCGAAGCTCGGAGAGGCTGCTCAGACGGTCGCAATGGCTGGATTACACACGAAGAAGTTTGAGCTCTGTATATGGTGGGATTGAAAAGAAATCGTTTATCATGAGCTGCTGCCACCCAACAAAACGATTGATTCGATCAAGTACTGCTCACAAGTGGCCAAATTGAAGCGAACAATCGATCAGAAGTGGCCTGAATTGGCGAACAGAAAGGGCGTAGTGTTCCACAAGGACAATGCTAAAACACACGTTTCTCCGATGACCTGGCAAAAGTTATTGCAGCTTGGGTGAGATATTTTTGTGCATCTACCGTATAGTCCGGACCTTGCAGCTTCAGACTATCACTCGTTCCGGCCGCTACAGAACAGTTTGAATAATAAAACCTTCAGTTCCCTGGATGTTCTCAAAAACTACTCGAATGCCACTTTTCTCTTTCCAAAGATTCCAGGACTTCTATGAAAGAGGGATAATAAATGGAGAATGGAACATATTTAATTTATTAAAATCGCTTTTTTTTGATAAATATTTTGCGTTTCAAGTTCGTTCGATTTTCACTACGGAATTATGCATAGACCCAATATAAAGACACTCGCGTATTGAAATATTGAATTTTCTCGTCATCCCTGACGCATTTATGTTACTATGCCCAACCAATCGTGTATGTACCGTGCGACCACGCTAACGACATTAAAGCCGAATATTTCATTTTACTCATAATAAATTTAAACCTGATATAATGTACGGGCGAGTTCACTCAAAAAATGTAACAATTTATTCTGGTTATATTGATAGCAGTGTGTGTGAATCGTGCCTTTACATTCGTTTAGTTATACGATTTCACAATAATAGAGGTAAATTGAATTATTCATCTGCTCTCGTACAAAACAATATAAAAAATAAACAATTCTACGGTTTCTCCGTCTAATTCGTGAGATTTCGCAAATTGATCCAAAGTGTGCGACGAAAAATTCACGTCGACAATTTTCAATGTACGAAATATTGAAAGATTGTCTTCGAAAAAGAATGACGTGCCACATTTTTTTGGAACAAAGGGCGTTGAGACGAAGGTGATCTGGTTTAAAAAAAAAGTTTCGATTCAACTTTAATTGTATTCAGCAAAAGTTTTTAACAATGGATCGACGAATAAGTTTGCTGGCTTGAATAAATTTTTCATCCAACTTAGCCGCTCGATGCTCAGCTGAGGGAATTAACAATTCCATTATCGACTCGTCTTTCTCATACTATGATACGAACGCATGTATAACTCGCGTATAAATACATATATATTTTACACATATCGCGGTTGCGCTTGCACACATGCACATACACATAAGCTGAACAGAAATTCAAAACCAGCCACCGTGAAATACGGAACACAACTCGAGAGGGCACAATATTCGGATGATTCGGGTGAGGGAAGCCCTGAGAGCAGATTTGCAGCCGCGAGATATTTTAGATTAAAATCCATACAGCACCAGCAACGATACCAGTCTACCGGCTTCATCGAAATAGACTCCCCAAAACAAGTCATACATTATTTTCAGTCATACCGAAAAACAAATTAGTCAATATTCAGAGTTTTCGTTCTCTAAGTCAAATTCAGATGTTACGATGTCACTGTAAGGAATTCGGAAAAAGAAGTGGCGCTTCACTTTTGCATACTCCGAGAATAAAATTTTCGGGATTATTATTACCTTCGTGGATATACGCTGGCGAACATAAAATATTATTCGATTCCTAAGTATAATCGAATGGATAATGCAACTTACGTTTCTGTTCATTGTCATCGTGATTTCTGGTGCAAAGAGTTCAATTTTATTTTACGAAATACAGACGCTAAACGAAATTAAACAGAGCGCAATCAATTCGAGCAAAACGGGAACCACACAACTACTATTAGTTTTTCCAGAAACAAAAACGCTGACTCAATTATCATTTATCGCAGGAGGACGTTAGAATATCCGGCTTTGACAATAGCGATAAAATATTGCTAACATCGCGTGCTTCGATAAAAGAAATTCTTCCGAAAAAAAAATTGCCTTTAAGGAGGTACGATCATGGGGTCGAATCCAACTTCCGAGCCTGAAATTTTTATATGACGTTGACGAATACCTTATGCACCCTTTGGAAAAATTTGAGCTATATTGACCATCCAGTTTTTCCGTAATAAAATTGCAAAGTCGAGCATTTTGAGCTAGTGAAGGACATCGTCGAATGGAGACGGTCGACCAGAAGTGCGGTAATCACGGTTTTGCTACTCACATATCCAACTAAGGTCGTTGTAAAACTGAAATTTGACAAATTAGACATAATAGATATTGTAAAAAATCGAAAATTCGCACTTCACCGTATAGTTCAAGCACTACATCATAAAACAGTTTCAACTTTCGGTCGAATATTATCATAATGACGAAATAGTACTCATAGACTTGCCAACGTCGGGCGTAACAGCTGATTCGTTTGGTGAGCATAACCTAGCTCGGTAGTGACAGTTTTCGTTGTCGCCGGCTAGCGACAGCCAATCGCATGCACGATCAGAAGAAAGGGAGCCTCTTATTGGCTGTTGTTAGGTAACGACACCGAAAACGGTCGCTACAGAGTTTCAGAATCTCGGTACTGCTTGGAAATCGTCGTGAAGACTCCAGAGTCAGGATTGAGGATATAATTTTTCAGTCTTGATCAGTAAATATGCAACAAATAAAATATTTACCACAAATTTGGCACTCTGGAATCGACAATACGAATATTCAACCTAAGTTAACATAAATCAGAACACCCGTGGGGTGACATAAATTTAATCTCTTTGTTGACCCTGAGGGAGTAGTCGTACCTCCTTAAGGCAATATTGTTGTCTAGAAATTAGAAGAAAAAAAATTTGGCCCATTGAGCTCAGACTTGGCATACACTTTCAGTAGACTGTTATTGAACGTTGGTATCAGAATTGAGTTGAAATGATTTTTTACAAATATATAACTCACAGAATAATCAGAAAATTTGTAAAAATTGATAATCAAAGTTCAGTATGCCGCCATTTTTTAATTGTTTTTGCTGAATCTGTTACCAAACATCACCACACTCATACAGATCAATAATATGTTTCATGTTTTTTTTCCCATTCATACAACGTCTACAACACTGGTCGCCAAATGGGGGCGTACATATTCCTGAAGTGTCAATAAACATGTGTAAAAAGTTTCAGAAAGAAAACAGGAACAGTTTAACAGTTATTCCATCCTAAAAATCACCTCGAAAAGAGCGTTTTAGACAACAATACTGCCTTAAAGCGTTTAGAATAAGGCTTGTAAAAATAAGTATAAAAATAATATAAAAAATTGACGTGACTACTAAACATATAATTTTTATTTTTCACGAATACATTATAGTTTCATGAAGAAATTTAAAAAAAAAAGAATAAAAAAAATATTTTAATCCCGAAGACATAAGACGTCTAGTATTCCATCCTAAAAATCACCTCGAAAAGAGCGTTTTGGACAACAATACTACCTTAAAGCGTTTAAAAAAAGGCTTGAAAAAATAGATATAAAAATAGTTAAAAAAATTTGACGCGACTATTAAACATATAACATAATTTTTATTTTTCACAAATACATTATAGTTTTATGAAAAAATTTAAAAAAAATACAAAAAAATGTTTTAATGACGAAGACATAAAAGGTCTAGTAGGACCCTCTTTTGAAAATCCTTGCCGATGGTAGAATTTTTGTCTCTGTCAGGCATCGTCTGAAAAAGGAAAAACATTTCTTGCCAAGAAAGGTAATAGCTAAAGTGTAGCATAGGGAAAATTTTTTACATTATTGTTTTTAGAAATGACAACTGTTTGAAAAAAAAAACTTTAATTTTTACCAAAATTTTGATTTTTTAAATTAATAAAACATGAACGCGGCATCCAATCAAGAAAATCCTATGCTACATCTTAGATAATATTATAAAGAATATGTGGTATAAATTTGATCAAAATCGGTTGAGTAGATCGCGAGATATTTTGTCCGCCAGTTTGAAAAGAGGGTCCTACTAGACGACTTATATCTCCGCTATTTTTTTTATTTTTTCACACTTGTTCATAAAACAATAATGTATTTGTGAAAAATAAAAAATTATTTTATTCATTCGGTAGTCGCGTCAAATTTTTTATAAATTTATATGCCTATTTTTCCGAGCGCCAAGGTAACTCCTTAAAAAAAAGATCTTGCAGTCTTTGGACAGTATATAGGGCGCCAGGATATTCCGTACGCTCCTGGCACGTGATGCAAGGGGTTGTCCAATAGTAGGGGGGTTGATTTTCGTGAACGTCGCCGCCTGGTGGCTCATTCAAGTACTATCGTGGTGCAGTCTCCCCCAAGCCTAAAACCGTACAACAGCTTACGTACGATCTCTCCTCCTCTTCCGGTCCCGGCTTCAACGAGCTCACAGTTGTTTGTTACAAGAGAGGAGAAAAGAAAA
This sequence comes from Ophion ventricosus, assembly GCA_963932345.1. NCBI lineage: Eukaryota > Metazoa > Arthropoda > Insecta > Hymenoptera > Ichneumonidae > Ophion > Ophion ventricosus. The sequence goes on from OZ010714.1 coordinate 16,607,713, forward strand.
ACTAATAAACACATCTCCCCGATTTCCGGAAATTCGTGTCTGTGTCCAATATAGATTCGCTTTTACTGACGAAAAAAAAAGAAAAAAAAAAAAGAAACATTGATACTGTGGGTGGCCAATTTTTGATCAGGTAAGACGCATATCTCCGCGTGTCTCGAATTGATCCACTCGCAGCAAACTGACCAGTGAGTCGAGGAACTTGAATTTTCAGAATTTTAGTCAATCACGTTGGAGTTTTCGTGGCAAAACATTACACGAAGGACACGCTCGGTCATTCTGACAGGAAGGAAGGTCGATATCAGCGCACGCGCGCGCGCACCAACCCTTCGAATTTTCAGCTGGGTCGCTAAAACTGCGAATTTCTCGATCGAGCAAAGATTACAACGGAATTACATTTAAGGGCAGATTTGGTTGTCACACGTTCGTACTGCTATCGTCCTTTTCAATTTTATGGTTTTTTTTTCTTCGATTAAGGAATATCACAATTTTTCAAATTTCATTTTCAATATTACGTGCAATTTGGGGATATAGTTTTTTTTTCGTATTGCGCCGTAACTATGCGGTTCCTATATCGACCCGTCTTCGCATTCTCACGCATGGCGATTCGAGCCGCAGAATTCGCTGGCCTCGTGCCAATCATTGACGCACAACGGGGCTTTTTTTTTCGTCTCGCAATTTTCGAGAAAAATACGATAATCCTAAACGTTCGCGTTGCAAATTCCAAGCATAAAAAAAAAACAGTAGGGAATGCAACAATGACACGTATGATTTAGGAAAGTGTCCGAATAAGATTATAGATTGATCCATAACTTGATTAATTACCCATATGAGTGTATAAAAAAATGCCAAAAATTCATTCATTGAGAAAAAGAGTATAGCAATTCGCAACGGATAATTTTTCTCTTCCTTTTTCTTATCGAAATATACCTATACACGTTTCATTTCCTTGTGGCAGAAAATCTTCGAGCAAATTTTTTTCCAGCAATATAGTTGTTATTTTCGCAGCAAATATTAGTAAAGAAAATTCGTCGGAGCCTGAGAAAAGTATTTTCCGCGCTCTATAACATTACCGATATATTTCCTACGAGGTTTTTTTTTTTCATACCGGAAATGAAGGAAACCCGCGTAAATGAATATTCAACAGCGAACGAAGTTTTCCTTCAGGCTGAATCCGTCCGTTCGTATTTTCATGTTTTTTGTTTCCCTTCGTTTTGCAGAAGGAGCCGAGCAGCAAAGAAAGATCGGCAAGTAGTGCTGCCTACAACACATACGGGGACGATCTTTACCTCGACGATCAGGACGCTTTGGAAGGCTCGGGTCGAGGAGGCGGCGAGGTTCGTGACGATCTCGAAGCTTCCGGAAGCGGCCTCGGTCCTGATGACGAGGACGGCGATGACGGCCGTGGTAAATGAACAAAATAGCCCTAAAATTAACATATCTTTGATTTTATTTCCGATGTTCGTTTGTATTGTCTTGCGTCCATTTACGACTCGCACTCAATCGAAGTATTAAGGCCGGCAATCACTTTAGGAGACCAAAAATTAGATGATTTTTTAGATTTTTTTTATTGCGAAAAAAAAAACGGAAATTTCCACAACTCTGATAACAATTTATTCATATGTTCATACATCTCTGGTAATTTTTTCAAGTTATTTCATGCATTAAGTAAGGTGTAATCCGCTGTGTCCCTTGGCGCGTCCTCATCGTCATTGTCGATTTGCGGGAATTGTGCAGCCCGCAATTCGCATCTGAAATAGTCCAACAAATTTTCATACATTCTTGAGATGTTTTTTAAGAACATGAACCTATATTTTGAAAAAAAAATCGAGAATTGAATGTTGGAACGTGTTTGAAAAAAAAATGATCGATTTTTACCATTTCTTTCCCCGGCATTTTGCAATAATAAATATGTTTTAAACAATCTAATCTTTCCAACTTTAGGTTCATGTTTTAATAAATTATATTATGTAAACGTGTTCCAAATTTGAAGATGAGCCATCAATTAGTTTTTGAGTTATGATTACCGCAAATTGAAAAAATGTCGTTTCGAGAAAACCACGTTTAAAGGTTCACAAACGAAAAACTCAAAGTCAAATGTGTTTAATCAAATGAGAAAGTGTCTTACCGATTAATCAGAGATTCCAGCACCATACAGCAGTCCTTCCTCTTCCTCATGCAACTCATTTGAAGCTTGCAATTCCTCTTTACGAGCTTTTCGAGCTTCCTTTTGTGTCTAATAAACTTTTTCTATTTTGCCGAGCCACGCGCATCTGATCCATTCGCTCGGCATATCCGTAGCTCTCGTTGCGAACTATGATTTATAGTTCATTCATAACCATGAGTAGGGATGAATTTCCTTCATTGAATAAAAAAGCAGCAAGAAATGCCGCTATCTCGATTATTTTGTACCCAGAATGGAGATGTTTTGGAGCTAATCGCCAAACGGTCGAGTTTGGGTTTGTTTGGGTTATGAAAACCCACAATTGGGTTATGAAAACCCACAATTGGTTGCGAAAACCCCAAGAAACCAACACAAACTACCTAACTGAGCGCTCGTGGATACCTGAGCGCGCTTGGGAGTCGAGCGGAGAGTCTTTATCATTTATATACATACCGTTAGAAGAAATCCGAATATCGTTTTGAAATGTTCAGGGTGTATTCTTAAGATATTTTGCTAACGATTTATGAAATTTAAAAAAAATTGAATTTTTGAAGCATCTAAAGCCGAAACGGCAAATTTTTTATTCTTGAAATTCTCATTATATTGGTTCAACTATCAAGAATCAACGGTGAAAACTTGGCGCCTCGGATATCGTACTATCCCCCATAATTGAACTGTTTAAATTCATTTTTTCATTTAAAAATATTTCAAAATGGCGAAGTTATGGCGTGATCTTCCAGGAAGATTTTGGTTTCAATATTGATCTGAAAAATATGAGGCAAGAATTTTTAGTATTTTCACACCCAAATGCTGAACTTATACCTAAGAAACATTTCGATAGTTGAAAGTTTAAAAAATGGTACACTTCAGCAAAAAAAATGAAATTTTACACAATATTTTCGTTCTTTTTTGCAGTGAAAAAGTACTTTTTAAAAATGTTTTTCATAAACAAGTAGGTATAAGTTCAAGGTAATATTTTGACCGAGCTGTGAGTATAATTTTACCATGATCAGTCAACTCGGTTTAAAGTTATGTTACCCAGAAACATAAAAAATGTAATTTCGAGAAAAACCCAGTCAAAGTTTCAAACTATGAAAACTCAATGATTTCAGTGACGTACTGGTAAATCAGCAATTCCAGGGCCATACAATAGTCATGAATTTTTTATGCCGCTACAAGTATTTTCCCTCGTAAACCAAAATCGGTTTTACGTCAGTCCTAAAATTCAACTGTAAAAAGTTTTCCCGAAAGAACAATGCAATTACATTTTTTATTTCATCTACGACAATTCACAAAAATGAGATGACAACGATAAAATCGACATTTCCAATCGATTAATATTGCACGCGAGAAGTATAATTGAACTGACCGATGGTAAATCGGTACCAATAAATTTTCGACAAAGTCTCGAGGGTAGAAAACGGAATTTGTCTGGCGAATCATTAAAAAAAGAAAACGTCTAAAAAATCTGGCCCTAACGATGCTGTCGTGTCGAGTCATTGAACATAATACATTTATCATTTTCCAATGGGCGGTCGATCAATTAAAATTTCATTTCGAGAGCACCCGAACATTTTTCCGACGCTAATTGATCGGTTCGGTGAGCGGCCAAAAAAAAGAACTGATCGAACCGAGACCCCGAGTGAAAAACCGGAATGTAGAAATGAAAATAAGGTGTCGATCTATCGCAGACAGGGCTTTTACTATCTGGACAGTATATCGGCAAACCTTTCATTTGCTCTCTCTCTCTCTCTTCTTTTATACCTACGGGACGTTTCGCTTCGAACTATCGTGCGCTACGTATCTCAACACCGCCAAAACTATTTTTTTCACTCATCTATAACATCAGTATTTTTTTCCAGCATATTTTTAGTGCTTGATGATTTTTATATTATTATTTTCATATCGCGTAAATTATGGGTGCCAGTGATATTGACATTCAGTCGAATACTTCGTATGCACGTGGTGCTCGAAACACTCCAGTCTGGAATTTTTTTTCCCTTTCGGGCTTCAAATTGAAAAATAAATCCCATATGTCACGAGTCCTCCCTCGCCTGATGCCGAAGTCCCAGCTATGGATATATATCTTTCATTCAGGCTGGCTTATTTTTATTGAAAATTCATTTCATCCACAGTTCTCTCTTTCTCTCTTACTCTCTATGCTGCGGGAAATATCCCCCCGATCTCCACATTCCTTTTATATATGTATAGTAGAATCCGGACGTATATCGTTTATACCACTCGCGATCCTCTTTTATCAAATACCCCTTATCGAAATTGTCCGTATTATATTTTTTTTACGCATCGAACGCATCAAAATATGGTTTCGTGCACCAAATACGACAAAGCCATCAATTTGTCGCTTTTCCCCTTCACTTTTTATTCACAATAACGAGCATAATGTACGAGTGACCATAATCTGCCAAATGTAGAGTCGACGTGCTCAACAGCATTAACGATATAATAAATGTTACTACGGATGCATTTTAAGGGTTGAGCATTTAATCGATCAATGTTAAAGGGCACCATTTTTTTTTAGATGTAGCTACATTAAGAGTAACAGTTCATCTTCCGATTTGTAACAAGTTACAACAAAAACTTCAAAAGTAGAAATAAAAGCATCAAAATCTAAACAATTAAACGATTTCCTTATGAAATGTCATAAATTTAGCCGTAATTGATATCCATTATTGACATATTCGCTGCGTTCATTGAGAATAAAATTCAAAACTACAAACTATCGTATTCAATTATCGACATATTAATTTTTTCTCGCAAGAACGAAGTAGGATGTATTTATCGTGACGTTAAAGTTTGCATCGTTAGAAAGCAAGCAAAAAGTGTTTTTTTTTTCATTTTCTTAATTTCCTTTGACAGATTTGAGCTACGAAAATGACGCCAGCATTTCTTATTATTCTTATTTTGCGATCTACAACCTAAATCTGCAAAGTATGGTTTTGAATAATAATGAAAATCATGGTATTAAAGTTTGCGTCGATGGAATGCAACGAAAATATGTTTTTTTGTATTTCCATATTTTTTTGGCACATTCAGTCTACAAAAATCACTGAAACCATTTTGAAGATTTTTATTACGTATCCATAACCGGAACTTGGAAAAAAAGAGTTTGGATAGTCATAAAAATAAATAAATGAAAAAATAAATAACAATTTCGTTGCATTCCACCGATTTGAGCTTCAATACTGTTTTGCATTGTTGTATTTTCCAAATTTCCTTTGGCAGATTTGAGCTATGAAAATCACGCAACCATTTTTTAGGGATTCTCATTTAACGATCTACAACCTGAATTTGCAAAGTATTATTTGAGTTACTAATGAAAATATAAAACTGAAAAGAATTTCCATTGCATTCCAACGCTTCCAACTTCAACCCTATGCATTTATTTACGATATTTACCCCGACAAACATCAGCATCCTTTAATATTCATCGTTTAAACGCTTCTTGAAAGCTTCGCCACATTGAGTATAAATCATTGAGTAAAAAAACATCAGTATCCTTTAACGTTCATCGTTGAAACGTCCTTGAAAGCTTCGCTACATTGAGTATAAATTAATCGTCAAGTCTAAAATTAATCCTACAGGCTTGAAAGTTGCACAATTATTTTACCTCGTGTTCATTGATCTTACAGACTTCAACAACATCAACAGGATAGAACCCGTACCGAGCAAACCGGTTGAACCGAACGTTCCTTATATCGAGGATCCGCATATCAAAAAACAGGTGAGTGGGCAAGGACGATCGTTCAATCAATATAAATCTTATCTTATCGCATTTAAGTTCCCGCAAAATTCATTTCATTTTTAACATTACCACGCTCGCTTATCAACAATCTTATTGCGTACAATTTTGAAAAATATAAAAAATTATCGCACCTGCAGTCGAATGACCAAATGAGAATTACAAAAATTTGTTTCTGTTATTTTACAGGAGACACACGGCACGCATTCGGTGAACAGACCCGACAACGAGGTCGACGTAATCGAACCACCCGGTGGCAACGACCACGAGGACGACGAGGATACTGACGACACCCACGAGGTGTTGATCATGAATCCAAAGCACGAGGATCGTGCGAGTTCATTCTTCGCCCAGCCCGGCGTACTGGCCGGTGCGTGCTTCATTTTATTTTATCCTATGCAATCCAATTGAGACAGTACTTGCACAGTAGCTAGAAAATAGAATGTTACCATTTTAAAAAAATCGAATTCCCCAGTTCCAATACCGAAAAAATTGTAATGCATAAAATCCCCTGATTACATGCTTTGAAATCTGTAAAAAATTTAGACTAGTTTTTATTCACAATAAGTATTGTTGTCTAGAGCGCTGTTTTGGAGGCAATTTTTAGGATGGAATAACTGTTAAATTGTTCCAGTTTTCTTTCTTAAATTTTTACACTCGTTTATTGATCCTTCAAGAATATGCGCAAATTGAAAAAGAAAAATGATTATCATCTACTTTTGTACGTTTACAACGGTGCGCGGGAAATGCCCCCAATTGGCGACCAGTGTTGTGGACGTTGTATAAATGGAAAAAAGACACTAAACATATACTTAGTCTGTATGAGTGTTGTATTGCTTGGTACCAGATTCAGCAAAAAAAAGATAGCAACGTTGCCACGTATCGTAGCGCGCTTTATCGTTTTACGCAAATTACCTAAAATGTTCTGTTTTATTTCAAGAATATCACGATAACGAAGCAGACAAAATGCTTCACTCTTCGTTGAAATGATTGATAAAAATGTCAAGAATGTTTTCCGCCTATGTGTATTCAATTCTTAACATTTTTATTTTGTTGCGAGAGTCATAGAGTTATCGTATAGCTTTTGCTATATCGCCTGTGTATAAATGCCCAACTTGAATAATTCATTGCTCAACAATCATGCAGACTTAAAATTTTGTATGGTGTCGTAACACCTGTTCGGAAATATCCTGAATAAATTTCAGCAAACTCTTAACATTACGCGATAGCTGAGCAACCTCCTTAAAGCCGATCCCGCTCCCCGAGCGTACTCCTTATAATTTCTATAACTCGACTAATTACGAGTATCATTAAACGGTTTCCACTGACGTATTCAGAAAAGTATGTAGAATATAAAAATATAAATATTTTTAAAAACTATTTTTTCAACTTTCTCAAAAACTGCCTCAATTGACTGCGAGACAAATTTGTCATGCGAACATAACTTCGAACATGTATAAAAACATAGCAAATTTGTTGATACAATTTTACGATCGACTATCAATTTGCGATTTATTTATTTTCTCCTGTCGAAAAACCCGTGTCGATATTTGTGCTCAGTTTCAGTTGTCGTAACGACGAAAAGTTAGTAAAACTTCTTCCCGATCACTGGTCGTCGAGCGAAACAGTAACCGACTAAGCGATCACCCGTTTCAGTGTTGGCTCAAATCAACGCTGCTTAACATGAGTTTATGACGTTGAAGTTTGCATCGTTGGAATGCGACGATTTTTTCGTTAATTCTTCATTCCTTCATTTTTATGCTTATTCAGAGCCTTCTTTTTTTGCAAACTGAAATCGCAAATCTCTTATAAGAATACGTAAAGACGATAGGATAATTTTCAAAGGCAAAAAAAAAGATTTGAACAATTTAAAAAAATCGATTTTCGTTGCATTCCAACGACGCAAAATTCAACATCATATGAGTTCTACGTTAACGAGATTCCTGAGATAATTAACTGTTATTTTTTTTTTGGATTTTTATAACAGCGGTCATCGGAGGTGCGGTCGTTGGCTTATTGTGCGCGATTCTCGTCGTCATGTTCATCGTGTACAGGATGCGCAAGAAGGATGAAGGCTCGTACGCTCTCGATGAGCCGAGAAGATCGCCGGCCGCGCAGGCGTATCCAAAACCCGGTGCGCCTCATCACAATCGTGAATTTTACGCTTGAGGCAACGGCTTCGCTGACCTTAAAATTCTCACGGTCAAATCGTCATCGGGCGAGAGAAAATTCAACGCGAAAACTAGTAACGAGCGTTACTGACCGGAAGTTCAATACACATGAAGGAAAGAGAATTGCGACTTTTTTTTTGGCACATACGCAAGTGGCCGAAATAATTATTTGTCGTCGAATATTACGTTGGCGAGTAATTACGTTTATACTCGTGTTTAAGTACGAGGACGAAGCGATGCGGAAACATATAGGGAAACGGAAAAATCCGTTTTATCACGCTCTCTCTCTCGCTCTCTCTTTCTCCCTCTCTCCCTCCCTCTCTCGTTATCACTCTCTCTTTCTCAGCTCGTTATTTCTTCTTCTTCTGAAACCAGAAAGATGAAATTCTTTTTTCGAAATGACAGTCTAGCGTCATACGATTCGCAAAGACGAATTCTATGATACTGCTATTTATTTATTTTCTTTCGTAACTGAATATTGGTTGACTCTCATTAGCGTTCTGTGGTGGCTACGTTTTGCAGTAATGAGCACCGCTCTCTATTAAGCACGGTAGCTCCGATTCGTCGCGCCCACAACAAATGCAGAATGAGTATGTTAATTAATTCCTTTTTTCCATCAATCATCTTCTCCCTCTCATTGCCAAATTGAACGAGAAAATAATCGTCAAACGTCAAACATCACGCGACCACAATTTTTCTCCCATTTGTTCAATCGAAGGGCAGATTTTCCCGTACTTTTTTGTCCGCGAAAAGAGAATCGAAAAATAACCCATTCATTTCTTCCATACTTGATATCTACGCCGAATCTTATCTACTCGTCGTTGTTCTTCTGTTTTTGCTTTTATATACGTATATACATAGATATGTATTTTCGGCAATGACGTCGCGAGTCTGAAAAAAACAATCCGCATGCATTGGCGTAGAGTGTTACGTACGAAGGAATGATTGTCCGCCTGTGTGTATGAAATATCGTCCTATAGTGCGAATGTGTATAGGGATTGAACGAAGCAGATATATTGTTGTCCATTTTCAGCAAAATCGCGCAGCAGCTGGAAGAGCGAAAGAGATAGGGAGAGAGGAAAAAAGAGAGAGTAAGAGAGAGACACACACACACATACAGATGCAAAAGAAAGCGATGAAAGCGTAGCAGTTGGTCGAGAGAAAGAAAAAGAAGAAAATGAAAAAATCATTGCCCTGAAGCAACGATCGCGATTTATATTATATATATATATATATATATATATATATATATATCCTCTATTAATATCAATATATCCGATTGAGATACGCGGGTAAAGAGCCGATATCGCGATTTTTACAATAAAAAAAATGTTCACAAGAGAAAAGAAAAAACGAAAACAAACGCGATGTAGAAAAAAAAGAAAAAACGTAAACGACCAATCTAACGCTGTAAAATCGCATGATCGGACGTACGTAGACATTACGTCATGACGTATTAAGAAAAAAAAAATGTAAAACGCCCTCATCTCCTCTCCCTATGACTTTATTTTATTTTATAAAATATTTTTTAAATAACGCGCACGAAAGAGAAAAGCCGTAAAAAATCTCCCGAACGAAGATTCCGAGATTTCGAATATTTCCGGTATTTATTTCTGTTTTTTTTTCTCTTTTACGGACAATCGAGAAATTCAAAGCGTTAAAAATTTGATGAACGTTGCGAAAAGTTGCATACTCTTGTACGGAGAAACGATGCTGAATGAAATTTTGGAGGTTCGATTGCGGGATTTGAGCGCGAAGAGGCGATAAATCCGGTTTTATTTATTTAATATGTTGAAAAGAGATTGCGCCGAAAAATCCAAAAGAAAAACCGCTCGAAATGCCTCTCGGATTGTAAAACAAGGAATTTCGAGCGAAGTACAAAACACTTTAAGAGGATGGCGATTTTCTTAATGCTTTTTCAGTTTCTGGAAAAAAGACCCACCCTTGCACGAATATTCTTACCGTGATCCGAAAATTGGTCGCAAAGTTCGTTGGAGCGTTTCCAACGGTATTTCGCTTAGGATCTTCGGTACAATATTTTTTTCACCGCTAGAATGAAATAGAGCGCTGCATCCCTCCTCGACAGGACGGAAGCGATTGAACAAAATAAAATGCGAGCATGATCACGATGCGCCCGAAAAAAAAACAATATGAAAAAAGTGCACGAGAGTCTTGAAACATTTGTCACAATCATGGGAAGAAGTATGAGAAATGGAAAGAAAGAAATAGCGAATCCTCTTTTAGACATTAGATATCTTTTTAGATCTTTAAGATATCGTTTTTCATCGTTTAAGGATGAATCGATTGTACAATGGGGTTGTTGAAAAATGCAAAGCTGCAAATATCTCAGACCCATTTTCAAACCTTCAACAAAATTAAAACCTGACGCATTCGAATTTTTTTCTTTCGGTGGGCCATGTTTTTTTTTTTCATTCGGCGAGTCTTCAATCGGCAACTAAAAGTCGTTTGTCCGACGTTTTATGTTTTTTTTTTACTTTGTTCTCACTATGTACCTAATATCAGTAAGTTTAATATTTAAACGTTAATTCTACGCGCTATCTGTAAATTCCGACTTTATTGTAATAATGAAGAGAAAAAAGAAAACAATAATTATATCGATACCGAGAACACGTTGTTATCGAGTAATTAGCGTCCAATCAGGAGGGACATTGCGGAATAAAATTAAAAAAAAAAACAGAAGTTCATTGCGGAGAGAAACACACAACCCAGAAAAGTCGTGAACTAAAAGGGTGAAAAAGTAAAGAAAGAAGAAGAAGTGAAATATCACGCCGATACTGCCATATTATACTACGTAAGATACAGCAAATTTGCTACGAAAATTACATTTCATCCTTGCACCCGTTGTGTATTTTCCTTCTTCTTCCTTTTCCATCGAATAACAGCAATTATTTTTTATTCGGCCAATGAAAAAGGAAAAGTACCAAATCATGAAATTGGCGTACAAAAACTCACGACGTTAGCACAGAAATTCGTCTTTCCGTGTCCGAAAAATCGATGAGTTTTTCGAGTTTACAAACAGAACAAAAAAGCGGACTAGAAATTAGTCTTTGTTATCGCCAATGTAGTAATCACGGATCAAATGCTTGTCTAGTTCTCGATCCGTTTCGTTACATTCCGACTTGTCATTGTTTACCGTTAACGAATCCTTGGAATTTCGTTGTCCAATTATGACTCTTTTCTCCATTGTTACAACACTCTAACAATAATAATAATAATGATGATATTATTGATACATGTCTATAGTATCCAACGAGAGCGAACAACAGTAAAATTTGCCAAAAATGTTTTTTCGGCTCTAACACAGCTGGAATATTTACACGAGTTGCTTTCTTGATTCAACATCCTGCTTTTCCGTTTGAGCTCCGATCGACATTTCGCCATCACACTGTTGAAATGTCGTTGTCATGAATAATTTTGGCCATTGGTCTGCCGAAAGAATCAGGTCCAACGCGCAATCGTTTTTTTTTTCTCTTTTTTTTTAATAATCAATATTGTATCGTTTTTTTTCTTCAAATTCATTGCCCAACCATGACATCGTTATTCACCGATATCGTAAACTTTGTTCTTGTGTATGCGCGTGCGCGATAGATCGCAAACTGTCGCTGTTATGTGCGCATGAGCAATGGAGCAAAGCACAAGAACGCGCGAGTGCGTTTCGCGACAATGGAGCGGTTTCTTCTTCGTTTTTTCGCAGGACGATCGTAAAATTGCGGAAAATCTATGGTGTCGATCAACGCTCCGTTTTTCTTCATAATTATCGTCTGCCCCTTAATTTTTAGAATCGTGCTCGTTCTAACGTGAAGAAAAAAATATCACTGCATCATCGAGTATACGATTCTCTGTGAAGAATTGAAAAAGTTACGATGATCGTGTGTATAGTGAATCATTAAGTGATGAGATTGTTCACTAACGTTAATTTAGATTATTAATTAATATACCGGCGTTCGAGCGACTTTTCACTTTTTTGTTGTTGTGTGCGAAGAAAATCCTTTTTTCCAAACTCAGTTCCTCATGCCCGTGAGGGTTTGTTTCGGACGATATACGCTCGCGAGTAACGCGCGGTGAAGAAACATCATGTGTAAAAGAAAATCGAAAACGTATGATGGGAACGTGTCGATCTCGGTTGTAATACCTTTATCACGATTGTAAAACGACGTAGGCGAGGTATAAAGAAAAAATAAATCATTGTTAGCTAGTAATTAATTGTCCGAGTGGGTGACGAACGAACGTACCATTTACGCACATCGCTGAAGTTGTATTCGTTATGGAACAACAACAAAAAATCAACTTTTGGCGTTTTTAACGAGAGATCACACTTCCAAGATAAGAAAAGAAGAAAAGCGTAAGAATTTTGCAATCCGTAATCGAGATATTTCGAAGATTTTGCACAGCAAATAGCACCCACGCGGCTCATTAATACTCGTTGAATAACTCAAAAAAAAAAAAGAAACCAAACTAATAACAAAATGAATTAATAAAACTGTCTACTTTTTAAGCGAAATAATAATTGTAATGAAATCATATTTTATAAGAGGGTGTATTCCGTATAATTATTACGTATAGCGATGAAGAATTTGTCTGAAATAAAAATAAAAAAAACACACACAAGCGAGGTGTAGGCAGAGAAACATAGGCCAGGTGGACGAATGAATAATAATTTTAAATTATGAATAACGGATAATATTTAAATGATAAAGTTAATGATATAACAATGTTATTTTCTAAGTGTAAGTAACGTAACATTATTACCTCACCCTTGTCCTCTATTCTCCTCAGTCCTCTTCCCCAGCTTACTACGTATATATATATATATATATATATATATATATATATATATATATATATATATATATATAATTTATGCAATCACTCACGAAATACGTATATACATATATGAATGGGGCACTTCGTGCATGATCTTACTTACCTTTGATACTCACGATGACAAATTTAATTCATAACCTTTCTCATCTTGGACAACAAGAAAGGATCTTGAAAAATGCTGAACGCATTCTACTTGAGAAAGTCCATAAGAGAATTATCAACCAGATTCCAAAACAAGATATTCACTCCTCGGAAGAATTTGGATGAAGTGCTTCATATGTATTTATGAATTTGTGAGTGCAATTGACCGAGATATTCGTTTTCTTTTTTCTATATCGTTTCGGCCATTTCTTCAGCCATTCTTAGATGTCCAAGAAAGAAAGAAAGAGCAAATAACTTTTCGACGATCAAATGAACTTCGATTTGGGCGCAAAGTTTCTGTTTTATAGCCGATGAAAAATAAAACATTTTGCGTTTCTGGCGCTAAAGTACATTATTATTATTATTATTACAAATAACGATTAAAATAAGCGAAGTTATTATTGATTAACAGAAAATTAATGATAATTGCACTATCTTAGTATGGATACAAAAACAATATTGTATGTGGTCGCTCCTATTCTGTAAATAAACACTGTAATGTATAAGGTATAAATTACTTTTTCTTGCTTGCAGGTTGACATTGAGATTTGCCTTTTTTTCATACTGGATACTGGAAATAAGTTTCCTTAGTGAAAGTATGACTTATTCTAGGTTTGTTCGGAAATTGCAGTGTGAACGCGATACGAATTATTGAACTGAATATCAGTATTCAGTTTAATAATTCGTTCGATAAAGTTGTTTGATCACAACAAGGAAATGAACAATTAATCCTACAATAGCTATGTATATTTCGGTGAGATAGAAGGTAAGGAAATTTGTTAATCTCACTGTTGGTATTATTTCGTACAGAGCGCAGTGCACACATTAGTATCAATGTTAAAATTGACAATTTATTATTCCATCAACAAAAGGCATAAAGGAAAGTCAATTAAATTATAGGGGGGGAGAAAGAAAAATTTGAATTGCGGTGTGGATCCTTTTTTCTTTGCTGTGTCGATAATTGTGATGTGTTGCTATAAAAGTTCATAACCCAAACGTGTTCAAACGACCGTATAACATTATCGAGTTTAAGGGGGGAAAACCCTTTAGGATGTTCAGAAAAATCAATTTTTTTCACATATTTCGAAAGTATAGTATATTGAGAGTATACTGGAAAATCGAAAAATCGAAATATGAAATATTTACGAAGTTATAGCACATAGTCGAGAGCGCGCCGGGACCGCATGCTGTGAACTAGGAAAACTTTAAACGCGATTATCTCAAAACTGCTCATGCTATAGCTCAAAAACTTATTGATCGATCTGGCTGAAATTTTGGGAGATTTCTCACTATAACATTATCGGAAGGATATATCTAAAATTTTAAGATTATCGCGTAAATAAATTACTTTTTTTGGGGTAAAAATTATCGAGAAAATGGTAAAAAATATGAAAATTTCATTAAAAAGACTACTTAATTTTTAATTTTATACTTTTTTATATTTTTATAGGCATAACCTTCCCCTACACATGTCAATAATCGAACAATATTTTCGATTGCTGTTTCAAATCAATAGAAAAAATCAGACAAATAGAGCACGTTTCGATATCACGCAAACGACGCCTAATACCTTATAACGCAGCCATTTTGTTTTGTTTTAGAAAAAAAATTTAACACTTGAAAGTTGTAACAAGATAATGTCAAAATTTTAAAATGATGCGATTATTTTATCAGCTTTAAAAAAATTCATGAAAAATGACTCATTTTCGAGCGTCAAAAGAGTTGTCCCCCCTTAATAATTCAATTTTACAGAAGCAATAGTAAACGTTACTTTCGCGTTTTATTGCGGAGGTCAAAATCATCAATCGATAGGAAGCTATTCGGACCACTGTTATATAATTTTTTTAAAATGATATCGGAGACTATCTTAAGGTCTTATATACGCGAAAAAAAAATACAATTTTTTTCCGATATTATTTTTGCCTGAACTTTCGAGAATATTTTAAGCTTTTCAGAATTAGAAATCTCAACTAAATGTTGAAATTACAGCATTTGGAGCGTCCAAACTTTTATTTTCGTCGAAGTAGGCAGACGATTGGTGTGTGCTATGAGGAATTTCATTGGTTCCCTCTAGCATGCTCCACGGGGAAGCATACTGGAAATGTTTTGGATGCCGAGGTTGGCCCCACATTCCGCGCAGACTGCTATTAAATGAAGTAATATAATATTTTATACTAGATACCGCGCGGCAGCGATTCGTATCGCTAACTTAAAAGCAGTTTTACCTGGAATCGCTTATTTTACCTTATGGACCGAGATTCCGATCGTTTTCACATTTTGACAGCATCTATTTATCAATAAGTATCGCGTGAACCTCGGAAAATGAAAAAATTAAATACCCATTTTTTCTAAATAAATGATTTATTAGTAGAAAATTGAGTTTGTTTGGGTTCTCGCATTTTTACATGCTATTTCTTTCAAATATTTTTACTGGTTCACACCGAAGGAACATCTATGATGTAATTATAAATATGTCCATTTCTTTTCAGGCACTGAGTTCGACGCTGAGGACTGTCACCATCAACGCGTACGTCTAGAAAAACTACATACCGGCCAATAACACCGCCACTTTTTAATATTACCGTAATTGTTTTTTGTTTGTTAGGCAATTAAGATATTGAATAAATATTGTTTAAAAACATTCTCAACATATGCGCGACTTTTTTTCACGGCTTCTGTAAATGTACCTACGGAAACCGACGAAATCGCCTATGTAAGGCCTTAATTGTAATGTGTCATTATTCGGAATATGATGAGCGACAGAGCTGCGCTCCAGTGATATTTTGTTGAAAACAGCAAACAAAATAGCGTGAGTTTTAAAATGAATGTTTTCTTCACGACTCTGAAATGACAATTATTATCTGCAAAAGTCATGCTATATTGCTGTATCTCAATAGTGATAACATGCTTTTTAGTGCGCTCGATGGAAACAAAACTGTAAATCTCACGGTTGGCCTTACTTGGTTCCAGGCACAGAGTATAAAATAGCATCGTTGGACGGTTAATGATTTATTTTTATCGGTGACTATTTTGTGGGTATCCCTAACGGTTTATGCAGCGCACGCTGACGTCCCTAACGGTTGATATTTTTTACTTCCTCGAGCAAAATCATCGTAGATCGACTAATTTATAAAACAGATTCATAAACTATACACCTAAACCTTCTGAAATGCGACTATCCATTGATGAAATCCAGACCAAAATCCGTCGAGTAGTTTCCGACGTCTACGCGCACCGACAGACAAACAGACGAATTGGTCTTTAACGTGCAGTACTTAGTCATAGGACAAACATTGATCTTCAACGTGCAGTACCTAGTCATAGGACCTTTAAGGGGAGAAAACCCTTTAGACGCCCGAAGATGAGCCATTTTTTTTTATTTTTTTAGGGTGATGAAATAATCGCATCGTTTTTAGATTTGAATGTGATTTTATTATAGGTTTAAAAAGCTCAAAAACATTTTTTTTACAAAAGAAAATGGCGACGTTATAGCCTTTTCCCCCAAGCGTCTCTCCTGTGCCATCAAAAAATGCTCCATTTTTCACATTTTTATTGTTTATCTGAAACAGAAATATTTTTCGATATCTGACACATGTAGGGAAAGATAAACCTATAAAATTATTTTAAAAAAGTATAAAATTGAAAATTACGCAGGCTTTTTAACCAAAAGTTCAAATTTTCGACCATTTTTTCGACAGTTTTTACCCCAAAAAAATTATTTATCTACGCGATATCTTTCAAACTTTAGGTTTATCCTTCCGGTAATATCATACACAGAAACCTCTCAAAATTTCAGCAAGATCCATCAATAACTTTTTGAGCTACAGGGTGAGCAGTTTTTGAAAATGTTGTTTCAAGATAATCGCGTTTAAAGTTTCTATACGGTAAAACTATAACTTTTAGTCACTTACCGATCAATCAGCGATTCCAGGCCCATACACTAACCCTTCAACTTCCTCGAAAAACTGATTTTCATCCATTTCCTGCTGTTTTCGGGCTGTACGAGCTGCTTTTGTCGAGGAAAGGCTCATCCGATTCTGCTTCTCTATCCGTGCCTCCAACGCATTCATAATTCGTAGAATGGAGGAATAGCCTTCATTAAACACCCTAGCAGCAATATATGTTGCGATTTCAATGATTTTGAGCTCAGAATGAAGGTGTTTTGGAGCTAATCGCCAAACTGTTGCGTTGAAACTCTCGTTCACGTTTTGGGTATGGCCACCCAAGCATGTTTCGAGTAAATCTTCCCTCGACAAATTTCTGTAAATTGGTAAGAGATGCTGCTGCATCTCTTCACCAAGTAACGGAGTAACATTTTCAAGTTCTGGATTTTTTTTTAGAGCGATAGCTTTCTGCCACTTGCACCAGCTTTCGGCTCTAGTGGAGCAGTTTCCGTGATTCGGCTCTTCTTTTGTTGAAAAAATATGGTAATAAGTAGCCATAATTTCTTTTTTCATATTTTCAACTATCTATGTTTCTTCGAATACTCATACCATAACATGTTGTGAGTTTTTTCACAATTTTATCTGTCAACTTGCCTCTGCCGGAAACTTTTTCCTTTTCTTACATTTCGGAGTCTGCTGCCCATTCTCTTCTCTACGTGGCCGATACACTCACTTTTTACGACAGTCAACTCGTCACCATAAGGATTTGATTCTGCTATGGCCTTGAAAGTATAAGGTCTCGGCGCTCTCCACTATGAGCTATAACTCCGTAAATACTTCATATTTCGATTTTTCCTTTTAACAGTATCTTCTTAATATATTATAGTTTCGAAATATGTAAAAAAATCGATTTTTTGAAAATTCTAAAGGTTTTTCTCCTTTTAACTACACGACCCCCATTAGGTCAGGGATTGGCATCACGCCCAATCAGCACCGCTTACGCGTTACCTCACAATTTACACGCAGGACGCGGGTCCCGATTCCAACTACTGATCGAGCCAAGTTACTTTCCAACACCCTAACAGCTCAGCAGGCTGCTACCCGAGCTGATATCAAGCAACTTACCCGTCGGGACCACGTAGGGTCCCTAACGAGCAGGCGGCTATAAACCACTACCCCCGCAAATCCAACCTCAATAGTTGGTCCCGGCGACAAGCACCGTTGGGCCACCAACCCCCGCAGTACCATTCTTGATCATTGGTCCGATCTTCGTGGACACGGATAAGCCCGCACCACTTCCAATGCACAGGCCTCGCTCCCGTCAATATTGGTCAGCCGGCTGAGACTGTGGTGTCGCTTGTCACCGAGGTGCCGCGAGCTTCATCCTAGAGGATTCTACTCGCGATATCCCTCTTGCGGGAAGACAGAAAGATAGATGTGATGGGAGACTTTGTTTTATACTAGTAATGATAGTAGGAAAAATAATTGATTGCAATACTGATATCTAGTGAGGCCTGAACAAACTCACCGCATCGGCAAGTTTTACAGTTTTCTATAGAGTAAGCTTTGGCATTGTAAATAATTTAAGGTATTCCTTTTGCGGAAGACCGTACTTTGTGGGCGCATAAGCCAGAGTCCTCTTGAATCATTAGTAGATTAAAGTGGGGCTTAATATAAAAAAATTACAATGAATCATTATACCCAAAGATGAATTGGAATGAAAGATTACGCATATTTTTTATAGATTTAGATATTTTTACATGTTCTCTGGAAAGATACGAAAATTCTTCTGCTAGTCACATTTTTCTAAGTTTTATCATTAATATATTCTTTAAACATATTTCGGTAACTTGTCGTGAAATTTTACCAGTATACTGGGATGTACCTTTACTTAATTGTAGACGAAAAACAGTCAATTGTTAAATATTCGGGTTCGTGAAAGGAATACCTTAATTTTTCATGCTATTGTCCCGGTATTCTCGAAGCAGTCCAAAGAGCTCGTTATTACGAAACTTGTCCCACAATTCTGTCTTGGTTGGAATTATTAGTTGCGGGAAAAAAGAAAGACAAAATTTTCAGTTTTTTTCTTTTAAACATTTAAAATAATACAAATACATATAAAAATGTTCTTCCGTCTTCATATACGAAAAACGCTGCGAGTATTCGAATATTTTCTTTGGGCATGGCCCAGTTATACGATGTATAACTGGGCCATACCCAGTTATACGATTAAACAAAATCTTTAACAATATATACTTCCCAAACTCCTCTTTTTAGATATATTTACACGAAACGTAACGCGAACTTTGTCAGAACGCATTCAACAATTATCATTCGTTTAACAAGTATTGCTTATCCCCTTGTTCCCATCTCCTTACCGAACACCGAATACAAAAATATCAATATCGACCTTACGACGACGATTGAGCGACCGTACAACGCCAACGTCAAAAATATGATCGATGACCAAATCGTTCTCTTTAAATATAATTAAATATAAACCGTTTCTCTTTAAATATAATTTGCAAGTCATTTGTTGATTGGTCTAGATATTGAGCGGTTGAGTTGTTGACAACATGTACAATCAATGTTAGGACATTGGTCAAACTCGTAAAGAACTTTCCCGTATTCAAACGTGTCACGATTGAAATGTTAAAGCACGAGAATGACTCACGCAAATATGTTTCATCTTATAATACTCAAATGTCGATCAAGAAAGAAAATATCAGGTCGCAATGATATAATCGACTCCAGTCGACTATTTTTTAACAATACACATTTTTCTATATGCGTATATGTGTTAATAATATTTTGGAAAAAGCCCCAAGACCGCTAAATTAAGGCAATATCTGGCAAGATATTTCGGAAGACTTGTTTTTCTTTGTTCGTTAATACCGTGTAAAAATGTACGATCTACTAGAAAACTATTTGCCTTTGAGGCTACATGTTGCTCTTTAAAAACGGTTTCAGATACAATTGAAAAGATTTATTGACGCTCTCCTGATTCAGAGGACTCTTCATTGCCTCGGTGTAAAGTCTTTCGTAAACGTTGCCATCGTACGCACCAAGTGCGGAACCCAATATCTCGTCTCTTATGTCGAAGCTGTCGACAACGCCTACGGCGTTTGGTCGGATCGCCCCGAGCATTTCCTCGAGACGCTTTTGTAGTACAGGCACGTCTTGCGAATTTAGACAGGAGAACTGTTCAAAAAAACGTCGTAAATATTACTAAATATTTAAATGGGTCCAATTCGATTATGAATTATCGATAATTATTTATTCCTGATACTTCAGTGAAGGCAAAACTCCAAAGAAAAAAAAACACGCGGTCAAATCGGGTATGCAAATTTCTTTCATGAAATTCTTCATGTATCGGGAAAAAAAAATGTCAAAGATTTATTTACAGATGTAGCACCGTGTGTAACATCGCGTCTATTTAGAGTTTCAGCCTGAACAATTTAGCAACGTCAGAATACTGCGACGGAGTTATTATTATTACGAGCAAAACTTGTCAACAGTAACGAAACTCTAAAGCACGTGAGACGATCGCAATTTTCGTATTCAATTTATTATACTTGGAGTAACGCTTTCCCTTTGAAGTATTTTAAGGCCTTATATACGCGAAAAATTTCAACATTTTTCATTTTTTTTTAAATTTTGATTCCATTAGCCTGAACGGTTAAGAATATTTTGAGCTTTACAGAATTGAAAAATTCCAAAAATTGCTATCAAATAAGGTAAGATTGCATTTATAATAGATACCGCGCGGCGCGCCCGACCGCCAACTTCAAAGCCGCTTTTCCACGATTCACTTTGTTGAACCTTGTGAAAGTTCTAATTCTTGAACGAAGGTTCAGATCGCTTTGAAATTTTTAGTATCATCACCTATCGTGTGAACCACAGAAACAAAAATTTCAATGACAAAAAAAAATATAAAAAATAAAATACCGACAGAAAATTGAGTAAAAAAATTTTAAGTTTCGAATTTTTATTATAATAATTTTTTTTTTCATAATATTGTTGGTTCACACTGAAGATACATTCATTATGCAATTATAAATATGTTCATTTTTTTTTCAGACACCCACATCGATGCCGAAAACTTTCACCATCAACGCGCGCACAAAAAAAATACATTGCTTTATTATGTTATATCTCCGCCATTTGTTAATATTTCTGATTTTTTTTTGCATATACTTAACCATGTGCATAAATTATCTGTAAAAAAAATGTTGTCAATATATGCGTCATTTTTTTTTAACCGCGTCTAGAAAAGTACCTTCGAAAATCGGCGAAATCGCGTATATAAGGCCTTAATCTTCCTGGCCACAGCGACCATTTTCTTATCTACAAAGCATCTACCGCTTCTTTGAACAGCAACTACCACGTTACTGACGATATACTCACGCGAAGAAAATCACCGAGACGCTGCAAGACCCAGTGGACGGCGTATAATTCACAAAGTTGCAAAAGAACCTCGTGTAATTCCTTGGACAAGTTCGTCAATCCCCGAACAGTGTCAACGAAGCGCGACACGACGAAAGCGCGACAGTGCGACTCGGCTGCTTGAGCTAATTCTATACTCGTGTGATTCCAAGCGTCTTCTGGCGAGAGACCACTTCGTATTCGTTTGTCCATATTTTCGGTAGCTTGGCGAATTTTACTACGAACGAAATACACACGAAGTTTGTAAGCACGTGTAAAAAAAGGAAAGTAATAAGGTTTTTCATAGTTTTGCCGAGCCCGAGGGCAAATGAACGGGAAATAGTGAGGGTAAAAAGTGTGGGATAAAAATGAAAGTAGTAGATTCGTGAAAGCCCGAAAGGGCGTATGAGTGGGATTGGAAATACGACGAAATAAAAAAACCTCTATGAGGAAGCAGATTTCAAAGCATGATCGTATTGTTTTCTTTTAAGAAGGCTCCGTCACGAAGGGCCGGGTTATGTGGTCGCATAAACAGGGCCCTTTTTTTAGTGATACGCATTTTTGTCACAATACAGTTGATTATAAACGTACCATTGCTAATTTTATACAAAACTTATTAGTTGTAGATCGATGAATAAATACCGTAAAAGTGGCATAACTTTACGTTACGGTACTGCATAGAGAAGTACGGCAAGGTCACAATTCGCAACTTTCACGTCCTAGAGGTCAAAGTATAGCCTCAAATGTAAACAATTACTGCACTCTTAATTTAGATATTCTCTTAATTAGATACCTGATTATTTAATTTCCACGCACGCGCTTCTGCGTTATACAGCCTGATTTCGGCGACGCTGCCGAATTCTCACACGGTCGCGAAACCTCTCGGAACTTCAAATATTTCGACATTTTAACATTAAATATCTTTTTACATAAGTCGTTAGCCCAAACATGTTTTATTGTATTCGGAATAATCATGACCTAATCAACGTTACTGTAGTTGTTTGTCAATATCTGTTGCGTGAGTGCAAAAATATCACTTGATCACTTGAAAGTCTATCAAGAGTGACTCTTCCATAAGCCCTGGTTAAAAATCCTCTGTTCAACCATTTTTATCTCTCTCATTTAGTCGTTGAACTGTGCATACGTGAATGTCTATAATATGTTTGAAAATTATTTTTTTCTAGACTCGAGACGTTCGTGACGGAGCCTCTTCAAAAGTACCTTTACCATGTCAGTAACTTTTACAATAACGATCTTATATTTATACGATAATCAAGTGTAACGCTTTCTCGCGAAAGGTCGAATCACTGCTCACCCAGCTGCGACTGCTTGATGAGCAACAACGATGCAAGTTAAGGTATTCTTCCATGGTCTCGATTTAACGGCCCCCGAGTGAACCGACAAGTATTTGACGGTGGGCGGCAGCGATTTTCCCTCGATCGCCTGTCTCCATGCTTTTACAAGATATCTCGCCGTTTGCAAAAGTAAAACTGTATTTTCACCCTCGTACGTACATGTCGCAGTGACCATGCCGTAGGTCGCCGGTAGATTGCTCGAGCCCATGTAACCGTGGCCACCGCAAGCCAGACGAACTTGCTCGCATCCAGCAGCCGCGTCTGACGATGCAACTGCTTTTAGACAGCACGCCAGAGCGTGCAACTGAAATACAATTCAAACTTTCTTTATAAAAATTTCATCACAAGACAGTACAAGTTCGATTGGATATTTGACGAAAATTCAATTTGGACATAAATGATTATGGTGTTTCGTAGAAAAAAAAGTATGACTTCTTTAAAATTTAATTCATAATAGTAATAGTAATAAAATAAATAATAAAGAATCATAATAATTGAACGAGTTGGCATCCTTTTTCTGACATACTTCGGGCAATCTCTCCAGACTCCCCTGATCCAATTCAGCAGTCACGTTATTGTACATTTCCCAAATCCACTCAGCTGACATCAAAAATGCGTAACACGCGGCTATGTTCGGAAACAATTTGTACTGCTGAGTGACGAAGTCAATTATTTGACATTCGGGTTCGCTGAAATTAAAATGTATGTGCTGTTAATCGAGTATTTCTTCTAACGTACACCTTAAATACAAGTCTCAGGATTTTGATGAACGGGCTGAATCTAACGTTTTTGGGTGCAAGCGAGGATTTTTGCCAGGCCTCAACTTCGGCCCAACTCATTTGGATGTTAATAACAATATTTATTCAACAGCGAAAGTGCGGTTCGGTGATCACCCATGTATGGGGGAGGGCATTGGCGGAGGCCAATACTTACGCGACGGCTACTGAGCCAAAGGCAGTTTTACCGAGTTTCCGGTGACATCACGACTGAAATTCAGTAAAATATAGGCGCCCGTATAGACACAGTTTGTCCACAGTTTCCCCGTACCTTCGTGCAAATGCAGTAATGCTGATACAGTAGGGAACTCGTGACTCTGGGCAATACTTTTGAACGCTAATTAAAAATTAACCGAATATTTTGTTCTTCATTGACAAATATAATCAATATACAGTCGTTTATCAAGAGCGTGTACGGCTACGTTTTTTTCCTGGGAACTTAGAGGGCAAATTCGAACGCGAGCAGATAGTGGAATCCTTCCACTAAGATGCTTTGTATAGAGAGCGTTCGTTGTCGTCCGACCGTGGTCACAGACAAACCGCTATTGTCCGAAAAACAGGTGGAAAAAAGACTCATTTGTGCGAAAGAAAGTTTAGACCGCGATTGGGACAACGAAATTTTTTCGAATGGTTTCTTTTTGGACACGTTCTCCCATCCATCATACCTGGTCTAGCGACACTAATAGACACCAAAAATCTGGAACGTCAAGCAATTATTCCGACGAATTCGACTCATATGGAAATTTTTACGTTTGCCTCGGATATGCCAGGCGATTATTAATAGCTGAGGCGCCTGGACCACTTATCTATACATATAATAAAGTTCCGTGACTGACTGACATATAGACAACGTACAGCCTAAACAGCTGAAAATAGAAACAAGATTTGGAAGATATGTTCCTTGGAAGGTATAGAAATGCACTAAGAAAGGATTTTTCGAAAATCAACTCTTAAGAGGGTGAAATAGGGTGTAAAAGTTTGTATGGAAATTTGTATTCCATGCGTGCATCAACTTGAAACTTGGAATAAATATTCTTCAAACCAAATAATAAAACGTATACTTTAGACTGTTTTAAAACAACACCTAAAATCGAATTCTCTTCTCGATTTAGCTTCTCGCATAGTATGATGCCATACAACGTTGATGGTATCACACATGTCTACCAACCGCGCCTGAGGAATACGACACTCTACCTTCTTTCTTTATTTCTTACTTTTTTCTCTCTTTGTTTATCCCGTTTCTGGATCAAATCTTAAAAAACACGCGGACAAAGTCGCGGGTAAAAGCTAGCTAATAATAAAGCATCACAGTTTATATCATGTAGTGTATGTGTATTTTTTTTCAATACCTTTTCTCAAATAGTTTTTGACTCTCACCGTACACGCTCTTGCCAAACAGACGGTATAAAAAGAATGTACGGTCTTTTGCATTTCACACATCTTGTAATTTTCTCACATGCGTGTCTACATTTCTGTTTCATAAACTTACTCCGGCTTTATTTGGCTCTGACGTCGGACAGCGCTGTATCTCACTGCGATTGTGACGGCTTTTGACAAATACCTCGCGATGTCACGTACCAGAACAACACGTACGAACATCATCGTACCGTACGTCAATTTGTCGCTCGGAGCCTTGACATACGTGCCATCTTCCAATACCTTGAAACATTCAACAACGAGGTCGACGTAACCGATGCCATAACTGTACGAGAATATTTACTGAGCTGCTTATTGTTAGCGTGATTGTTCTTACTTGTGAATTTTTCATGAGCAAATGTTCCCGCGGTATTCTCACGTTTTCGAAGCCCAAAAACCCATTATTCGTCCCATTCATGCCCAATTTCACGCCAATTTCGCCGATCTTTATTCCTAAAAATTGGCAAACAATAATATTTCACGAAAAATTAATTCCGATTACCACTGAAGTGTTGTACGTATTCGGGACACGGAGAACTTTTGGCCAAGAAAATAAGCACATACGGTAGTTGACAGCACTTGAAATTGCATTTTTCTTTTACCTCGAAGCGGTTCGTGAGTATCCTCGTCGCGTAGCTGTACTATAAATGGATGTATTCCTTGGCATTGTCCGCGTGTATAGAGCTGCGCAACGACGACTGCATAATTCGCGGTCTGACCCACTGAACACACGATTAATCAATCAACATTCTTTAGGTTGCCGATACATTACCAGATTTAAAGATGTATGGCGAGTCTTACGGAAATGTTACCACGGCGATCATAAGTGAATGAATAATTGGTTTACTCTAAGCCTGTATGCAATATTTAGTATCGATCCACCAACCGGTGAAAAATTATCACTCTTCTAATTTGTAGTAGATTTCAATACGTTTTTATGAAACGTTGATTTGCAGATATAACGAGAAAAAGCATAATGAAAAAATGCGCAGAATGTTTTAGATTTTTTGTGTGCGCATTTATGTATGAAATAATCTTTTTGGAAAAATTTCATACTCATTCACTACATGATTGTTGTGAACTGTTGAGCGTCTCGATAATCGCGGCAGTCGTGGAACACGGTATATGGACTTTCAAAAGGTTTGCCACAGTAATGATGAACATTAACAAATACTGGTGAAATAATAATGGAAAACTTCCGACTGAAAATTTGCAGCTTTGTTTAAATATTATAGCATTTACGATTCATTTACACACCTATGGTATATTTTTGAAAATTCCAAATATTCGGCCACTTTTGCCTCGAATAGTATTGCCACTATTATCTGTGGAAATTGAAAAATACTCAATAGTTTGGGTTCCTCTCTGTTTCAGGAACTCTGAGAAATACTAACATCCACCAGGCCACCATTTGTAAGACGTCAAGGTCGGACTGTTCAGCACAAATTCTTGGGTAGCCGGATCGTACGTAGCCGTTGTTTCCAGTCCTCTGATAAAAGTTCCATGTCCCAATTCGGTCTGAAAGAAGTCACTTTATTAATATATGTGAATTATTAATATATATGACATGTGAATTCCATTTTGATAAACAAAAAGCTGTCAACGTTGAGCAAGTACATGTCGGATTATCTTTTAACGAGTTTCAGGACAAGTAACGAAATGTTACCATTTGATTCAAATATATACAGTAAATTCTTTGTCACATATTGAATGCACCCTCCAAATTTTAAATCGAACATCTACACCGTTTTCATAAAATGTACAATTGAAGCAACACTTTGTAACATAGGGTGATGCCTAAACTGATTGCTGATCGACAGTTTTATGCACGAAATAATGTCAAAAAATGTTAAGAATATTATGAAAAACTGTCAAACCACTCAGCACATTATGAAAATTATATTACCAAAAAATTAAAAGACCCGTCTACACCGTTTATTAATTATTGACATTTTTGTGAATGAAAACGATCAGTTTTCCCCCCACCAACAAAACGTAGAGGCGAAGTGCGACAACGTCGCGTGAGTGTTAAATGGTGCGCGTGTTTGAATACCACTAATCGCCATGTCGCGAGTTCAATGAACCTACATTTTTAGAGAGAAGTGATATCTTTTAAATTGATTCTATTTAATAAAGAAATATGATCGCGGTAACAGAATAAGTGTCGCCAACCGTGAAAAAACAAATTCGCAATACAAACAGTGCGGTGTCGCCAAATTTATAAAAAAAAATTTTGAAATATCAAACAATCGAAAAGTACACATTGGTATGACAATGAAGACACGTTATTAATACGTATAAAAAGAATAATAATAAAATATAATATATAATAAAATAAAATAATAAAATAAATATAATAAAATAATAATAATAAAATAAAATAACGTATTGTATAAAAATAATAATAATCTAACATGCACGATTTGAAATTTATTATAGTAATCGCCTCGTTTTCGAACGAAATATTGGTGTGTAGAAGTTGGCGCCCTGCTCGAAAACAATGGAATTCCCCCCCCAGACTTCCCGTAAAAATAAGCTGCCCTGAAACTCCTGAAAGTAGAGTTTCGGGGGTTGTCAAGTATACACATATGATTACGATATTTAATTAAAACGCGGTTACTTCTGATTTAATTGCGAATAAATTTGTTGTTCATTACGCAACAGTATTTGCACCGCGAATTATTGATGTTTGACATGCAAATTTTTCGAGCAGGTCCAAAAATATGGCAGATAGAACCTTGTGAAATGAAAAACCATATTGATTTTTTGCCAAAACCAATTATTTTATAGTGATGGCAATAGCTTCACTGGGAAGTACTCGCTGGATGCTGGTTTCGTAGGATATTTCAAATTTTCAAATCAAAGGGTCACAAGAATAGACAGGCGAGGGGGGGGGGGGGGGGTACTCTGCTGTAACAGGTGAACATACGGACGTAATGAAAGATTCCTAGTCCTTATAAAATCCTAAAAATTGGACATACAAAATTGAACGAAATTCATTGACATCGTGGACATTCCTAATTAGTGTGAAACTTTCCATAACATCGTCAAAAAACAAATCGTGCTTTTTGACGATGTAAAGTCTTTTGAAATGCGAAATCTGTACCTACAATATTAACGAAGATATTAATTTTTTATTAATTTATTTCTCAAATTGGGCATTCAAAATTGAACGAAATTCGTTGGCATCGTGGACATTCCTTATTAGTGTGAAACTTTCCGTAACATCGTCAAAAAACAAATCTTGCTTATATTGAGATTTTGGAATCTGCCGCTTAACAATAGTGATACTTTATTTTCAATTACGTGCTCAATCAATTTATACCTGTGCATATGTGCCTATAATGTTACAAGACCATGCTCGGGAGATCCAAAACCCTTGTTGTTCGACAGTTCCCTGGCCCATCAAGGCTGGTATAAACATAACGTAGTGAAGAGTCAGCGGATTGCCATCATGCAGAATCGCCGAACCCAACATTCCTCCCAAAATTTGTCTGCAATCATTAATTTTGTAGGGCAATCTTTATAAGACGTTTCTTATTATATTCTTATCGTGCAGTCTTTATAATTATCATTTTAAATAGCATTTTTCATAAATACTAAGATAATATGATGCATGAAAAATATTAAAAATACAAAGAGAAAATATGATATCAATATCATCTACACATTATTGGCGGAAAGTGTAACAAAAACCATGAAGACGGTGTTCACGGTTATAGTACCAGGACCCATCATCAAACCAAAACAACTAAAATGTATATTTATTCAAACTCTTCCCATTGATTATTCGACGCCCGTGGGCATCTCTGGAATAAGAATAATACCAGAGGCTCACATGCGATCAGATGATACAGCCGTTGATGCCTCGCCGTCGAGCCACCAAAATGACAGTCGAACACAACAACGTCGTCGCCGCGTGACAGCAATAACTCCGAAGATTCGTCCTCTGAGTCGTGATAGTTATCACCGACGACATTTTGGGAAATGGGGGATCTTTACATCGACATGGACCTAAGAAGTCCACGTCCGCCGGACCCAGCGGAGCTCGCGACACGAACGAAGGCAATACTTCAGACAGAAACGTTGCTCGTTCCTCGTTTTGCATCAACCCGATTGAGGTAGACGACGAAAATAAGGAGCCTGAAGTCCAAAATCCCACAAATAACAAAGTTTCCTGCGGTCAAGTTTGGAGAGCCACCCTTCAGGAATCACCGCGTGCAGAAAATGCCGGTATAAATCGCCGAGACCTGTTTACGGCTGATGAGAGAAAAACCATGATCAACTATCTGGTGGAGAACAAGTGCGTCGGGAAAGCGAAAGGACTTGTCATATGGCAAAAAATGATTAAGGAGGGTCACCTGACATCTCGAACTCCCCAATCTCTCCAAAATCATTTTCGAAAGAAGATATTGCCGGACATCGAAAAGTCCGCTTGGTTGAAAGGGTCTGATGTGCGAAAATTTTTGGCACTCAAGGATGGTCGTCGTCACCGCACGTAACAACATTGCTGCAGCGCTATTATTTTAATTTAATTATTAATAGTGGAGGGAACAGGAATTATAAGTAATAATTATTATTTATAATTCCTGTTCCCTCCACTCCAATATATATTAATAATTATTATTATTATAATAATTATTACTTATAATTCCTGTTCCCTCCACTATTAATAATTAAATTAAAATAATAGCGCTGCAGCAATGTTGTTACTTGCGGTGACGACGACCATCCTTGAGTGCCAAAAATTTTCGCACATCAGACCCTTTCAGCCAATCGGACTTTTCGATGTCCGCCAATATCTTCTTTCGAAAATGATTTTGGAGAGATTGGGGAGTTCGGGATGTCAGATGACCCTCCTTAATCATTTTTTGCCATATGACAAGTCCTTTCGCTTTCCCGACGCACTTGTTCTCCACCAGATAGTTGATCATGGTTTTTCTCTCATCAGCCGTAAACAGGTCTCGGCGATTTATACCGGCATTTTTTGCACGCGGTGATTCCTGAAGGGTGGCTCTCCAAACTTGACCGCGGGAAATTTTGTTATTTGTGGGATTTTGGACTTCAGGCTCCTTATTTTCGTCGTCTACCTCAATCGGGTTGATGCAAAACGAGGAACGAGCAACGTTCCTGTCTGAAGTATTGCCTTCGTTCGTGTCGCGAGCTCCGCTGGGTCCGGGGGACGTGGACTTGTCAGGTCCATGTCGATGTAAAGATCCCCCATTTCCCAAAATGTCGTCGGTGATAACTATCACGGACTCAGAGAACGAATCATCGGAATTATTGCTGTCACGCGGCGATGACGTTGTTGCGTTCGAACTGTCATTTTGGTGGCTCGACGGCGAGGCATCAACGGCTGTATCATCTGATCGCATGTGAGCCTCTGGTATTATTCTTATTCCAGAGATGCCCATATCTGTTTAATTGTTTATCAAACGGCTTTTTATTGTTATTAATAAAACATTTTTATTTGTCATAAATCAAACATACTGTTCTGTTTATATTCAAATCAACATTTCGTTTTGTTTGCTTTTAATGAAACCACTTGTTCAATTTCTTATAAATGGAACTTTTCATTTTGATTGTTTCTAATCAAACATCAAATGATACGGCAGACTATGAGAGATCACAGAAATTGCAAAAAAAGAACAAGTATATTGAAGATCATATATTGAATAAAAACAAGTAGGAGAGAATAAGGCAAGTGTCATAACTAAGCTTTTTTTTTAAACCTTTTAATTAGTACTTTGAACATCTCTCCGCACCTTTCTTATCAGGCAAGATCTGTGAATTTCTATCTGATTTTTTATAATTTGTATGTATGTATGGATATATGTTTTTATAATTTCTTACGAGTATACATCCATGTCAGCTTTTCCCTGTTCTTGAAGGAGTTGAACTTTTTTCAACAACACACAGCCCTTTCGCATCGCATCTTCGTAAGCTTCTTTGTGACTCTTGTACGACGCGGGAGTACCACGGTCTTGCAGTTCTGGATCATTGAGAAAATAATCCTCTGAAACCGAAAATGAAATGTAATTGCACTGTAATAAACGATGGTGTCTGATCACACAAATGTGAATATGTAATAGGGAGTAACACACATGGTGTTCATTCATTGACATATATATTAATATGTATATACATGCACATACATAAATATCTTTATAAAGAACAGTCCAAAAACGATTTGCAAACAATGGGCCGGCCATGTCTATGAGGTATGTCAGATCAGCTGCAATAAGTTTATAATTATTCATAAGTGGAATCAACGTCAAGTGCATCGCTTTCAGCTACTTTAGTCAAGCGGTCTGCATAAGTTCGAAATTTCGTAAAGTACGACATTTTTTTATTGCCTAGTTTTATAGTCTGGGGTTTTAACATTCATTTATGGCAAACATTTTGTAAAAATTCCAAACATTGTCCAAATTATAACGCCTTTGGTGAAGGGTCTTCTTTCTCTTGCATTTGTCTCGGATCTATATTTTATGAAACGGTATAAATTGTATCTTAAAATTTATTAGACAGATTCACTCCAAACTCGAACAGAGCATAGCTTTTAACATTTTCTATCGTATGAGCTAATGATTTTTTCATATGTTTATCCTTTTCTCAATAACAAATTATTAAAGTTGTTTTTTATTCTCCAAAATCAAACTCTTCTTTTATAAAGCTTTTCGTAATTTTCATTTATACAATTTCCGTAATTTTCAAAATTTTGAGAAAGAATCCAATCATACGAAAGTTTTATTACTGTACTAAAAGTACATTATTTTATTTTTATCTCATAATGATAATGATAATAATAACTTCATTGTTCATCGCATTTTTTGAATGCAAGAATAACTCAACTTGGCAAGACTATGGAGTAGTAGTAGTTCTTCATTTTCAAGTACATACCCTTGCGGGTTTTTAGACAGTTCCCCCCTCTGTGCATTGATACCCCTTTAAGAGATTACACCATCCTGAAATTTTTTAAAAATCGATTTTTCGTTTTAATTTTTTTCTCATAATTTGAACCTTACAGAAAATTTTAAGCTGAATGCGAAGTCTGTACCTACAATATTAACGAAGATATTAATTTTTTTGTATCGCACTGTGCAGTGCTCCCTAAGATAAATACTCCCTTCGCTTCTATGAAACTAGTAACTGAGCATAGCTTTCTTCTTGAAAGGGTCAAATCACGCTCTTACATACAGATCTTGAAACGAAGACAAATTTCAGTGTTGGGGAACGAAAGCATAAACGCTATGATATAGAAAATCGCACTGAAAATAAGTTTAAGTGGTATGAAAGTACTAAGAAATAGCTACTCACATCGCTACATGTATTTATAATGATGGCTCTAGTAATATTTTATTAATATTACACGTATTAAAAATAACCATTGGAAGTAATTGTTATGACATGTGCAATGATGAAGACGAGCATCGTATATCGCTTGCTGAAAAACATGCGCAAGAAACTACAAAAGAGGCCAGAACAGCTCGAAGAAGGTCAATATTATTTTTCAAGGACCAGCAACTTGCTGAAAGACCCCAATATGGAGCAGGAATCGCCGATCAACTATACAACAAGGTATGCCACAAATTTTCAATGTTTCTTTACTGTTGAAGCCGTGTAGAAACTTTAAACGCGTTCTTCTTGAAACGACATTTTTCGGATTTACGGGAAACATAACTCAACAACAGCTATTGCGAATGATTTGAAATTTATAACACACATTTGTAATATAATTATCTCAATTGGTATGTAGGATTTTTTTCTAATGTTAACCGTCTTTGTTTAATCAATGTTTTCAAGTAGAAATTTTATGTGAAAAACAAACATAAATTTCTGTGTGATACCAAAAATCCATTTATTTTTTTTTCCAGAAAATCCTATGTATTTAAACTGAGTTAACAAAGTATTTTCATTCTTTTACATTTCTGATGAACCGTGAGGCCATTAGGATTCCCGCAGATTGAAAGTAAAAAAAAAACTTCACGTACACGGAGACGTGTATCTTCGCCAATTATCCATATTTTTAGATGAAAAAAGTACATTTAAGAAGAATGTACTAAAAGAATGTAAAGACAGAAATTAAAAATATGCATTAGTTTAGCTACAAAATATACATGAACACAAAGTCTTATTCTAGCCTCTCAGGGTAGTGTAACGCCTTAATGACTCTAAAGTTTGCATAGTTGGAACACCAAAATTTTTTTTCATTGCACACATTTTATTCTGCCGATTTAGATTCTGAAAATCACTCAAACGTTTTAACGGATTTTTATCGGAGATTCACAAGCTCAATTTGCAAAAAAAACGCTGTCCATAATATTAAAAATAAAGAAATTGAAAAATTAAGAAAAAAAAAACGTTGCATTCCAACAATGCAAACCTCCACGGCGTCCCCTTTACACGTTTCCTTCTCTTTTTGTTTACATTTATCTTTCTCTTTTTTCTCCTTTATGGTTTCCTTCTTATCATGCATGCTAAGACTCTCACATACTCGCACAATTCATTGATCGGTTTCCTCGACATACCTTTATTATTTTTTTCTTTTAGTGCCTCTCCCTTGTAGCCTCTTTGCCACTTTTCCAAACCATCCGCCACTTCGTTATTCATTCATTTGTTTTATTTTCCCGCATTCGAATGTTCCAAACTTTCTTCTTCCTTTCTACAACACTGAAATAAAGTATCCGCGTATCCCTTTTTGCCTTCTATTTCTATATTTCAGCATCTTAATCTTGCTGATGTTTATTTAGTTCTTTCATCACTTCTCTTCGCAGTAGTCTTCCATTTCTATACATTGTTTTTTTATTTTTGTACTCTCTACAGTACATTAAATTCTCAATTTTATTCCAGTCAGCAAGACTATGTATTAATTGTCGTCGTGCCAATAATCTTGTCAGAGAAAAATATTGAAACTCTGTTTTTTCAGCCCCGGATTACCGCAGATCCGTTAAGCGTAATACAAAATTAAAATGATGTTGAAGTATGCAACGTTGGAATGCAGCAAAAATTCTTTTTCATTTTTTTATTTCTTTATCTTTTTACCATCTAAACTTTTTTTTATTTTGTGGCCTAAATGTGGTAAAAAAAAATTGGGCAGTACGCAAAAAACAATATTTTCGTTGCATCCCAACTACGCAACCTTCAGTACCATAAATTAAACATCTTATATTATGGCGAGACAATTGAAACTCAGAAAGACAGCAGTTTTTATTTGTACTGTGTACAGTAATAACGGAATATATATAGGATTATAATTGTAATTTCACAGTTGAAACTATACACAATATTCATATTCTTCGTGTTTTTTTTTTTTCATTTGGATTTACAAATTTGAACGTATGTCAGTCATCGTTGATCCTTGAGCATGAGTAATTCTATTTCTCGTTTCATGCGTTTGCAATTTCTTTTTATCTCACACATCCTGTTATACCGGTTTTTATCTTCGCCGAACTTTGTACCAATTACGTGATGCAGCGATCTTCAATATCACAATCTACATTTTCGTCGATCCATTGCGAATCCAATAGACTATTGCGATTGCGAGCATTGAGCATGAAGAAGAAAGTTATTGACGTTTTTTCATTGATTTGTTTACTTCAAATTTTAAGTGGCTCATCTGATGTAACGTACAAATAAATATAGACACAAATTGCTCACCTCTCTCACGACGTTTGGCTGTTTTCTGAGGGCTTCCATCTAGAAAGTTAGTCAGCTCAGTGGGATTGAATGTACATTTTTCCCGTTCTCGTAGCAAATCTTTGTTCACAGTTGTCATTTTGTGTCGTTGTGTTGAGAAAGAAAAAAAAAAACGTGTAGTCACTCGAAAGTCTAAGGAAATATGTCGATATGTGGTATGGTACGTCGGAGATTTCTGTCAATACGATTTGTAAGGCGTTACTTTCACTCGCTGTTATTGTCGCAACACAATACACAACTACACCGTTACGTCCGCGCAACGACTGGCCTGCCTGAACTGACACGTCAGGAGCAGTGCAGCCAGGTCAGGAGACAGCATTGCACACATTTTTTTCTCTGTATTTTTTTTTATCACTCTCTTGACAACACTACTAGAGCCATCTTTCAATATCCTTTCGAAACTCTACCTCCGAACAATGTGCGAATGGTAAGCACGATTATTTTTATCAAGAGCATACGATTTTCGAAATTGAAATAAGGGACGAAACGGTGATACGATGAAATTATGTTGGTACTTTCAAAAAAATCACAGGGGTGCGCGCCAAACAACCCTTGATGACGAACAGGGGTATGGACACTGCCTGGTATTTTCGCTATGCGAAAGCTCGGATTTGTTAGTGTCACAATCTGCCACTCGTAGCGCTACTTATCTCGTACCACGTGATATCCTTGCACGCCCGCCCGCTGCGCCCGCCATATGGCATATGGCAGCGGCGTTATGTGTGTGTGTGTGTGTGTGTGTTCGGGCGGATGCTATATATATATATATCGACGGTAGTATGGAAGAACGTGCTATCTCAAATTGTGATAGAAGAACGTGCTATCCCAAATTGTGATAGGAGAACGTGCTATCTCAAATTGTGATAGAAGAACGTGCTATCTCAAATTATGAAAGAAGAACGTGCTATCTCAAATTGTGATAGAAGAACGTGCTATCTCGAATTGTGATAGAAGAACGTGCTATCTCGATCAGTCAACATATTTTCATTGTACAGCACTGGTATTTGGGGCACCTCAGTATACAGAGCACTTTTTCTGTTAGGTTATTTAATTTTCGAATATGATTTAGCTCGATAATAGAAGAAAGTTAAGATATGTTTGAATAAACAACTTTTTTTTAATCATCAATATATTTATTTATATGGATTTTTTAGAACCTACAGTAACTTTTTTTTAATCATCAATATAAATAAATATATTGATGATTAAAAAAAAGTTGTTTATTCAAACATATCTTAATTTTTATTATCGAGCTAAATGTTAATCTATTATTGAGCTAAATCATATTAGAAACTTTTTTTTAATCATCAATATATTTATTTATATGGAATTTTTAGAACCTACAGTAATCGTAGGTTCTAAAAACCCAAGCAAACCCAAACAACTTTTTTTTAAGCATCAATATATTTATTTATATGGAATTTTTAGAACCTACAGTACTGTAGGTTCTAAAAATTCCATATAAATAAATATATTGATGATTAAAAAAAAGTTTCTAATATGATTTAGCTCAATAATAGATTAAGATTTAGCTCGATAATAGATTATGATTTAGCTCGATAATAAACATTAAGATATGTTTGAATAAACAACTTTTTTTTAATCATCAATATATTTATTTATATTGATGATTAAAATAAAGTTGTTTATGCAAACATATCTTAATTTTTTTCTATTATCGAGCTATATCATATTAGAAAATTAAATAACCTAACAGAAAAAGTGCTCTGTATACTGAGGTGCCCCAAATACCAGTGCTGTATCAATGAAAATATGTTGACTGATCAAGATAGCACGTTCTTCTATCACAATTCGAGATGGCACGTTCTTCTATCACAATTTGAGATAGCACGGTCTTCTATCACAATTTGAGATAGCACGTTCTTCTCTCATAATATGAGATAGCACGTTCTTCTATCACAATTTGAGATAGCACGTTCTTCTCTCATAATTTGAGATAGCACGTTCTTCTATCACAATTTGAGATAGCACGTTCTTCTATCACAATTTGGGATAGCACGTTCTTCTATCACAATTTGGGATAGCACGTTCTTCTATCACAATTTGAGATAGCACGTTCTTCCATACTGCCGTAGATATATATATATATATATATATATATATATATATATATATATATATATAGCATCCGCCCGAACACACACACACACACACACACACACACACACACACACACACACACACACACACATATATATATATAAATGTGTAATCCGCCAATACACATGGCATTTTTATTATGATACCACAATTAATAAAATTTTGATAAAGCCAATAAACCCTCATAGAGGTACGTATGAAAAATAGAATTATTTGGTACTAAATAAAAATATTATTACTAAATTTTCAAAAAGCACTCTAGCTCTCACCATATGTTTATGTGAGAACTAGAGCACTTTAAAAAAATTATTTAGTACCGTGGATTACAGTTACTTTGATTCGTGGGGTTACTTTGATAAAAACTTTGTTTTGTTTTTAAATTCGAACTACGAAGTTCCTGAAGGCGACCGAGAGTTTTTTTTACGGTTGGCAAGCCTGAGTGTCTTTTTATGTCGTCACTCAGCAAAGCACGAACGAAGGGATTTGAGGCAAGCAACCACTTTAGATGCTTCAAAAAATCAGTTTTTTTTTCACTTCATAAATCGTTAGTAAAATTTCTTAAGAATACACCCTGAAAATTTCAAAACGCCATTCGGATTCCTTCTAACGGTATGTATATAAATGATAAAGACGCTCCGCGCGGCTCCCAAGCGCGCTCAGGTATCCACGAGCGCTCAGTTAGGTAGTTTGTTTGGGTTTGTTTGGGTTTTCATAACCCAAACAAACCCAAACTCAACCGTTTGGCGATTAGCTCCAATACATCTCCATTCTGAGTACAAAATAATCGAGGCAGCGGCATTTCTTGCTGCTATTTTATTCACTGAAGGAAATTCAGCCCTACTCATGGTTATGAATGAACTACAAATCGTAGTTGGCAGGCAGAGCTACGGATATTCCGAGAAAATGGATCAGATGCGCGTGGCTCGGCAAAATAGAAAAAGTTTATTAGAGACAAAAGAAGCTCGAAAAGCTCGTAAAGAGGAAATGCAAGTTTCAGATGAGTTGCATGAGAAAGAGGAAGGACTGCTATATGATGCTGGAATCGCTAATTAATCGGTCAGACACTTTATCATTTGATTAAACACATTTGACTTTGAGTTTTTCGTTTATGAACATTTAAACGTGTTTTTCTCGAAACGACATTTTTTCAATTTGCGGGAATCATAACTTAAAAACTAATTGATGGATCATTTTCAAATTTGGAACACATTTACATAATATAATTTATTAAAACATGAACCTAAAGTTGGAAATATTAGAATGTTTAAAACGTATTTATTATTGCAAAATGCCAGGAAAAAAATTCTAAAAATCGAGAATTTTTTTTCAAACACGTTCCAACATTCAATTCTCGATTTGTTTTTCAAAATTTAGGTTCATGTTCTTAAAAAACATCTCAAGAATGTATAAAAATTTGTTGGACTATTTCAGATGTGAATTGCGAGCTGCACAATTCCCGCAAATCAACAACGACAATAAGGACACGCCAAGGGACACAGCGGATTACACCTTAATTAATGCATGAAATAACTTGAAAAAATTACCAGAGATGTATTGATTGATCACCTCTCAGCTGAAAGTAAAACAAGATTCATGAGAATTAAAGGAGATATATCTGAAATCGACAACATTGATATAGTATCATTCTTGCCGAAACCTATCGATAAAAGTGATTATGTTGACTTCCCATTTGATATTAATGTTGCAGTATTGGAGGTTAAGAAATGTTCTTAATGGACAATATGATCTCTTTTTGTGATTTAGATTACCTAGGTAGACAAAAGTATGTTACCTATCTTACAACTTGCTTTTTCTAGTTTTTTAATATTTCGAAGTTTATGGATGTGTTACCGCATAAATAATTATAAAATACCAGTTGTTTATCAATAAAGTTGATTTTGGAAAGTAAAGCTGTAATGTTTGTTCGATCGAACTAACCCCAAAACAATAAAAATCATTGTAACTTTCGAGTCCGCTGACCGTTTTTTTTTCTTCTTTAGGAAAAATGCTCCTTCTTCTTCTTTTATTTAACTTTATTTACTTGTACTTCCGATTCTCATTAAGAAAAAGGCTGGTATCAAAGTAACTCCACTCTCTGCATAACTTTGATCACGAGACCAATTTTTTTTCTCATTTATTTTTAAATATTTTAAATTGTAATTTGGAAGATAAAAAGAGTTGATGTTCCCATTTTAATCAATTTTTTTTACGATATTATTTAATGAGATATATTTCCATTTCAAAATTGATCAAAGTAACCCTAAGCCACGGTATTAATATTTTGAGGAACTTATTGTTTTGAGATAAATAATTATTTTTTCCAAACGTACTTCCATGATTGTTGACTGGCATGCGTAAACTGTATACTTACATAATTAAATACTTAAGTTACTAAGTTATTATCTAAATAAGAATTAATTTCTCACTTGAAAGAAATTCATATATTAGAAATCATATGATTTACACGAAAATAAAAGGGCACGGGCATGGATGCGTAAAATAATATTTTATTTGCTTTTATCAATAGCAGGCATCGATAAACTTAAGGGGTTACGTGGGTTTGAAAATTTCAAAAATCGATTTTTTTTATTTTATTATCTTATAGTACAATATGACTAGAATATTCTCCTTAAGTCGATCGGAGTAAAAGTCTAGGAGAGAGAGCCTTTGGGAATTCCCCCCGTTGGAAAAGACCGGCCGGGAGCGACGCAGGTATACGCATTTTTCTCAAAACACTATCTTTGAAATCGGTGGACACGATTTCTGAAAAACTTACACCGATCTTATTGAAATTTTGCACACTTCTTCAAAATAGCATTGACTAATGATTGAACGAAGGGTTTTTTCGATTAAAACTAATTTTATAAGGCTGTACGTAGTGTAAATCGTACCAAAAATTTAACTATTTTGCATACAACTCTGCCAAAAAGTGAAATTTCAATGAAAAAAAAAATCCTTCGTTCAATCATGAGCTATACTTATCTACCAACAGATAAAATTTGGTTTTTTAATTTCAGATAAAGCTATCATGAGTTATCCTTATCACCACGAGGACACTTTTTTTTTGAAGGGTCTCCGGAAACCAGGTCCCACCGACTGAATTTCCCAAATTTTCGGATGAATTTTTTTTTTAATATTGTTTAAATGTTGCTCTTTTATGTGTTTAACATTGTGAATAAAATAATGTATCTATTATATTTAAAAAAAATAGAGAAAATATGCTTTTTTTGGCTTCGAAACCCACGTAACCCCTTAAGTTTTATAGTATTTCTTTGATTGATTGTCTTTTTTTGTTTGGCAGCATTACTGAATAAGTAATCCCATTGATCCTACCACACGGTTCACACTTTCAATGATACAACATTCCGATGATTTCCCGATGAAGCAAAGTGAAAAAGGTAAAAGGGTACAAAAAAAATATTCACCTTCAAATGTCGAAATGTATGCCTAGCGCGCCTTGCAGGCGTCGCGCAGCCGCAGAAGAATATTTCCACGTGATAAGTAGCGCCACGTACAGGTAAGAAGTAGAATTAAGAAATCCGGACAAAACGCGTATCATTTTAATGCAAAGGAGTAGTGCAGCGTGTCACACCCCTGATGACGGAAGACTCTTTTGATCCAACAGGGGCGCGGTAAAAAAAAATGTTATTCTAACTGATGGTTAAATTCGGCGACATGTTCAGATTCTAACGCTTCTTTATTTATTTCTGATGCTTTGAGTGCTTTGTAAAATTATCGGATAACTGGACTTCACTTTTTTGAGGATATTTTGTACTTTTGCAAGGAAGTTTGCTTACAAAAGTACAAAATACGTTCGCGACTACGTACGCTCCTGAAACGAAGCCGAAAATACCCGAACGACATGTTCGGGTATTTTCGAACGCGTTCGGACGATATGCGGGAAATCAATCAAGCGAATACTATTCATTTCTTATTTCGTTTGAAAAAAATATCAACCATCACGACAGCTCAATTATAAATTATATATATTTTTTTTTCGTAACTTCACGTTATTCACGGATGCGGCAGTTTGTTCAGGTTTAATCACTTATTTGATCGTAGCCGTACGGATATACGATCGCGGCCATCTTGATCTTCTTTACCCCGGGGGACTCTCAGGCTCCGTCATGAGGTACAATTTTTTCGCTAAAAATCACTAATTTAACGGGAAAATACGTATCAAAATTAACACATTTTGTCGTAACGAACTGTGAAAAATATTACTTTTCATTGAGTTATCGTATTTTCGTTAAAAACATGTTGCTTTTTTCGTGAATACCGAATCGCCTGATTGTGTTGACGAGTAACCACATGGCATCGCGCTCCAGAAAGACGAAATGATTTTCTCATTCTCAAAAAATGGTCAACTCACATGCTAGTTCTCGGATTTCACCCCTTTTATGGGCTTTTTTTTAAATTGTGCTAATGAGTGAAAAGTGAAAATTGCATTGAGCGATGTAAAATTTACAGACATAACCTTACTTATTTTTTTTTCCAGTTCTTTGAAGTTACAGAAGAGGCTAGCCGCCTCAGTGATGCGATGTGGAAAAAAGAAGGTCTGGCTTGATCCCAATGAGATCAACGAGATTGCCAACACCAATTCGCGTAAGTTACGGTTTTTATTTTCCATTTATCCAAATCAAATCTTCATTCGTTAATCTCTTGTGTCACAAGCGTATGGGTTGAGGGTCGACCGTTTTGCCGATGAATGTTAAAAAGTACTGATATTTTTTTCAAACGTAGCTACGCCCAATAAAAGTACCGCTACATCGTTCTTGAGCATAAAATAAAATCTAACCAATTTAACAGAATCTGCTATTAAAAATAATATATCTAGCCGCAATTTTATAGCTGATAACTATAGTGAATATGTGAGCAAGACACTAACTATAGCCAAATTCAGAATTCTTCATAAAAAGAACTGCTTAGGGAGGTACGATCATGAAGAGGAATCCAACTTTCGGGCCTGAAATTTTTATATGATGTTGACGAATACGTTACGCACCCTTTGGAAAAATTTGAGCTGTATTGACCGTTCAGTTTTTTATTGTAATAAACTTGCAAAGTCGAGCACTTTGAGCTAGTGAAGCAAGTCGTCTTATGGAGATGGTAGACCGGAAGTACGGTGATCATTGTTTTGCTGCTCACGTATCCAACTAAGGTCATTGGAAAACTAAAATTTGATAAATTAGTCAATAGATATTGTGAAAAATCGAAAATTCGAACTTCACCGTGTAGCTCACACACTACATTATAAAACTTTCAACTTCCAGTTGAATATTATCATAATGATGAAACAGTACCCATAGACTTGCCAATGTCAGGCGTACCAGCTAATTCGTTTGGCGAGCATAACCTAGCTCTGTAGCGAAATTCTGGAACTCGGTAGCGACAGTTTTCGTTGTTGCCGGCTAGCGACAGCCAATCGCATACACGATCAGAAGAAAGGGAGCCTCTTATTGGCTGTCCCTAGCTAACGATAATGAAAACGGGCGCTACCGAGTTACAGAATCTCCCTACTGCTTGGAAATTGCCGTGACGACTGCAGAGTCATTGAGGCTCAAATCTTTCAGTTTTTATTAGTAAATATGCAATAAATAAAATATTTACCACAAATTTTGCACTTTGGGATCGACAATACGAAAATTCAACATAAGTTAACATAAATCAGAACACCTGTGGGATAACATAAATTTAGTCTCTGTGTTGAGCCTGAAGGTGTAGTCGTACCTCCTTAATTGCTCAATTTTTTTTTAATTGCCAATGGCTGCAGTTTAGGTATTCCTTTCACGAAACCGAATATTGAGCAATTAACTGATATTCGTCTACAATTCATTGAAAATACATCCCAGTATACTAGGAAAATTTCAAGCCAAGTTACCAAAATTTTAATTTTTTTTCAAAGTTTTATTTGCATCGCCGTTTCGGCTTTTTAAAATGCTCCACTGTTATTTGTCGCTCAACTGTTGTACATTGCTCTTTTCTACACTGTATCTTTTATTTCACATCTCTCCTCCACGTTGCGGCCGCAGCTGACTTTCCCCTTTGTATCGTATTCACCATGATATGTCTGTCATGGCAATAGGGAAACTGCAGAAAACCTATACCGATACAACCGGTCCCAAGTTCGCCTCCCAGTCATGGAACTAGTCGCCTTTTGCCAAGAAAATGTTGAAGAAAAACATTTCACTACAAAAGTAACGCGACTGGGATTCAAACTCGCGACATCTCGATCCGCTGGCCAGTATGCTAACCACTAGACCAATGCATCGGGTCCGAACTTTTATTAAAAAAATACAACTTTATGAATTGTCTAATTTATGTGGAACTTTACAGAGATGATATGCTGACCACATTACTATCTAATAATTTGTACACTAAATAACTCTAGATGTCTGATATAAATTGCTCTAAGCATGTACGAAATTCTGAAGATTCTGTAACGACAATAAAAAACAGGGGCTCACTGAATGTTTAAAGAAAATATTAATGATAAAACGTAGAAAAATGTGACTAGCAGAAGAATTTTGGTAAACGCGACTTTTCATGCAACATGTAAAAATGTCTAAATCTACCAAATTTATGCAAAATTTTTCATTCCACTTTATCATTGTATATAATGATTGATCGTAACTTATTTTTATTAAGCATCACTGTAATCTACGAATGATTAAAAAAAGCCCTGCTGATGCGCCCATACAATACCGCCCTCTGCAAAAGGAATACCTTAATATGTAACAAGATATATTGACAGTGGCTAAATTTATGACTTTTTACAAGAAACTCAGATACATTGGTTAGTTTTGAATGTTATTTCCCCGCTCAAACTAGCAGCATCATTGCAATCCTAATTATGCGTCGATATCATTGTAACTGAAATAATGATATGCGTATACCAGAAAAAGATAATCTTTAATGCAGTGGTCTGGGATACCACTATTACGTAACAACATTTAAGTGCGGCCTGCATGCCTACGCCCTTGTACAAAGGCAACACAGCATTGTATTGGGAAATCTCTCAGTGTAGGATAAAATTTAAACAGGATCGTGATAGCTAATATGCGCATACGAAAAAAAACATTAGAAATCGAAGAAAGAAATATTGTTGGCGTCTAAATGACAATACAAAACCTTTCTATTTTTACAATCGATGTTCAGGATATCGATACTTTAAATACAAGTGTAATCGATTTCTCTGGACGTAAAACTTCTGTGCTTCCAAAGACTATATCTTCGAAATAGGTATCCCATGCCCCATGTATTTGGATATCAAAGTAAAAGTTTATTGAAATTAAGGACTTTCGGGACTGCTTATCTTTTTTGGGGGATCGAGGGGGGGTTTCTATTGTTCTCTTGTTAATATTTTGTTTGAATGTTACTATTACTGTGATAAATTTCGAGCCGTGCATTTAACATTATTATTATTTTCACACCAGCGTGTTTTCAATGTGATATGAATGTGTATTTTTCGATTATTTTATGTTTAAAAAAATGGATACATTAGACAACACTGCTTGTGTTGCGAGTTTGGTTTTTCACAGCTGGTGTCACTTATTCTGTTACCACGTGCACAGGAACTTGGAACTTAGGCAGTCCATTGAAAAAAAAAAACATTTACATTTCATTATTAAACCTAATCAATTTTTAACGATAAATGTCAAGTGTCAAAAGTAAAATATAGCGCTTCTCTCTAAAAATGTATTTATTGAACGTATAGCTGTCACACAAAGATTAATGGTATCCAAATACGCGCGTCATTTAGCACTCATGAGAGGTTGCTACATTTCCCCATACGTCGGTGGGCAAAAACGGATCGTTTTTATTTTCAAAAATGTCAATAATTAATAAACGGTTTAGAGGGATCATTTAATTTTTCGGTGACATAATTGTCATAATGTACTAAATGATTTAACAGTTTATAATAACTTTCTTAACATTTTTTCACACCATTTCTTGCGTCAAACTGCCGATCAGCGATGAGTGTAGGCAACTCCCTATGTTAAAAAGTGTTTTTTTCATTTGTAAATTTTATGAAAACGGTGTAGCGGATCGATTTGAACTTTGGTGGGTACATTCAGTATCTGAAAAAGAATTTACTGCATAAATTTGAATCAAATGGTAACGCTTCGTCATTTGTCTCGAAACTCCTTAAAGTAACGAAAAGTGGAGAGT
This sequence comes from Ophion ventricosus, assembly GCA_963932345.1. Taxonomy (NCBI): domain Eukaryota; kingdom Metazoa; phylum Arthropoda; class Insecta; order Hymenoptera; family Ichneumonidae; genus Ophion; species Ophion ventricosus. The sequence goes on from OZ010714.1 coordinate 16,652,636, forward strand.
TTTCAATAATCCACACACGTGTGCAATCGTTTCTAATTCATTTTTGCGTTATAATCGTCTCAAAAATATATCCTCAAAAACTGAATAATAAAGGTAATAATAATATTTTTATTGTTGAATGATTTCATCAGGCCAAAACATCCGAAAATTGATCAAGGATGGTCTGATAATTAAGAAACCTGTAGCGGTGCACTCGAGAGCCCGCGTTCGCAAAAATACCGAAGCCAGACGTAAAGGTCGTCACTGCGGTTTCGGTAAGAGAAAAGGTACAGCGAACGCCCGTACGCCTCAAAAGGTGAGTCAGTGAAAAAGAATTCACAGTCGGGATTGAAAAATACTCGAAAAAAAAATGCAGAAAGAAGAAAATCAAACGTTTCATTGCTTTGTCGTTTAGGATCTCTGGATTCAACGCATGAGAGTGCTTCGTCGGCTCTTGAAGAAATATCGTGAGACGAAGAAGATCGACCGGCATCTGTATCATGCTCTGTACATGAAAGCCAAGGGTAACGTGTTCAAGAATAAGAGAGTACTGATGGAATTTATCCACAAGAAGAAGGCAGAGAAAGCCCGAGCGGAGATGCTTTCGGATCAAGCCGAGGCACGTCGTACTAAAGTTCGCGAGGCACGTAAACGAAGAGCCGAGCGTATCGCAGCCAAGAAGCAAGAACTCTTGCAGTCTTACCAGCGCGAAGACGAAGCTGCCGCGGCGCAGAAGAAGTAAATTACACCGAAAACAAAAAAAAACAAATTTATTGTATAAATAAATGAACAAAAAAAAATCAAAACGCTAATTGTTTCTAATCTTCGCTCGGTAATTACCTGTGAAAAAGACAATCGTATAGTGTAAGAATATCGGCAAGTTTCCAAATGATGGCGGTAGTCTTTTAAGGAGAGAAAACCCTTTAGACGCCCGAAAATGAGTCATTTTTTTGAGGGTGATGACATAATCACATCATTTTTAAATTTTAATGTGATTTTATTATAGGTTTAAAGAGCTCAAAAACATTTTTTTTTTACAAAAGAAAATGGCGACGTTATAGCCTTTTCCCCCAGGCGTCTTTCCTATGCCATCAAAAAATGCTCCATTTTTCACATTTTTACTGTTCATCTGAAACAGAAAACAAAATTTGTTTTTCGACTACTGACACATGTAGGGGAAGGATAAACCTATAAAATTATAAAATTGAAAATTATGCAGGCTTTTTAACCAAAAGTTCAAATTTTCGAATATTTTTTCGACAATTTTTACTAAAAAAAAATTATCTCCGCGATATCCTTCAAACTTTAGGTTTATCCTTCCGGTAATATCATAGACAGAAACCTTTCAAAATTTCAGCGAGATCAATCAATAACTTTTCGAGCTACAATGTGAGCAGTTTTTGAAAATCTAGTTTCGACATAATCGCGTTTAAAGTTTCAATACGATAAAACTATAAATTTTAGTGACTTACCGATCAATCAGCGATTCCAGGCTCACACACTAACCCTTCAACTTCCTCGAAAAGCTGATTTTCTTCCACTTGCTGCTGTTTTCGAGCTGTACGAGCTGCTTTTGTCGAGGAAAGGCTCATCCGGTTCTGCCTCTCGATTCGTGCCTCATCGGTGTTTTCGGCGAAAACTCTGGCGTACGTGCGAACAATTATGTCCAACGCATTGATAATTCTTAAAATGGAGGAACAGCCTTCATTGAACACCCCAGCAACAATATAGGCTGCGATTTCAACGATTTTGAGCCCAGAATGGAGGTGTTTTGGAGCTAATCGCCAAACTGTTGCGTCGAAACTCTCGTTCGCGTTTTGGATATGGCCATCCAAGCATCTTTCGAGTAAATCGTCCCTCGAAAAATCTTTGTAAATTGGTAAGAGATGCTGCTTCATCTCTTCGCCAAGTAACGGAGTTCGCGGTATGCGGTCTCGGCGCTCTCTACTATGAGCTTTAACTCCGTAAATATTTCATATTTCGATTTTTCTATTTAACAGTATCTTCTTAATATATTATAGTTTCGAAATATGTATAAAAAAATCGATTTTTTGAAAATTCTAAAGCGTTTTCTCCCCTAACTGGAAATCAGGAGTGAAAAAGTAAATAACTGTCTCGAGGATATGAGTGAAAGTGATATAGCCGCGCATGAATCGTCTATTTATTCCCCCTGTTTTTGAGCAGTTCGAAAATATTCTGGTGTACCTTGCAAAACCAAGAACCAGGTTCGTAGCAACAAAACATATTTGCCAAAAAACATTGATTTGTGCGATGAACTTTACGAAACATTAATGTTCGCGAAAAACGAGATTTTTCAATCATGATCTGTAGATCGTTGAATCAACACGGTGAAAGCGTATAGAAAACGACTATTTCTCACGGAAAATAGCATTCGGATGTTCACCAACGGTGAAGACTTATCTAGGTATTCCTTTCGTGGAGGGCCGTATTTTGTTGGCACGTAAGCCATGGCCCTTTTGAATTAGTAGATTACAGTGACGCTTAAGGCATCAGTCTCCACCTATTGCACAGATTTGGAAGAATTTTTTTTCATAATAAAATTTATCTCCATATTTTAATATTTTTATACATAAAAATAGAAGTTTCAAAGTACAAGAAGAAATATTAAAAATTATTTTTTTAACCCTTCGTGGTTACACATCCAAATTCAATCACGGTTGTTATACTTGGGTCGATTCTACCCAGTCAGTTTTCAAGAAAGTATTGTGACCAAACTATCCGTCCGAAGTGGTTAAAAAAATTATGGAAAATGCGTTGAACTTTGTAGATGATGTACGAAAAATTTATTTATAAGAAATAAAATGAAGACATGTTAAAAAAATTCATAAAGAGGTAAAATCGCAAAAAATACACTTTTTCGCTCAAAAAATCATAGTTCCGTGAATTTTCAACATTTTTACCTAAAATTTGGACGTGATACTCCTTAGATATGCTACTTTTGGGAAAAAATAGTAGCATAGTACGCGTTCCAAAAAAGGTATTTATTCCGACATGTGAAGAGGGTAAATTTTATGGTATCAGGATATCTCAAACTCCAGGTAAGATGGTGAATACAATCCCTTTCGACGCCGGGAACTATTATATATTTACGCCAAAAATTGATCGGCGGGTCGATTCTACCCAGGGTGACCACCAAGGGTTAAAAATTTATCTTGGTGATCTGGCTCCCTCAAGTTACCACTGCTTTCACCTTGTCAACACGAAATCTTAACTTTGGAGCATCTGAAAACAAAAAGTCGACCATTTTATTATAAAGCGGAGTTGTAGTTATGAACCCTACTAAAAACTTTCACCCCCGATAAAAAGAAAACAAAATGGCGCACTTTTGAATTTTACGATTTAAATTGTTAAAAAATAGGATTAAATATTAATGAATATTTATACCGTTAGTAGGGGTCGAAGAGATACATGCATAGAATAATCACTGTAAATTTGAGCGTAATCGGTGCAATCGTTTTTCCAAAATCATGTCGACAAGGTCGAAAAATGTTGTTTTGAGAAAAACGCGTTTAAAGTTTTTCTTGTAAATATGTACATAAAACTTTGAAAAAAAAGCCTCTTACCCTCAATCAGCGATACCTGGTCCATACATTATTCCCTCAGCTTCTTTAAAAGCTTCACTTTCTTGGGATTTTTGATTTCGGATCTCTGTTCTTCGAGCTTTGGACGCTCGACACGGCGGTTGCGCGCTGAGCGCGCAGAGGCGCTTCTATTGTATCACTCTTTTTAGCCCATTATCGGTCACTCCGACCTAAATAACGTTCTCTACCGTATTTTTACAGGTATGTAGTATACGAAACCGATGTTTTTAGAAAATTGAAGATTTCCGAAAATAGACTGATACTGATCCCTTAATAAAAGTAAGTTACAATCAATTATTATACCTAACGAACTGGAATGAAGAATTTCGCATACATTTTGTGGATTTAGACATTTTTACATGTTCTCTGAAAAGTTGCGGTTACGAAAATTCTGCTAGTCATATTTTTCTATCATTAATATCTTCTTTAAATATTGGATGACCCCCTGTTTTGTCGTTACGGAATCTTCCGAATTTTTACATGCTTAGAGCAGTTTATATCAGACATCTAGAGTTATTAGTATATAAATGATCAGATAGAAATGTTGCCAGCAGGCCATCTCCATGAAGTTCTGCATAAATTAGAACAATTTTGTAAGTCGTAAGTTTTTGTTAAAAGCTTGGTAACTTGGCTTAAAACTTTACCAGTATACTGGTATGTATTTTCACTTAAGGTCAAGTGTCACACCGACCGAGCGGCCATGAGTGCGAGAGAGATAGCTGATTTGCAGATTCCCAATGATTTCTGAAACGGTTAATTTTTGGGAAAAAAGAAAAGAAACACGTTCCGCTCTGTTGAACGACGAACAACCGTTTTCTCTTCTTTTGCCCGAAATATGTTCCGTCTAGGAGAAAACTTGGCAGTAGGATTTTTACCGACTGGACATGTGACACATGGCCTTAATAGTAGACGAAAATCAGGAAAATATTCGACTTCGTGGAAGGAATCTCTTGAAGAACTTCTTATACTTACATACACCTGAGACGGCTAAAAGTAAGGTTATGGTTAAGAATTTTTTTGTGTATAAAACTGAATTTTATTGAACAACCATGATATACATTTTAAAGTATGACATTTTATCTACATTGTGTGAAAGTTTGGTTAAAAAATTTCAAACGGTAAAAAAGTTACAGTCGTTTTCTTGGGACGTGTTTTTGTTGACAGCGTTTGCGGTACCAGACGTGCCTCTGCCATTTTTTATCTAAAAAAAATATTTGTTTCTTAAAGCAGATAGATAAAACTAGTACTTATCGAGCCGGAAGTAAAAAATTTAATTTTTTCGCGTCATGGCAGTCACTGGAATAAAACAAGCGATTTTTCGCCTCAAAATTGTTCAGTACTTATGATGAAAAAAAAACACTATGCCAGGTATCGAAAAAAAGGTTCGACAAGTACTAGATTATTGTGTGAAGCATAACTGTGCAAAACTTGATCCCGATCGGTCCAATAGTTGCGGAGATATTTATGGTACCGATTTTGAAAACACTGTTTCGAGTAAAACGCGTTTAAAGTTTTGAGTACACTTTACACTGAAATAACTGATTTATTTTAAACTTACATGAAATCGTCGATTCCTGGGCCATATGACGGATCTTCCTTAGATATTGACGCTTCCATTAGATCGTTTTTTTTTTTTTGCTGTGTCAACCTCATTCATAGTCAAACAGATGATAAAGGCCGCGTCTACCTGCGCCCCAACCGTTAGTCGTTGCTCACCGGGTCAGTTACAAAACGCTGAAACTTCGTCATTACTGCGAATTTCCTTATAAAATTTTCAGGGTAGACACTCAAAGGACAGTACTTTCGAATGAGCACCTTTTTAAAAAATCGATTTTTTTTACCTACCCAAGTGTATGTTGAGTTTTTTACCTAACCTTAAATAAGAAAGAAGATGGAAAGCATATTTGCGAATTCGTGTAGAAAAAACTCACACCGGATAAGGCGCCTTCGGGAAATATCTGACTTTTTTCTCAAACATATTTTTGCATCAACAGTTTTCGTCTACAATTGAGTAAAAATACATCTTTATTACTTATTTATAGACAAAATCAGTTCATTGTTAAATATTCTGGTTCGTAAAAGGAATAAGTTAAGGCGTTCCCATGCATTCTCGTACATTTTCTCCCAAAATGTTTTCTCTATGAACCAAGTAACTGTAAAAAAGAAGATGCGAGCCATATACTGAAACGAATTAGAGAAACGGACGAAATAAAGAAACGGGACTATCGTTTGAACGCGATAGGTAAGCAGGTCTAAAGAAAAATAGGATTATTTTCCTCATTGATAGACAAGTAATGGATATACTAAATTTCCTCTTCTTGTCGCAACCATTTTACTATCTGTTCGAAAATTATAGAGATACGTTAATTTTTTGTCTCTGTCGGGAAGCGCCTGGCAATCCTTCCGGCCTTCCTCTATTTTAGTCCCGATTTCATTTAATCCACGTTTTCTAAATACTACCAAAGTACTGATATTGCAATCGAAAGTGGAAAAATTTAAGTTCATCGCTGGTCTGTACTGTTCGAAGAAACAAATCGGTGTCGCGTTATTGAGGTTAAGTGGCCATTGACTGGATTCTTATTTCATAGGCGAATTGCATAAAAAAATTCAACATGGCTCCTCGTAGTAAACATATGTGCTAAAGTTAGATGTTTTGAAAGAGTACTGATGCCTCAGAGTTGGGAGATAAAACGTGATAAATTTGGAAACCAATCACTCTCGGTAAGATTACTACAAGCTCTTCGATCATCATGCGATTTTTCAGAAAATCAACACGCTCTTTGCTAGACATCAGCAACGTAAAAAAGTTGCTCATAAGTTATCGTTCTGTAGGTTAGGATGTCGCGAAATTACAATTTCTTTGAAACACATTGTAAATGTTTCATCACACACGTTTGGTTGTTACGTACACTTCGTAAAGTACAAAACAATGAGTTTTGTAATTCAATTTGTAACATGTGAACCGTACGAAGTATCCAACATAACCTACTCTAAGGTATTCCTTTCGCGAACCCGAATATTAAATAATTCACTTTTCATCTACAATGAAGTAAGAATACATACGAGTATACTGGTAAAATTTCAAGCCAAGTTATGGAACTTTTAACAAAAAAATGACGACCTCAAAAATCGTCTAGTTTAAGTAGCGCTTTACGGCGATGACATGCAGGCAACATTTCCGTCAAATAATTTACATACTCAACCCTAGATTTCTGATATAAACTGCTCCATGTAGAAAATTTGAAAGATCCTGTAACGTCAACAAAATCACGGACTCACCGAGTGTTTAAAGAAAATAATAATAAAACACAGAAAAATGTTACTAGCCGAAGAACTTTCATAACTGGGATGTTTCAGAGAAAAGGTAAAATAGTTACATCTACAAAATTTATGATCACTTTTTATTCCGGGTTATTGTTAGCTATAATAATTGATTGTAACTTGCTATTATTTAACGCCACAGTTATTTACTAATGATTCAGAAGGGCCTTATTTATGCGTTTACAAAATACAGCCTCCTGCGAAAGGAATGCCTTAAGTGATGCGCGTCAAAGAATTATAATTTTATGTAGTCGATGCGAATACAAGTTTAGATTTTGAAACAAACGTTTGTATTCCATTTTCCTAGTGGGCCACTGTATATATGTCCAGCGTCTGAGCTTTGATACAGTCGCCATGGATGAGAAGGTACACAGCTGCGCCAGTTCTAACCATATGCCGAAGGAAAAGTTCAAAAACGTTCGTTTGGATAGATTTTTTAACAATTTCGAAAAATATTGAATATTCTCTAATTTGATTTAATGGAAAAACTTTCCATCGATTCAACGATACAGCTCTTGGTTGGAGTGAACTTTTCGTTCGTTGTTTACAAACTATAGAATTCTACCGTTTATGTTTTGGTAGCTCTGGATTGTTTGGGTGAAACTTTGTAAGCGAGCCTGTCAGCTTTGTTCTTTGGCTTCTTTTAATTTCTGTTCGCATAGGGTAAACCGACCAGTGAATGGACGAACAACCATAGTATACGATTCAGCTAGACTGTAAAATTAAAAAAATATTCTAAGTTATTGCAACGAATAATATTTGAGGAATTGACAAATAAGTAACGATATGACTAAATTGCCAGTGAATGGACGAAATTACCAGTAAATCGACACTCGACCACCAGTCAATGCACATCTAGTGTAGATGAATGCTGTGAAGAATAACAATTTATTATTCATTTTTATCAAATGTTAGATATGGAGATCATTGAGTTGCATAAAAATTATAATATTCTTATACATGCGAGTATTATATTTATTATTGTGATTTCATAGAAAATACACAAAATTTTTTTTGCATCTTAACAGAAAATTATGTTTTGTGAAAATTCAAAAAAAAATAGATGATTTTGTGACACCATTTGATGAAATGTACATTATCAACTGTTAACAGTAATTCATTTTGCAATTTTCAGCGGACGAGCTAAATTTTTTACTCTGCTATGACAATTATCAGAACAGAGCCTGTATGTCCATTCACTAGAAAGAGATTAAAATACAGCCCCAGTGAATAGACATGTCTAATCCTGACCTATTATTACGAATTTATAAAAAAAATTTGCTCAAAAGCTAAGATTAATTCAATCTTATATAATAAAAGTAATACTTGCCTGCGAACTCATAAAAACTTTTGTTTTTGCCTTTAGATCACCTACTATGCATAGCCGTATCGTAACTAAGTTGCGCTGTGTGCAAGTACCATAAAAAAGACAAACTCTGTATGAAGTTAAGGACGTGGCTCACACTTCTGATCGGTAAAAATCTTGCAGCCAAGTTTTCTCCTAAACGGATTACATTTCGGGCAAACGAAGAGAAAGACGTTGTTTGCCGTTCAACAGAGCGGAAGGTGTTTCTTTTCTATTTTCCGAAATATCAGCTGTCTCTGCGAACACTGGAAACCTGCAAATCAGCGATCTCTTTCGCACTCATGGCCGCTCGGTTGGTGTGACACATGGCCCTAAAATTCGATATTAAAATATGAAATTGGCTTTAACGACACCTGTGATTTTTTTGGTAAATTATAGTGCTTCGAGTTTTTATCGACAATTTATATTCTTTAATTATTTCAAATATACATCACCTTTCGTCCATTCGCTGGTCCTCATCCATTTACTGGTCGGCGTATCCTATGTAGGCTTTTAGACTTTAACTATTTTCTTTTATAATTCTGACCTGTATCATTGAACTTTTATGTTTATTGTATCATTGGATCCTGAAAGTCATTGCTTCATTGCATCTTTGAATTGAGATTCTTTCGTCAGGAATCCTGCACCCACATATTATAAAGATTTACGTTCTCATTCTCCAATCTATTTCATACCCGAATTTTGTTGTCTTCGCCCGAAACTCTCTAGTCATAATACCGTGACTTACCATATTTACCGTTACTCTACTCGGCATCTTTACGTGTTACCATCTTTGTAGTTAACGCGTGTGCATAGATCATTTTCTCTTCTGCCTGTCGAATGATAATCTTAAAAAAACATCGAAACCGCCGTCAATTTCTTGACAAAACGTTTGACAAATTGTTCCAGTTGAGCGAGGGAGAAGCAAAGCCGAAAATAACACGTTCGAGAGCGAGGCACATAAGAAGAAGGCGTTTGATAAGCGCAAGACGAGCGGCTGAAAACGATTCGTCCGTTGGGACGAACGTGGAGTCGGAACGATCCGTTGGTTCGGAGAATCCGGAAAATTTTCGTGACGCGGAATCTTTGAGCAAATCAAAAGCGCGAAGATTACGCAAGAGAAACAAGACTCTGAACGGTAAGAGTTTGGAAGATAATCAACACGGTAAAACGGATATCGTTGGTTCGCCGTTACGAGCTCGAAAAACGTCGACCGAGGAGGTGATCGTCGCGTCTACGATCGAGATAGATTCGATCGTGATAAAAAACGACATTATCATATCAGATACGATCCCGAAACAGACAGTTGTCACGCAGGTAAGCGCCAGCGAGCACGAATTGTTTGAGAACGAGAAAAATCGTAAGCTAAGCGAAAATTTGAAGTCAAGCGGTAATTCGTGCACTCGCATCAGCGACGATTACGAATCAAGAATAATAACGATCAATTCGAGACAAGAGACGAGTTCTAATTTCGTCGCGCTCGATAGTTCGATATCGGGAATAACCGCAGGACGAGAAACGCCGGTTGAAGAATCTTCGATTATCCGAGACGTATCTCTCGTAAGCGATCAAACACTGATCGAATCAATCGACGATGTTGTATCGTCGGTTGTAACGACTGACGCTCCAAGAATCTGCGCGACGAGCGAGAATAATCCAGACAGAATGAATTCACAAGACAAGACACGCGAGCAAATCAAAGCCGAGCGGGAGGCGAAGAAAGCTGCGAAAGCCGCAGGAAAGACCAAAATCAAAGTCACGAAATCTGAAGTTACGGAAAATAATGCACCTACGAACGAAGAAAACGTTCAAGTTTTGCAGAAAAAAGTTCGTGAGACAAGAGGCGACGTTGTTGATGGCGAAATAACGTCTATGGTGAAAAACATCACCATAACGCCGACGTGTAAAAACAAACCCGATGTCATTGATTGTTCGCGTCTCGTGGAATTGAATAAGATCGAGAGTAAGTCCAAATCCGAACTAAGAGCCGAAAGACGAGCGAAGCAGGAAGCCCAGAGAGCAGCTAAACAGAATCAAGTGCTGGAAAAACCAAAACCTAAAATCGTAAATTTGATATCGGAGACTACAAAATCAACGCCATCGCCAACCAAAATTGAGGACACGAAAAAAACGGTAAAACGTACCGAAATCAATGCGCACGAAGTAAATTTATTTAAACATCTGTATCACGAGAGAGAACAGTCGCTATTAAAAGTGCCCGTTGTAAATTCCAATATACATCCGGCGATCGTGCGATTGGGCGTTCAATATGCCGATAAAGTTATTGTCGGCAGTAATGCCAGGTGCGTTGCTTTACTTGCAGCGGTTAAACAGCTCATACAAGATTTTGAGAGACCTTCGCAGGCCGATTTTACGAGGGGGCTTGAGGCTAGCCTTCAAGAATCCTCGGCTTATCTTCATCATTGTCGACCACTCGCTGTCTCGATGCAAAATGCTTTGAAGCATCTCAAATGGCAAATGACACAATTGTCGGCAACCACATCCGACGAAGAAGTACGTGAATAGCTATGCGAATTGAATATTTCAACTTAAAAACTATATACTGAGTATGGGGCTTAAGAAATATAAACACTAACTTTTTGTTGCTAGTTTCCAGTAGTGTTTATATATACCTGGTTACGAAATTATTGGGTCTATGCATATTTCCGTAGCGAAAATCGATCAAATTTCAAACGCAAAATATTTAACAAAAAAAGCGATTTTAATCAAATAAATATGTTCTGGGAATTTCGCTACGGAATCATGCATAAACCCAATATATGTAATTGGTTATATATAACTGTCAACGAAAAGTTACCAGTTTCTGCCAAATGCACAAGGGTTCGAGGTGGTTTTCAAAGATCACAAAACAAGTATTATTGCTTGTTGATCCATTATTCAGTTTTTCTTATTCTCTACTAGTTTAATTCTCTTACTATCTGGAACGTCGTTTCTTTTTCCTTCTATTTTCCTGATTATGAAATTGCGTATTATTTTTTGTAAAACGGAAATAGATATTTTTTCTTAGAGGAACTCCAAAGTCCCTAAATACACCTCCAATTTGATTGGGGTGAAGTTTGCATCGTTGGAATGCAACAAAAATTCTTTTCGGTTTCGTATTTCATTAAGGGGGGAAAACCCTTTACAATGTTAAAAAAATCGATTTTTTTTCTTCACATATTTCGAAAGTATAATATATTGAGAGTATACTGGAAAATCGAAAAATCGAAATATGAAATATTTACGAAGTTGTAGCACATAGTCGAAAGCGTGCCGGGACCGCATGCTGTGAACTAGGGAAACTTTAAACGCGATCATCTCGAATCTGCATTTTCATAAACTGCTCATGTTATAGCTCAAAAAATTATTGGTCGATCTGGCTGAAATTTTGGGAAGTTTCTCCCTATAATATTATCGGAAGGATATAAAGTTTTAAGGTTATCGCGTAAATAAATTACTTGTTTGGGGTAAAAATGGTCAAGAAAATGGTCAAAAATATGAAAATTTTATTAAAAAGCCTACTTAATTTTTAGTTTTATACTTTTTTATAGGTATATCTTTCCCCTACACATGTCAATAATCGAAAAATAGTTTCGATTTCTGTTCCGAGTTAATAGAAAAAATCAGACAAATAACGCACTTTCCGATATCACGTGAAAGACGCCTAAAGGAATACCTGATAACGCCGCTATTCTGTTTTGTTAAAAAAAAATGTAACATTTGAAAGTTGTAATAAGATAATGTCAACATTTTTAAATGATGCGATTATTTTATCACCTTTAAATAAAATCATGAAAAATGACTCATTTTCGGGCGTCTAAAGAGTTTTCCCTCCTTAACGAAAATAATATTTTGCAGATTTAACTTGTAGATCACTAAGAATCCTGAAAAAATATTTGCGTGATTTTCGTAACTCAAATCCGCCAAAGGAAATTTGGAAAACACAACAAAAAAATTGGTGTTGAAGTTTGGATTATAGGAATGCAATGAAAATTCTTTATTTTTTCATTTCTTTATTTTAACTTTTTTTCCATGTTGAAGTTATGGAACTCCGATTAGGATCTTCGAATGTTTCAGTGATTTTTGTAGCGTAAATGTGCCAACAAAAATTGGGTAATAAGAAAAAAATATTTTAGTTGCATTGCAACGATGCACAAATCAACGTCATCCAATTTACCTCCGAAAAAAAATTCCAATTTTTTCCCCTAAGGTTATTTAACTTTCCAAAAAGTTGGGTATATTTCGTAGAGGCATTGTAACTCGAGAACTATGAAGTTTGAAATAAAATCTAATTGAAGAAAAAGTTTGTTTAAGAAAAAAATTGATCAGATTAAAGTTTGAATAATAAAATTGAATTTTTCATTTTGTGACGGCTACTAATTGGAAAATTGCGATAGCTGTTTGGAAACTTTTCGCCGGTAGTGTACATGTACGCGGCGCTTAATTGGACATTCGATTGATTGGCATCCTCATAAGTGGAATGATTGCAGGCAAAGACGAGATTGGGAAACTCAATCGATACGTACATCCAGGAACAAATTCAACTCGCCGACAAGGCCATATCCATTACAATTCAAACGAAAATTACGAACGGCGATGTCATCCTGACTTACGGATTGTAAGTATCGAACGTACAACGACCGTCATCATAGGAGGATTCACTAAACATTTTACGTCATAAAATCTTGCTCATGCCACACAGCTCTTCGTTGATTCACAAAATTCTTTGCGACGCTCATGACGCTGGTAGACAATTTCGCGTTGTCGTCGTCGATGGAAGACCCTGGCTCGAGGGCCGGGAACAACTCAGAAGATTAGCCAAACACGGTCTAGAATGTTCCTACGTGTTAATAAATGCTCTCAGCTTTATTATGCCAGCGGTAAGTGTTAGATACGCCAGCAGCTGGAAAAGCGACACTACGGTAAAGGGCGCGTATAACAATTTTTATATTTCTCTCTGATATTTCTAATGATTAAAAAGGGGTAAACATTATCGGGATTCATAGTTGAAGGAGGATTGAGGAACTAACTAATTTTATTATTAATACATTATCAATTCTTAAAAATTGACCCCCTCAAAGAGTTTCGAATACTGTAGCGGTCTCAAATAGTATATTGCTTTCAGGCACGGTTTCCCAAAATCTGAAAATTCGATCAGTTTCCCGTGTTCTACTGCGTTTAAGTTGCAGCCTTTCTTTCGTTGGTCCAAACAGGGCCATTAATTCTCTTTGGATCGTCTGAAATAAACAAAAACCAAATATTTAAAAATTAAAAATACTTTTAGACCCGAGTATCGAGCTGTTGTATTTTTTTTAATGCGAAAACATAGCCAAACTCGGAGATTAAGCTTAATTTTTCAGCCAAAATCGATTCTTTTGCTTTAAATAAAAATTGTCGATTTTGGCAACAAACTTTTTTTGAACTTTGTTATTAGACGAGTTTTTCAAAAAATTATAAAACAGCTCTATTAAAGCTTGGGTATCAGCGTATATTCGAGTTACGAAACTTACTTTTTCGTTTGAGATTTCCAAGAAGGAATAGAAGGCGACCAGCAACACAGTCATATTAACGATGATTTTTAAATGATTATAATTATTTTTCTACTTGTTAGAATATACTTTAAAACAGTGCGAAACCCGAAATTGATCGAATGTTTAGTTTTTTACAACTCACTTTTGAAAATTAGAGACTGACTGGGCTGATGCAACGTCCTAACCCCTTAATACATCAACCCAAAATCGGTACCTAGCTATATCGCCCGAAAGCATAAGACAGGATACAACAATTGCACGGTCAATAGTGTACTAGGTGGGTACAAAAGTAATGAGCGATTGTATGGAAAATATATTTATTATGAACCCCTTGGAAGTGTGCCAAAAATAAGATTTTCGTGCCACTTTTGTATCAAAAAAAATTTGATAGATTTATCCCATAATCTCAGTATAACAGTTCTTGAGGTCACTGAAGCTGAATCTGATATGAAATTTTCAAATTCCATCATGGTGGATGCAAATTCGAACAGTAGTTTGATTTCGATGAAAATAGTCTATGGTTTTTAAGGAGTTCCGACACCAAAATGCTTGTAGACGGTTGAAATTTATATTGCCGAGAGATTAATTTAGGATGCATTAACTGTCCAAAAACCCCTGTAAAAAATCATAGAATATCAAGTTTCATAAAATTCAAACTATTTTTCAAATTCTCGTCCGCCATATTGGATCCGCAATTTTGAATTTAAAAAATCTAATTTCAGATGCGTATTCAGCGACCTCAAAAACCATGATTTACCAAATAACAGTCAAATCGGTATAGTAAAAAAAATGCTTCTTTTAATGCCCATATACGTATCATAACGCAAAAGTAGTACGACTTTTTTCCACCCATGTGTGTGTCACTCACAGGCACGGGGTTGAATTGAATAATTACAATCGATTATCAGAAATATAACTGCCATCGTTATTTATTATTTGCCTCTATCATGTAAGCCCTTTAGCCGCCGAAGCTTCTAGACGATTCTACAAAAATTCTCAAAGGTCCAGACGAATCGCTCATTACTTATGTGTCAAGCTAATAGAGATAATTCGGAAGTAACGACACCGAGAATCACTTTTAACATTCGTTCGTGATAATCGTCAGGTGAACAAGGTATTCCTCGGGGCACATGCAATTTTGGCAAACGGAGCTGTGATGTCGAGAGTCGGTACGGCACAAGTTGCGCTGATGGCCAAGTCATTTAACGTCCCTGTATTAGTCGCTTGCGAAACGCACAAGACGTGTGAACGCGTACAAACGGACTCGATCGTCTACAACGAAATAGGTAAGTAAAACAAAAAAAGAATCCTGTTTCCTAGCATCGAACCAATTTAAAAGATGGAGCCTTGAATAATGTCACTTTACGAGACACTTTAACAGTCGTACGTGACAATGTAGGTTTTTCCATTGTACACGGTTCGTGAAATAGTCGAGGTTGGTGTCAAAGTTTTCTCATATCGAAGAAAGTCAGGTCCATCGAAGAATCTTATGGGAAAAACCTTCATAATTCCATTCGAGAATTAGAGTTTTTTTTACATAATTGCGTAAAGAAGTTATGAAGACCAACTTTTTTAACGCACTTATCGATGCGGCTTTTATTCCCTTTGAAAAAAGAACTGCATAGATCGATGCGTTGTTATATACGATGTCATTGAGGAGTTTCGGGACAGCTTATCTTTAGGAGAAATCAGGGGGGGGGGGGGATTTTATTGTTCTCGAGGACGGCGCCAACTTGTACACACCGATATGTCCTTCAAAAATGACTCGATTACTGTAATAATGTTCAAAGTCGTCCATTTAAGATTATTAATATTTTCACGCAAACGCATTAATAACGTGTTTTCAATTTTATATCAATGTATATTTTTCGATTATTTTATATTAAAAAAAATTTGATACATTTGCCGACTGCGCATTGCTTGTATTGCGAGTTTGTTTTTTCACGGTTGGCGACACGTACTCCGTGACCGCGAGCGCAGTAACTCACGCAGTCCATTGAAAGAAAAACATATTTTTTTATTAAACCGAATTACTTTGAAAGACAAATATCAAGTGTCAAAAATAAAATAAATCACTCCTCTTCGAAAATGTGTTTTATTGAACGTTTCCCCGCGCCACGGTAATTGAGTTAAAAAAAAATGTTCGATTTTTTTTTTAGAATTGATCTTTTGTGATATTAAAACCAAATGTCAAAAGGGTTTTTCTTTGAAATAATTCTAAAGATAATTATTAATTTTTTTTATATCACGATAATCCAAATTGTAGATGTTGGCGCGAAATGTCGCGCTATCAGCGCTGGCGCTTGTGACGTCACCGCTCGAACGCGAGCGAATAGGCTATGTATACGGCTTACACGCGAGTGTATACAAAAGTAAAATTTTGTGTCATTTTACATCGAAAAATCTCGAGCATTCTGAAAATTTCGAAACATAGTTTAATTTTCGTGCAACGATGTGTGAAAGTGGATTCGCGAAAGCAAATTCGAGTAATTTACCGAGAGGCTTCATAAATTGTATCAGTTATTGCCGCTACGTATCATAAGCATTTTGAAGAAGGCGTATTTAAAAAAAATATTTCAATACAGTTTATGTTATAACACGTTTACATTGACATCAAAGTGGTATTCACAGCAAAAATAAGTGGACGATGATTTCGGGTTGACACGTCGTGCTGCATCGAACCACAGATTTCGACGTTTTATGGCTTGTGGCACATTCAGAACTACCTATTAGGGGCACTTTTCGTCGTATTTATACAAAGAGGAATGAAACAAGGCTTATACGATTTTGTCGTTGCCATCCTTGATAGAATGCTCGTATCACAAGAGTAGTTCGCATACTGGCGTTCGAGCGGTGACGTCACAGAGCACTCGGGTAACTTCGGATGCTCTCGGCGCGCTTTCGCCGAGCCGAACAGAACAACAATTTCAAAGTGCTATATCATTGTTAATTTTTGAAAAAAAGAAAAATACTTCGCTTTAAAAACCGCACACGATCTTTACAATGAAATAAAAAAAATCATTTAATGGCCCAATTGGTTGTATTCAAAGACGAACGCCATTTAGCACGCATGCGACGTTGCCACACTTCGCCTCTACGTTTCGCCGGTGCAGCAAAAACTGATAGTTTTCATTTACAAAAATGTCAATAATTAATAAACTGTGTAGACGGATAATTTAATTTTTGAATAACATAATCAACATAATGTACTGAGTGGTTTGGCAGTTTTTCATGATATTCTTCAAAATTTTTCACACTTTTTCATGCGTAAAACTGCCGATCAGCGATAAGAGTAGACATCTTCCTACGTCAAAAACAGTTTTGTCAACAGTACATTTTATGGAGTCGATGCAGACGATCGATTAAAAATTTGGAGGGTTCATTCAGTATATGACAAAGAATCTACTGTATAAATTTTAATTAAATGGTAACATTTCGTCACTTGTCCCGAAACTACTTTAAAAAACGAAGTTGGATTGCATATGGCTAGTACGCGTTCGTGTACAAAAACTTTAAACCAGAGAACGTGCGTTCTGAAAGTATCTGACTTTTTTTCTCAAACATATTTTCGTATCATCAATAGTTTCAACGATATTCGAATGGCCCGTTTCAAATAGGAAGAATTATTTTTCTTGGATTGATCGAGATTCTTTGAACGCAATTTTCAGCGGATGCGGACGAACTTGCCCGAAATCCAATGGGTGGAATGAAGAGGACGACGCTGGTGAATTGGCGAGCAAAGAAATCGTTGAATTTACTCAACATCACGTACGACGTGACACCCGCGGATCTTGTAACAGCGGTCGTTACGGAATTGGCTATATTGCCGTGCACCAGTGTGCCTGTTATATTGCGAATCAAACCATCGGAGATATAAGAGTATCGGTGAGCCTGTGATTCTCGCTTGTTCTCAGCATCACTCATATTTGAAAACAGCTTGCGTCCGATTACCGGAGGTATATGTGTTCCCCATAAGACTTAAACTACGAAATAAAATAGCCAGCTTCAGACAAAATTTCGCGTAATAATCCTGAATTTTAATAGCTGTACACTGTTTTGGGTATTTTTGAATAAATGATTTTGCAAGGCCCTAGATTTAGGAATTTAGAAGCCCGCTCGAATCGAGCTTTTATAATTGGTCCTGTAGATACGAACCAGTTTCTTCGTCGACTCGGTTATCGTCGCGAATTTACCGCGCTCCTTTTGGCGAATATTTCGCGTGTTCGCGGCAGTTTTCCCTTTCTTCGCGTTTACTGTGAAACGGTTTTTTATATACGATTTTAGCAATTTATTGACCGGGAGAACAAAACCCACAGTAGAAAACTCTTATTCCGCCTATTTTATCGGCACCGAACTGGAAATTCCTGCTGATGCACTCGTTCACCGACGACCTCGGGAGTTGACCTAGAAAACCACTTGGAACTTGATTGAAAAGATTTATAACGAAATAAAAAATAGGTAATAGAAACGACATATGAATATGTCGCGAAATCTCTCGGGACGTCGAGTATTTCGACATTTTACCATTAAATGTCTTTTTCCATAAGTCGTTAACCCAAAACTTGTTTATTGTATCTGGAATTCTCATGACCTACTCAACGTTACTGTAGTTTTTCGTCAATATCTGTTGCGTGAGTGCAAAGATGTTACTTGATACAAGTCTTTTGAGTGCGACATAAACCCTGTATTAAAAATCTTAAGTTCAACAATCTCTTTCATTTAGTCATTGACCTTATCTGAAACTTTGCATACGTAGATATGGGTACTTTATTTATGATATAATGGTTTTGTTTTTCTGAAGATGACGCGTGCGTGACGGAGCCTTCTTAACAAAGATCCGTGCAACGTATCATTTTCGTATTTCACCCAAAAGGTTATAACTTCACATTGACTACGTCTACCATGTTCGAGAAGGTAAAGCAAATTCGAAACATCAAATACATTTCTATTTGATCGTGAAACACTTGGAAACAAATAAAATTGAAGATACGAAGCATACATTTTCTATCTTTTTTTTTTGAAAATTAGGATGAATAACCCTTTTGTTATTCATCCTAATTTTATAATCTAAAACTAATCCCTTTATTGTTAGTATTACAGTACTGTCTCCAAAAAACGGCAATTTTCTCCGTTTACCGGCATTCCCAACCGACCAGCTTCATTTACTTTCTACGAGAAAGTACTTTATTTCTTCGCCTTTTGCAGTGTACAAGCATTTTATTTATATTTCATTAAAATAACTAGGGTCTCGAAATCCGCGAATAATTCTTAAACCGTAATGAGGCTCTCGGCGTCATTTCAGCAGAGAAATGAAAATGATTTCCCGAAAGATATTATTATCCCCGTAATTGGTAATGCTGGTATAGATTGAACCAACTTATCCCGATGATTTATAAAATAGTATATTTCTTCTTTGGTTTCATTGGTAAGCTCGGTCGGCACCTAAAATTTATTGCGTATTCCGGCCTATTCGATAAGGATCCGCGTATCCGGAACTCAACGGGGAAGGAATTTTTGTATTTCCCAAAGAGCTTTCATTTCATGGTAAACATATTCATGGCAGCGCTGAGCCAGAATAGTTGCCTCTGTGTCATGCCGACTGCGACCAATGTCTGTTCTTCTCCATTTCCTGCAACCCAACTGTTATATGCGAGATATGCCGCTTTGATAGCTATGTTGTCAGCAATATTTTCGCCCTGCACGTTGTAACTGCTCCATTGCGAGAAAGGTGAAGCAGAACAATATCGGATATGTTTTTCGAGACTGTAGACAAGGATAATTTGAAGAGATTTTCGGGACACAGCGTCGATACGCTAATCATTTGCTGAATCAGATTTCGAAAAAGCGGGTTGCGACAAAACATTTTTTTAACAAGAAAAATGTTTGATACAGTCAGAAAAAACGTCATCCCTCAAAATTGACTCTCTAATTGATTTTCCACAAAAGTGACAATTTCAGTTGTTCGGATCACAATGAAAGAAAAATCGCAGCGGTTTGAACGCTTGAGGGTTTACTTTGAGATCGAAAAAAAACCACAAATGTCCCTAGTCTATCGATTATTTAAACAGTAATTGAGTTGTTAAAAAAAAATGTTCGATTTTTTTAAATTTACAATTGATCTTTTTTGATAATTAAACAGAATGTCAAAAGGATTTTTATTTGAAATAAATCTAAAGATAATTATTGTTTTTATATTAAGGTAATACAAATTGTAGATTTCAGCGCGAAATCTTTGTGACGTCATCGTTCGAACGCGGCCGAATAGGCTATGTATACGGCTTACACGCAAGTGTACACAAATGTGAAATTTAGTGTCATTTTACATGTGAAAACATCTCAAGCATTCTGAAAAAGTCGAAAACTAGTTTAAGACCATGTGTCACACGTCCAGTCGGTAAAAATCCTACTGCCAAGTTTTCTCCTAGACGGAACATATTTCGGGCAAAAGAAGAGAAAGCCGTTGTTCGTCGTTCAACAGAGCGGAACGTGTTTCTTTTCTTTTTTCCCAAAAATCAACCGTTTCAGAAATCATTGGGAATCTGCGAATCAGCTATCTCTCTCGCACTCATGGCCGCTCGGTCGGTGTGACACTTGACCTTAATTTGCGTGCAACGATGTGTGAAAGTGGATTTATGAAAGCAAATTCGAGTAATTTACCGATCGTGGACAACTGAAAATTTTTAGATTAGAAGAAGCTTGATGAATTGTGTGAGTTATTGTCGCTACGTATCATAAGCATTTTGAGAAAGACGTATTAAAAAAAAAAATTCAATAACACGTTTATGTTATAACACGTTTACACTGACATGAAAGTGGTATTCACATAAAAAATAAGTGGACGATGATTTCGGGTCGACACGTCGTGCTGCATCGAACCACAGATTCTAACGTTTTATGTCTTATGTCACATTCAGAAATACCTATAAGGGGCACTTTTCGTCGTATTTATACAAAGAGGAACGAAACAAGCCTTATACGATTTTGCCGTTACCATCGTCGACAGAATACTCGTATTACACGAGTAGTTTGCATACCGGCTTTCGAACGGTAACGTCACAGAACGCTCGAGTTACTTCGTATGCTCTCGGCGCGTTTTCGCCGAGCCGAACAGAACAACAATTTCAAAGTGCTATATCGTTGTTAATAGCTGAAAGAACAAAAAAAGAAAAATACTTTGCTTTAAAAATCCCAAATGACCTTTACAAAGAAAAAAAAAATCATTTAATGACCCAATTCCAAGTTATGTGAAAAATCGTAAAAATGCAATTTTTTAGCTTTTGTAAATTGAGTTTTTCACATAATTTTTTTTTCTTTCATAAAAAACAACGCAAATACCTTATAGAGGATACTTTGAAGTTTCCAGAACCATCTTTTAATTTTCTGTGCGATCAATTAGTACACGAGTTTATGAGTTATCGGAGCCAAAAGTGTCATTTTGGCTTTGACAACCGATAACTCTGAGACAAATCATCGTACAGAGGGCACGAAGAACTCAAATTGAAGGGAAAGAATCAATCTAAAAAAGAAACGTGTAGATGGAATTGCAAAAAAAAATTAAGTCCGTGGACCTTTTGAAAGTCAGGCAAAAATTTTGGAAATGTCTCTACCGCTGATTTGCTTATGATTTCTCATAAACTGTCAACTATTTATTCTTTAATGCTGGAATTCAAAACTAGAGATTTTAGGCTTTGATTTGCTTTTTTCTTCATTGTTCTACGACCGTTTTTCGCCAAGTCTGTTAAAAATCCCCTAAAAATGTCGGATTTTTTTATTATCCTTTTATTTTTGTGGTTAGTTTATGTCCGAAACAGCCGTGGATATTGACGCTGAAAATAACTCACTTTGAAGCCAGACCGCCCAATGCTGTAGTTGCTATACTGATCAATTATGCACTGTGCACGTTCGAGATATTCGTCTCTGGTGCTGGGTGCCCACCGGGCGTCGATATTGCCATTGCTGTAATAAAATCCGTTCTTATCGCCAAGAGCGTGTGCTAATTGGTGACCAACAGCGAATCCAATGGTACCGTAAACATGTCCATTTGGTCATCATCGATGTGAACAACGTTTCGCACAATATCATAGAGATTTTTATCTAAACGTCGAATGTTCGGTCAAATTACAATTCGACATTTTTTGTAATACGGATTATTGTATCGAAATGCGAATCGACTTGCTCACCATCGTATTTTAAGTTATTTATAACAAATTAATCAAATACACGCTCTTCATTCATTTCTAAAATGGTAAACAACCGTTCAGAACCGTTAAAAAAATGGTCCTTGGAGAATTCAAGGCCTTTGTAATACTCCTCAAGTTGGTCATCGTCCAAAAGGTTATCGAGCTTGATATCACTGGCCATCGTTTTGACCCTCTTCAGTGCCCTCTGCGTTCCTTGTTTATCCAGTCGGCCTATAACATTGTTTTATCCAGCGAGAAATAAATAAAACAAAAGCACGGTACATACAATACTTAGTACAAAGTACTTATAAAGTATTCGTTGATATGTCACTTATTTGTTTGAAAGTAGTATGTGAAAGCTGGATAATTGAAGACTGAAAAATTCACATGATGACGACTGGATTATTTCGTAAATATCATTGGCAATTTAACTATTAACAAAATAAGTGGTGCGACATTAAAATAGGAAGCACCTCTTGTTTTGCAGTCCTTATTCTCTTATCACCAACAACGACTGAGGCATTTGCACGCACAACCCCACACATACATTCGAATGTACCGTTTCCAATATTTTTCTGAGCTCTTCCTGGACTTTCGTTACTAGGTCGACGAATTTTTCTTCGGCATCGTCGTTGAAATATTTCTCATGGTACATAGAATTGACGGCCATTTTGGAGGTTTTGATAACTGTTGTCAAGCACACCTCCGATCTTTTCTGTGCATATCCCCCGTAGTACTTCCTCATCCTTTTCTTTACTTTCTCATTCCAAAAGTGTTCACTCGATATCAGAAGGCGATAATTCAGCATATTTAGCAGATGTTTCTCTCTAGCCTTGGACATTATTTTATCGAGCTCCGTGAGGTAGTTTGGTACCTCGACGATAAAAACTTCTTTATCGTCAATGGTGATCATCGAGGGAAATAACTTTTTGATAATTCCTTCCCATGGCATGTTGGTATATTTGTTCGTCAATTCCGTGAGTGTCATCGGAGCGTAGACCGATGCTCTGTGATAGTAGTAGAACTTATATATCTGCCGAGTTGCGAAAAGAAATTGTTTAAGTTGATTCATTCATCGCAATATTACTGTATTCAAACAGTTCATAGAAAGTTGTATTTAAACTTTTGAGTACAACTTTCGTTGTATTCAAAAGTACATTTCCAAAATGAACGTTTTGCAGCTCGGTGGGACGCAGTTTTTTAATACTTTTTATTGTTTTGAATTGTTTAAATGTATCCATGATCATACATGGTTCAACATCATGGTTTCAGAGCAAAATAAATGTTGGGGTCTTCAAAAAATTTAGGAAAAATACAGGGAAAACCGAGGTTTTAAAATGATTAATTATGTTTTTAGATATGTCGGATTACTTAATTTTCGTAAAACATAGACGTACTTCTATTACACGTTTTGTGAGATTTTTCTGATCCAGATCGACCGTGAACCCAATGAAATTCATAGTATCGGCGCCAATCTTATGATATTTAACGATCGAGCTTATCCAGTCAAAATTGGATTCGTTCCATAAGGAACCCTCGATGAAGGGCCATCCACCACCATTTTCCCAAAAGGCTTTGAGGCCTTCGGCCTCCATTGCCCCTGTGAAAATATTCCATTTATTAATGAAATGATTTATTTACGTTTTTTGCCTATAAATTGAATTTATATAAATTAGAAAAAATATTGTAATAGCAGTAATGTTACGGTGCCGTCAATACTCTGACTATTTGATTTGTCTTAAAAAAATAGAGGAAAGTAGAATGAACTGGTAATTGTTCGGACAAAAAAAGTAATTGATTATAATAACATATTGCCATTGAAAGCAGCTATCATGAACTGTGATTACTATTGTCATCTAGAAATAGAATACTTTGTGATTCACGCGTATTCATGCAAGACTGTAAAGAATCTTGACCAGTCTGAAGGATTTGTGTTCATCACGTTCAATTTTCGCTCTTACGATTGACTGAAGTTGCTTCGTTACTTTGTCACTAAATGCCTCAAAGTTACTTTGAATTCTTTGAGCACCAGATTTCTTTATTAACTCGTCAAAACGACCGCACGCGTATTTATAAAAATTGTCGCAAGGGTCAATCCTGGAATTCATTTTGTCCAAGACTTTCGATGCTGAAAATCAAGGTTTTTATTATAAAAATTTAGGTATTTAGGAAAAAACTATTTCTATGTTTTTTTTAATGGTTTTTTATCTTCCACCTACCGGTACGATTGCATTCAGCTGTGTAGCAAACATCTTTGCTGTTCCGCGACTTGTTCTTAGAAACGTTTCGAATCTTTTCAGTTAACTAGCGAAACCAGAATATAGATTCAGCCTTAGCCGGTAGCATTTCTTCAGCAGCAGTCATTTTATTGGCATTTCGAATTGACAGGCAACCCGGGAGCAATGTGGCAATTGTTGTTTTTTTTTATAAATAAAATCAAAAGTACACATTTGCCTTATGCCGTGTTCAATGGTAACGAAGCAGAACCGCAGCACTATATATACAGCAAGGATTTCGGCAAATCAGTTTATTTGAAAGGTACGATGAAACTACATTGAGCGTATCAAATGGAAGATCACTTTTTTCGCTAAACGGTCGATCTTTTTAAGCGACTGTATCTCCGTGGCAAATAATTACAAAAATAAATAGAAAAAAGTATTTTATAGCGCGAATCTCTCTCATCAGAGATCACGGTTCAAAAAAGTTGGCACATTTTTTTTACAAAGTTATTGTTCGTTGAACGACAAAAAACGGAAGAAGAAACAATTTGCACGGGGGACGGATTTTTTTCTTGATAAACCGCTTCAGCAGTTTTTAAGGCAATATTGTTGTCTAGAAATTTGAAAAAAAATCGTTTTTTTTTATTTTACTTAATTATTCTACAGACCTTTCTGAATATCCCTGTGATCACCGTTTAAGGGGTTAGGCCAGTCGGCAATATTGGAAAAGCCGAGAAAAAAAAATGTTTGCCTTAAAAGATGCCCAAGGGTCTTGAAAATGATATACAAAAATATTATGAGCAGTAAAAATTTCCAAACACCCCAAATAGCTATAATCTGTGCCTGGAGGCGGACGCGCAGTGAATCAAGCTTTCTGAACCATCGCTGCCTGAAGCTGCAAAAAAGGCACGGATCAGCAGTGCGGAAGCAGCAGCGGAAGGCCAGTTTTATGGTGCAGGCATCGCAGATTAAACGTATAGATTAATCAGAGCGTACCTCGGATAAGTGAAATGTCGGATAATACGGTAGCACTACTACACGCATAGGCATAGTAGATTCTTCCGTATTATCCGAGGATACACCGCTGATAATGCGGAGGACTCGGATAATGGCGAACGTCAGTTAATCGAAGGTCGGATAAACGATGTTTTACTGTATAAGAATTTTCTATCATTTTATAATACTGAAAACTGTTTCACACGTTTTACTGAAACGCGTTTTTCTCAAAAGCACGTTTTTTAATTGGTCAGAAACATAAATCGACCAAATCTTCATCAATCGATTTGAAGATTTAACTGTACATTCAAAACTATACATTCTTTACAGAAGTAGGGAAAGGTGGGGCACATTGTGACACTTTTATCTAACGAATTTTAACTCTTACCAAATTAGTCTGATTAGAAAAAAAGGTCATAATCGATTTTATAGACCTTTGAGCGTACAATAAAGCTACCATATTTTTTTCAAAAATATTAAAAATCCTAAAATAATGAGTTCGAAAAAAATTTGCGGATTGGCTCATTGTGCCCCACGGATGGGTCATAATGTGTCAGATAGGTGGGTACAATGTGTCAATGGCTGCGAAACGTAGGGTACAGCGAGCCGATTGAAACTCTTATATTTTCCTAACATAGATAACAGATTTTTATACATACCGATAATTTCACAACGGGTAGTATTTGCCAATAACATTGGGAGTCGACGCATTGTGCTCAACACCTCGATGACACATTGTGCTCCACACAATTGCCCCACAATATTTGACGTTTTCCCGGCAAGCGATTTTTTTTTTCCGAGGCTCAAATTAATTTTGTACTTTTAATAATTCTTCGTGAGCTGCTATAGACTTTCTTTTAGGTCAGCCAAAACTTAATATAAATCACGGACCAGCACAAAAAAGTTCGGATTTTGCAAGCTACAAAACTCCGAGAAATCGCATGTGGTTGACAGTTGCCCGTGACACATTGCGCTTCCTCGGAGCGTCGTCACTTCTTTGTTTCCTCATTTGGAGTCGACTAATGCCCCACCACTCGGTGACACATTGTACCCCACTAGTAAAATATTTGATTATTGATGAAAATAACTATTAATCAAACTACGAATGGAAAAACACAAGTCACTGAGTGCATCATAAATAATAAATCTATCGATTAGGACCGAAAACCGGAGCCGCTGCAGAAAGTGTCGTCATTTTTTACGTTTTTCCGGCGAGCGAAATATTTTTTTTCCAAGCCTCAAATCAATTTTTTATTTTCAATAATCCTTTGTGAGCTGCTATCGACTTACTTTTAGGCTTGACGAAACCTAATATAAATTGCGATCCAACGCATAAAATTTCGGAATATACGTGCTACAAACCTCCGAAAAACCGCATGTGGTTCACTGTGCTCCGTGACACGTTGTGCCCCACTTCCCCCTACGTAAAATTTATAAAGAATGATCTGCTTTTTCTTGAAAGTTAAAATTTAAGTACTCACTCGTCAAAACTTAGTTGACATCTATGTTACCGCGTTTGAAAATCCGACACGTCAGGATATTTATGTAATATCCTCTTGTGGAAATTAGTTAATTTTCACTACTTTCATTTAGTGAATCTTCTCAATCCGACGTAAAACGCAGATGGCAGTAACAGTATAGAAACAATGACATGCACACGATTTGTGAAAGCGATGAAAAGCTGAAATATGACGAAGATTGTGAGTAACTTTGCTTGTACGAACGTCCTGTGAAGTTCGAAACATCGGCCGGACCAAAATTTGATACAATCACCACTATGCCAACTGCGAGGACTATACACGAAAGAATGACGGAAAGTACGATTATCGCCAATGCGCGTTTCAGGATCGAATGACGTTTCCACCATGTCGAATTTCTGGAACGAGCATATTTTACAACCGATGAGTGAAAGTACCTAGTGCATCAGGTGAACAACCAATTGATTGAAAAAGGAGTTAAGATATCGGAACGAGCTTAACATTACTCTTCTAACAAGGGGACTTGGTCAGACGATAACCGAGTTTAGCGATGCGCTTTTACAAGATGGTAGGTAGGTAGGTACTGATGTTCCTTGAAAATGACCAGCTTCCAACTCGGCCTTAATTTGGAGAAAAACGAGTTTAAAGTTATTGAGCTCTTTATATCCTTTGCAAGTATCAAAATAATCGCAGCAGCTGACAGCCGAGTGGTCAGCGGTCCGGACTGAGAGCGGAGCTCTCGAGATCGAGTCCCCTCGACCGTACTTTTTTTTTTCAATTTTTAATACGTTCGTTAATTTTTTTTTAACCTTTTTCATGCTATGTACATTTTTCAAAATGTATTAGCTTGGGTTAAATTATTTGTAAATAATGAACTTATACGTGGATAAACAGGACTTTTATTGTTTTATTATAATGCAAATACAAAAGCAAATTAATGTTTATTTGGCGCTTGCAATGTCTGGGATGATATTTATCGTAAAAGCAGGCAAAACACAAGAAACTTCGGCACCATGAACATTCTACGAAAGCTATTTCGTTCTCTTCGCAATCGCATCTTTTTTTCGAACTTCTTGGGGAAAAAGCCACTTGGTTGACGTTGAGAAAATCTTCAGATCAATATTGAAGTCGTTGGATTTGCAACAATTGTCAACTACCGCCAAAACCTTCCTGGAAGACCACGCGATAACATCTCTATTTGGCCATATTTTTTAATGACACATTTTTTTTACTAAGCAGATTAATTATGTAACAAATTGTACCTAAAGTTTGATGAAAGTAAAACGTTCTGTTCCTTTAAAAAAATGATCAAAATGAGCTATTTTTTCGTGGTCTACATGTATTTCCCCCCTTAAATAAAAATAAACAAAGTAGGATATCCTACGAACAGAACGGTACATTTACAGAGATTAGTACATTGTGTACCAAGGAGACAAAGCCCCCGTCTCCGTGGTGCACACGACCATTTATATAACAAAACCATGTTTTCCGAGCTTTTATTTTTATAAATACATATGGCTGCAAGCACGTGCAGAAGGTGTATTGCATACGGAAGCTGTATCGCGCATGGAAGCGGTATCGTGCGCGCCGCGCGGCAGTGGAGGCGCGAAGGGGCCGAAGCCCCCCGATAAACACCAAACGTAATTTTGAAATGTATCGGCATATTAATACACTATCTTATTAATAATTTATAACAAGGCGTTCACCGTTTACACGAACAAAAAAGCGAGGAAAACATGTGTCATCTTTGTCGCGGCTCCCTTAAGGGGTAACACCACGGTAGACGTCTAAAATTAAGCGATTTTTCGTGATTTTTTTTTTGTGGATGGACAAGTAAGAGGACAATAATATTCAAGGATGATATTACTCATATCTTCAAGTGAACAAAAAAAAAATTATATTAAAAAGTTATACAAAATGGTGACGCTGGTGCCATTTTCGCGCGGCATGTTGAATCTGAGACGCTCTACGGCAAATTTGAATCTAGAAAAAAAAAGAATTCTATTAATTTACATGAGTATAGCTAGAGAAATACGTAGGGGACTTTGAAAAATTCAATTTTCGACAGAAAAAAGGACAATCATATGTTAATAAATAATGGTATAATTAACCCATGGAATAGAATGAAAATTGTTGGAGTTAAGCTGCGTGCCGTTTTAAAAAATTGTGTTCCGAGAAAAACGCTCTTAAAGTTTTAAGATGTATTATAGACGAGAAAAAATGAAAAATTTAGCTGTTTCAAATTTTATACCATTGATCTGATATTGAAATCGAAAAAAAATTAAGACCTGATATCGAAAAAAATTACAGCCTGCTGGTAACATTCTAACCTGGCCGTCAAACAGCCTTAAAAGTCTCACTTTGCCTCCAAATACGCTGCTGGCTGGATGAGTGACCGACGAGGTAAACTAATTACATGTTTACTGGATACCACGATGAAATATCGTTTTGTAGTTTTTAAACTTAGCATGGAATAACGTAGCGAATGTTGCTTGTTCCTTTTATTCAAATAATTCTCTAAAATATCTCAGATTAGATGAATCTAATTGCTGAACTTATTTGGAGGTCTGAGGATTCCGAGTTCTCAGGAGGAAAACAAGACATGTAATTCTAGCAGTCTCGTCTATCGCTGGGTCACGAGACTTGGATAAAGATAATCATCAATATGAAACGGTATTTGTAGCTCACGTGTATATTGAAGGGGACATACTCAGTTATAAGTCGAACAGAACGCTCATGTACCGCATTAAATAGCGGCAAAGTGCACTTATCGCATTATCTCGCTTAATATTAACTTTAGGATAATAATGAACATAAACAAAGTTGTAGAGATTGAAATTCTCAACAGTTTTGGTCTCCATATTTTTTTTCTAGATCCAATATCTAAGGTCCTACGCTTGCGGCAAAAGCATAGAGAAGTCTTTTTGGGTCGAAGGGACATAGGAACATGCATAGGCGTAGGACCTTAAATATTGGATATAGGAAAAAATCATGAAGACCAAAATGATTGAGAATTTTATTCTCTGCAACTTTGTTTATGTTGATCATTGTCCTACAGTCAATAACGAACGAGATAATGCGATAATTGTACTTTGCCGCTTTTTTTACGTTTAACTCAAAAAATATCATTCGCACGGTAAAAATTGTAGGACCAAAGTTGTAGAGAAGTAAATTTATAACAACTTTAGTTGTAATAATTTTTTTCGAAAAGTCGAAAACAACTGAGTTATTAAGTAAAAACTATTCCCTCTTAAGTTCAAAATGGCGGCTAATGCAACAACGGAATCTGGTCGCCACTTTGAATTTAAACTACCAGTGCAATGAAATTGCTTATAGTAATTGTTGCGATTTCAAATATCTAACCGGACTGGGCTATTGAGGACGAAATATTTTTCGTAAACGCGCTGCGATGGTTTTGAAAGCCACTCCGGGAATCCCTGCTTGCCACTTTTTTAAATTGTTCGGTGTTTTTTGGCCCTTTAAAAACAGAGCATTTTTGTTTATTCGATTTATACCCCGTTTTACACTGAGGTACCGCACAGGATTTGGGCTTTTTCACTAAACTAAATTGTCAAGAACAGTTATTTAGATATATTATACTTTTCATACAGGACTGTAATCTACTAATAATTCAAAAGGGCCCTGGCTTATGCGCCCACAAAATGCAGCCCTCTGCGAAATTAATACCTTAAGTTATAGACGTCACTTGATGGATATTTTCTGTTTCGCCGAATCGGCATTCAAAGATGCAGTATAGTCGGAAGAGTGATGAATTTCCGAATATCCAAGTTGCAAACATGTTCCCATGAGGCTTATCCTTCGGTGCTGCTCCTTTTCCATTTCCATTTTCCTGCCTATTATTATCCGTTGAATAAAATAGTCGCGAAATTGCCTCATTACGCTCCACCGTTGTGGAGGTAATTGGAGCGGAGTAAAATTGGTCTACCGCAACAGAAGAGCTGCACTTCTGTGCATCACGTTCTTCGACAATGTGCTTTCGATACTAAACGCTACGAGCATAATAAGGGACTATAATTGACCTGAGGTACATCAGTTCCCACGATTATTCTAAAGCCAGAGTAATTTCTATACTTATACGTATAAGTGCTGTAAATTACATCTGCACGCACCGACGGCATGCCGATAGGTACTTCCATAAGGGTTGTTTCTTATTCATATAAAATTCGTGGAAAAGATAGAATTTCGCATTCTTGCATCACCGAAAATCGCCGGAAGGAGTGCATCGCGGGAAATTTTTAACGTCATAATGCTGAAATAACGGTAGAGTGTAATGTGGCCGACGTTTTAAGAATCAGCATGGGAATCAAAGTGAGCGTCGATGCGGCGGTGCGTTTTACGAAATTGAGCGTTTATCTGGCGCACAGTTGGCCACCAACCAGAATCGACACAAAGTTCAAACGCATTAAGTTGGAAGTAGTGTGGTTTATGTCGGTTTTGAGTTGCTTGGGGCTTCTCATACCACTCCTAATATCGATTTTCAATCAAAAATCAACTTCGCTTGTGCGCATTCAGTCGGCCTGTTTCGTCGGTGCTATATGTAATTACATCGTCAAGATGATCGTTTACCGTGTTCAACGGAGATGTACGCAGGTAAAATGAACGATTCGGTAAAGGTGAGCCCGATTATGGTAATTGGCTTGGGGATTTTTTTTCCATCTGCCAGATACTGATAAACGAAATGGAAGATTTCTTAAAAACTGCCGAACCCCACGAAAGGATCCTACTTCAACGATACGTTAATAGAATTTTGGTGTTTCACGCGGTCATCACGATCGTTAATTACACCACTACAATTATTGTCATCTGTGGGCCGTTGTTTCTTCCTCAACAGCTTCCAACGGATGCGGTTTATCCATTCTCTTTGGATTCTCCTCTAGCCAAGTACATCGTTTACCTGCACCAGAGTTTCGTTGGTTTTCAGTGTTCGACGGGTGCAACGATCGATTGTCAAACAGCTCTGATGATGTGGTTCGCTGGCGCGAGGCTCGAGCTTCTCAGTCACGAATTGAGAAAAGTTAAAGATGTGGATGGATTTTATGATTTCGTTCGGAAACATCAAAGATTGCTTTGGTACGCCAGTGAGGTCTCACAGACCACGTCATATATCGCTCTCACCACATCGATAATGTGTGGCTTTGGGACTATTTTCAGTGGTTTGCAATTACTTAGCGTAAGTACCATAGTTATCGATGATTGTCCCATTTGCGCGCAGTTTTTTTTTCTTCTCTTTTTCATGATTATGATGATCCTATCGAAGAATCAACCGTTCGCGGTAAAAGTGCTATTCGGACCGGTCGTTGTGGTTGCTGCAATGAATCTCTTTGTATGCTGTTGGCCGGCGGATAATCTCATCAAAGTGGTACGGGTTGAATCTGCTTGGCACGATCCCTGGCTGCAACTGGACCAACCTTAAATTGCCACAATCGATTTTGAGAGCAACCGAGGATTGCAATCATTCGGTAGTTGTGAAATAATGCGATCGATCGTTTATGCGCGCACAATGATCGTTGGTCCAGAGAAGCTCATCAAGGGATTAAACCGATGATACTCCCAAGGTCAAGGGTCCGTTGGTGCTACAAATAATTCGTAGCTTCCGTGCCGGAGTGCGAAAATAGTAGATAGACGAGTCCGAAACAGACAGACCATTGCTTCGAAGCATCTGTAGCTCCAAGTGGACTCTACCCCAAACCATGGTCGTGCATACGATCTTGTAGCTCGGGTGATCGTAGTCGATTCACATTCTGAAGTCGCTTTTCAGAGGTCACTGTCTAACCGTAAGGCTCACTATGATCGAGTGCCCTCCACGAAAGAAGAATAGAAAGCGATTTCCCTCGCTAACGGGGCAAGCACAATTTGTCCTCAATTAGCTCCATTGATAACTTTCATTTAACCCAAAATATATAAGTTAGAAATGCTGCAAAAACGAGTAAACTACTAACGATGTGGCGGGTAATAGCATAAAAAATCCGACACTTCAAATTAATTGTAAACCTGTTTGAAAGTATTCCTTTCGCGAAGGGATCATTAGTAGATCACAGTGGCGCTTAATACAAATAAGGTACAATTGATTATTATTGCCAACGATGACCGGGAATAAAAAATGTCGCATCAATTTGGTAGATTTAGTCATTTTTACATTTTCTCTGAAAAGCTGCGATTACGGAAATTCTCCTACTAGTCACATTTTTTTAAGTTTTGTCATTAATTTTTTTTTTTTAACGTTGAGTGACTTCCTCTCTTTATTTTTGTTACGGAATCGTCAAAATTTTTGACCTACATAGAGCAGTCTATATCAGACATCTATAATTATTTAGTATATGAATTATTAGATAGGACTGTGGCCAGCATGTCATCTCTATAAAGTGCTGCAAACATTAGACGATTGGTGAAGTCGTAATTTTTTGTTAAAAGTTTAGCAACTTGGCTTAAAATTTTACCAATATACTGGGATGTCTTTTTCCTTAATTGTAAACGAAAACCTGTTAATTGTTAAATATTTCGATTCGTGAAAGGAATACTTCAAACACAAATGAGTTTCCTGAACCAGACGGTACGAGCAACGGCCGAATGAAATTCGGTATAACAATTTGTATTTTCGGAGTCAGTTCCAGATATCGTAAAAAGGGTGACCCAAGATGTGAAGACGTATTCAAAACGCTGCGGTAATAATTGGGGGTATTGATGTAGAGTTTGAGATTATGTTAATCACCTATGTCAGAAAATGTATGGCAATAGCCATATCTAAAAACTGCTTCAATATGCTAGTAGACATCTAACACAAAAATTAACCGTATCTGCAAAACCTCTATATACGACCGTGATCCGAAAAAATGAATCTAATTCGGAGTCTTAATATTAGTGTCATATGATGGGTGCAGCCGTGTACGATGCATCGTGGACTAACATGTCATCCCGGATGATGAAAAACTACCTGATGATTCTTCGAAGATCACAGAAAGCTGTGATTGTTTCCATTGGCGGTTTCATTCCTACTCTCTCGTTGGGCTCGTATACCTCGGTGCATAATTTCATCATTGTTACAAGTAGGCGGAAGAAGTTCTTCCAATATCAATGTCCAATTGCCGTTTCTCTTTCAGTATTTGTCAACGGCATTTTCCTACACTACAACGCTTCGTCTCGTCGTTACTGCGGGATAACACTAGCGATGGTTCAGCCGATAGGGCCGATTCGTTTTGTTTAAAAAAATTCAATTATTTTACAAATCGACTGACAACCACAGATACGCGGTCAGTGTACGAGCCATGATCATCTTTCAGGTTGTGCAGTACTGTTTGAGCTATTAGATCCTCGCTTAGCCCTGCTACGGCTAGTACATTGATCGGTGCACCTATGGTGATTTTTCCTTAGGTTTTCGTGACTGTATTTTCCATACTTATTCTCGTACTGTAACGAGAGTACCGTGACAAATATTGCCACGTGTATCGATGGAGGTTTTTTTGGGTTTTCTCTTGTCCTCGTGTAACCGCGATTACAAACACCGCCATCCTTATCCGCCCTCATCCACTGGGTTGAAAAGGGTTGTTAGTTGCGCAAAGAGGCGATTTAATGTATTACTCGATGGATATTAAAAACTTACCAAAATTCGTAAATTTGTGGAATGGTGGTTCTTGATAAAATAATAATACATGAATTATTTTAGATTTTTTCACTAAATAATGTAGTATTTACAAACATATAATTTTAACATAGTCACTTAGGGGTAAACAGCTTCAGCAGACGTTAATGGCTGCAAAACGAATGGAATTAAATCGCCGTAAATTCTGAAAATATATCATCAAGATTTAGGATCAAGCGATTGATTATGCGAAGTTCAAAATAAATCGACTGAGTGATTGTTGAGAAATTAATGATGGTAATAAGGAGTATCGCCTTTTTTAACGATGAATTAATAGCAATCATTGGAAAACTCAATATATTGGGTGAAGTAAAAAGTTCTGACCGTTTTCCGCTAGATGTCTTTAGTGAGCCATATCTCACGATGTATACATCGCATCCGGTTATACTATACGGCGATTTAAAGGTGACATTACGCTTCAAAAGAAGTTCTTTGATAGTTTTGTGTTTGGTGAAGCCAGTTGTGTGTTACAGCGTTCCAAAATGGAGGTAAAAAGAGAGAAAATTCGATACATTCTTCAGTACCACTACGACCAGAGTGAAAAGGCGGAGCAGGCGGCCAAAAAAATTTGTGCTATTTATGGACCTAATACAGTATCGAATACAACAGCAAAGCGGTAGTTCCAACGATTCCGTTCTGGTAATATGGACGTCGAAGATGAGGCACGCTCTGGTAGGCCAATCGTCGAAAATGTCGATAAAATCATGGAATTCGTCGAGTCGGACCGGCATGGGAGCACTTATTCCATTGCCCAGGAACTGAAGATTAGCCAGAAAACCGTTTGGAACCATTTGCATAAGGCCGGTCTCAAGAAGAAGCTCGATGTATGGGTGCCACACGAATTAACGCAAAAGAACCTTTTGGACCGAATTGATGCCTGCGATTATTTGCTGAAACGTAACGAAATCGACCCATTTTTTAAGCGGATGGTGACTAGCGATGAAAAATGGGTCACATACGAGAACAACAGCCGAAAAAGATTGTGGTCCAATCACGGTGAGCCCGCCGAAACGATTGTCAAGCTCGGATTAACGGCCAAGAAGGTTTTGCTGTGTGTTTGGTGGCATTGGAAGGGAATCATCCACTATGAGCCAAACTATGGCCCATCGGACCAAACACTCAATTCGGACCTCTACTGTCAACAACTGACCAGATTGAAGCAAGCGATCGACCAGAAGCGGCCAGAATTGGAAAATAGAAAGGGTGTTGTGTTCCATCAAGACAACGTCAGGCCGCACACATCTGTAATGACGCGTCAGAAGCTCCGAGAGCTTGGATGGGAGGTTCTATCGCACCCGCCATATAGTCCAGACCTGGCACCAAGCGATTATCACCTTTTCAAGCATTTGCAAAATTTTCTTGATGGTATAAAACTGGCCTCAAGAGAGGCTTGCGACAATGAGCTGGTCAAGTTTTTTACCAATAGGGACTGGGACTTCTTCAATCACGGAATGATGAAATTGCCTTCAAAATGGACAAAAGTTATCGAACAAAACGGCGCATATTTGATCTAAATCGGATAATCCTAACTATGTTAATTTCATCGTCGAAATAAAGCGAAATAACGCTCAGAACTTTTTACTTCATCTAATATATTGAGTTTTTGGGTAATTATTCATAATAATAAGATGATCTGAACGTATTAATTAAATTTAAAAGTTGAGAATTTTTTTGTTGGACAGTTGAAACAGATTTACAGTCACCCACAAAACCTGAGCCAAGCACACGCCAATATCGGCGAATTTGACTTCAATTATTATTAAAAGTGGAAAATTAACATTGCTAAGTGTTAATTTATTGTAAAATTAGCTACATTTTTCTAATTTAGTTCTAGGCTGCTCCAATCGCCTCGTGCTGCGAGCGTCACTAGACATTGCTTAATTTAAGGGGTTACGTGGGTTGGAAAATTTCAAAACATCGCTTTTTTTTAAATTATATTATCTAATAGTACAATATGTCTAGAATATTCTCCCAAAGTTTTAAGTCAATCGGAGTAAAAGTCTAGGAGAGAGAGCCTTTGGGAATTCCCCCCGTTGGGAAAGACCGGCCGGGAGCGATGCAGGTATACGCATTTTTCTCAAAAACTAATGCACCGATCTTATTGAAATTTTGCACACTTCTTCAAAATAGCATTGACTAGTGATTGAATGAAGGTTTTTTTTCGATTACAACTAATTTTACAAGGCTATAAAGTAGTGTAAATTGTACAAAAAATTGAACTATTTTGCATACAACTCTGCCAAAAATTCAAATTCCAATGTTTAAAAACATCCTTCGTTCAATCACGAGCTAGACTTATCTAATAACAGAAAAATTTGGTTTTTTAATTTCAGATAAAGCTATTATGAGTTATCCTGACCACCATGAGGACAGTTTTTTTTAGGGGTCTCCGAAAACCAGGTCCCACCGGCTGACCTTCCCAAATTTTTTGATGAAATTTTTTTTAAATATTGTTGAAATGTTGCTCTTTTATGTGCTTAACATTTTGAATAAAATTATTTATATATTATTTTTTTTTTTTAAATAGAGAAAATATGCTTTTTTGGCTTCGAAACCCACGTAACCCCTTAAATCACTATACCTCTGAAACGAGACGAGAAAAAATTCATGATTTTTTTATACCCACTTCGTCATATGTTCCGCTGTAATTGAGAATTAAAAAAACATTAGTAGAAAATTTTCGAAGTTATTGCGTGAATTGTGAAATTTTCCACTCCTCCCCATAAGAACACATGTAAAACCGTGAAATCTTTGATTGCCAATATCTCGGCAACGGAACCGTGAATCCTTGTGAAATTTTGCAGGTAATCATTTAATAGTGTCCGGAATGGGTCCTCAAAATAAATGAAAAATCTATAGAAAAACGCGTTAGCGAGACTACTACCTTAAAATGATACGCGTTTTATCCGAATTTGTTAACTGTGTCTCTGACCGATGCGTGGCGCTACTTATCACGTGGAAATATTTTTCTGCGGCTGCGCTACGACCACAAGGCATATATTTCAACATTTGGAGGTTAATATTTTATTTTTTACCTTTTACTGTTTTTACGTTGCCTCATCGGAGTTATCGAAATGTTGTACCATCGGGAGTGCGAACCGTATGGTGGGATCAGTGGGATTACTCAATCGTTCAGTAATTCCGCCGGAGAAAAAAAATATAATCAATCTAAGAAAAAAGCGACAAAATACTGTAAGACTTAAGTGTATTGATGCCTGCTAGAAGTACGGTAATGTTGGCTGTTAATAATTGAAAGCAAATAAAATATTATTTCACACATCTATGCACTTGCTCTTTTATTTTTGTGGGAATCATGTGATTTCGAATATATGAATTTCGTTCAAGTGATAAATTACTTCTTATTTGAAGAGTAACTTAGTAACGTAAGTATTTAATTACATAAAGTTTATGTATGCCAGTCAACAACCATGAAGGTACGTATGGAAAATATAAGTATTTATCACAAAATAATAAGTTCCTCAAAGCATTATTACTAAATAAATTTTAAAAAGTGCTCTAGTTCTTACATGAACATATAGTGAGAGTTATTAGGCGCTTTAAAAAAAATTAGTAATATGCTTATTTAGTACCAAATACACTACTCCAAAGCATTAAAGGAACAGAGCATTTCTTCGCTTTTTTTTAGTGTTTTCTGAAGCGCTGTATCTCTGTGAAAAATGGTCGTATCGAGATGAAAAAAAACGCATTTTGAAGCTCTAGTTTTGAGATCTGGTCTTTTGATTTTTTGCTAAGGGTGGAAAAAAAATTGTTTGTCAAAAATCAATGAAAGGGTCTTGTAGGAAATGTATTCAAGTTTCCAAAGCTGCCCTTTAATTCCCTGTGTGATCATTGGTTGCTAAGATATCGATGATCAAAGACAAAAGGATCCTTTTTCATTGAAAGTCGGATATCTCAGCAAAAAATTGACGTAGAGAGATTAACAAAAAAACGGAATTGTAGCTGAATAAACCAGCTAACTGGCCTATGTATTGATTTAACTGAAAAAAAATTCCCGAGCCCATGGACGCTGAAAAAAAACTGAAAATTTTTATCTCGCGCTATTCCTTATGATTGCGAGATAATCGTAGCTCACAAAAATTGTTTGCCACAAGATCACAAAACTAGAGACTTGAAGCTTCAGAATGCTTTTTTTTCATCTCTATACGACCATTTTTCACAGAGTTACAGCGCTTCAAAAAACACTAAAAAAAAGAGAAGAAATGTTCTGTTCCTTTAACGGGAGAAAACCCTTTAGACGCCCGAAAATGAGCCATTTTTTGTGAATTTTTTTGAGGGTGATGAAATAATCGCATCATTTTTAAATTTGAATGTGATTTTACTATAGGTTTAAAGAACTCAAAAACATTTTTTATACAAGAGAAAATGGCGGCGTTATAGGCTTTTCCCCAGTCGTATTTCGTGTGCCAATAAAAAATGCTCCATTTTTCACATTTTTACTGTTCATCTGAAACAGAAAACAAAAATATTTTTCAGTTACTGACACTTGTAGGGGAAGGATGAACCTATAAAATGATAAAGAAGTATAAAATTGAAAATTACGCAGGCTTTTTAACCAAAAGTTCGAATTTTCGACCATTTTTTCGACAGTTTTTACCCTTAAAAAATTATTTATCTACGCGATATCCTTCAAACTTTGGGTTTGTCCTTCGGGTAATATCATAGACAGAAAGCTCTCAAAATTTCAGCGAGATCGATCAATAACTTTTTGAGCTACGGTATGAGCAGTTTTTGAAAATGTAGTTTCGAGATAATCGCGTTTAAAATTTCAATACGATAAAACTATACATTTTAGTGACTTACCGATCAATCAGCGATTCCAGGCCCATACACTAACCCTTCAACTTCCTCGTAACGCTGATTTTCTTCCATTTGCTGCTGTTTTCGGGCTGTACGAGCTGCTTTTGTCGAGGAAAAAGGCTCATCCAGTTCTGCCTCTCTATCCGTGCCTCGTCGGAGTTTTCGGCGAAAACTCTGGCATACGTCCCAACAATTATGTCCAACGCATTCATAATTCTTAGAATGGAGGAATAGCCTTCATTAAACATCCCAGCAGCAATATAGGCTGCGATTTCAATGATTTTGAGCCCAGAATGGCACCTCCATTTTGGAGCTAAAATCGCCAAACTGTTGCGTTGAAACTCTCGTTCGCGTTTTGGGTATGGCCACCCAAGCATCTTTCGAGTAAATCTTCACTCGACAAATCTTCGTAAATTGGTAAGAGATGCTGCTTCATCTCTTACCAATTTACAATTGGTAAGAGATGAAGCTGGTTCGCGGTATGCGGTCTCGGCGCTCTCCACTATGAGCTATAACTCCGTAAATATTTCATATTTCGATTTTTCCCTTTAACAGTATCTTCTTAATATGTTATAGTTTCGAAATATGTAAAAAAATTGATTTTTTGAAAATTCTAAAGGGTTTTCTCCCCGTAATTCTTCAGAGTAGTGTAGTTTTTGTTGGCATCATCATAATTTTATTAATTGTGGTATAATAAAAATGTTATGTGTATTGACGGTTTATATATACACATATATATATGACGTTGCCGCAATATACCAGGTGCACAAGTATGAAATGCGGATTTCAGACAACAGATGGTGCACCAATGCAGTTTGTGCTATAAACATTTGACACTGCGCCATTTTGTTGTGTCATCAACAAGTGTCAAACGCGCACGAGTAATAAATTGGAAAAGTGTGTGCATAGTGCTGTATTGTTGTGTTCAATATGACGAAATTTATACCGAACAAAGAGCATTCGCGGACAGCATTAATTTTTTGTTTTCATTTGAAGAAAACTGCTGCTGAATCATACCGATTACTTCGAGAAGCTTTATGGTGAACGTGCTCCATCGCAAGATACGTGTGAACGATGGTTTCGGCGTTTCAAAAGTGGTGACTTCGATGTTGCAGACAAGGAACATGGAAAACCGCCAAAAAAAATACGAAGATGTGGAATTGCAAGCATTGTTGGACGAAGATGATTCGCAAACACAAAAACAACTCGCCGAGCAATTGGGCGTTCGTCAACAAGCTGTTTCCAATCGTCTACGAGAGATGGGAAGGATTCAGCAGACCGGTAGATGGGTACCACATGAGTTGAACGACAGGCAAATGGAAGAGCGTAAAAACACATGTGACGTTTTGCTCGCTCGGTACAAAAGGAAGTCGTTTTTGCATCGTATCGACCGCAAGACCCAATCGCTTTGACAGAAAGACGATGCTCTGTGTTTGGTGGGACCAGAGGGGTGTGATCTATTATAAGCTGTTAAAACCTAGGGAAACGGTTTATACTAAACGTTACCAACAACAATTGACCGATTTGAACCGTTCGCTGCTTGAAAAAAGGCCAGAATACCGAAAAAGGCAACACAAAGTCATTTTTCTTCATGACAATGCTCCATCACATACGGCAAAACCGGTTCGTGACACGTTGGAAGCACTCAGCTGGGAAGTTCTACCCCATGCGGCTTACTCACCAGACTTGGCTCCTTCCGATTACCACTTGTTTGCATCAATGAGTCACGCACTTGCTGAGCAGCGCTTTGGTTCGTACGAAGATGTGAAAAAATGGCTCGATGAATGGTTCGCAGCAAAAGGGGAAGATTTTTACTGACGTGATATTCACAAATTGCCCGAAAGATGGGAAAAATGTATAACAAGCGATGGAGCATACTTTGAATAAAGCACTTTTTATCATTCTTCCGAATTTAACGTGTTTATTTTTTAAGAAAAGAAATCCGCATTTCATACTTGTACACCTGGTATACATGGCTGCAGAGCGCGAGCGTGCAAGAATCCACGTGTCACGTGATAAGTAGCGCTACGAGTGGCAGAGCGTGACACTAATAAATTAGGAAATTTCGCTTAGAAAGATAATGCCGGGCGGTGTCATAGCCCTGGTACAACGGTATGTTGCATGTGAAACTGTAATACACATTCCAAAATATGTACCATTTTTTCAATGTATACGTCGCCTTTATTTGAATTTGCGCGAATTTGGACGACGCCGACTTGGTTGGCATCGGGTATCGAATACACGCGATTTATCTGTCGCGCTTCTCTCGTGTCCTGACCGTCCTCACCAACAGTCGACACACCGTAAAACGAATATATGTGATGTTGATCAAATACAAAGTCATAAGCATTTCAGTACGGTGTCAATTACGAATACTATATTTGCTCACTTTAATTATCTCCCACTGTACGACGACGTCGTATGGAGCGCCATATTTTTCAGCATACCGCAACTTCTCTTTTCTCTCCTCACCTTCCCCCTTCCACGTTTATTGCAACGCTATTCTTGCGGCGTTTTTCGCGAATCAGCTGATGACGTAACAACCGACGAGCTGCTGATCATATAAACTTATAGGGACGAAGTTGGTCAGAGAAGCAAGATTGCGGAAAAACAGGAGAAAGAGAGAGAAAAACAGAGGGAGAGGCAAACTCTAAAAACTCGGTGTTACACACTCGTATGTAAGCTTAGAGGTTGGTAAAGCGGAAAGGTTCGAGAGAGAGAGAGAGAGAGAGAGCGAGAGAGAGAGAGAGAGAGAGAGAGAGAGAGAGAGAGAGAGAGAGAGAGAGAGAGAGTGAGTGAGAGAGAGCGGGAGAGAGAGAGAGAGTGCGATAGAGATAAAACTCACATCTGTATATATAAAGGCACGAAGTAATGGCGTATAACATTTTGCGTATTGCTTTCCGTTGTAATCTGTAAGACGTGTGCGTTAATACGCGAAACTCGTATTTATCCGCCATTCCGATATCTTCTGTCGCATTTGGTCAGAGAGAGAGAGAGAGAGAGAAAGAGCGAAAGAGAGAGAGAGAGACAGAGAGAGAGAGAGAGAGAGAGAAAGAAAGAGAGAGAGAGAGAGTGTCCGTTATCATTGGTTAAAAATCATGCGTTTGCGAGCGTGTGTATAGTTGGAGCGCTACACGACCGGGGACATACGTGTCGCGGGATCGTAAAAAAAAAAACTAGTATTCGTGTGTGTGCTTCTACATGCCTCGAAGTTATTGCCTCTTATCCCGCTCCTCTCATTATTGAGACAGAATTCGGAGTCGTCGTTGTTGCGCGAGATCGACGAAGAAAATTGTGTGGTGAAAGCAACACAAACGAGCATACGATCATTTTGATAAGGATTACGAAGAAGAAGGTGGTGAAAACGAAAAAAAGTGTAGTTCAGCGGAGCAAAGATGAGTGTCGACGCGTACGGGCCTAGCAGTCAGACACTGACGTTCCTCGACACCGAGGAAACCGATCTCATCGGTGCGGACACCCAGGGTAGCGAATTCGATTTCACCGATTTTACTCTACCCTCGCCGAGTCAGACACAGGCTTCTCAACACGATGCCGCACCGAGCCAACAAAGTCAGCCCGTTCAGGCATGTTTTGATCATTCTTTCTTTTACTCCGAAACACTTTTGCCTGCGTTTTTTTTTTTCAACACGTTCTTCCTGTCGAGCATTACGAAAATCTAATTCTACGTCATGAAATAATATCCGTGCACATCGAGAACAGATACCTCGTGCTCCCATGTGGTTCTCACATAACCTCAAAATCTCGTGATTCGATGATTCTCGAAAAAATTTCGGTGTCATCTTCCGCGAGACCGTAAGACACCGGTGTTATTCTCGTAATAATGCGAACTCGAATTTTTCAAGGTTTTTTTTTTCCAACCGCACACAGCGAGCCATTTTTTTTGCCTTCTGAAATACTTCTGGCAATGTGACCTTGACCATTTTTCGTTCGTAGGCGAGCAGTATATTATTGTGAAAAATGTGCGGGTCTCTCGAACGAGCGAACATTTACGATATGTCGGAAGGTAGAGATTTGATTTTGACGAATTTAGGGCAAAGGAATATTCTTGCTCCAATCATCTTCAACCGAGTATCATTGTTTCTGAGAAATTAACAAGCATTATTTTCATAACCTGTATTATGTGGATGTTTGTGCTAGAAAACACGATATTGCAAATGATTTACAAGATTCGTTACGGTTAACCATCTATACCGTATGGCACAAAAATTGTAGAGAATAAATGTGATAGATGTTATGATCTTG
This sequence comes from Ophion ventricosus, assembly GCA_963932345.1. Lineage (NCBI taxonomy): Eukaryota > Metazoa > Arthropoda > Insecta > Hymenoptera > Ichneumonidae > Ophion > Ophion ventricosus. Next base: position 16,696,025 of record OZ010714.1, read on the forward strand.
AAGTTAGCATCGTTGCAATCCAACGAAAATGTTTTCTTTTTATAACATTTAGTTTACAAAAGTCACATTGTTGAGAATCTTTATTAAAAATTTGTAAACAAAACCTGCGAAAAAAGATTTTAGGTTATAATAAAAATGAAGAAATTAAAAAATTAAGAGGAATTTTCATTGCATTCTAACGATGCAAACTTGAACACTTCTTCGACCAGAAGCCATAGTGAAATAAAAATCTCTAAAATATGTTTTTTTCTTCAAATTTAAATATATTCAATTGATGATTTTTCACTCTAGATATTTTATTTTCAGCTCTATAGTTTATGATGTTGTAGTTTGTGGAGTTACGATGCAACTACCGCCATCTTTTTTCCCAAATTTCCTTTTGTACATTTAAGCTACGCAAAACACGCAAACCTTTTTCTTAGGACTCTTATCCCACATTGTACAAGCAAAATCTGCAAAAAATTATTCTTGATAATAATGAAAGTAATAAATTGAAAAGAATTTTCATTGAATACCAACGATGCAAACTTCTATCCCATTTATAGTTCTTGAGTTGGTACACATTTTTAAAAATTGCACAACTCTACGAATTGCTGAATAACTTCATGGAAAAAAGTTATAAAAAGAAATTCTTTCGAAGCAAATTGGAGGTGAATCTTGGTACTTTTGAGACCCTCGAAGGGAACATTTTGATTGCAACTTTCTAAAAAACAACACATGCGTTTGTGAGAGTACAAAGGTTGCAGGCAAAGAACAACCTTGTTCAAGGTCATCAAGGTGACCAAAATACAATAGTTCAGAATGTTTGTTTTATCTTTTGAAAAGTAACTTTAATGTTCTGTTGCTGCCCATTTTGCCAAAATGTGTATCTTTCAGATTCAATGGAAAAATTGGGTAATTGTAACTATATTATCCGACGGAAGTTGACGAAAAGAAAAACAGTCACTTCCGTTTGTTGATAGTGCCTTTTGATACATTTTGCATATTTGACATGCAAGAGGAACGAAAGAGAATAAAGATCAAATTTCTCGCAAAGTTATTCGTCACAAAGACATAAAGGAAATCTCGGAAATATATTTATGCGTTTTTTTCGATATATCGATACCATTCAGTATCATCGCGCTATTGCATTTTCAGGTCAATGGTACCAACGGCAGTTCGGCCTTGGACTTGAAAATATCTGGGGTAGGCCAGAGCTTTGCCGAGCTGCAATTCGAAGAGGAGGAAGAAGAGGCTTATTATCATCGCGACTTGCCTGAACATGCATGTAAATATTGCGGCATACACGAGGCGTCGTGCGTTGTCATGTGCAACATTTGTCGCAAATGGTTTTGCAACGGACGCGGTAATACGTCTGGTTCGCACATCATCAACCATCTGGTGCGAGCCAAACACAAGGAGGTCACTCTTCACAGGTCTGTTCTAGTGTTACTTCATTTCTTTCCTTGTTTTTCTCTTATCAACACTCGCAACCTCGTTTCTTGCGCTTAAACACTAGGAAGCGTAAAAAACAAACGTCTGTCCCTCTGTGGAACAGTACTTTTAGGTACCAAAAAATGTATGCTAAATTTGTACTCTTTAAGGGATTACGTGGGTTTGAAAATTTAAAAAAAAACCATTTTTTAAATTTTATTATCTACTAGTACAATATGTCTAGAATATTCTCCCAAAGTTTTAAGTCAATCGGAGTAAACGTCTAGGAGAGAGAGCCTTTGGGAATTCCCCCGTTGGGAAAGACCGGCCGGGAGCGACGCAGGTATACGCATTTTTCTCAAAACACTATTTTTGAAGGCAGTGGACACGATTTCTCAAAAACTAATTCACTGATTAAAAGTTAAGGGATTAAGTGGGTTTCAAAGCCAAAAAATCATATTTTCTCATTTTTTTTTAAATATAATATATAAATTATTTTATTCAAAATATTAAGCACATAAAAGATCAATATTTCAACAATATTAAAAAAAAATTTCATCTAAAAATTTGGGAAATTTTTCCCAAATTTTGGATGGTGGTCAGGATAACTCAGGATAGCTTTATCTGAAATTAAACAACGAATTTTTTTTTATGTCAGTAGATAAGTATAACTCGTGATTGAACGAAGGATTTAAAAAAAAATTGAAATTTGAATTTTTGGCAGAATTGTATGCAAAATAGTTCAACTTTTGGTACAATTTACACTACGTATAGCCTTGTAAAATTAGTTGTAATCGAAAAAAAAACCTTCTTTAAATCATTAGTCAATGCTATTTTGAAGAAGTGTGCAAAATTTCAATAAGATCGGTGCATTAGTTTTTGAGAAATCGTGTCCACCGACTTCCAAAATAGTGTTTTGAGAAAAATGCGTATACCTGCGTCGTTCCCGGCCGGTCTTTCCCAACGGGGGGATTTCCCAAAAGCTCTCTCTCCTAAACTTTTACTCCGATTGACTTAAAACTTTGGGAGAATATTCTAGACATATTGTACTGTTAGATAATGAAATTTAAAAAATTGATTTTTTTAAATTTTCAGACCCACGTAACCCCTTAAATAGCAGTGTTGGATAATTTTTTTCCCCAATTGATTCACATCATAAATACGTTTTCGATGCTTATATTTAAATAACTAAATAACTAATGAATGTTTCTTAAATGCAGCTGAAGATTCTTAAGGAGTTTCGGGATAAATGACGAAATGTTACTATTTGATTCAAGTTTATACAGTAAATCTACACCTATTCTATAAAATGTACAATTAAAAAAACTGTTTTTGAAATGGGGAAATGTCTACACCCATCACTGATCGGCCGTTTTACGGACTAAATAGTGTGAAAAAATACTAAGAATATTATGAAAAACTGTCAAATCATGCAGTACATTATGACAATTATGTCACTCAAAGATTAAATTATCTGTCGACACCGTTTATTAATTATTGACATTTTTGTGAATAAAAACGATCAGTTTTTTCCCCCACCGACCGAACGTAGAGGCAAAGTGTGGCAACGTCGAATGAGTGCTAAATGCCACGGGTGTTTGAATATCACGAATTGCCGTGGGACGGCTAAACATTCAATGAAATGCATGTTCAAAGAGAAGTGATATGGTTTATTCTCGACACTTGGCATTTATCGTTCAAAAGTGATTCGGTTTGATAAAGATATGTAAATGTTTTTTTCTTCAATGGATCGTGTGAGCTGCTGCGCTCGCTGTAACAGAATAAGTGTCGTCAACCGCGAAAAAAACAAGTACACAGCACAAATACTGCACAATCGCGAAACGTATCGAATTTTTTAAATATAAAATACTGGAAAAACACACATAGATGTAACATTGAAAACTCCTTAAAGCTCATCTTTGCAGTTTTAAAAAGCTTTTTGTTTTATCTCAATATCATTATTTTTACACAAATCACAGCTACGTACTTGAAAAATTCGAGTATTTCTGTGGAACCTAAAAAAAGGCATGTAAAAAATTTGCGTAACTTGTATAAAAATAATAATATCGAGGTTCAAAAAAAAAAAGTCTTTTAGAATTTCAATCCGACCTGGCAAATATTTATTACTTGAGAAGTAATTGCGAAGTTTAAATGTTCGAAGCAAATTTACTGCGTAAATCAAATAGTGAAATAAATTATCGAGCGCCACCAGACTTGAGCTGGAGAACTCAAATTTGGCATATATATATATTTTTTATACCTTATACCATTGTTTGAAAAATTGACATTTGTCAACAAATCTTGGTAATGACGAATTGCTGCTAATTTATTCTCGTCACGTACGTAATTACGATGCAGAGACGGACCTCTGGGCGAGACCGTACTGGAATGTTACTCCTGCGCCGTAAGGAACGTTTTCGTTCTTGGCTTTATACCAGCCAAAGCCGATTCGGTCGTCGTATTGCTGTGTCGACAACCTTGCGCAGCTCAGAGTTCGCTCAAAGACATGAATTGGTGAGTGCGTGGTCCCAGTAAAGAAAAAATGTTACATCCAATGTTGAAAAGGTTTACGGAACAAAACGAGTAAAATGTATAATTGTCTGGTTTATCGATGAATCAGGGATCAGGAACAGTGGAAGCCGCTAATAGAGGACCGTAGCTTTTTGGCGTGGCTCGTGAAGATTCCGTCTGAACAGGAGCAGCTGAGAGCTCGCCAGATATCGGCTCAGCAGATCAACAAACTCGAGGAACTGTGGCGCGACAATGTTGACGCGACTTTTCAAGATCTCGAGAAGCCCGGCGTCGACGAGGAACCCCAACAGGTTCTGTTGCGCTACGAGGACGGCTATCAGTATCAGAATATATTCGGTCCGCTCGTGAAACTCGAGGCTGACTACGATAAGCGTCTGAAGGCCTCGCAGACCCAGGAGAATATCGAGGTACGCTGGGACGTTGGTCTTAACAAAAAGACTATCGCGTACTTCATGCTCGCGAAAACCGACGGTGATATGAAATTGATGCACGGCGACGAACTAAAACTTCGTTACAACGGGGAGCTGCACAAACCTTGGTCCGATCTCGGACACGTTATCAAAATACCTGACAATTACGGTGAAGAAGTTGGTATAGAACTGAAAAACAATTCGGGCGCGCCGACCGAATGCGTTAGCAACTTCGTCGTTGACTTCATCTGGAAGAGTACGAGCTTCGATCGGTACGTATGATATACAACATCGTGTACAGTACACCGTGTTAGGAGATTCCTTTCGCGGTGGCCGTATTTTGTGCGCGCGTAAGCCATGGCTCTTCAGAATCATTAGTAGATTACAGTGGCGCTTAATAAAAATAAGTTACAATCTATCATTATACCTAACAATGTACTGGAACGAAAAATTTCGCATAAATTTTGTAGATTTAGACATTTTTACATGTTCCCTAAAAAGTTACGAAAATTCTTCTGCTAGTCATATTTTTATAAGTTTTATCATTAATATTTTCTTTAAATATTCTCAAAACATCTAGAGTGGTTTAGTATATAAATTATTAGAAAAAAATGTGGCCACCATGTCATCCCCATAAAGTGCTACATAAATTGAACAATTTTTAAAGCTGTAATTTTACCAATATACTGGGATGTATTTTTACTTACTGGGATGTATTGCAGACGAAAATTAGTTAATTGTTAAATATTCGGGTTCGTGAAAGGAATGCCTTAACGGGTCTGCATTCTCTTGGGCCCGAAAAAACCGGTTGATTTTCAAGTTTTTTTCTGATCAGAATATTGGGATGGCGAAGTTGGGATTTTGCACGCAATTAATACATAGTCTTGCCAAGTTTGAATTTTCTTCAATTGGAAAATATTGAGAAACAATGAAGTTATTGTTGATTAAACAACGTGCCGACGTTGCTGCATGGTCAATCGGTGTAGGTGGCTTTAGCAACTAGGGTGATCTGGAATTTAAAATAAATATATGTCCTTTTATCATAATAATAAAATTTCGTATGATCGGATACTATCTTGGAATTTTGAAAATTACGACATTGGCAAGCTGTACAAAAAAGAAAACCGTCGATTTTCGACCAATAAAATAACATCAATCATTTATTATTAACAAATGGATAAACATATTTTTTTAATCGTGCAGCCATATGATAGAAAATGTTATAAACGATGCTCTTCCTGAATTGGAAGTAAATCGGACGAATAGATTTCGAGATACGACTTACATCGTTCCATAAAGCATAATTTGGAGGGAAACCCAGAAAGAAAAAAGGGTAAAATCGTAATTTATAAATTATTAAAATTCATGAATTTTTCCACAATATTTGTTATAAATTAAGTTCAAGACCTTAGGCTATAAAACTAGGCAATGAGAAAAATCATATTTTTTAAATTTCAAGCTTCCGTAAATCCTTCAAATCAAACGATGGAGTTGCGGGCAAAAGCTAGTTTAAAAACAGAACGTCTATCATCGTGAATCCAAAAAAAGCTATCATCCGAAGCCGGGGTTGTTCGTTAGCTCAATACATTCGACATTTTTCTCGAATACATGCGACCAAGGATGAAATGACTATAATTGACGAAATATAAATGATTATAATCGTAATTGGATAAAGCAGTACCGTGTTATGATTTTGTTTTCAGAATGCAACTCGCGCTGCGAAAGTTTGCGGAGGACGGTACCTCGGTATCCGCCTACATTTATCATCGTCTTCTCGGTCACGAGGTCGAGGAAGTGCTCTTCCGTTGTCATCTGCCGAAACATTTCAGCGCGCCGAATCTCCCGGATCTGAATAGATCGCAAGTTTACGCGGTAAAGCACGCGGTGCAGCGTCCTCTTTCACTGATCCAAGGACCACCGGGAACTGGAAAAACGGTGACAAGCGCGACCATAGTTTATCAATTGGTGAAGCAAAACGGTGGTCCGGTATTGGTGTGTGCACCCTCGAATACCGCGGTCGATCAGCTCACCGAGAAGATTCACAAATCCAATCTAAAAGTTGTCCGTCTATGTGCAAAATCGCGCGAAGCTATTGACTCACCGGTAAGCTTTTTGGCGTTGCACAATCAGATAAAGAACATGGAAACAAACACGGAGTTTCAAAAATTGCAACAACTCAAGGACGAGACAGGTGAATTGTCGAGCGTAGATGAGAAGCGTTATCGATTGTTGAAGAGAGCCGCGGAGAAGGAACTTCTCGAGGCTGCCGATGTGATATGTTGCACCTGCGTGGGCGCCGGTGATCCGCGTTTGCACAAATTGGCTTTTCACTCGATCCTCATTGACGAGAGTATGCAGGCTACCGAGCCCGAGTGTATGGTGCCGGTTGTATTAGGGGCGCGACAATTGATTCTTGTCGGTGATCATTGTCAGCTCGGGCCAGTCGTCATGTGCAAGAAGGCGGCACGCGCCGGTCTCTCGCAGTCACTCTTCGAGAGACTCGTGGTCCTTGGTATACGTCCTTTCCGTTTGGAGGTGCAGTATCGCATGCATCCGGATCTCTCGCGTTTTCCATCAAACTTTTTCTACGAGGGTTCGTTGCAAAACGGGGTTTGCGCGGACGAGAGAAAATTGCTCAAGATCGATTTTCCCTGGCCGGCCACGGACAAGCCAATGTTCTTCTACGTGACACAGGGACAAGAGGAAATTGCCGGAAGCGGTACGTCCTATCTCAATCGCACCGAAGCATCGAACGTCGAGAAAATCACCACGAGATTTCTCCGTTGCGGCGTAAAACCTGAACAAATAGGCGTCATAACACCGTACGAGGGTCAACGCGCGTATCTTGTACAGTATATGCAGTATCAGGGTTCTCTACACTCGAAGCTTTATCAGGAAATCGAAGTAGCGAGCGTCGATGCCTTTCAGGGTCGCGAAAAAGACATTATAATAATGTCCTGTGTACGCTCGAACGAGCATCAGGGAATCGGCTTTCTCAACGATCCTCGTCGTTTGAACGTAGCTCTTACGCGCGCCAAATACGGCATTATTATCGTCGGCAATCCCAAGGTACTCTCGAAACAACCGCTCTGGAATCATCTCTTGAGCTTCTACAAGGAGCAAAAAGTTTTGGTCGAAGGACCACTGAATAATCTCAAAGAATCGATGATACAATTTGCAAAGCCGAAAAAATTGGTTAACGCATCGAATCCGGGTTCTCATTTCATGACAACGTCAATGTACGATGCACGCGAGGCTCTCATACCAGGCTCGATCTACGACCGTTCTGGCTCACAGTTGAACGGAAATCAACAGCACAATCCTTATTATCAGAGAAACTTACCGCTCGACATGTTCAGCCGTACTCACGACACTATCAGTTACATAAGTCCCGAGAGGGCTCAAGCTGCGATGAACAATGTTCCCGTGCCCGTCGGTATGTTTATGAACATGGCACATGTACCGCCACGCTTCTACAATCAGCATCAGCAAGCCCTGCAGGCTCGACAAAATCAACGTAATCGTCGGGGTGGCAGTGCCAGCGGCCTCGCCCTAACCAAGACGAACAAGCTCACCCGCGGTCTTGGAAAACTAAGCCAGGGCGAACAAAGCACTCAGCCTTACAGCCAGCCGGGTCTGCCGCTTACTCAAGGCAACACCCAAGGCATGTCTCAACCGGGTTTCAGCCTCTCCCAGCCGGGTCTTAGTCAGGCCGAATTGTCCCAGGATTCGTTCGCTGTCGGCGAATTTCAATCGCAGATGGACGGTCTACTTTCCCAGGATTCTACCTATCAGGGTGATCGAAGTGGCTTTTATCAGAGCGGCCAGTCACAAGCGGGCGGACAATTTTCTCAGCCTTACTGAGCAGCGGCGTTTCATTTATCTTTCGTAACGGCTGTTAAAACGCATTCGCCATGCAAAAAATAGCGTCGCGGGAGCGACTACACTACCGAGAAAGAGAGAGAGAGAGAAAGAGAGAGAGAGAGGCTCGTTCGAGACAAAACTTCTTCGACGGAAAATCGAGTGAGAAGAAAAGCGGAGAACAGAAAAAAAAACAATCAACATCACCACGAGACGTTTTTTTTTAATGCGACGAGAAACATACGTATCAAATGAAAAATAATGACGAACAACGACAAGATTAACAGCAGCGACAAACGATAATACCACCATCGCAGGGGAGCGCAAGCAGTCATGACACACGAAAGGAGAAAAGAAACGACTGAAGTTTCCGGATATGTAAAGCGCTTAGAAACGAGATTGGAAATCGGGCAGGCTGAAACGAAAACGACAACAACAAAGAAATTGAAAAAAAAAACCTACTCGATCGACCTTTAAGGCTCTTCTTTCCGAACTCCTTGGACTTGGGATAACGAGAGAGCTTACGGTTTCTTTTTCCCCCCCGAGAAAATCCATAACATCGTGGAAATGGAAGAAAAGATTGGAGGATTGACAAGAGTGAGAGGACACAAGGATGCAAGAAATTCTTCATCAATCGGATCACAGTCAACGCGACAATCATATGCGATTATACTCGTAATACCTCATGGCACGATTGATTTATCAAATAAAGAGACGAGGCAAAACACGGGAGAGAGTAACGCGTGATATCAAACTGAGTTCCGAAAATAATGGAGATTGAAAATTTCGATACGGCGGTGATTGTCTCATTTTTTCTTTCGTTGCTCCATCTGCGAGATCGGTGTGACGTTGAGTCAAATAGCTTTTATGCAGCCGCTCTGAGCTGACAATACGAAGAATGATGGAAGAGAAAATAATGCAAAGAAGAAACGAAGGCTGCAAAAACGAGATAAAAACTATGACGAGTCCAACCTGGTTGAATTGATGCGACTAAAGTCAACGTGAGCTGAGAGAAAGAAAAAGAAAAACGGTAGTTTTTTCGTGGGAATCTACGAGAAATCCTTGTGAGCAGCGGATTGCACAGGAAGAAAAAAACACGAAAAAATCCACGACCCGGATCGATGGGATAGCTGAGTAAGGAATTCGGAGCGTCAGAAAAACGCGAATGAACTTCCCATCGGGGAGCCGCGAACAACCGAAGCTACGGGATACGGGGACAGGGGGGCGGGCTTGTTGAAGGAGATAAGAAGAGAAAAGGGATATGAGCCTTGAGAGTGGGATCTGAGGGTGCGAGCACCTTGGATGGTGAAACCGTCTTTCGATTAGAATCTTGGAGGAGGGAAAGCGTGAAGTCATTTCGGAATGAACTCGCTCGGGGAAGGATTGAATTTATTTTTTCGTTTGTTCACTGGAGGTTGAAGAAAAACGCGTGAAATTCCGGAGACCACGGTGCAACAAGAGTATAAAACGGGCAGGAGAAAAAAAAAGGAAAGAAGAATATCGTCGTCGGACGGAACAAGACCGAATACAACTTTCTTCATCGCGAAAAGCGTGTACGAAGGACTTTTTTCTCTTTGTACCCTTGTCACGTTGTATGCCTCGACGCCGAATAACTATCCGGGGAAATAATTCTTCGATTATTTTATAATCATGTTAATTCGTTTGATCTATTTTTTTTCCTTCCTCGTTATTTCGTTATTATCATTTTTCTTTAACAAGCAAAAAATATATCTGTACATAAAGTTTTATCGCAGTAAAAAAAAAAAAGAAAGGGAGGGTGCGAGAGATGCAAATTTTCTTTTTGTTTTCACCGTTGGGTTTGCTAGATTATATGTGTACGCGGCGTTGTCTTATCGGCGCGCGGCTGGACGAAAATAACTGGATTTTACGAGCGGTGCGGAGAGTCGCCGAGGAACGGACAACGAATGAAATTTTTGCGAAGATAAAGTTGCCGGTAATACATACATACCTATATACACACATATACGTGTGTGTGCATGTATGATAACACCGGGATACGAACGACGAACAAGCGTTTTCGATCTCGCGCCGTTTCGAAACTTGTAACTCCTTCTTTATATGCAAATTCACGGTTACCCAGAGTACGTGTAGTAACCGAGGCTACATTATTTTAATTGAAAATTATTATTGAACACTTGGGGATCACGAATTTTCGTCGATTTTACATAATTCTATTTTTCCTTGGCTCGTAATTCATGAAAGAGAAAAGAGTTACTTTTACCGTGTAACTTCGTTTTCGGAAAGACAGCGACGCTTTCGATTATCGCAATGCAACGCAATACGAATAGTGCGGTAGACAAGAATAATGCAAAACAAAACAAAAAACTTGTTACTTTCATTTTACGTTTATTTTTTTTCTCCTACCAACGATGCACCGCCAACTGCAATCTATAATATGAAAACAACAAAGAGAAAACAATGTTTCACTGTAAAATTCTTATGGTACCCAATAAATGAGACATGAACAAGGGCATTTTACTTTCGGTTCATTTATCGGATGTTTTTTTTTTTTTTCGTTATACAGTCAAATTGGCACATTCGATGATTATCAATTTAGATACATTTGGTTTTTTTATATTTCAATTTTCGAAAGCAGTTTTACAATATGGGAATTTTAACGGTCGAATGGAGAGTTTTCGTGAACGAAAACTGCATTTACTTCCTCGATAACAGAACATTATTGTACTTTTTTTTTCATATATAAACATTGCATTTTTTCCCAAGCGACAATATTAAATTTATAAAAGAATAATTTAGTTGTATCCTTACGAACTATGCATTTAGGACCTCATCCTTTAATTCCGATACAATCGAGTTTTTCGGATATGAAGTTGAAGAAAAAAAAACATTGAAATTATTTATTTGAAGACTATTGTATTTATAACGCAATGTACGTGAAAAAAATATCGAAAAAGCATTTGAATAATAGAACGATTTTTACGGTTATAATATCGAAGGTTCGAGCGTTGAAGTGAATTTTGTCAATTCATTGAAAAAAAATAATAAATTATGATGATTATTGAATGATCGAATGAGAGACACCAAGTATTCATAAGTATCAAATCACATAAAAGTGAATTTTCTTCAAGTACACGAAAACTAACTCGATTGTTGCGGTTACAAAAACGCTTAATTTACAGTGTCCTTTTTTTTATATGTAAATTTATCATTTTTTTTTAAACTCCGTGACACAAAAGGTCACGGTGTTCAATATTTATACAAATTTTTTATTTATCTCAGCACACATGACTCTATATAATAATAATTTTATTCTTTAAATTTCTTTTCGGCACTGGAATTTTCATATAAATCTACTCTTCGGTTCGAATATCACGCATTTCACGAACGTCGGATCTGTACAAAAGAAAAGAGAAAAAAAAAAAACCAAAAATCTTCGCTTTCGGGCTCGAGTTAAGTGAGCTCGAAGAAAAAATGGATTTACAAGCATTGTGTGGTATCTTTTCTTTTTGTTTTCCGAATTTTGGGACAGGTTACAATTTGGGCGCAACGAAAACGGTGTCATGGATAATAAAGTTATTTGTTTCCCTCCAATGGAAAGCTTTCTTTGCACATAACCGGCGACAGCGACATTCATTCATTTTCTCTCTAGTTAACAATAAACATCAGTAGTTTATATTGCGTATTGCCGACACAGCCTCGCATTCTCGCGTCGTATTGAATTGATACTACAAAGAAAGGATTTTTTTTTTCGCATATGCTTTTTCCCTTTGAACGTATCTTTCGATGATATTGCTGCCTTGCCGCGAGATACCGGAAAAAAAAACGTTCACAAAAATACGATTCGATTTATCAGAAAAAGGCACACAAGTGTATGCGAGTTCGAAGGGATAATCGAATAGTTGATCGAAATTCTGTTAAATCACTTCCCGCACTTCAGAGGTTGCCACGGATAGCTAGAGATTTTCCGGTTTTGTTTTTGTTGTTGTCGACAAGCAGGAATTCAATGCCAAACTTTACGTAGGAAATCGATGACGCCATACATTTCCAAAGTAAAGTATTACGAAGTTATGGCTAAAAAAACATGTATCTGCAAGTCGTTCTTTTTCTGGCAATACTAATTTCGATCGTCGGGAATGATACTAAGAACATTTATCGGCCGCCTACACCCTCCGTATTTTCTCACCTAACGTTTCGACTAAACAGTCGCTAGAAAAAAAATATATATAATGGAAGAGAAAGACAAGTTGGTCATACCTTGCGTGAGGCGAGAAGTCACATCCCTAGTGTCTATCTACAACGCGAGCTTAGCAATGAGATTTTCCTTTCATTATTTTCATCGCAAATGAAATAGACCTATAGAACTTCGGTGACTTCCTTCTCTTTCGTTTTGACGCTTCACAAAAAAACCGAGGGGGAAAAAAAGTATGCCATGATTGCATCCTCCGTACTGTTTTAGCTTCTTCGCCCCCTCCTCCCCTGCGCCCCTGACACAAACAATTAATACTACAAACTTAAATATCATTAACAATCTTTCATATATATATATATATAGAATATTAATTTTTATTCAACATTTTTTCTCCAGTAAGTTTTGTAGTTTTTATTAGTTTCGTTTTTTTTATTTTTATTTATTTTTTTCATATTTTTAACTTTTTTTATATAAATTATTTTTTTAATTGTTTTTGGTCGAGGACGGCTGTATGGTGAATAAAAAAATAAGTCCACCTCACGAGCACGTGGAATCCCGACGAATTGCTCAAGTTTGAGCTCTCATCGTCTCTTCATTTCAAAGAAAAATGACTGTTTTTTTAATCTGATTTTTAGATGTTTTGATTTTTTATTTTTAATTTTTCTCTAATTTACGTCCGTCGGCGATGAAGTTCGAATTTATAGAGGAAAAATTCGTTTCGCGAGTACGCGCGATTGACGGACGGTGGTTTTGAGAGTATTTTTTTTTTCTCGGGCGCTTGATCCACCAAATGATTCTTACGGTGCGATATGTGTACTATAACGACGGATCGATACTCGGGGTTATTGTTTTTTTTTTTTACAGAAATTATTTTCAGTCGTATCATTTTCTTATTAAACGCGCATTCTCCTATTTACGAAGATACTAGAATCGTGGTAGAGCAAAAAATTTGCGTCTTTTTTATTTTTCTATTCTTGGGCATTCTTTCTTCCTTTAGGATTTTTTTCTTCTTTTATCATTCAGTCAATCGACGAACGAAGGCACTGGACATGCGATACCCAATGCGGCTTAAGGGATAAGAATAAAAAAAATATCTGCGATCCAACAATTGCACGTATCTTTACCTATAAATAATATCACCGCGTTTTGTGCCTCTTGCGTTTCGACTCCCCCCTCCCTCCCCTCGCCTCGTTAGGCTTCCAAACAGAAAAATGTCATCGGACAATTTAACACGTGCCGCTCTTGCCTATGCTGGAATTTTTTTCTTTTTTGCGAATTGACACAAAAGTAAGGTACCCTCATTGTAATCTCATTTGATTCTCACTCTTTTTCTCTCGCTTTTCGAGCTTCTCATCCTGATTTTGGCAACTTTTTTCTTCATTGCACAAACTCTCGGGGCCTTCTTTTCTCGCTTGTCGAGCGAGGACAATCTACGACGGTCTTTTCACTTTTGCTGCCAGATGAAGATAATCGCCGTAATCGCGTAAGTTTATCCCAGCAATTCGTATTCATTCGTCGCAAGGCGCAACAAATGCTCGATCTTTCGTATTACGTGTGTCATCACAACTGCTTTTCTTTCATGCTTCAAGGTTTAAAAAAAAAGCGACGTTCGACGCGTGGTGTTTTCCTCTTCATCCTATCGACGATCTATTCGAATAATCGTAAAGGGGTACGACCCCCCCCCCCCCCTTCACCCTCCTTTCACTCGCGCAAACAACAGTGAACCCCTCGAAGTAGAGGAATGAAGAAAAAGGAAAGAAGAAAAATATTTAAGTGTGAAATTAATCGAAGACGTATCCCGTGACTTTGCGGAATAAAGCACTCTTGTATGTTTCGTGCAGCTAGAATCCGTAATGCGGATAAGGATGTACCATTCGTGGGCCCGACTTGACGAAGATACTGGCTAGATCACGATTGTCCTTCAGTCTTTGGTAGGCGTTCACGAAGATCTGTTTGATTCGGGAAAATACGGCGTAATCGTACACCGACCGAGCCGTGTTCGTCAGATCGAATGGTTCTGCATCAATGACAATTTAAAACGATTAAGCTTCGGATGTTGATAAAACAGTTGACAAACGTATGATCATATTTTGTATTTTTAGAGCAACGTTAACTAGAATTTTACGGTGAAAGTAATTTCGTCCCCTTGTTATAAAGAATTTCGTTTGCGATCATTGTAGTGCCAAAAATCTTTCACGGAACAGAGAAATCATATAATTACCTTCGATACAGAGATACTTCCACTCATAGGGATCGTTTTTGTACGATATGACCCTGCGGCATTCTTCGATTGGCATTTTCCGCGCTAGTCTCACCGATATCGCGTACTTACTGAAACTAATTTCGTTCTCTTAAATTAAAACGCATTGTTCGCTTATAAGGACGTATTTTTTTGAAAATTATTCACATATTTCGACGTTTAGATAACTTCAATGAAAATAACTTCGACGAAATTTTGGGTTGTAACTTATATTTGTTCTATTTTGAATTGTTTTTCGAATAATCTATTTATGAAATTAGAAATAAGTTTAATCAGTTGTGCATGCTCCTATGTAACCCATGACCATAACGAATTCCTGTGGCTTGTTAGTAAAAAACTGAATCGAGTAGTTTTGGCAAGTATTTAGGACTGGTAATATGTACACCATTAAGAAAGTTTCACAAAGCTCTGAACAAATGCCTAACGAGGGGCTAGCAGAAATTCTCGCCACTAAATTTTTATCGGTCATTTGATGCCGCGCTCAAGTATCGAGCTTTTTGACCACCCTAAGCTTTCGCACATGTCTGCAAACTATGTTCAATACCTGAATAATATTTTTTTTTACGCCTGTAATGACGGGCCATCCGTCGAGAGGTCTTTGACATCGAAATTTCTCTCTCTCTCTCCAAATCTTCGAAAGCACGTTTTGCACGTTGAACCATCTACAGCATCGGCTCCATTACCGAAGGATATTTGTTCACAAGTTTCCTACGCCTTTTTCACATTTCAGTGGTACGAAAAGGTATGACAAAAATATGATCAATTTTCTGACGTTTTACCCTACTAGAGTGAGCCGAATAGAAGTTGAATTTTATTAAAGTGAAAGCTGTTATTATACTTTGAAAATAGAAGATAGTATTTGCGTGCGTGAAGTTGGTAACGGTAAGAAAAACCGATGTCCCTTAACCATGCTGTTACATAAAGGTCTTCAAACGATGGTAGTGGGGAAAGGTTCGCTTAGCGTTCAGTGTTTGCTTCAATTTATGGCCACATGGTGCGCATTGGAAAGGGGATGTCGTGTGCGAAGGAGACAGAAATATCGGATGTCTTCGTCTTGCACACAGTGCATGTGCTTTAGACTGTAATTCATCGGTTTTTTTCGTTACAAATATCCAGTACACGGAAAGTAAATAAAAAAAGCATGAATTTGTATGTTAAAACGAATAAATTAATACATACATGCTCAAAAATATGACCAAACTTATATTAACCGCGTGCGAAACTCAAACGGCCATACTAAAAGTCATTCATATGTTGTTATTTTTGTTACGATAGTAGTTTAGCTGAATGGTTGCGATGCCCACTCGACACCAGAAAGTTTTGGATCGAATCTCATCAAGATACATTTTTTTCACCTTCTTGTTGCGTTATCAATATAGTATTTTAAATAAAAACTTCAGTATCGCCAGTTTACAATTGAAAACGTTCCTATATTTTATTTTATTATTCCAAATGGTTTTTCTAACTGAATTTATAGAATAGATTTATAAATGAAAATTTTACTCATGTTATTATTTTTATTTATTGATTTGATTGAGTTTATAATGGAGTTGGTAAATTAGTTAAATTTTGATTTATTCATTTGATTTTTATTGATTTTGTAATGGAGTTGGTCAATTTGTTAAATTTTGATTTACTGATTTTCAACTGTTGTACGCACATACGCCTATACGACAAAACAATTTATGATCGATTTAGGTTAGTCTCGCGGCGGGACCGCTACACATCCCGCTAACAACACGGTTCACACGGTGGCGGCAACCAAATGAAAAGCTTGAACGCTAGACGGCCCACTCGCTGCCTATCAAATTCGACCGTCGTTTCAAAACCTGTATGTAAGATCGTGCACTCGACCAAGCGGCGAAAACCCGACACATAAATGTTCAAACCTAATAAATTTTGTAAAATTAACTTCCAACCAAAAAAACTTGTGAACATATCTTATTGAAAAACGTACATGTAACATACGCCCATCTTATTGAAAAAACTTACCCAAACAAGCACCAACTGGCATTGAACTGATATACGAAAGTATACAATATGCAGTAACCTCGTAATGATATAATGATACTACACTAACACTAATATACAATCACCATACACAAATTGGCCTTGCAAAAAACCCTTTTTCGATCAACTCTACTAAAACTCTTCCCCTTTCTATTGATAAAAAGGAGCGTTCAACGCAAGGTAAAATTACAATATTTTAGCAACTTTCGTTCAACCCCACACTAGCCATGTACGCAATGTGTCAAAAAAATATTCGGCTAATTCAGAAACATACTATAATATCGACTTCGATTATTCGAACGAACAAAGTTATTTTTCGGCAGGACTTTTTGTTGGTAATAGTTTTAACGCAAGTAATTTTTGTTGACGTTATTGAGAAATGCTACGCATACTTTCACTAAAACACTGAATACTTGCAACTCGTTAAATTATACAATATTTAATGATAATGAAAGCAGCGGGAATTGTTCTTGCAATAAATATTTATCAATAAATCTCTAGCAGTGTCGATTATCGCGCTGGAGGCAGGTCTCACAAGTTTCCGATAGTAATGCAACTGAAACTCGGGGAAGTAAAGCCACTTGGATCGGCACAGGCTTGTCCACAATTTCCCCGTGCCGCCATGCGAATACAATAGTGCATTGAGGAGGCTCCGTCACGAAGTGCGGGGTTGCGGAAGTGCATAATCAAGGCCCTTTTTTTAGTAATACGCGTGTTTGTCATAATACTGTTAATTATAAACGTATTATTAGTAATTTTATATAAAACTCATTAACTAAACACCGTAAAATTGACACAATTATGTTACGATACGGCATAGAGAAGCACGGCAACGTCGCAATTCTCCACCTCACTGTCTCTTTCGATTTCTCTGTCGTACTCATGACACGGAGATGATTATGGGTCGCCGCGGGATGTGAACTTGTGATTGTGCACAAAATTTTCTTTTTTTTTTTAAAGAATTTACGGAATATTTTAAAGACAAATTTATTTTTTATTATTGTTGAGAAACAAATGACTGGTTTTATTAATCGATTAAATTTTTTATTTTATTACGATAAATCCAATTGTTCTACCTATACGTCAATCACAAACGAATTTAAATTTGGGTAGCTGATTATTTAATTCTCGCGCATGCGCTTCTGCGTTATACAGAACACCTGATTTCCGCGACGCTGCCGAATCTTCACACGGTCGCGAAACCACTCGGAACTTTCGACATTTTAACATTCAATATCTTTATACATAAGCCCTTAACCCAAAATTGTTTTATTGTATTTGGAATCCTCATAACCTAATCAACTTTACTGTAGTTTTTGTGAGTGCAAAGATATCACGTGATACAAGTCTTTTGAAAGTGACTCTTCCATAAGCCGTGTATTAAAAATTCTACGTTTGACAATTTGGATGCGTTCGACTTGGTTGCTTACACGCTTTTGGCATTTGTGAGCATCGTTCACGTCGTTCGACTTGGCGCCGTGCGTGCTTACAGAAGCTTTTATGACATCATTACCGCCGCCATATTGTGCTCACAAACGTTTCTATCAGCAAGATAGGGCAGCAAAAGCGTGAGCGTAACAAGCAGTTTCCAAATAGTTGTCTAAATGGGTATCAAATGTCGCTTTGGAAGTTGCATATAAGTTATCATGTATCCAACAGTTATCTTTTTGGTTGATTTTCAACTTGAACGTAACCTTCGGGCGGACATCTGATAAACTTTTAATCAACTTTTTGAAAATTCCTACTTGGGTTACCAGTTCTTCCCGAGAATTTCTGATAAATGGCGGTAACAGCTCCCCGCAAACTGTTTTCAGTTAATTTGGGGGCCCTATTTCTAATAAAATAACGTCTTCAACATATTTTTAGATCCGAAGTACGGGATTTCTTTCAAGGTATTACTGGATGGATCGTCGGGGAAAAAGTTGGACTGTTTCAACTGGCCAACAAAAAAATTTCTCAATTTTGAAATTTGATTAATACGTTCAGATCATTCTATTATTATCAATAATTACCTAAAAAAACTCAATATATATTGAGTTTTCCAATGATTTATATTGATTCATTGTTAAAAAAGGCGATATTCCTCATTACTTTAATTAATTTTTCGACAACTACTCAGTATATTTATTTAACAATTACCACAATCAATCTTTTGATCCGAAATCTTGATGATATAATATTTTCCGAATTTACGGCGATTTAGTTCCATTCGTTTTGCAATCATTAATGTCTGCAGAAGCTGTTTTCCCATAAGCGACTGTGTTAAATTCATATATTTAGAACTACTAAATTATTGCGTGAAAAATTCTAAAATAGATAATGTATTATTATTCTATCAAGAACTATTGTTTCCCAAATTTTTAAGAATTTCGGCGATTTTTAGATCTATCTATCCAATAGTACCTTAAAGATGTCCAAAAATTAGGAAAAAAAAATCCCGATTCATCTCTTCGTCACTACTATATTCTATTAAATCGTAATTTTCATTACTATGGGTTTCATTGTTAATTATTCCAGACAACGCGCCAATAATTTAAAAAGCAACAAAAGCTTCGTCAAGAGCACGTTATCTTGATGCTAATAATGCCAACCCGAATGATTAAAGTTCTGGAAAGCGTGGGCGCTGTAAGCGTATTAGCGCCCAAGTCGAACACACCCTTTGTATCGTCTTTATTCAGTGGTTGACCTTATTTGAAAGTTTGCACACGTGAATATGAGTACTTTATCTATGATATACTTCGCGACAGAGCCTCCTTAAAGAGTGTCTGCAGGCACTATTTGGCACGGGTCTTCCAGAAACTAGTGAAGTGACAGTGAGGCTCGCAAGCGCATACGGAGGAGCATTGGAAAAAAATAGTGTAGGAAGATGAAACTCACTCGAACATAGCGTAATACTTGAAGAACTCGAACAGCAATTCACCGAGGGGTTGACGATTTTCCGGTTTGACTTCGATGTTCAGTTCCTCTTGAATGTCGATCGCGTGAATATCCGAGCTCGGACTGAATTTGTTCGGAAATATCGTGTGAAGGCACGGTAACACGCAAGGCGTAAGGCCACCTAAAATTATATCATTTTTGTTTGTTGAACGTCAAGGAGCGCATAAGGATAAAAGAAGAATGTGATCGACGGTAAGTAAGAAGTTGCATTGGATCAAGATGTTTAATCAACTCACATTGCAAAAAGTGTATGACCATCAGAACCAACGAGTAACTGGATATCGTCATGTTTTTGGCATCGTTTATGTCTTGGCACTGTGCCCAAAGTTTTACAACCACGACGAGGGGCCTCACTCGCCAATCGACTGCAATTCATCACAGAAATAGTGCATTTTATTGAATATGAAAATTCAGCACCAGTTAACAGTGCAACATTTTCATATGATTTTTTACAAGAAATGCAAATTTCTTCACTGAGCAGAAATAATCGAAATAATGAATATTTAACTTACTTCGCGAATAGCAGTACAACAAGTGGGTGTTTCTGATTCCCACTGCGTTGTTGCAATTAAGATCAACTTCCAAGTTCCGCATGTAGTCGCGAAATTTCAGTATTGGCACTTTGGCTTTTATTAATTCTAGATGCTCTACGTAGTCTGCAAAGTTTACAAAATGCTCGAATTATTCATCATCGTTGTTTTTTGTTACGAAAGTATGACAGGAAGAAGGGTAACAAGAAAAACGATTTTGTGGGGATATGCGAGAGACGATGATGAGAACAATTTCGACGATCAAACTCACCACAGCCTCTGAGGCATTTCTGCAACTGTTGCAAGTGAGTTATGGCTTCGATTCTTTGGACCATTTCCGTTTGTCTGACTAGAAGACAGAGATCCACGTCGCTGTTATCGGATCCGAAACCGTTCATTGTCGAGCCAACCAAAAAGAGGCCATACTTTGGAAACGTCGACTGAAATTCATCGTTACAATTGCGTCAATATTAATACCGATTGAAAACCAACAAGCGTAAAATACGTCATTGTTTTTCAAAGACCGTATGAGCGCAGTAGTTTTTTTTAAAAAGAGTTTCGCGGGGGAGACGTTCAAGTATTGCCTTTTTGGCGCATATGTGCGTCATTTTGCTATTTTTTTTGCGATATCAATTTTAAGGTTGGTGCTAAAAAATATTGGGGTGAATAGATATTAATAAAAAGTTTACTAGTCGTGGTGATATATTTTCTGAAGATACTGGCAAAAGGAAAACAGAGCTTTCCGCACTCGTTAATTAAATATTAAATTTTAAAGTTGCCGTCAACGTTCGCTCGGTCGCATTGGTTGTATGGGGCAACGTCGTTACCATTTCAGTTTATCGCGTATAGCTTCCGTATATATGAAGAAAGTGATCCGAAAAACGAATATTGCGTGCAGGATAGAGTACAGAACAATATGACCGGAAAAAATGGGTTACCGATCTAATGAATGAAAATGTATACAAAATATGCGACCGATTCACGAAAAAATGAGCCTTGTTAAGGTAGTAGTCTCGCCAAGGCGTTTTTCTATAGATTTTTTTTATATTTTGAGGACTCATTCAGGACACTATTAAATGATTACCTGTAAAATTTCAAAAGGATTCACCGTTCTGTTTTCGAGATATTGGCAATCAAAGATTTCATGATTTTACACGTGTTCTTATGGGGAGCGGTGGAAAATTTTACATTTCACGCAATAACTTCGAAACTTTTCTAGATTTTTTTTTTAATTCTCAATTACAGAGGAATTTTTACCGTCTAGTTTCAGAGCTATAGCAATTTAAATTAAGCAATGCCTAGCGGGGCTAGCGCCACGAAGCGACTGGAGCAGACTAGAACTAGATTACAGTAGTGTGTGCATATCCGTATACGCAGAGTCTCTACGTATTAGTAGCCGGAAGGGATAGTCTGATACAAAAGTGTGGGTTAAGTTAACATTATATTAGGCGTTTCATCATTACGTTATAAGTTTTTACGTGCCGATAAGATGTACAACCTACATTTTAAGGATATTGCGCAATATTTCGAAGCTTACATCGATTGAAATAAACTTTTTAACGTGACTGTGGCGAGACTATTACCTAAAGATGTTTGTATTGAAATGTGGCAGCGTTGGGACTATGGGAATAGAAAACCAATCGAAGACCTAGCGCGCCAATTTCATAAATGTTAAAGTCAAATGAGAGTAAGGGAAACTTATTCATTTATTTATTTTTATGGTTCCTTCTTTTATAGCTTCAGTAAGCTTGTGGGTACGAGTACTGACAAATCGTCTTTTCCATCGGAAACTTCGGGGCGCGCTAATATTTTTTTCTGAATCATTTGTTACTTCCTTTTGCTCTGACAGTTCCTTTGAACACGCCGACCGGCAAAAAATGCGCGTAACACGGCAGTCACCTGTGACAGTCATTGCAATAACCCCTACAGCCTTAAATTACGACAGAGCCGTGCGACGTTGCCAAAGCTCGTGTCTATTTTAATAGGATTTTTAAACATCGGAAATTAATTTTGTGTCAATCCGAATTCCTTTGAATAACCTAAATCCTAACTCCTCCAAAAAAATGATATATGTAAATAATAATGATTATCTACCGTATACTTGAAAATTTTTGTGATATTCATTTGTATACATCATTGAGGAGTTTCGATACCGTTATTTAGCTGCAAGAGTGGGGATGAAAATTTAATGAGTTTTCGGCAAGCTGCCAACTTCTTTCGAATAAAATTTCATGTAAGAATAAATAATTATTAGGCAATTTCCAACTTATAATATTGTTCAAAAATATTTCCAATTCGGGGAATGATATTAATACTTATTATTTTTGCAATTAAATATAAATATGTTGCAATTTTATTAAAGATAAAATAACCGATGGATTTAACAACAGCAGCATTTTCCTTTAGCGATAATCAGCTGTGCCAGCAATGGCACAGCTGATTATCGCTAAAGGATCGTCGGGTCCAGGTTATTTACATGGTGAAAAACGTTCACCGTACAACGTTTTATAAAGAGTTTTTAATTCGGCAAAGTCGGGAAAACGTTAAAAATGTCGACCGGACGAATAAATACATATTATTATAAAGTTGAAATGCGGTGATACTATGTAGGTTTTAAGCATCTGCCGATTTTGAAATACCCGTCAATTAATGCTTGGCTGTGAGTGGTTCACATGACAGAGCCAGTTAACGCGATGACGCTACGTTTAAACTAGAAGTTTCGTTAATGTCCGAAAACAAACCGTTCAAGCCGAGAATTCACAATGAGAGAGAATCCACTTGATTATTCAACACGATATTCCTAACACAATAATCACGGTTTACTCAGTTATTTGAAAATCTAAATCTCAGTCTTATTATCATCCCTACATCCCTATAACTGATGTTTACGAGGTATCATGTGCATGAGGGGAAGGTGGGGCACAGTGTGTCACTTTTTTCTATCGAATTTTTACTCTTACCAAAGTAGTCTGATTAGAAAAAAAGGTCATAACCGATTTTATAGATCTTTGGGCGTACAATAAAGCTACCATATTTTTTGCAAAAAGATTAAAAATCCTAAGATAAAGGGTTCGAAAAAAATTTGCGGATTGTGCCCCACGGGTGGGGTACAATGTGTCAGATAAGTGGGTAGTGTGTCAGGTGCTGCGGAACGTAGGGTACAACGAGCCGGTTGAACTCTTATATTTTCCTAACATAGATAACAGATTTTCATACATATTGATGATTTCACAACGGGTATCATTTGCCAATAACATCGGGAGTCGACTCATTGTGCTCAACAACTCGATGACACATTGTGCTCCACACAATTGTCCCACAATATTTGACGTTTTCCCGGCAAGCGAGATCTTTTTTTCGAGGCTCAAATTAATTTTGTACTTTTAAAAATTCTTCGTGAGCTGCTATTGACTTTCTTTTAGGCCAGCCGAAACTTAATATAAATCACGGACCAACACAAAAAGCTACACAACTCCGAGAAATCGCATGTGGTTGACAGTTGCCCGTGACACATTGCGCTTCCTCAGAACGTCCTCACTTCTTTTTTTCCTCATCGGGAGTCGACTCATTTTGCCTCACCACTCGGTGACACATTGTACCCCACTAGTAAAATATTTGATTATTGATGAAAATAACTATTAATTAAACTACTAATGGAAAAACACAAGTCACTAAGTGCATAATAAATAATAAAACTATCGATTAGGACCGAAAACCGGAGCTGCTACAGAAAGCGTCGTTATATTGTACGTTTTCCCGGTGAGCGAAATATTTTTTTGGATATTTAATTCTAAATGAATCTCTCGACGATATAAATTTCAACCGTCTTCAAGCATTGCAATTTTGGTGTCGAAACTTCTTAATATTTTGCTACAATAAGTTGGCATACATCGCACAATGTATTAGCATAGGAACTTCGTTTCTTCCCCCACCCTTCAAAAATGATTTAGCAACAAGCTTAAGTATGTTCGAAGAAACTGAAAAAGTTCTAGAAAAGTCAAGTTTTGATATTAGACCATTATATATTTACACAGAGTATAACGGCAGAATACTATTTTAAAAAATCGTGCAAATTGGAAACTTGCACGTAACGTTCTGATGATTTTATTTCACTCACGATTTTTTCTCTAAGAATAAGTAATCATTGGACAAACGACTTGCTCGCAAGAGAAACCCTGTGAGCAAAGTAAAATGGCGAGTCAGTAATGAGCAAGTTTCTGGTTCCGTGGTCGGATTAATAACTATTCGAAAATGTCAAAAACGGTGGATGAACCTTTATATAAAAATAGAGACCCTTCCAGAGCATCATTTTGTTTCTGAATGTGTTTTCGGTCTGCTGATGCGCCATGAATTTGGCCCATATCTCGTGAGAAAGAACGTTCCATCCGGTGCCACCGCCAAGATCGTCCGGCGCCACGTGGACTTGAACGAGGTGGGATCTCGCGAGAAAACGATCCGGCGCTACGTATCCTCCTCTTGCAAGCATATTGTACGAAGGCACTACGACACTCGTGAATCTCCTTCCCTTCTGGGTCCGCTGAGACGGTGGACTGGCCCTTCCTAAAAATCAACGCCGGATTGAGTCACGAAATAAATTATCTCTAAATTATTTTCTTTTTTTTTATGGATACAGGGTCTTCCATTGAAAGCGAAATTTTCTAAATAAATTCAGAAAATCGATCGAAAAACGATTAGAACAAAAGATGTTTAACGGGGGCCGTCGATTGTTCACTCAAAATCATTCATCTTTTGTAGCAAACGTTTTTTTATCCGACATCATTTTGGCGATTCATTTCGGGTGTGCAACAAAACTAGAACATTATATATATATATATATATATATATATATATATATATATATATATACACACACACACACACATATATACACACGCACACATCATACATACATATATGTACACCATTTCCCGTTTGCTCATGTATATTCGTGCAAAGCTTTGAAAGTGTAAGCGAAGAAAGAATAGAAAAACCATAATGAGAAGGGAGGAGGTCCTCTGGATTCAGCCTTGCTTGTTTAAAATAAAAATCAAATTCAATTGTTCACAAATATAAATTCGCGCGCGGTTAAAAAATGCTCCTGGTGATTTTTGCGAAGACCTTACCGGTGTGATATCTCTTTTTGCCTGGATAATTTTGCGATTGCGGTCTCAGTGTATTCGGATTGTTATTGTAGTTATTTGGGTTTCGTTGGCTTGGATAATATTGTTGATTGGCAGTGCCCGATGATAATCCACCCTGTGCATCACTCACGATCGACGGATTTTTATTCATCTCGTGTAAACGTCTGCAGGAATTATTGTGAAAATTAATATCTTGTATAAGAGATATTTCTCGTAACTTTGACCACTTTCAAGTCCCAAAACCTTTTTTTTTCTTTACTGTCGGACATATGCATTGAACGGTGTTCATTAAAATTATTGTTTAATTGTTCATGAAAACTTCTTTTCACACGATGATGTTCAGTATTGAAAATATTTCAAGAAGTTCAAGTATTTTATCAGTTAACGTTAAAGAATATTGTTCTCTGTCTAAACCGAACAATATTCGATGTAGATATGGCGATGAAAGATTCAACTCTTCCGTGAATTTCACTATATCGCTTTTGGGGAAAAAATTCAGTAAAATCTAGACAATTTCACACAGACTCTTGTGATAAATTACTAATTGATCTGGATGTTAATTATCAATGGGGGCGGGGAATATATCAGCAAGAGATACAAACTGCGGCTAGATTCACTATTTTTCATAAGAAACTGTTCTAAATAGCTCAGATTAAATATTGCTTCTTTTTATGTAATATAGACAGAGTAACTTATTGAAACTTCGAAGTTAAACTTTTATGGAATGTATCAAGGTTTCAATTTAAAAAAATCAGAATCAGAATTGAAGTCAATTTGCCATGAAATCATCTTATTTACTGTACTTATCAAGGTTCATTCGTGCTTAAGGCAATGTGTCACACGTCCAGTCGGTAAAAATCCTACTGCCAAGTTTTCTCCTAGACGGAACATATTTCGGGCAAAAGAAGAGAAAGCGGTTGTTCGTCGTTCAACAGAACGGAACGTGTTTCTTTTCTTTTTTCCCAAAAATTAACCGTTTCAGAAATCATTGGGAATCTGCAAATCAGCTATCTCTCTCGCACTCATGGCCGCTCGGTCGGTGTGACACTTGGCCTTAAAGTCATGTTTAGACTTTCATTTTAAACAGGTAGAGTATAAAATGTACCGGTTAATATGGACAATGGCAGATCAGATTAGTATATTGAAACATTGTAAAACATTCTTTTTGAGTTAGGTGCGAATTAATAGCACACGCTACATTTATCGAATGTTTTCCTGTACGTTGAGTTGTCAAGTCACGTGGCATGTCTTATGTGAAATATTGTTTCGTTTGTGTTCCGTTTTCGAATATGGTTCTAATTCCAGAAAATTACGTTTTACTCCCCGCCCGTTGTCCTATCTTTGGGAGCATCGTTTTTTCCTACATTCAGTATTATTCGAACGTACACTGTCGTTTTTTTACTTTTCGAAATTACTGATCTTCCTCAGAAATTCCTGTGATCCTTTGTTTAAGGAGAAAATGTCGCCTCGTTCCCGAAGGTTCAGATAAGGTTGATTTTGATGAATTTTTTTATTTTTTATTTTCAATTCTTTTACGCACTTGGTTTCCTGATCAACGGAGGAAGAGACGGAATCGCGCTCGTCCGAGCTCTCCGTCTGGCTACTATCGCCACGATTTTTGCTCGGTGTAGGTGAGCGTGAACTGAAACCACTGTCGCTGCTGTAAGTCTCATTTTTCGGTAGTATTTCGCGATAACCGACGTTACGCTTGTTCGTTCGATTGTTCCAAGCTTGTTTCTTATTCGTCGCGCCATTGGTGTATTCGGGCCGATAATTCGAGTTATTCGGTGGTGGCATACTCGGTGGATTATTGCTCGATGGACTTCCTCGTCTTTGCCAATTGCCGCCGTTACTTTGCATTCTATAGTCGGTACCTCTCAACGGCGGTATATCCAGATCCACCAAGTGCAACACTTCCAATCGATAAGATCCTGTCTGCAATTGATCTCAATGCTTTTTTCAAACTACACATCTACGGACAAATATTTTCCCTAGAATTTACAGTTTTCACGAATTTTTCAAGAATGTAATCAACTCTTTTTATTTCTCTTTCCTGTCATCCATGTGCTCTGTATCCGAAAGGACCTCGAACTAAAGCAATACGGTACGACAAGATGACAAAGTTGCATATTTTAAAAATACTTTCCAACCTTTGTATGCACAGAACTATTGACTCGAACTTGTACATAAACTTTTCCTCACAAGAGTCTCAACCGCTAAGGCGGGCACAAGAAATTATGAGCGTACAAAAATGGAAAAGTAGATTATGGATGCAAAAGCAAAAGCAAAAGCTGCGGACACGGCAGAGACGAAAACTTGACTACGAATGACGTACCTGCATGTAAGATTGTCTGTTGTTGGGCACACTACTGGAACGATACGTATTGTAGTCTGCTTGACGAAGAACAGCCGCGCTAGGGCCGCTGTTCGGGCGTTGAAGATAGTTTTGGCCAGGCGTCATGCCCTGTGAGTTTGTCTGTTGATTGCCAACTATCTGCACCATCATGGATGAGGGTACCATGGCGTGATACATAGTCAAAGCTAATAAGCGCCCACAAGCCCGTACCCTCTCAATATCTCCCTTCTAAAATCTTTCGGTGGCAAACAGCGAAAACCTTGTATCGCTAATCCGTCTCGATGAATCTTTAATTTTTTATCAGAAAATTGGAAAAAAAAAAGAAAAGAAAAGAAAGACAAAAGTACTCTTCCTAATTTTCATTCAACATTGGTCTGTCATTCTGTGGTCGGACGACACGTGAACACAAAATCAGCTTAGGGCCGGATAATATCTAGGAAAAAAAAAGAAAGAAAAAAAGCCCTTTTCAGCCCCATCCAAACGACGCTAAAGCAACAAAGATGAATTTACTCGACGCGTACAGCTGCCGGATGTCTTTTGCAAACTTTTATGCCCGGTCACGTCGATTCCTCGACAACGCTGACGGGACGATACGATTTTAGGTCCCTTTGGTAATCGACTATTATTTATATAGCGTGGCACATTTCCCTGAAACAACAACCGCAATATGTTTAACTTGTTCATCCGCCGAATGTTTATTTTTTTTCTTTCTCCTCATAGCACCAGTCTTTTTCCCGAACAATTCTTGCTCGTGTATTTCCAACGAATTCGCATTAAGTTCGGAAAATACGTTCGGAATAAGTCTTTCAATGCCAATTTTAATAGTTGTGAAAAAGATGGAAAAGTCAAATTTTTTCGGTAATATGAAAGTACATCGGTTGGCAAAGATAACGTAATTTTTGCGTAGTTTTTGTTTTTTTTTTATTTAAATAAATAAGCGATAGGAATTAAGATAAATAGCGCTATCTGTGAAGTTTAGAGGTTATGAAAATTTGAATCGGTAGTCAACGAACCTTGATGACGCGCGACCGGCGTCACGTTTCGCAAAATGTTTCCCGGCGGTGCGATTTGTGGCTGTACGCGATATGTCAAGCGAGCGAGCGAGCAGGCAAGCAAGAGAGACAGAGAGAAAGAGAGTGAGAGCAAGAAACACGGGGAGTAAAAAAAATTAAGAAAATAATTCTCAACTTGTACTACGAGCGAAACGGAAGGGAAAAAGGTTTCTGCGTTAAGCTGATAAAAAAATAACGTGCGACGGACAGAGCGGTACTGAGCGTGAAAAAAAAAAAACAGGCGGGTTTCGAGATATATCGGAGGAATGGTAAACACAACGCTGTATATAGTTAAGCGTGTCATCGACCGGGAGCTTAGCTGTTTGGCACAACAAAAAAAACATAAACATATCACTCACCTGATTTCCAAAGGATTTCGTAACGAAACGTCTTGCGCAGAAACTGTTATGTACATAGCGATAAATTAATGAAAAATTACCTGTTTTCAGCGGGACAACCGTACGATCGCCATGTTCCCGTCATGTGTAGCTTTGGCGCGTTATATATAACTTCTCTCTAATCTCGCTCGTGTATCGCGTCACACACGTCGCGGTTTCTCTGCACGTTAGTTTGGCAAATTGTTTTATTTTTTTTTAGGGTCAATGAGAATCACTGCGGTCGCGCGATAGAGAGAAAAAAACTTCCACTTGGATTTTCAATAGCGCGAGTACTTTTTCCCCCAATCCCGCGACTTCTCAAAATTCGCTCATCGCTTACGCCGCTAGCGAGAGTGAGCGGGGAACAAAGAAAATGGACGGATTTGCCATTTTTTCGGGATATAACTTCTCTCTCGGACTTTTGTCAATAGTCTCTCGCGTGCTTATACGGCTTGCAACGGTCCCTACGATCCTTAATATCCTTATCTATTTCGCGACCGACACGGTTAATTCTTCTTCTTGTTTACACCATATTCTACACACGCCGAAACGTTACGACATTTTTGAATTTCCGCACGAACAGATCGCGTACGGCGAGAGTTATACCCGGATGGCTTTTATTTCCTTTCGATGAAAAAAACCCACACGAATATTGTCCCAACAGATGACACTGTGGTATTATACCCTGTGGCGGCTCGTGTCAGATAGCACGAGAGCAAAGCGCCACGAACCAGCAACAGATCGACGGGAACAAGTTGAAGGATAAAATGTCCTAACATCAAAAAAGAAAAACTCCCTAAGACAACTAGACCAGCGTAACCCGACAGCTCTAGCGGAAAAAGGAAGAAGTAAAATTAATAAGACGTACTTCCGGTCGCGAAAACACAAGCTCTCTTAAGGCAGTAGTCTGCTTTAGGAGCCGAAAAAAAAGCGTTTTTTCAACAATTTTTTTGAAAGGGAAGGAAATGATTGCGGTAAACGAAATTTTGAGACGATAGTATATTATATTCAAGCTTTAAAAAACAATTTTTATTATTACAAATTATTGAAATTTGCCAAAGTTGTAACGATTTTTCTGGGGCGCCTGGAGTGTGCACTCGTAAATCGGTGCCGGTGATGGAGGTCGTGCGATGCATCTGAAACAGTGGAACCAAATTTTTTTTTAGTTTTTATAAGTTCCTTTTCTATATGAACTAAAAAAATACCGAAGAAATGACGAAATTCCAAATTTTTTCGAAGTTTGAAAAAAAAATTCACTTTTTTGAAAAAAAAAATTCACTTTAAGTTGCAAAACAAGTAATTTAAATAGTACTTTTGTCCAACTTTTTTAGTTCAAATAGAAGATAATTCAATACTGAAGCTAGATCACTTTGGTTTTTTTCGATCGGACATATATTGTTTTTACTATCGCCGGCACCGTTTTCCAAAACTTGTGAAAATGAAAACTCGAGAAAACGGGCTGTAAAGTCTGCCCGAGCATTCGCACCTGCTCGACGCTCGGCCACTAAAACTGATCTAGCTTCGAAAATATGTCGAATTGGCCTCTAAAATTTTGAACACATATTCTTGGATAGTTTTGGAATAGATTTAAGACAAAAATGAAAAATCGATTTTTTGAAGCCTGTAAAGCAGACTACTGCCTTAAGCGTAACTTTTGTTTGTATATTAATAAAGTGTTTTTATATTTAATCAAAATACACGAGGATTCGCATTCCCACACCCCTCAATTAGCATTCACGTAGTAAAGACGCTATAACCCGAATCAATTATTGATATTTCGACTAGATGGGATAACTATCGTCAACACTTCGAAGAGTAAACCTATTATGGCCTCTGCACACTGCGCGCGATCAGCGACGAGTGATGAGCGATCAGCGATGCGAATTTCTTTTCATTAGCGAATTAACAAGTGCTTACAAGTCGAGGGTCATCACTTCGAGCATCTTCTGTAGGTAGACCCAAACCAAGGTCAGTGGATCCTTTGAAAGTGATTATTCCGATATTTTTCGATTTTTCGACTATTTTCATACTTTGCGTGACTAGAATGACCTTGTGTTGTAGGTCGCTGAATTCGTCTTAAAATCGATAACAATGTCATCGAAAAAAAATACATGGTTCCATTTAAAAAAGTGGAGTTGACCTTGACGTAGCTTCAGCGCTTCCACCGATAAAAAAATCGGGTGGTCCAGTATGACGGCCTTCTCGAACACTGAAACTTTTGTCTGAAACATTTTTGGATATGATCAATAGTTTGAGTGCTATTGCTCTGTAACACTTTATGTGCCTCACTACTACTTGTCCTACGAAATCGTCCTACTTGGTTTTCAAATTGAACATTTTTGTCGAACATTTTTATTCGAAGAAAAATAAAAATGCTACAGTATTTTTTTTTGCTGGATAATTTGAAAATCACGCGGCGTACAAATACTTCTTTTACCAATTGTATATACAGGGTGTCCCAGGACGGAATGACATCCCTGAAATGGGGGGTTGGGCGTGAAATTCTGAGTCGGGTGTAGTGGTGCCTGGCGGAGCACGGTAGGAGCACCGCTCCGCCAGACACCGCTACACGCGCGTATCGCTCACCGACGTAAGCCCGCTCATCGGGCGCGCCTGATTGGCCCGTCTTTAAAAATTAATAATAATTCAGGGGTTGATCTGGGAACCATACATGCTTATATCAATCGACTCAGAATTTCATCCCCAACCCCCCATTTCAGGGATGACATTCCGTCCTGGGACACCCTGTATAGCCGGAGTCAATGGGCGTATAAGTAGCTCACGTGCCACGTGATAAGTAGCGCTACGAGTGACAGAGCGTGAAACTAAAAAATCTGGACATTTCGCATAGCTCAAACACCCGGCCGTAAACACGTTTTAAATTTGGCAAATAGCGGAAACTTCGAAGATCACTTCACAGCATTGAAAACAGCGAATATGGCGTTCACCCTTTGGACGTTATTCGAAGCGACACTTTTGTGTCTGAATGCCATTTGTGTATTACACGAGGAGAGATTTCTCATGAAAAGTGAGTCGTTCAAATATTTATCTACTCATTTACAAATTTACCGGTCAACCTCGCCCAGCCCGTAACTATACTTTTTCAATCACATTACATAACCTCAAACACGATGACACGTCTCACATGACGTCTGCCAAATAATTATATACCCTCGGCAGATTTTTTGCATTTGTAAAAAAACTACTTTTGATACGTTCAAATAGTTTTCGATAAAAATGTATTCCGTTTCGTTATAACCGAAAGCAAAAGATTCGATTGTTTAATCGATCTTTTAAAAATAAATCATTTTACACTTTCCGGAGTGTTCCTATTGTTATTATTTTCAACTGGCGATGATTATGATTGGTTATTAATTTCTTATCATTAACACAATTATTATTAATCCAATTGCTTATAATTGATTAGAGATTCTCTTACTTGTTAAAGAAATGTGTTAAAGTTATTGTCGCGATAAATATCATAATCTTGAATAATAATGGCTCTGTGTTTGACGCCGGAATAAACTTTTTCCGAAGACTCAAGGGTCTGAGATTAAGGGATTCAGTTATTAAATGTCGACGAGTGTTTTTATCTCATGCAAGTCAACTTTACATATCGTCGTGTAACTACAATAATACTGTCCTTATATTTCCTTATCCTTTTGCACTTTCTCTCCGATTTACCAAATTTTGTTTTTTATACCATTCAATGAAAGCGTTTGTAAGAATACGCTTCTAATTGAAATGTCGTGCTTGAACGTTCTTGATGACAGTGGGCTGGGGAGTGCAGCAAAATATTCAAGGCTTCGGCGAACCTCCTACCGTCAAATCTCAAATGTTAAATCTTTTGAGATCCATCAGAACAGTCGTACGATGTGAGTATACGGTATCTGAAAGGCCAACTTTTTCCAAAGGTGGTAAATGTAATAAAAAAAATCATGGAGATTAATAACGCAAGGCAAACTGGAAACATTAATCTTTTACGTAATGGATCTTAGTTGGCAGTGATCATTGACAGTAATTGGCAGTCTCCCATATTGACGCAGTATTGTTGTCTAGAGCACTGTTTTGGAGGTGGTTTTTAGGATGGAACAGCTGTTAAATTGTATGATGTTGAAGTTTGCATCATTGGGATGCAACGAAAATTGATTCTTTTTAATTGTTGAAATTTCTTTTTTTTTGCCGATTTAACTTGTGAAGATCACCCAAAACGTTTTTACGTATTGTAATTAGAGATTTATGACCTTAATTTGCAAAAAAAGCTTCGGTTAATGATAAAAATAAAGAAATGAAATTTCATTTTATTTCTGAAATTTTTTACACACGGCTATTTATCCTTAAAAAATATGTACAATTGTAAAAAAAATTATTATATACTTTTGTACGTTTATTTACAACAGTGTGTGGAAAAGAGCCTCAATTATCGACTCGATTTATTCTGAATATGACGTTGAAGAGCTGAGGCTCTTCAAATCGAATAAATTATCGATTAAATATATTCTGAATATGAGGTTGAAATTTGCATAGTTTGAATGCAACAATGTTTTTTCATAATTTTTTACTTCTTTATTTTTATTATTATCAAAAAACGGTTTTTTTTCTTCCAAAATGTGGTCGGAAATCTGTAATGAGAATAGGTAAAAGTATTCCAGCGATCATAGCCTGAGTTGGCCATAAAGAAGTTTTATCAATTCGACAGCATTCATTTACGCTGCGTTCCAACGATGCATAAAAATTCAAATGTTACAAGTAGCAGGATGCTAAAATTTGATTATCAATTTTTCCTATTTTTTTTTTACCATTCTCCGAATTCAGTAGAACCTCGATTATCTAAACTAATTAGGACCGGACATCGTTCGGATTATAAAAAAAATTGGATAATCGAAAATATATCTCGGATTTCCGGGAAAATCAACTCTATAATATAAATAGTATCGAAAATTCTCTTTATTAATCAAACGACCCTAAATTGTTTATTTGATAGCAATTAACAATGAATAAAGTTTCAATTTTTATACCACCGCTACTTATGCAGTTAGATCACAATTGCGGCTTAAAATAATGATCTATTTTTGGCTGTCTCACAGTAGTGGCGCGTTTCTTGGCCGCTAAGTCCCGAATACGTTTCAAGAACAGCAGCTGTGTGGGACTATTTTCTGATTAGATTTCAAACCATTCCAGGGCAGTTTCTAAAGCGCTGAATGCTTCGCTGTAAGACGGTTTGCTGCTGGAATACGCTCGTACATACAATGTTTCTCGTATATACATACAATGTTTATACGACCTGATTACGAAGTTACATATATGCAATAATGTATTTAGAAAATATCTCGAAGTGTTAGGAAACAGCGTTATTAGAGAAAAAGGGCGATATCTGAGAAAAAAAGACCATCATTGAGTTCGGATAATCAAACGTTCGGATACGCCGCCGAAGCGTTCGGATAAGCGAAAATTCGGATAATCGAGGTTCTACTGTGTATGAAAGAAAACAATCGAATCAACTCTGCTCGAACGTTGAAAAACAGTCTACTGAAGGTGTATGCCAAATCTGAGCTCAATCGGCCAATTGGTCATCGAGATGTCGTGGTTGCCGATTTGAAAAACATAGTTTCGAAAAAAAAGGCGTTTACAGTTTGCTGCGTCTCGAGTACGCTGCCCGAGCGTACTCCTTATAATTTCTGTAACTCGGCTAATCTTATGAGTATCATTAAACGGTTTTCATAGACGTATTCAGACAAGTCTCTAGAACGAACAAATAAAATTTAAATAAAAAAAAGATTTTTACAAATTTCTAGACAACAATACTGCCTTAACTAATGAGGGTAATAATAAAAATTCGTATCTGTTACAGTTCCGCTGATATTCCTCAACATTCTGACGATAATCATCAAGTTAATACTGGGTTGAATATTTATATACGGTCAGTGATCGCGACGCAATGTACATATAAAATTTGTATAATAAAATAAACATTTTTTAATTTTGTCATGAAGAATTAAATGGCGAGTGAGGTAAGGGTGGTCACTGTGGTTTTCTTTGTTCGCAAGTGAAGAACGGATTTCCGCTCGTTAATACATTGCGCTCTCGTGAACGAGAGTAAACAACATAAAGGAACGAATTTTCGCGATACTGAATCTGCTGAGAAAGATTAAGCGAAAGCTCCGCCAGATTATTATCAATGCGATAAAATTCATCAAAGAAATTCGTTTGCTTTGTTCGAGATCAACCAGGTGGGTGAAATTGGGTAAAGTAACAGTTGGTTCAAGTATGAGGCCTTTTCGCGCGACGCTATTTAACTTTGCTAATCTGTCGTACTAATGACGTACCAACAAATGAAGTAAATCTCTTAAGTCCGTTTTCTACAACTAATTGCCGGAGCTCGATTGAATTTTGGAGACACAGTAGCATAATCCTTTAAGGGGGGAAGACCATTTAGAAGGTAAAAAGTTGGGGTTTTTTTAAGATTTTTTTTTCAGGAAAAGAATATACACGGAAATTTGTAACTTTGTGTGTGTTTCATTTAATATTTTAAGTATGCAAAAATATACATATATATTTTTTCAATGCAAATTGCCATTCGTGTACATTAATGTTTAGAGGAAGTCGCTGAAAATGCTTCCGCACTGCTGGAGTTCTCCCTCACGCTGTAATTATGTGAAACGAAAAAAACAAAATGATTTTTGAAGGTAACACCCATACGCTGTCGGTGAACCAGGATTTTGAAAATATATGCAAAATTCATGAAATGACAGGTTCATAAAGTCAATTTTGTGATTTTTCATGAAATTTTTACCATATTTAAGGGCAAAAGTACGTTTTATTTTTGAAATAAGAATATTATTTAGGTTCACCGACAAACTGATGGTATAAGGAAGATGTGTGATAAATTTTATCAAAATCGGTTGAATAGTTTTGGCATAATCACCCGAGCAGTTGGGAAAAGTACAGTTTTGAGAAAAACGCGCTCAAAGTTTCAAGAAGGGAAAACTTAATGATTTTGATGTCTTACCGGCTAATCAGCGATTCCGGCGCCATACAGGACTCTTTCGGCTTCTTCGTAAAAACGATTTTGCTGCTGCTGCTCTCTACGGGCTGTTCGACCCTTCTTGGACGATAGAGAGCTGCGACGCTCCTGGCGCGATACGCGTCGCTCGTCGGCTTTCTTTGCGAATTTCTTCGATTGCCTCCCAATGCAGATGTCCAGATCGCTCATAACTCTTAAAATTGCAGAATTTCCCTCGTTCAATATGCTGGCTGCAATGTAAGCTGCAATTTCGATGACACTCAAGCCTGAATGCAAATGTTTCGGAGCTAAGCGCCATACGGTGGAGTTGAAACTTTCGTTTGCATTTTACGTATGGCCACCCAAGCATCTCTCCAATAGATCGTCATTGGATAAATCCGTGTATATGGGCGAGAGATGCTTCTGGACATCAGGGTGGAGCGGCGCAGGGTGCTTGAAAGTTTCACCAGCTGTTGGTTTCCAAAAAATGTTGTCTTCCGTGGGGGTCCCTTAGGTGTTGCATGAGAACCTTTTAGGTACATGGTCATTTTGAGAAGCAGTAAGCTCATAACTGGTACAAGGTCAAATTTGAAGTACCTGCGTCGCTCCGAATCGACAACCATGGACCCTACCGAGTATAGTACGACTACCAAACATGAAAGATCGGAGCAAGATGAAATATAGGAAGGCGCATGGACCGCCGTTCTCGGTCGCACTTCTGCGTCTACTTGGCACGAACGCTCTTGGCGTTTTTTCGCAAAAACTCAGGCAATTCTTGGAATTTCGCTCTACAAATTGGACACAATATTCTTAAGACATTGAACTGTCGATTTATGGGGAGAAAAAAAATCGATTTCTTGAAATTTGTAAATGGTTTTCCCGCCTTAACTTCCGAACAATTTGTAGGCGTATTTTATGTCGCTGAAGATGCACGAGTAGTATTAAGGAATTAAATGTTATTCCCAAATGCTCAAAGATTCAAAAAGTCCGAGGTCGTGGAGTTATTCGTCCAAGTGGCGAATTTGTTCTAGAAAATACATTCTCCGTTAATCCACGTTCACGTGATAGTGCTTGATAACATTTTCCCTCGTTTGACGTACATGAAAAATTCGCTCTTTTCATTTGTTCTCGAATTATTCGACAGTTCCGAAAAGATTTTTTTTAAATCTTGATATTATTTTGAAGTAAGGGTTGGTAATTAATGAAATAGATAGTATAAAAATTCTCACCTTCAACTCCAGTATCATACAATGTCATCGTTGCCTACAGAACTATATGGCTTTGCAATATAGTTCTGTAGACAACATTGTATGATTTATGGTTTTCGGCAAGCACATTCAATTTTTGGACACTCGAAACTCTCGAGCAGCTCACATATAGTTGACCATGCGAGAAGCTAATCCTTTCTTAGTGTATCTCTATGCCTTTTAAGGAACATATCTTTCGAATTTCATTGAAATAAAAGCAGGAAATTTGGTTTTCCCATACAAACTTCGACACCCTGGAGCGCCCTTAATTAGGAGTTGTTTTAAGGCAGGCAACCACTTTAGATGCTTCAAAAAATCAATTTTTTTAAAATTCCATGAATCGTTAGCAAAATATCTTAAGAATACATCCTGAAAATTTCAAAACGATATTCGGATTACTTCTAACGGTATGTATATAAATGATAAAGACTCTCCGCTCGACTCCCAAGCGCGCTCAGGTATCTACGAGCGCTCAGTTAGGTAGTTTGGGTTTTTTTGGGTTTTCATAACCCAAACAAATCCAAACTCGACCGTTTGGCGATTAGCTCCAAAACATCCCCATTCTCGGTACAAAATAATCGAGGCAGCGGCATTTCTTGCTGCTATTTTATTCAATGAAGGAAATTCAGCCCTACTCATGGTTATGAATGAACTACAAATCGTAGTTGGCAAGCAGAGCTACGGATATGCCGAGCAAATGGATCAGATGCGCGTGGCTCGGCAAAATAGAAAAAGTTTATTAGAGACAAAAGAAGCTCGAAAAGCTCGTAAAGAGGAAATGCAACCTTCAAATGAGTGGCATGAGGAAAAGGAAGGTCTGCTGTATGGTGCTGGCATCGCTGATTAATTGGTAAAACACTTTATCATTTGATTAAACATATTTGACTTTGAGTTTTTTGTTTGTGAAACTTTAAACGTGTTTTTCTCGAAACGACATTTTTTCAATTTGCGGGAATCATAACTCAAAAACTAATTGATGGATCATCTTCAAATTTGGAACACGTTGACATAATATAATTTATTAAAATATGAACCTAAAGTTGGAAAGAAGGAACGCGAAAAAATCATTTTTAAAAAATGGT
Source organism: Ophion ventricosus (assembly GCA_963932345.1). Taxonomy (NCBI): domain Eukaryota; kingdom Metazoa; phylum Arthropoda; class Insecta; order Hymenoptera; family Ichneumonidae; genus Ophion; species Ophion ventricosus. Next base: position 16,734,407 of record OZ010714.1, read on the forward strand.
GTAATTTAATACTACTACTATACAATGCCAAAGTTACAAAATGCTGCGTTAATGTTTTCCCAATTAAAGAACTCCTGAAAGAAAAAAAATCCATGAGAAAGTAGAATACAGTGGAGCGTCGATTATACGAATCAATTGGGCCTTGCGGATAGTTGAAAATTCGGGTAACCGAACAGCAATATTCCGTGGGCAAAAAAAAACGTTGATTCTTTCAATATGATAAAATATATACAGGGTGAGGCACATAAAGTGTTACAGAGCAATAGCACTCAAACTATTGATCATATCCAAAAATGTTTCAGACAAAAGTTTCAGTGTTCGAGAAGGCCGTGATACTGGACCACCCTATTTTTTTTATCGGTGGAGGCGCTGAAGCTACGTCAAGGTCAACTCCACTTTTTTAAATGGAACCATGTATTTCTTTTCGCCTGACATTATTACCGATTTTAAGACGAATTCAGCGACCTACAACACAAGGTCATTCTAGTCACGCAAAGTATGAAAATAGTCGAAAAATCGAAAAATATCGGAATAATTACTTTCAAAGGATCCACTAACCTTGGTTTGGGTCTACCTACAGATGCTCGAATTGATGACCCTCGACTTGTAAACACTTGTAAACACGCCTGACCACGCCTGACGACATGAAAGAAAGAATACGCTGAGCATGTACCGAAATTACACGACAAATGTTGGCTGAAGTTAGACGGTCTTTTCATCAGCGAATTAACAAGTGCTTACAAGTCGAGGGTCATCGCTTCGAGCATCTTCTGTAGGTAGACCCAAACCAAGGTTAGTGGATCCTTTGAAAGTGATTATTCCGATATTTTTCGATTTTTCGACTATTTTCATACTTTGCGTGACTAACCTTGTGTTGTAGGTCACTGAATTCGTCTCAAAATCGGTAATAATGTCAGGCGAAAAAAATACATGGTTCCATTTAAAAAAGTGGAGTTGACCTTGACGTAGCTTCAGAGCCTCCACCGATAAAAAAATAGGGTGGTCCAGTATAACGGCCTTCTCGAACACTGCAACTTTTGTCTGAAACATTTTTGGATATGATCAATAGTTTGAGTGCTATTGCTCTGTAACACTTTATGTGCCTCACCCTATATATTCAAAAATACAATGAACATTAATATGTTAATAATACGGGTACATTTTTGGTGCATTGCAAATAACCGTTGTACCATTTAATGATACAGAACAAAGTTAAATATGTATTTAAAAATAATTAACATTCGTACATCTTTGAGTTCTTATTTATTTATTTTTGACAAAGTCGACGATTTTCTTTTGCTTCACAACGGAAGCTCGTTTCTTTGCTGCCAAATCTCGCAATTGTTTTAGAAGAAGAAGTTGCATTGAACAACATTCAGACTGCGTTTCGTATCACTCCATTGCTGTAATATATAGGGTGTGTAATCGTTCGAATAACTGAGCATTCGGATGAACAAAATTATTGTTTAGATAATTTATATTTTGGACAACCCAAATCGCCATTCGGATAATCGACGCTTTACTGTAGCACTTCAATACTACGAGGAGCCGATATTTTTTTCGACGCACCCTAATTTGGATGCAAGGAAATCTATCTTGCTCTGGCAAGTTTTTTTCAATTTCCGTTAATGATGTTAACGCGTTGTGCCTCGTGCGTGGTACAACCCCACGTACCACACAGACCCGGGTCTTGGAATGTTTCTGCAAAATTATATAGCCGATTACAAAATCGCGAAGAGCCGTCCACGAATAGTTTCGCGAGAGGGCCTTTCTCGCCGTCTCGTCGGCCTGAAGCGTAAAATGGGAGCTGTGCGCGTTCAGCAACGTTAACTGGAGCGATTGTGCGTGATGAATCCTTCTTTCACACGGCCGTACAGCGCGCGAGCACAAAACGCGGGGATTACGTGGGCTCTTGCAACATTTTTTAGCTTGATGAGAATTCGCACACTTCATTCTACATCAGAACTGTTTGTCCGTTGGCTCGTGGAGGAGATGCTTTTCCGCGTGCCCTCGAGGCTCGTCTTGCTAACCGATACCATAGCGCGTGAATCGACCATACAGCAATTGGCCAGTCGTACGCAGGTTCATCTGCTTCATGGTGGCAAATGAAATTGTGAAGCGGCCAGGCAAATTATTACGATGAAAATCCATACATCGTAAAATTCTCAATTGACGCGATGGTATAAGGAGATGCTTAGGACGCGGGGGGGGGGGGGGGGGGGGGGGGGGTCAAGATTTACTCCGATCGTAGGTTGATGAAGGTTCAAGGGTTCTGCATACATTGGTGTAGCCAAAGGGAGGCTGGGGTGACCAGCAAGCCTAGAAAACCTGGTACCTCCCTCCCCTCCCAGAAACGGTCGATAATTAAAGTCAAATAATCGATTAATATCATTTAAGTTTCACCCAGGCAGGCATAAAGAAATAATTTAATAAAATTTGTACTTTCATAAATAAATAAATAATTTATTAGAATTTAATTAAAAGAAAAATTTAAAATAAATAATTTTATAAAAGTTGAGCCTTCGTTGTAATTTCGTAATTTGAATAAAAAGTAACTATTTCATTACGTACAGTGAGGCCTTAAACAACTTTGAAAAAAAAAATTGTCTTTTCTTCTTATTGGCTTAAATGTTGTATGAACATCCCAAGAATGATATGCAAAAGTTATTTTAGATGGTCCTATCAAAGATTTTACGTACAAAAATGGTTTTTTAAACGTGAAATCTGAATACTAAAACAATTTTTGAATTGTTTTCAAAATCGGGTGGACTCGTAGCTCATACAACTTTCAACCGATTGACTTCAAATTTCAACTGTAGCTTCTTAGATAGATTTTCTTAGCGAAGTACACACGATTTTTACGATCGGTTTTTATAAACAAAGGAAGGGCGTTTTTTAAGTCGAGAATGCAATTTTTTTTTCTCGAAATGGTGCCAAATTTGCAAAAATCAATATTTTGTAATAATCCTGTATAGTTCGCTAGTGAAACTTATGTAGATTATGGATTTTTTTTTGTTTCGGTACTCATGTACGTCTCCAATGAGTCCGCCCGTAGAGAGCCTAAAGAAAGGCGTTCTCTTTCTACCGGCCACTGGGCCCTTGTTTTGTATTTTTTTGGAAAATAAAAAATTGATTTAAGTACCTACAGATATAAAAAATTAACCCTCTGAACCTCATTTTGATTGCTTCTTCAGTATTTTCAAAAAAAAATCCCGCAGAAAGCCTTGTTTTCCGACCATCCAAAGGTATATAAGGCTTTAAAGTAGTACTGGATGGACCGTCGGGCAAAAAGTTGGTCAAAAATGGGCGAATCATGGATTTACAAGTCTAGATCATGTCGTACACGTTCAGCCATACCACTAGCTAATTGAATAATAAATTAACACTTAGAAATGTTAATTTTCCACTTTCGACTATACAACAAAAACATTTCTCAATTTTTAAATATAATTAATACGTTTGGATCATCTTATTATTATAAGTAATTACCCAAAAACCCAATATATATATCAAGTTTTCCAATGATTGCTATTAATTCATCGTTGAAAGAGACGATACTCCTCATTACTTGAATTCATTTCTCGGCAATTATTCAGTCGATTTATTTGAAACTTAGCATAATCAATCGCTTGATCCTAAATCTTCATGATATAATATTTTCAGAATTTACGGCGATTTAGTTCCATTCGTTTTGCAACCATTAACGTTTGCAGAAGCTGTTTTCCCATAAGCGACCGTGTTAAATTCATATGTTTGTAACTACTAAATTATTTAGTGCAAAATTCTAAAATAATTCATGTATTATTATTCTATCATTCCTCAAATTATCAAGAATTTTGGCGATTTTTTAATATCTATCCAGTAATACCTTAAATAGATATTCAATTTTCACAATTAAGTCAAATGTGGGTAAAAGCAATACAATTGCCAGCCGATACACAACCAGATAAATACTGGAAGATCAACATTTACTACTAACAATAAGTAGTAGATAATATCATTGTAACTTTGGAACGCCGATTTGAGAATTTACCGTTGGCTCATTCAGCTGATGATTTTTTTTAAATTGGCTATGAAGAACGGATAGGTTCAATGATTATAAAAAATGATTATAAAAAATTTCTATAATCAATGAATATAGAAAAATCTTAATAATTGATACGTCAGGCTTAGGAGCTTTTAGAAAATTTAAGAAAGCATATTAAAAAGTAGTATTGCCCTAACTCATAAATTTTCCCAAGCAGCAATACTCATCACTTCCAATGAGCTTCGCTGTGAGAGAAGTTTTGCTGCTATAAGGCGGATGAAAATGTTGCTTAGAAGCACAATGCTTCAGGAATGATTCACTCGTATGTCACAACTGAACATGAAGAACGACATTATAAAAAAAAATTCCAGCTGGAAAAGTGTTGGGCCGATTTGTAAAAAAAAAAAAAAATAAACTAAGACCTATTTAATTGAGAACCTACTGAAAGTGAAGTATGAAGTCTGATAACTGGATTAAAGAATGATGAAAAATTAGTTGATTTTTTTAAGGTATTGCACGAGTTCGATATTAATGTTAACATGAAGATGTGATTAAAGCAAGTTTCATATGTCATTTGCGGGATTACCGACTATTATGTAAATTTGATTTATAAAAAAAATTATTTTCATCAAAACCAGTTTTCGTCGGGCTCCTCCTAGCCTCCCTCCCCGTCCAGAAAAAATGCTGGCTACGCCAATGTCTGCATAAGCTTGAAATTTCGAAAGTACGATTTTTTCCTTGGTTATACGCATAGCCTAGTATATTAAATTCAATTTGCAATCAAGATTTAGTAAAAATTCTAAAAATTGACCGACTTGTGACCATTTTTGTGAGATGACCAAATCCGTTACGATGAACCGTCCCGTTGCGATTTATGCTTTTTTTCTTTTGCGTTTTTTTCGAAACTATGTTTTATGAAATGGTGTACGTCGTATCTTAAAATCTATTCGTTCGATTGGCTTTAAGGGGGGAAACCCTTTACAATGTTCAAAAAATTGATTTTTTTCACATATTTCGAAAGTATAATATATTGAGAGTATACTGGGAAATCGAAAAATCGAAATATGCAATATTTACGAAGTTCTGGCACATAATCGTATATCATAGTCGTATAGCACCTTATCGTATTGAAACTTTAAACGCAATTATCTCGAAACTGCATTTTCAAAACCTGCTCATGTTATAGCTCAAAAAGTTATCGATTGGTCTGCCTGATGTTTTGGGAGGTTTCTCACTATAATGATATCGGAAGGATATATATAACGTTTTACGGTTATCGCGTAAATAACTTAGTTTTTTGAGGTAAAAATTGTCGAGACAATGGTCAAAAAAATAAATATTTGATTAAAAAGCCTACTTAATTTTTAATTTTATATTTTTTTATATTTTTATAGGTATACCCTTCCCCTACACATATCAATAATCGAAAAATATTTTCGATTTCTGTTTCAAATCAATAGAACAAATCAGACAAATTGAGCACTTTGCGATATCACGCAAAAGACGCCTAAAGGAATACCTTATCACGTCGCCATTTTGTTTTGTGAGAAAAAAAAATTGAACACTTGAAAGTTGTAACAAGATAATGTCAAAATTTAAAAATGATATGATTATTTTATCACCTTTAAAAAAATTCATGAAAAATTACTCATTTTCAGGCGTCTAAAGGGTTTTCCCCCCTTAAATTCGAACAGAGGAGCGTTCATAAGATTGTCCATCATATGACCAGATGATTTTTTCATATGTTTATCCATTTGTTTATAACAAATTATCAATTTTTTTTTCTAATATCCAACCTTTTTTGTACAGCGTGCCACTGCCTTACTTGCTAACATTTCAAAAGCGTATCTCGTTATACGAAAATATTATTATACGGAAAGTAACTGGTGATCAACGTATATCAATAGCAATAATAATAAGAGTAACAATAATACGAATAGCGATAACGACAATAATAATAACAACAATCATAAAAATAATATAGCAAGAACACTGATAATATAAATTTAGATGATTCAAATAACAACAATAGTGGTAGTACTAATAATAATAATGAATAATTTTGAAGAGTATTAACGATGATTCGGTGTATTGAATAATTCTGGTAGCAATAATATTGATAATAGTATTAGTAATAATTAAAAAATAATAATAGTCATCACAACAATAACAACAATAAAAATGATAGTATTAGAATTAGTTTATGATATTAATATTATCAATAATATTAATTAGTTTTTAATTTTAATATTATCAATAATATTAATTTTTGATGGCTTATCAACGATCTCCGGCCATATCAAATTCAACTCTGTGCTTTGATTAATTTTTCCCTGTTTTTCTCTTACTCGTTCCATTTCTCTGATTTTTTTTTGCTGCGCCGCTCGTTTCTCTCTCTCTCTCTCTCACACACACACACACACACACACACACACAATATTCCACTATTTCTCGCGTGGCGTTATAAAAAGTTGAGTCATCGAGAAGTACTCTTTGAGGCGCTCTTAATGATTCAACGTGCGGCGCGAGAGCCAAAACGCCCGAGACTCTTCATTAAAACCGCACGGAACAATTATGCGCAACGTTAGCCGGGCGTGTATTATTCACGGTATGTGAGATTGGCCAACTCGTGAAATTGGTCCGGCGTTACGGATTAATGTTTAGAATATGTATGTACGCCGAAAGGCGTGCTAGCAGAAAAAAATAATAAAAATCCAAATAGCCGCGCAAATTTAATCGCGTAAGCGACAGCAAATGAATTCTTAAGATTTTGCCGAAATAGGTTCGTAATAGTATTATAACTTGCTGACACGTTGAGTACAGGAACGAGTTGCTGATGATTTTTCCTGGTATACGGAGTGGAAAAAATCGAACGGTTCAACGAAATTGTTTATTCAAAAATAGACAATAAAATATTGAGATGAAACACTAAAACATTTGATTACAATGATTAGTTGATTCGATGAAACAAATAATTTATCAAATCACGGACTATTACATTTTTTAAATAAATCATTCATTGGCATCCACTAATGGCGAATTTAGTCTTCAGCGTGCAGTGTGCAAAAATTTCATCCTTATCTTTTCCAGTTCGAGACCGGGATGCGCCGGTGTGTGAAAGTCGTGCCTTCTTTCTAACACCATTAGAAATCCTTCAATTTTGACAATCAACAGGTTTTAAGTTAGAGTTTCAAATTAATATCAAACAAGTTTTAAGTTGAAGAAGACGAACGGGATATACCCCTGCTCGGTGGTCAGCGCACATGCGACTAAGCGATCACCCATCCAAGTATTGGCCTTGGACAAGGCTGCTTGACACGGAAGATCGCCGCACACCGATCGAGCCCTCACTCGCTATACATCACTATCAGCATCACATTACCTTTGCAGAAATTGTCGTAGGCATCCAATTGGATTCCCATACTTGCCTCTACTTTCTGATAGGGATCCAATGATTCATCGCATTGGATCCCTATACTAAAACGTCACGCTCTTGCATTGGATTCTAATCGGGATTCCCCATTGGGCTCCAATGTACGAAGCCAATTCGAATCCTAAAGGATTCCCACATTATCGAACAGAATCGGATAACATTCTTGATGGATCCCATCGGATTCTATACGTTGCATTTTTTAAATGAAATATATAGATACACAAAATGAGTGGATCTTAAAACAGTATAAATCGCTTAAGGCCTTAGGCTACTCTAGAGGCCAAAAAAGGACATATTTTGTGATTTTTTTCAGCGAAGTCATAAAATAAATCGAAATTACAAAATAGGGGTTTTATTATACACGTAATTGACTAAACAAAATAATTTTTTCACAGCGATACATGTCAAAATGGCGACTGTGCAGCATTTTTTGGATGACGCCTTTAATTCTGGAAGGTCAACGGTCGGACCAACAGCTCCTATAATTTTTGAGTTATGATGAGACACTAAAGTTTTTTCGATTATATATAAGAATAGCTAGATAAGTCAGCAGCACTTCGAAGAGGCAGTTACAAACATCCATTTTGTTTATGGCAGATACCGGTGCACGGGAACATCAACGTTTGAGGCTAGGTTCGTTTGCTTTCGATTGCCGAACATTTGCGTCGACGAGTCGCAGTCAATCCTAAGAGTGGCTTAAAACCGAAGACGTACGCATCCTCGGCAAGCGGCGATTCAGCTGTGTGTCGCAACAGCGGGAATCAACGTTCGTGCAATTCGCAATACACGCTTGAGTTGAAACCAAAGGCAAACTTCTATAGGACCGAAGATTGTCCTACGGAGAAAATTGACTCACGGTTGAACAGCGAGCGCGTGTCCAGTATGGAGAGAACAAATAATGCCGATCAAGAATTCTTGATCAGCATTATTTGTTTGTTTGGGTTTGGTAATAATAATGCCGATCAAGAATTCTTGATCGGCATTATTTGTTTGTTTGGGTTTGGGTTACCCAAACAAAAAATGCCGATCAAGAATTCTTGATCGGCATTATTTGTTCTCTCCATACTGGACACGCGCTCGCTGTTCAACCGTGAGTCAATTTTCTCCGTAGGACAATCTTCGGCCCTATAGAAGTTTGCCTTTGGTTTCAACTCAAGCGTGTATTGCGAATTGCACGAACGTTGATTCCCGCTGTTGCGACACGCAGCTGAATCGCCGCTTGCCGAGGAAGCGTGATCGGCATTATTTGTTTGTTTGGGTTTGGGTTACCCAAACAAATAACATTGTTCATTGAATAAACAATGTCGTTGAACCGTTCAACTTTAAATCATTAATTTAAAATAGTGGATCCACTATTAATAATTAAATTAAAATAATAGCGCTGCAGCAATGTTGTTACTTGCGGTGACGACGACCATCCTTGAGTGCCAAAAATTTTCGCACATCAGACCCTTTCAACCAATCGGACTTTTCGATGTCCGGCAATATCTTCTTTCGAAAATGATTTTGGAGAGATTGGGGAGTTCGAGATGTCAGGTGACCCTCCTTAACCATTTTTTGCCATATGACAAGTCCTTTCGCTTTCCCGACGCACTTGTTCTCCACCAGATAGTTGATCATGGTTTTTCTCTCATCAGCCGTAAACAGGTCTCGGCGATTTATACCGGCATTTTTTGCATGCAGTGATTCCTGAAGGGTGGCTCTCCAAACTTGACCGCGGGAAATTTTGTTATTTGTGGGATTTTGGACTTCAGGCTCCTTATTTTCGTCGTCTACCTCAATCGGGTTAATGCAAAACGAGGAACGAGCAAAGTTCCTGTCTGAAGTATTGCCTTCGTTCGTGTCGCGAGCTCCACTGGGTCCGGGGGACGTGGACTTGTCAGGTCCATGTCGATGTAAAGATCCCCCATTTCCCAAAATGTCGTCGGTGATAACTATCACGGGCTCAGAGGACGAATCTTCGGAATTATTGCTGTCACGCGGCGACGACGTTGTTGCGTTTGGACTGTCATTTTGGTGGCTCGACGGCGAGGCATCAACGGCTGTATCATCTGATCACATGTGAGCCTCTGGTATTATTCTTATTCCAGAGATGCCAACGTGCGTCGAATAATCAATGGGTAATTGAAAAGTCACTGTAACTATCGTTTGTTACTTATTTTACTGCTCCCTATTTGCGGTGTCCCTAACAAATCTCTATAAAGATGTGGGGGTACTTCTTGGAGTACTCCCTAACAAATTTGTGCACCTGAGCACGAAATATTTTTTTTTTCGGTAGAAGCTATAAATTTTGGTTGAGAATATCAAATAAAAAATGCGCAAACGACGTAAATCGGGAAATAACGCGGAAATCACTTGGACTCCAATGTGGACTCCCTTTGATAGGAACGTGCGGTATCCCTATCAATTCTCTATAGGGATGTGGTAGGATCTGAGGACTCTACAACAATTTTCTGCACAGCTACATGCAACAATCTACAATACAATCATACATTATTTAACTCCTCCATTGCGCGCGTGTCCCAGATTATTAAGGACTCGTTTCTTCGTGATTTCCTTATAGAATCGAGTGAAAGACGCTAAAAAAAAATAACAGCTCGAGGTCAGCGAGACGAGACCATCCACTGGGGATGAGCGACCGGAGGAATGGGTCTTATGCGACTACTCTGCCCGACATTAAATTCATCTCGTACATATATATATTTATATATCTATGTGCGTATATATACAGTGGGTATATATACAGTCGAACCTCGATATAACGAAGATTTCTCCATTCTCTTCCGATAGACACCCGAAATCTTGATACAACGAAGAAAAACTATAGATATAACGATTTTTTTTTTTCAGGGCCCTTAAGGGGTTACGTGGGTTTCGAAGCAACAAGAAAAGCATATTTTCTCTATTTTTTAAAAATATAATATATAAATTATTTTATTTAAAATGTTAAGCACATAAAAGAGCAACATTTTAACAATATTTTTTAAAAATTTCATCCAAAAATTACGGAAATTCAGGCGGTGGGACCTGGTTTTCGGAGACCCCTAAAAAAAAGTGTCCTGACGTGCTGGTCAGGATAACTCATGATAGCTTTATCTGAAATTAAAAAACCAATTTTTTTCTGTTAGTAGATAAGTATAGCTCGTGATTGAACGAAGGATTTAAAAAAAAATTGATGTTTGAATTTTTGGCAGAGTTGTATGCAAAATAGTTCAATTTTTGGTACAATTTTCACTACGTATAGCCTTGTAAAATGAGTTGTAATCGAAAAAAAACCTGCGTTCAATCACTAGTCAATGCTATTTTGAAGAAGTGTGCAAAATTTCAATAAGATCGGTGCATTAGTTTTTGAGAAATCGTGTCCACCGACTTCAAAAATAGTGTTTTGAGAAAACTGCGTATACCTGCGTCGCTCCCGGCCGGTCTTTCCCAACGGGGGGAATTCCCAAAGGCTCTCTCTCCTAGACTTTTACTCTGATTGGCTTAAAACTTTGGGAGAATATTCTAGACATTTTGTACTATTAGATAATAAAATTTAAAAAAATTAATTTTTTGAAATTTTCAACCCCATGTAACCCCTTAACCTCTATACAAGGAATTTTTGTGACCAAAAACTCTGTATAACGAAGCGTTCGGTAAACGAACTCCCTTCCTTTCGTTCCCTCCCCCCCCCCCCCCTCTCCGCTTCTACGGAACCCGTCTAAACTTGCAAACTTTTAAAATTAAACAAAAAATTTGTTTCATTCAAAAATAATCCGCTTTTAAAAATAATATGTTATATACATTATGCTCTAATTGCTAATTGCTTCTAAAAATTGCTCTAATTTAAACCTTTCTTTCTTTAAAAAATATCACTATATTTATAGTACTCATATATGTTTTTTAAAGAAAGAAAAGTTTAAATTAGAGCAACTTTTATTTGTCCTTTTTATTAAAACCTCAATATAACGAATTTTTCGGAACATGACCTCGATATAACGAAACCTCAATATAACGAAAACTCGATATAACGAACTTTTTTGCTCTTCCTTAGAGATTCGTTATATCGAGGTTCGACTGTATATATATATATACACGTGCATATGAGCGTCGAAGTAAAGCAAGCCCTGGTACTTTCGAATCTTGACCGATGCCCCGGATTTTGAAACCATCGAGAGGTCCTTCTGCTGTGTGAGAGAGAGAGAGAGAGGGATACGTTCTTCTTCTTACTGGTGCTTCTTTGCTCTCGAGGAGCGAGCGTTGGGAATATATTTTATGTCATGTCCAGCAACGAGGAAGCTATATACCGTGCGGTTGGCGTCCCCTATAGCCGCATCGAACCTTGCATTTATATGCGTGTATATATATATATATATATATATAATACGAGGAGGGAAACCGCGTGCACTCAAAGATCTCACGGTTCGCTCGGCTCAAGAGTGAAAGGAGAAAGGCGCACTGCGGACTCTTAAAAATCTCCAGGTCTCTCGCGGAAGAATGAAAAAAAAAGAAGAAACGTCGATGCGATGTGGCCGAGGATCGAAACCTCCACTGTAATATTATTGAAATGTAGCATCAAATTTTCAAATCTTGATGATTTTTTTTCGATTTAAATCGATTATTCGCTGCGCGCGATATGTTGGCGGAAAAATTGAAATTGTGCGAAATCGAAAAAAAAACAGAAAAAATAACCGATTGAAGGAACACGAGAGATGAAGCGAAAAAAAAAACGAGAATTTAGACCGGAGCGTTGCACGATATGGTATATGTAGACGTGACTCTTATGTGCATGAACGAAGAAATAAATAGTCCGCGGGGAATGAAGAAGTATGGCGACGTTTTTTTTTTTTCAACGGTGGCGACGTTTATTTTTTATTTTTTTTGTTTTCATATAAAAAAGAAGCCTTTATACAAGTATAAAAATGCGGTATTAGGGGTAAGTATTAAAAAGTATAAAAATAGATGTACGCATGTTTGTGTGTGTCTGTGTATTCTTGTTCGTGTGTACTGTGCGATTCTTTTTTTTTTTCGAGCGAGAAGAAGAAGAAGAAGAAGAATGTTTCTTCGGAGAGTTTCGCTTTCGTTGCATTTATCTTTTGGTCGATGCATAATTCCGTGACTTTCCTAGCATTTCTTGGTGGAGCCAAAATTGCGATTCTTCATTAATCCTTTCGCCGTTGACCTCTTGATCCGAGGACGTTTCGACAAAGGAAGCGAAAAAGAAAAGATTCGTCCTCGTGTGAATGAAACGTCTAAGTCTTCCTCGTACGTGTGGCCATGGCAGGAAACAAATGTATCGTCCTTGCTTCCTCATTCGAATCCTCCTTCTCCTCCGTGATCTTCTCGGCGGAGTCCTCATGCGGGAACGGCCACTTCTGGTTTCGGTTGCGTCATGTTGCAGGTCGTCTTGCAGGAGCAAGAGAGACAGAGAGAGGCAGGCTTCTCTCTTTCTCTCACAGTGAATTATCACGGGTGAAATCGCGAACGTTGCACGCGTGTAGCGCAGTTGTAACGTTACTGATGTACAATCGCATCCTCATTGTATGATACGTTTTCACAGGAAGCTCGTCTCATGGTTTCCTCTTTCCTCACATCCCTTTCAGTTTCGTCCGAATACAAAGCATTCTGTCTTCTGTATTATTCTCTAGCCGGCCTCGTCGTGTGTAATATAGAATCGTGTGTAAAACATTGTATTTACAATGCGCCCATTTTTCTATGAGCGCTGGATCACGTATATCCTCCTTCGTCCTGGTTTTTTTGTCCGTTTTCCATTTATTAACAACAAAAAAAAAAGAATTTGCTACTCGTTCTCGCACCTTCTCGCGTTCGATGTCGTCGCATCGATGTTCCTCGTATTCGTCCACATTCAAACTTGTAATTCCTCCGAATCTCTCGCTTCCTTCCGTATAAACTTTGATGCCGATGCGATGACTCGGTGGTTCGCGAATCATATCGGCCGATTCGATATCGCTTGTTCTTCCGGTCTTCTTCCAGCCGCGATGAGGTCTTTCGTTGGATACGAGGAAAGGAATAAAGAGAGAGAGAGAGGGTGGGAGATATATCATCGGAAGTTATGGATCACGAATGAGTCTGACCTGTCGATGATACGACTGCTATTTATCTTCGACAGATCAGGCGAATTCGTGAAAGCCCCTTCGACGAGTTTTTCTCCCGATTTTCCCGCCCCCCCCCCCCCGCCCCAAAGCCCCAAGACAGTAGGAGAGAAGAAAGAAAGAAGGTAAGGAAGGATATAAAGAAGGAAGGAAGAAAGGAATAATAATCTCCGCGGTGTCCCTTCGACTTGACTACTTTGGCTGTTGATCAACTTAGAATGGTGCGCCGTAGCTGCCGCTTGGGGGCCTGCTTGGTGCTCCGTAACTTCCGCTTGGTCCAGACGGATAACCGCTCGGTCCGCTCGGATAGCCTCCCGGTCCTTGAGTTATCTGATTGAACTGAGCAACCTGAATTGCCTGTCTGATACCTTCGAGATCGACACCGACCACTCGAGTCTGATAAGATGGCACGCCGTAGACTGGGCTCGGTGCACCGTACTGGGATGACGGTGGTGCTCCGTAACTCGAGGACGGTGCGTAGCCCGAACCACCGGCGAATCCACCGCTCTGCTGTGACTGCAGCTCTTCCTTCAACAAGATTTGACGTATTTGCTCGAGAAGCGCACCGTCAACCGATGCACCCTCGTTCGTCTGATAGCCGGTTGAGACCTGGGTGTATCCGCCACCACCACCGCCGCCGCCGCCTCCACCCGAAATGGAATAACCGCCGCCGCCGCCGCCGCCACCACCACCACCACCGCTCGGCCTGCTGTAACTGTAGCCGGAAGATACCGGGGGCTCGGCCAGGGCAAGCCCTGCCATACCGACTATCATACACTGCGAAACAACAAAACAGACAATACTTATCAACCGTAATAATGAAGAAATAACCAAAACGGACAACATCGCGATCACTCGTTATATGGATGCTGCGTCGACTTCCGGAAGACCACGAAATACGATAATGAGATGATTGCCGGACGGAAAAAATGGCGGCCGCCCTGGCAAATGAAGACACGAATTTTGACTTGCTAGCTTTGTTTTCACGGAGTACATAAGTAGGAACGTTTGTAGTGTGCCAGCGTCGAATTAAAGTATTCCTTTCGAGGAGGGCTATATTTTGTGGGCGCATTAAGCCTGGGACCTTTCGAATCATTAGTAGATTAAAGTGACGCTTGATAAAAATGAGTTACAATAAATTTTTATACACAACAATGAAATGGAATTTAAAAAAATTCGCATAAATTTTGTTGATTTGGACACTTTTAAATTCTGCCCAAAAAGTTGTGGTTACGGAAATTCTTCGGCTAGTCACAATCTTCTAAGTTTTATCATTAATGTTTTTTTACGCAAAAATGGGTGTCCCTCTGTTTTCATTGTCGTTACGGAATTTTCAGATTTTTTTCACACCCTTGGATCAGTTTATATCAGACATCTAGAGTTATTCAGTATATAAATTATTAGATAGAAATGTGGCCAGTGTGTCATCTCCATAAATAAAACAATTTTTAAAGTCGTAATTTTTCGTTAAAAGTTCAGTAACTTGGCTTGAAATTAGACCAACGTACTGGGATGTATTTATTTTACTTAATTCTCGACGAAAATAAGTTAATTGTTGAATATACGGGTACGTGAAAAAAATACCTTAAACAAAGTGTCTTCGCGCTACCGCAATTAGCTCTCGCAACTCTTTCGATTTCTTATCTATGAAGTCAACCATAAAATCAAGATGACAATTTTCCTTTTCATCACCCAGCTATCATTATTTATTTTCGTTCGATATCTTTTTCTCGTCATTTTCACTTCCGGCAACACACAAACGTATTTATTTATTTCCTTCCGAATCTTTTTCAACGAGAAGAAAAAAAAAAGATCTTCGTGGCGTTGAATGAACGACGAAACGATTACGAGTCTACGAACGAATCGCGGAAAGCCCAAGACGTTAGTATAGGAACGGGAAGCAATGGCCGGTGCCAAGGTGAGTTACCAATTCTTTACGGTGGTACGCGCGCCTTCCATCACGATAATTGCTGCTGCATTGAGATTAGAAAGTTCCTCAGATTATCACATATCCGTAAGATTGTAAGAATGTGGGAGAAATATAAATGGAATTGTCTTTTGCGCTTGTCGTATATGGGAGACACACGACCGTCGTGTGTCTTCCGGTTTCCGGTTTCTTCGGGCTTTTTGTAACTAGCATGCCGTAACGTCCGGCCAATCATTGCGTTTTTACACTTTTATTTTTTTAATTGCTTGCATATATATATATATATATATATATATATATATATATATACGCACTGAGAGAAAATAATATTTACAAAAAGCGCCGGAGATAAGATTCGTCGTAGCAAAACTAGTTACAGTTTAGTGGCAGGGCAATCCAAATAAGCTGACACAACTGTAATACTCTATCAATGAATTATCGTTAGTCTTTTCGTACTATATTTTGCCACGGTCGTTGGTTGCAAATAAACTATAGACATTTCTTTCCGTTCATATGTGCATAGAAAAAAAATGTTATATCAATTATATCGTGTGTAAAATGATAGGCACTCTTTGTTTTTTTTTTCCGATAAAAAAAGAAACGCGATACCGAGAAAAAAATCCAAGCGCAACCGTCGGCGATCGTGGTGCGGTGCTTATGTATTATCTTTGTTGTTCGGTTTCGTTTACGTTTTGTTTTTTTTTTTGTTTTTTTCGTTTTAACTTTTTGTTGCTTACCGCGATCAGAGGATACATGTCGGCTTCTGCGATGCCGCTTGGCTCTGTGACTCCGATGAAGGTACAACCGGTGTCCTTTATACCCGGACGAGGAGGTCTCGTCGAGAGGGAGAGGATGGCCGAGACTCCGAAGAAGAGACGGGGTCTCCCTCCAGAAAACGAGAGAACTCAGCGACGAGTGAGAGTGATTCAAGTTGCGCTCTCGCGCGCCCACGGAGACGACCAGACGATGATCCTCTCTCTCTCTCTCTCTCTCTCTCTCTCTCTCTCTCTCTCTCTTCTCTCTCTCTCTCTCTCTCTCTCTCTCTCTCTCTCTATACCCTCCTCCATCTCTCTCGCTCTCATTTCAATCGCTCTTTTTTCCATCTCGCTCTCGAACACGAAGGATCGATATCTTCTGCTCCTCTTCTTCCTCTTTCCCATTACTGACTTGGACGGCACCGCGAGTTGGCGAAGTCTCCAACGACGCGGGGTAGGAGGGGGGGGGGGGGGGATCCTGTAACTCTCGCGTTACACCGGATTCGATCGACGCTCATGTGTTGCCTCGCTCTTGGATGCCTTGCCTTCTTTTTTTTTTCGTTTTTTTTTTTTTTCACGAAAATGACCCGCTCCGAATTACGAGAATGTCGAAACTTGGGACAGTCCGCGGAGAGGAGTCCGGGCGAGAGTGCAAGAGTCATATGCGAGCGACGAGTGTGGGACGATGCGTACACACGTACGTGCTCGGACAAACGTGATTGCGACGATAAAGCGCGATTAACACATCGCCCGGGTATTTGTTGCAACGAGTCAACACGCGCTAACGTCCTAGACCTAGAGAACAACCGGGGAACACTTTCGGAATAATCGCGAATAGTCTACGTGTCGTTTTGTGTCGCACGGCTCCCGATGTTTTTATGCGAATATAGCAATACGGCTGAAGCACGTATGGGCGTAACTGCGCAGTTTTCGGCGAAGAATCCGTATGGTTTGGAAGCTTTTTCAGGCTCAGCAGTAATCGCAGCGATATAATCGTGAAGGTGGCTCGTTGCGTTCACGATTCTATCGATTTTCTTTCGTTCGATCGAAGAACGATGCTATTAAGGATGTGTGGGATTCTTGTAGAAGTTTTGGTTTCGGATATGATGAGAAAAAGCACAATGAAAAAATATTACGGCTAATTATTATATTATATTGGGAGTACAAATAAGTTTCCGCCGTTTTGTTATAAAAAATTGGGCATTTATTGTGAAAGAACGGTACTTTATGTTTTATTCAGAGTATTGTCCATCGCTAGCCACTACTTTTTGCCATCTTTCTGGCAGCATATGGATACCGCGTCGGAAGAACGCTTCATCTTTTGAGGCTATCCACAAGTCGACCCAATTTTTGGTATCTTCATATGATGTGAAGTGCTGCTCAGACAGGCGGTGCGTCATCGATCGAAATAAATGATAGTCAGAGGGAGCAATGTCTGGTAAATACGGTGGGTTGGGGTAAAACTTCCCAAGTGAGTGTTTCCAAGTAGGTTTTGACCGGCGCCGCAACATGTGGATGAGCATTATCGTGCAGGAGAATAATTTTGTCGTATCTGGAGTAGTAGTGGGCGCGTTTTTCCTTGAGTGCTCGGCTCAATCTCATCAATTGTGTTCGGTAAAGAGCCCCAATAATGGTTTCGTTCGGTTTGAGCAACTCATAATACACGACACCAAGCTGATCCCACCAAATACACAAGATGAGTTTTTTTTCCATGAATATTCGGCTTGGCTGTCGATGTTGAAGTATGCCCAGGTGGTCTCCATGATTTCCACTTCTTTGGGTTATCGTGGTGGATCCATTTTTCATTACCAGTGACTATACGATGCAAAAAACCTTTTCGCTTGTGCCTGGCAAACAGCATTTCACATGTGCAAAATCGGCGTTCAACGTTTCTCGGCTTCAGTTCATATGGAACCCAACTTCCTTGCATTTGAATCATTACCAACGATTTATAACGATGTGAAATTGCTTGTTGAGTCACTCCTAATGTAAGTGCAAGTTCTTCTTGCGTTTGGCATGAATCTTCCTCCAATAATGCTTTCAATTCCGCGTCTTCGTACACTTTTGGCCTTCCGCTACGTTCTTTGTCTTCGACGGCAAACTCACCGTTCTTAAACTTTTGAAACCACTCACGATAACTTCTCTCACGTAAGCAGCCTCGCCATATGCTTCTACAAGCAATCGATGCGCCTCAGCTGCAGATTTCTTTAAATTAAAGAAGTAAATTAAAAGTTCTCACAAATGACGCTTATTCGGCTCAAAACTAGACATTTTGGCACGAAAAAAAATTATGTGATGCTGTTATAAAATCGCTAATATTTCAAGGTTATGGTCTTGCCAGATGTCCAACCTTACGATATGACGTTTTACATCTGACAATTTCAACCATAACCTCCTGGTGGGGCCATCTTTTGTCATCGGCGGAGACTTATTTTTACTCCCAATATATTACTAAAAATTGTATTGAATGGTTTGCATATACTTATGGCCCAAAAGAAGGTCGATTTTCCATATTTTTTTTCCGTTGAGAGTATTGGGATGACAAGGTCAAGATTTCACACACAATTGATACATAGCCTTGCAAAGTTTAACTTTTTTTTTATTGAAAAATATTGTTAAACAATGAAGTTATTATTATTTAAACAAAGTACCGCCGTTGTTGCATGGCCAATCGGTGGGGCTGGCTCTGGCAACTCGGGTGATCTGAAGTGCAAAATAAAAAATGTACTTTTAATATAATAATAAAACTTTCGTATGACAGGAAAGTTTTTAAAATTTTTGAAAATTACGAAAAGGGCAAACTGTAGAAAAAATCGATTTTCGACCAGAGAATCAATTTCAATCAATCGTTATTAACAGATTGATAAACATATGAACAAATCATCGGGTCGTACGGTAGAAAATGTTATAAACTATGCTCTGTCCAAAGTGGAAAAAATATTACAGGAAATTATTATATTAAATTATTATATTATGTTGTAAAAAATTGTATTGAAGGGTCTGCATACGCTTGGGGGACAAAGAAATTCAATTTTCCATAATCTTTTCTGATAACAGTATTGGAATGACAAGGTCGAGATTTTACACACAATTGATAGTCTTGCCAAGTTTGAATTTTTTTTATATCGAAAAATATTGGAAAACAATGAAGTTATTATTATTTAAATAGTTCCGCCGTTGCTGCTTGGCCAATCGGATGGCCTAAAGTGAAAACAAATGTACTTTTAGTATAATAATAAAATATTCGTATAACAGGATATATTTTTGAAATTTTGAAAATTACGAAAAGGATAAGCTGTAGAAAAAAAGTTCAATTTTCGGATAAAGAAATAATTTTAATTAATCGTTATTAACAGATGGATAAACGTATCAAAAAATCATCCGGTCATGTGATAGAAAATTTTATAAACTATGCTCTGTCCGAATTGGAAGTGAGTCGGATGGAGTGATTTTGAGATACGACTTACATCTTTTCATAAAACATAGTTTCGAGAAAAACGCAAAATAAAACAGTGTAAGTGATAGCGGCGTGGTCCGCCGTAACGCAATGTCAATATTTGTAATTTTTACAAAATCTTTGCTGCGAATTAAAATAAAAACTCTAGACAATAAAACAATGCAATGGAAAAATCCGATTTTCGAAATGTTAAGCTTATACAGGCCCCTTAATAATATTAAAAATATGGAATAAAAAAATTGTTTTTGTGTGCGTATTTTAAGTGTGATGGATATATATATTTTTTATTTTCACAACCCTTGCCCACATGACTATAGTTCAATTAATTGTGACATAACGGAATTCGACTAATTTTTTTATTCGATTGCCCATATACATTCTTGCTAAAGTTTATGGTGATGCTATAAACAGTTGGTGGCTCGCCAATTGTACCGGTCGTGAGGCGTGGCCTCATTTACTCGCAACAGTTATGCCCTGATAAAGTAAAACAATTGTAAATGCAAGTGAAACAATAATTAAAAAAAAACACTTTCAACTGAAAAATTGAGGTTTGGTCCATGTATGCGATTTTTGGCGGATTTGATTTGGAGAATTTCGGAAATATATTTAGCTTCACATTCGGCTACTTTCACTTGGGATTGTATCTCCCATACATCCACCACTATTATATATATATGGGACTCCCATTACACCACGAAGCTATATGCTTTCGCAAACCTTTTGCCGCGATGCAACGCTAAATTGATTTCAATAATGGCACCTGATCTACGTCACTGTCCTAGCAATTTGTCGCGTCATTTGTTCTTGCGAAAGAACCTTCGGGAAAATGAGGATCAAAATTTGAGAAGGCTTCGTTAGGCGAAAGCAAAAATGGCAAGGAATTTAAATTAATGAAATACAGTGGGTAAAAAAGTATTTGCACACGACGTGTTTTTCAAATTAGCCTTTGAATAAAAATAAAATGCTTCCGCATTTGATTTTTAGCATTGAAAATGCTTTTTAAAGATGTATATAGGGGGTCTGACTTAGCGAGATGTCACACGAAACTAACGCTACCCCCACTCCACTGCCGCTGTGTTGTAGCAGGGTGGGGGGAGCTGCCACATGCTAAATGCCTGTGATTAGTTGAAAAATGCTGCATTACCTGTAGTGTAGTCATTTGTGGTTACAAGTTGTAAGTTTCAATTTTAGTGTTTGGGTTTGCTTGGGTTTGTTGGGGTTTGTTGGGGTTTGTTTGGGTTTGTTGGGGTTTGTTTGGGGTTTGTTTGGGTTTGTTGGTGTTTGTTGGAGTTTGTTGGGGTTTGTTGGCGTTTGTTTGGGTTTGTTGGATTTGTTTGGGGTTGTTTGGGTTTGTTTGGGTTTTGTTGGGTTTGTGTGGGTTTGTTGGGGTTTGTTTGGATTTGTTTGGGTTCCTTGGGGTTTGTTTGGGTTTGTTTGTTTGGCTTTGTTGAGGTTTGTTTGGGTTTGTTGAGGTTTGTTGAGGTTTTTTGGAGTTTGTTGGGGTTTTTTGAGGTTTGTTGGCGTTTGTTAGGGTTTGTTGAGGTTTGGTTTGGTATGGTTTGGTATGAATGGAGGGATGGATGGATGGATGGATGGACGGATAGTGAGAATTGGAAAATGTGGATGAGAAAGTGCGAGACCGAGAGAGAGAGAGAGAACAACTCATATTATTTGCATGTACTTTTTTATCACCCGAAAAGTCTGATTACATTTCCAATGCCACGAAATAGTTGCACTTTGTGTAATATCTGTAGATTTTTTTCGAACATTTTTATCGAATATTTTATTTTTCTTTGAAAAAAAAATGCTAAAGTATTTTTTTTTCGCAGGATAATTTGAAAAACACGAGGTGTGCAAATACTTTTTTTACCCACTGTATTTATTTCTAATGTTCTTTCGCCCTGACGCATTTTTATAAGTTCGTGCCTTTTCGACTTTAAGATACACCTTACACGAACCCAAATATTTAACAATTTCCCGATTTTCGTCTGCAATTAAGTAAAAATCCAGGCATGCTGGTAACATTTCACCCCAAGTTACCGAACCATTCAAACATAATGGATGGACCGTTGAGCAAAAAGTTAATCCGAAATGGGTGAATCGTGGATTTACAAGTCTAGATCATGTCGTACGGGTTTAGCCTTACAAATAGCGAATTTAATAATAAATTAACACTTAGAAATGTTAGTTTTCCACTTTTAATAATGATTGAAGTTAAATTCGACGATAATGGCGTGTGCTTGACTGAGGTTTTGTCAGTGACTGTACATCGGTTTTAAATGTCAAAAAAAAAATATCCCAATTTCTTAATTTAATGAATGCGTTCAGAACATCTTATTATTATCAATAATTACGCAAAAACTCAATATACATTGAGTTTTCCAATGATTGCTATGCATTCATCGTTAAAAAAGGCAATATTTCTCATTACTTTAATTAATTTCTCGACAATTACTCGGTCGATTAATTTGAAACTTAGCATAATCAATCGCTTGATCCTAAATCTTGATGATATAATATTTTCAGAATTTACCGCGATTTAGTTTTATTCGTTTTGCAACCATTAACGTCTGCAGAAGCTGTTTTCCCATAAGTGTTAAATTCATATTTTTATAACTACTGAATTATTTAGTGAAAAATTCTAAAATAATTCATGTATTATTATTATATAAAGAACTATCATTCCTCAAATTTTCGAGAATATTGGCGATTTTTCAAAATCCATCCATTAATACAATAACATAAAATTATGACTTTAAAAATAGTCTCATTCATGGGGCTCTTTATGGAGATCACAAGCACACTTTTTTTTTCTTCTTCTTCTTGGGGATCACTGGCCACATTTTTTTTTAAGTAAAAAGTTCTGAGCGTTTTTTCGCTTTATTTGGACGATGAAATTAACATAGTTAGGATTATCCGATTTAGATCAAATATGCGCCGTTTTGTTCGATAACTTTTGTCCATTTTGAAGGCAATTTCATAATTCCGCGATTGAAGAAGTCCTCGTCCCTAATGGTAAAAAACCTGACCAGCTCATTTTCACAAGCCGCTGTTGAGGCCAGTTTTGTACCATCAAGAAAATTTTGCAAATGCTTGAAAAGGTGATAATCGCTTGGTGCCAGGTCTGGACTATACGGCGGGTGCGATAGAACCTCCCATCCAAGCTCTCGGAGCTTCTGGCGCGTCGTTAAAGATGTGTGCGGCCTAGCGTTGTCTTGATGGAACACAACACCCTTCCTATTGGCCAATTTTAGTCGCTTCTGGTCGATCGCCTGCTTCAATCTGGTCAGTTGTTGACAGTAGAGGTCCGAATTGAGTGTCCGACCCGATGGGAGCAACTCATACTGGATGATTCCCTTCCGATCCCACCAAACACACAGCAAAACCTTCTTGGCCGTTAATCCGAGCTTGGCGATCATTTGGGTCGGCTCACCGCGATTGGACCACGATCTTTTTCGGCTGTTGTTCTCGTATGTGACCTATTTTTCATCGCCAGTCACCATCCGCTTCAAAAATGGGTCGATTTCGTTACGTTTCAGCAAAGAATCGCAGGCATTAATTCGATCCAAAAGGTTCTTTTGCGTCAATTCGTGTGGCACCTATACATCGAGCTTCTTCTTGAGACCAGCCTTATGCAAACGGTTCCAAACGGTTTTCTGGCTAATCTTCAGTTCCTGGGCAATGGAATAAGTGCTCACATGCCGGTCCGACTCGACTATTTCCATGATTTTTATCGACATTTTCGACGATTGGCCTACCAGAGCGTGCCTCATCTTCGACGTCCATATTACCAGAACGGAATCGTTGGGACCACCGCTTTGCTGTTGCATTCGATACTGTATTGGGTCCATAAGCAGCACAAATTTTTTTGACCGGATGCTCCACCTTTTCACCTTGGTCGTAGTGGTACTGAAGAATGTATCGAATTTTCTCCTTTTTTACCTCCATTTTGGAACGCTGTAACACACAACTGTCTTCACCAAACACAAAACTGTTAAAGAACTTTTTTTGAAGCGTAATGTCACCTTTAAATCGCCGTATAGTATGGCCCGATGCCATGTATACATCGTGAGATATGGCTCACTAAAGACATCTAGCGGAAAACGCTCAGAACTTTTTACGTCACCCAATAAAAGCAAACTTGGATGAAATCGGACGAATAGATTTTGAGATAATAATTTCCAAAAATCACCTATTTTTTCGCACATCTACTGGGGTGTGCTCCCATAAGCTCACATTTGTTGTTATTTTAGCTTCCTGCGAACCGGAAATAGTAAAGAAGCCCCTCCCTTCACAGTTGCCCGGAGCCAGATTTTTCTCAAGCATTCACTACTGTTTTTAAATGCTCTCTTTGATATGGCTCGCATAATCGATTTCATGATAAAGATGCAGCAGTTCACGATGAATCTATTGTTTCCTGATACAAGCTATATGCATTTGGACATAAGGATAAAAGTGATTATTTGCTGGAGGAAGCTAAGAATCGTGTATCGGATTTAAAATAGTTTCTTGCAGGTTCAAGTTGGCATTATTTTTCACAAGGATCGTGCCGAACTTTCGTATATCGCTCGTTCTCGCGTACCTCGAGAATTTAGCATCGACACGTGAGAACAAGAGGCCAAAGGAAACTTTCATCGACCGAAGCCTCGGGCTACTCGTAATGGAAGTGCACCGATTTCGTTGTTCTAGTAAATATTACGTGGTAAAACAGAAGTTTTTCGCTGTTGCGAAGAATTCTTCGTTGAGTCTTACGAAGAGTGCCATATATTTTTAGCAAAACTTGGAAAAAAAATATAACAGAATTAGATAAATGTATTTTCAATTAATTAATCTAATTCTCATTCAATAAATCAATTCGTTTAAGGGGGTTTCCCTCTCTGGAAGCCCAATTTGAAAGGTCAGAATGATGAATTTTTGTCTGGTAACACATTTGTTGGAATAAATAATTTTTTTCCCTGCATGTTGTACACATGTTTGTGGTTAAAATGTAATTTTTTCGGAAGAAAATCTTTCAAAGTGTTCGTGGTGCTGCCGTTGGCGTTGCAGTCCTCCAGCGGCGAGGCCCGAAACGGCGGGATCTCTACCAGGCTCAAATGTAATCTGAAACAAAAACAAAGAAATTTTCTTCAAATATATCCAATTGGCTATGGGTTCACGATACACTTTTCGAAATTTCGAAAAATACGAAAAATGACAGCTTCTCCAAAGAAAACTTTATTTTCCTTTTGAAAAACAGCTTGCTGAAGTCATTGTTATTACCAAATGGTTCATCCAATTAAAAAATGCGATCGTGAACCGAGAATGACTACTGTTTGAACGCTACTGTGCAAATTCAAGTCAATAGAGTAAAAGTTACTCAAGATATCAATCCCGCCGTGTCAAGATATGTAGTTTCGAGACAATCGCGTTTAAAGTTTTGGTACATATTTTACACGATCTTATTTTTGAAGTTTCCAGACAGGAATACCCCCTTACACGACGTTTCAAGCGTTTTCTTTTAATGAACGGCAGTTCTTGAAAATTGTAAATGAAGGGTAAAACTGTAAATAAAGATAAAGGGGAAAATTATAAATAAAGATGCAAAACAATGCAGGCAATTTGGATTTACTCACTCTCGACTTCTGATCCGCTGGTTTTTAACTATCTCGATATTTTTTCCTCACGTGTTAACCCAATTTGCAAAGTTCATACTTTACCCCTCCACGTGCATTAAACGGTAGTGTTGGAAAATAAAAAAAGGCCTCGCGGGCCTTAAGGGAGTTCCCCGTGTATGGAGTTGCTTATGCGTCGGCTGTAAAGCGATTACGCGGCGAAATGCTTCACGGGTATTTGAGAAATACTCTGTGCGCAAAGACTAATCGCACCTCCCCCACATTTTCAGGAGCTAAGGCTTGAATCCGTGACATTACGATGATACCCCAGAAAGTCCAATAAAACGGTATTCAAAATGCAATATTCAAGCTACGAATTATACCAGAAAGCTTGTCTCTTCCATTTTTTTTAGGATTTAATAACGTGACTAAAATGCACTAAAAACGACTAAAATGCAAAATGAAGAGTGAGCAGTTTCGTAGCCGCGATGTGTGCTTTGATTTAAGGTATTCCTTTTGCGGAGGCTCCGTCACAAACGTCTCACTTCGAGAAAAAAAATTATTTTCAAGTAAATAATAGATAAAGTACCCATATTCATTTATAAAAAGATTCAGATTAGGTGAACGACTAAATAAGAGAGATACGAATTGTTGAACTAGGGATTTTTAACATAGGGCTTATGGAAGAGACACTCTCGCAAAACTTGTATCAAGTGATATGGATAAAAAAAATACAGTAGCGTTGATAAGGTCATAAGGATTCCAAATACAATTAAAAAGTTTTCGTTTAACGACTTATGTAAAAAGATATTTAATGTTAAAATGTCGAAATACTTGAAGTTTCGAGAGGTTTCGCGATCGTATATAGATTTGGCAGCGTTGCAGAAATCAGGTGTTTTATATAACGCAGAAGCGCATGCGCGGGGCATAATCAGCTACCTAACCTTCAATTTGTTTGTGGTTGAGGTATAGGTAGAACAATTGGATTGCACAGTAAACAGACATCTTCAAAACATTCTGTAAATGCTTTAAAAAAACCAAAACTTTGTGCACGATAACAAGTTTATATTTCGCGACGACCCACGGTCAGTTCGGCGTCATGAGTGCGGAAGAGAAATCGGAGGGAAGAGTGAGATGAAGAATTGCGACGTTGCCGTACTTCTCTATGCAGTACCGTAATGTAAAAGTGTGCCAATTTTACGATATTCATTTATCGATGAACAACTAATGAGTTTTGTATAAAATTACGAATAATACGTTTATGCTCAACTGCATTATGACAAACATGAGTATTACTAAGTAAAAAAGGGCTCTGCGCCCACGCAACCCGGCCCGTCGTGACGGAGCTTCTTTAATAAAAAGAAGTTACAACTAATCATTATACCCAACTATGAACTAGAATGAAAAAATTAGTATGAATTTTGTAGATTTAGACATTTTTACATGTTCTCTGAAAGGTCGCGGCTACGAAAAACCTCCTTCCAGTCATATTTTTCTAATTTTTATCGTTAATATTTTCTTTAAACATTCAGGGACCCCCTGTTTTTATTGTCGTTACGGAATCTTCAGAATTGTTTACTTGCTTAGAGCAGTTTATATCAGACATCTATAATCATTTAGTATACAAATTATTAGATAGAAATGTGGGCGGCATGTCATCTTCATAAAGTGCCGCAAAAATTAAATGATTTTTAAAGTCATAATTTTTTGTTAAAAGTTCGATAACTTGGCTTGAAATTTTACCAGTATACTGAGATGTAGAGTTAATATAGTTCTTTATTTCCAAGTATACCTTTGCGGGTTTTTACACAGTTCCCCCTCTGTAAATTTATACCCTTTTATACATTTCGGTCTCTTTTTTTTTACATTTATCTTTCGTCATTTTTCTCCCTTGTGCTTCCTTTTTCACCATGCATTCGAAGACTCTGACATACTCACCCAATTCTTTTATTGGTATCCCTTTCATTAATTATTCTTATATTAATTTTTCCTTTCAGTGTCTCGCCCTTGTAGCCTCTTTTCCCCTTTTCCAAAAGATCCACCACTTCCTCATCCTTCTTGCTCCTTTCTACAATATCGACATACAGTACCTGCGTATCCCTTTTTATCTCTTTTTCCTATATCTCCGCATTTTAAGGAGGTAGTCTCGCCAAGGCGTTTTTCTATATATTTTTATTTATTTTGAGGACCCATTCAGGACACTATTAAGGGGTTACATGGGTTTGAAAAAGTAAAAAATCTATATTTTTAATTTTTATTACCTAATAGTACAATATGTCTAGAATATTCTCCCAAAGTTTTAAGTCAATCGGAGTAAAAGTCTAGGAGAGAGAGAGAGAGAGCCTTTGGGAATTTCCCCCTTTGGGAAAGACCGACCGGGAGCGACGCAGGTATACGCATTTTTCTCAAAACACTATTTTTGAAGTCGATGGACACGATTTCTTAAAAAAACTAATGCACCGATCTTATTAAAATTTTGCACACTTATTCAAAATAGCATCGACTAGTGATTGAACG
The DNA here is from genome assembly GCA_963932345.1 of Ophion ventricosus. Classification (NCBI taxonomy): domain Eukaryota; kingdom Metazoa; phylum Arthropoda; class Insecta; order Hymenoptera; family Ichneumonidae; genus Ophion; species Ophion ventricosus. Next base: position 16,762,206 of record OZ010714.1, read on the forward strand.
AAGGTTTTTTTTCGATTACAACTAATTTTACAAGGCTATACGTAGTTCAAATTGTACCAAAAATTGAACTATTTTGCATACAACTCTGCCAAAAATTCAAATTTCAATTAAAAAAAAATCCTTCGTTCAATCATCAGCTATACATATCTACTAATAGAATTTTTTTTTTTTCAAATTTCAGATAAAGCTATCATGAGTTATCCTGACCACCGCGAGGACACTTTTTTTTTAGGGGTCTCCGGAAACCAGGTCCCACCGGCTGAATTTCCCAAATTTTTGGATGAATTTTTTTTTAAATATTGTTGACATGTTCCTCTTTTATGTGCTTAACATTTTGAATAAAATAATTTATATATTTTATTTTAAAAAAATAGAGAAAATATGCTTTTTTTAGCTTCGAAACCCACGTAACCTCTTAAATGATTACCTCCACAATTTCAAAAGGATTCACCGTTCCGTTTTCGAGCTATTGGCAATCAAAGATTTCATGGTTTTACACGTATTCTTATGAAGAGCGGTGGAAAATTTCACATTTCAAGCAATAACTTCGAAACTTTTCTACAGATTTTTTTTTTATTCTAAATTACAGAGGAACATATGACAAAGTTTGTAAAAAAAAATCATGAATTTTGACCGTCTAGTTTCAGAGACATGGCGATTTAAATTAAACAATGTCTGGCGACGCTAGCGTCACGAAGCGACTGGAGCAGACTAGAACTAGATTGCAGTAGTGTGTACATATCCGTATACGCAGAGTATCTACGCATTAATAGCCGGAATGGATAGTCTGATACAAAAGTGAGGGTGAGGTAAACATTATATTAGTCATTTTCATCATTACTTTATAAGTTTTTACATCCCGATAAGATGTACAATCTACATTATAAGCATATTTCGCAATATTTCGAAGCTTTCGGAGAATAAACTTTTCAACGTGACTGTGGTGAGACTACTACCTTAACTTTGCCCATGTTTCTTTAGTTCTTCCCTCTATGCTCTTCTCTCCCCAGTATACTGGGATGTATATTTACTTAATTGTGGACGAAAATTAGTTGATTGTTAAATATTCGGGTTCGTGAAAAGAATAAATTAAAACCAGTGGAAGGAAGAAGAAAGACGAAGAAAGTGGCGGAATTCGTGAGAGTGAGTGGACCATATATTGCAGGCTCGAGGCAACCTTCGTATACGTATATACAACGGGAATCTACGTTGACAAATATATATATATATATATGTGTGTGTGTGTGTGTATAAATATATATTATTGTAGCGAAAAGACGGACAACCGGTCGTGAATTATATGGATCGAGTAGGAGCCCGACAGTACGGAGCCTTGAATTCTCCGTGAAAAGGGCCACGATGAAAGTCCTTCGGTTAACGGCCTTGGCTCGTATTCTACAAAATGGCCATCCCTGTGTCTCGAGACGTCCTTCATTTTAAGGCTCGAAGTAGCAGCTTTTTTTTCGCATACTAAACAATTTTTGGTTGAACGATCATTCAATGACACCGAGGAAATAACAGGTGGATACGTCACGTTAAGAGTGCTTCGCAATGTCGTTTCATTCTTAAGGAATAAGGAGTTCATCACCTTTAAACGGCATCTTCCAAATGTCACGAGGCCCCGAATGTACCTTCCGTGTCAACTCAATGACGCTTCTATCCATTTGTCATCGTCATCATCCAGGTTCACAATTCGCTGAAAGGGAAAGAGGGTTACGGCTTCGTGTATACAGAGACGGTATGAAATTCGAACTCTCAGGGAAGCCAAACTGTGCTCAGAGAACTTGCGTGCTATGAAACAACGAGTGAAACTTATAGTTACGAAATTCTTGTACTGCTGGCGCGACCACACGAGGTCCGACGATATATACAGTCTCAAATTGACCAATTAAAATTTTATTGCTCGCTCTTTGTGGTCCGAAAGTTGCTCGCGTAACCGAGGGATCGATTGATCTCCCCGGATATGGGCTCCCAAAGCGTGCACCAGAAATTCATGAAATTACTCAACTTCGAGGTACATGGAAGTTGTTCTTAAGGCCCGAGTGTGTGCGCGTTAAGAACAAGTATTGAAGTTGATGAAATCCTGACAAGCAATCAAATCCAAAGAGAGTCGTTTTAACAGAAAAGATCGGTAACGATCTTCCGATCGATACCCGCGCAGAAATATGACCGGGCATTCATTACTTTTGCATCGGGCCCTGACCAGGCTTGCCTCGTTCGATTCGTCTGACCGGGCCCTTGCATAGAACAGACCAGAAAGATCACAAAATCTTTTTTTATGGCCTTACACTCTATGGTTTGAAATTGCAATGTTCTGGCTGAAATACATTGCGAGCAAGTACACTTTCGTGTAATTTATAGCCGGCCAGAACATTGACATTTCATAAAAGGTGCAGCTTAAGGCCTTAGGTCACTCTAGAGGCCAAAAAAGGGCGTATTTTGTGATTTTTTTTTCAGCGAAACCATAAAATAAATCAGAATTACGAAATAGGGGTTTTATTATACACGTAATTGGCTAAACAAAATTATTTTTTCACAGCGACACATGCCAAAATGGCGACTGTGCAGCATTTTTCCGATGACGCCTTTATTTCTGGAAAGTCAACGGCCGGACCAACAGCTCCTATAATTTTTGAGTTATGATGTGACACTAAAGTTTTTTCGATTATATATAAGAATAGCTATAGAAGTATGTAGGATTTTTTTGATATATTGTTTTTTGTCAAAATGGCGCATTTCTAAAAAAAAGTATAAAATGCAATGAGAAAATCGTCAGAAAATTATTTACAAAAAAGGAACTATGCAATGTAATAAAAAAATCCTACGTAGTGCCTCAGAAAATATAATTCTTAATATACAGTTAAAATTTCAAGTGAATTGGTTGAAATTTGTTTGAGTTATGAGTCCGGCCGACTTGAAAAATGTAGTTTTGAGATAAACGCGTTTAAAGTTAGTAGAAAGTCACGACATGAATCAAGAGGGGTTGCGCTAGAATTCGAAAATCGAGTACTTAAAGATTTTTCACACCCATAATCGTTTGGAATATATTTTTATAGGTACTAAGGTACATTTTTAACAAAAAATAAAATCGATTTTTGGAAAATCCTAGAGTGGTCTAAGGCCTTAAGAACTGTCTAAAGCTGCTTTGCTTTATAGCCCATCATATATATTTATAATTAATTAGAATGAAGCTAATACAGATGTTGTAATTTTATTCATCATTATAGGCATTTTTTTATCAATGATAATAATGCGAGAATAAAAATACTTACCATAAATAATGGCATTACAACAAGTATTAATTTGATCATAATGAATAACCAAAATATTTATTGAGGCAAAAAAATAAAGCAGGTGTTTTGTGGTTTTTTACAAGATTTTATTTAAATTCACTTTCTTTGAGATGCAAAACGGACAATCGATATTTCACCCACTTGCCGACTACTTAGAGCTCTGAAATTTTGCAAACATGCATCTGAGAGTCGACAATGCATGATACAACTTAAAAAAAAAAATCATTACATTTTCAACTTTTCATGTAAAATTAGCGATATCTAATGATCCATATAAAATCTCACTAACACATACAAACAAATTCATAGCCGTCTGTGTTTAAATTGGCTTCAAGTGCTCTTGGATCGCACGTTAAAGGGTAAGGTCCAATAGGTGGTGAGCCAACATCTATGATAGATGCCACCTATCACAGTTTTCCAGGATTTCTCCTGAGAATCCACCAATAACAACACCAATTTGTTTGAAAGAATTAATCCCTCTTTGCAAAAAAGTAGAAAATATTTAAAAAAAAAATATTTAAAAAAGCTTTTATTTAATGTACTAAAAAGTAGAAAATAATTTTTTTTACCAAGTCACCTATATGTGACTATAAATAAAAGCTTGGGGCGCTCTAAATTTAGACGTATAATCTTTAATTTACATAAATCCGTTAACGTATCAACTGTATTTAATTTACTGTAAAACAACCTTCGATTTTTTAAATAAAAATCATGAAACTGAGTATAAACGTGTGATAATAATGTCTCTAATTATAATACTATTGGGCCAAATTAAATACGGTTAATGAACTTGAATGGATCAAATTTATTAAACATTTAAAAAGTTGACCGCCCCAAGCTTTTATTTATAGTGAAATATAGGTGACTTAGTAAAAAAACTACTTTTTGGTACATTAAATTAAAGCTTGTTTTTTTTAACATTTTTTAAATCGAGCTCGCCTTGTCAGGAAATATCAATGTTCTGGCCGAGAAGGCATTATCTGAATGTATTTCGCCAACAATCCGTCAGGTGGCTTCAAGCAAAGCGCTTCGCGTAACCAAAGTACCATCGTACAACGATAAAACATCGACCCGTTGTTGTATCACGTACAGAAGTGCTATGCTTACAGCGTGTACTTTCGCTTATGATTTTGTTTTACTTCTGAAACAATAAGTGTCAGTACGACCTGATACTATCGATTCTACTCGGGTACATCGCCAAAAGCTTTTCCAGTACCTCATCATTATTTTATCCGTCCGCCGGTTTATCTCTCATGCAGGCAGTGTTGGGCAAAATTTAATTGCTAGGTCAACTAAATATTAACAATTAATTAATTGTTAATCACGACTATAACAATTAATTAATTGTAATTGTGAAAACTCACGATTAACAATTATGAGCTAATCAATTTTCAATCTTTTTGGTGTATTTGATTAAAAACTAACAATCAAAACTGATTATTGTATAGGGCGCGGAGTGGCTTCAGAAAAAATGTCTAAGTTATTGCGCTGCGTTAGCCTACAAACCCCAAACAAACACGTCGCATCTGATATCTGTAAAGTTAAATAGGTTAATTGTTAGTTTTTATTGTTTCTTAGAACAATTAAAAAAGTTAATTGCAAATGTTTTAATTGCGAGTTGCAATTAACATAGATTAATCCAAATAAATTAATTGCAACATGTAATTAATCGTTAATTGTAATTAATGGTAATAGTTAATTGCAATTATTTTTTCAGTCAATTAATGAACTGATCGAAAATTAAATTGATTGACGCCCAACACTGTATGCGGGGCCCTGTTAGTACACCGCACAGAGAGGCAACATAGCTGAAATGCGGCAAAAATTCTATATTTTGAGAATAGATGGTCGTATTGACCTTGGGTGGGTCTCATTCGACTTGGAATGAATAAATACATCTAGTTCCACTGTTTATTCAGCGAAATTTTGAATAAAACTAGTGAATTTTCGGATAAAATAGAGCTATTTGGGATGTTGAAAATTTCTGAAAATTTGGGAGTTGCCAGAAACCACCCTAAAACACGTTCTACTCATCAAAAATCACAATGTTAAAAAGAAATGTCGTATATATATATAAGTCGTATATATATACGACAGAATAGAAAATTCTGTCTCGGCGAGAGTTAGAAGTAGATCGATAGCCTGTCCAATCGGCCTGACGAGAATCGTCCAAATTTACCAATTTGTGGTCCAAAAAATAAATTTCAGGATGGAGTATAAGGGTATCGAAATTCATGTTTTTTAAAAGGTATATGGGCATTTTATTTACAAGGATCCTGTCACTGATAGAGAAACGAAAAAAGGAAGAAGAAACAAAAATAATAATAGTAAATTTCCTTTACTCATTACGAGTTGTTTTTTTTCGGGTCTGGACGCAAACTTGTGATTGGCGGGTCAGAGGTCTCCAAAAGTTTATGGAACACATCTTCACTTGTCAGTGAACGGGAGTGCTTCCTGGAATTGTTCAGTCTGAAAATTTTATAGTCTTTGTTCCGGTTTTCCTGGGCCTCTTCGGAAAGCAATCCGATTGGTAGAGCTGCAGCACTTATTATTTCGGAACCGGGGACGTGGATCTTATGGATCGGTGAGTCCAAGGTAGGAGGGAAGTCCCGCGGGACTTCCTCCTACAGCGTCCACATTGGCAGATGTACGCAGCTGAAATTAACAGGGCTTCTTTTAGAATGTATATAGATGAGAAAAATTACCAAGCCCAGCCGGAGGCTAATGGAGCTTTTTTGAAACTCTAACTACGAGGAAACATTCACAAACACAGCGTATTTGCTCTACCAAACAATTCCCACTCTATATTTTTGGCTCAAGCAAAGCAGTTGCATCATTATTGAGTGTTACTCGATATTACTAATGGCTGGTCTCCTCTTTTACAAAATCTGCACTGTATTGTATGCTTTCCATAAGTACCCTCATTTCACAAGTTGGACAAATTTCCAACTTTGAAGAAGTATTACTTCGTATCAGAAATTGCTGATCGAAAAGAGGCTTTCATATTTTAATTGTACAGCTAATTCACTATTAGAGGCAAGTATTTAATCATTAAAATTGTAACTTTCGGAAAATCGAATTTTTGCCGCGTTTGCCTCTTTGTGCACCGTCACCTTCCTCGTCATTTCGCGGCGATGTTCCCGATTCCTTTCCTCGTCAGTTCCTTGCGAATTCCTGATCAGTTCCCGAAAATGGGAACGGTGAATCACGGCCTGGACTAAGTTACCTGTTACATGGCGAACCTAATCCACGATGGAAGGCCTGATCATGGCCTAATGTTATCTAGGGAAGCCAGATAAGGGGCAGTACTTTTTCCCGACTCAAATTTCCACACGGATTTTGACAGCCAGATCAATCAGGTAACACCACAAAAAATTCCAGCTCCGCGCTCCTCGATGATATACGGATTCGAACGGGTCAAAAGAGCATGATCTAATATCATTCTCAGAGAGAAAGATGAAAAGAAAAAGAATACACCCGGTAGAAATGACTGGACGTTCACGATCGTATCATCGAGAGTCCGCGTTTCGTCCCTGGAACGCGCAGCATGTGCTCGCTTCGCGGTGCACGCTCGAGAGAAGAGTTTTGCCTTCCTATAAAGTTTGTAGCCGGAGAACATTTACAGGCATCAGGAAGAAAAGTGCCCCATTAGTGTGTGCGCGTGTGTGTATAAATAAAGATACGGCCATGATGAGATCCCTACATATTATATATATATATATACAACGGTATATATGTACACACCCACACACTCACACACACATATATAGATATTTTTTTTTATTGACCGATCGTTGTATCATCCTCGCCGTTGTAGGCTATAAGCTCCAACGTGCTTCCGTACAGAGTTCGCAGCGACGACGTAATCATCACTCCTCGCCGTCGTATTTTTCGTCTCGGACGATGCAGGAAAAAAAAAACTGGGGAAAAGAGAGCGAAAAGGAAGGCCTGTGGGGCTCTCGCTGTTTGTTGCCAAGATAGATGAGCGGCACAGCAGTGCCATTTGAAGAGCGGCGGTAGCGTTTTGTACGACGCTTCAGGGGATCGAGGACAGTTGCAACACGGGGCCAATTAATAGCAACATTCTGACATCGAGAACGGCAATTTGGAATCCATAACTTCTTTACCGAGTAGTTTAGCAATGTTTATTATTTGTTTGTAAATAAAATGGATACCACACATTGAAGCTTGGAATAAATGAGAGTTTGAGAAGTCGTCCTAACCAATCGACATCATCTTAGTATTTTTGGAGCTGCTCTACGACAGTTTGATACTCGCCACGTTGAAATTTTTGTTGATGCACTTTTCCGTGTAGTGAATAGTGAAAAGATAGTGAAGCTTAGTGAAAACCCGATGAACACATGTTCGGTTGTTTTTACAGGATATGCATTGGCGTAGCCGGGGGGGGGGGGGGGGGGGTGGCGTGATCTAAAATCGACCCAAAATAATTCAAATAATCGATTAATTTTATTTACGTTTTACCCAAGCAGGCATAAAGAAATAATTTAATAAAACTTGAACTATTGCCTTCGTCGTAATTTCGTAATTTGCAAGAGTTTGGTATTAATGTTGACACGAACGTGTGATTAAAGCAAGTTAAATATTTAATGTGTGTTACGTGATTAATGACGATTATATAAATGTTATTTAAAAAAAAGCTTATTGTGATCAAAATCATTTTTCGTCAGACCAGCCTATCCTAGGCTTTCTCCAGAAAAAAATTCTGGCTACGCCAATGAGGATATGTAGTGCCAAACACACACAAAATGCACTGTTTTGTTAATTATGAAAACGAAAGATATTGAAAATGGTCGTTTCTTTGTTCAACGATCGTTTTTCCAACGTGCCAGGTGGGTTTTGGTTTTCCGAATTTGATCAATGAAATAGAACTATCATAGTCTACCGTGGTGTTTTTTTCTATGTCATTAACTGCGTTGGGACACTCGTGGGTGTCCGGAAAATAAATACGTATGTGTATGCGCGCGATCGCAAAGAGCCATTACTTCTTGAAACGATCGAGAGGGAAAACGCTTTCTTCGTCGTTGTTGTCGTCGTCGTCGTCGTCGTCGTGGAATTTGATTATCCTTCGTTGAACTCCCGGCCTACTTAAGTCCACCGATATCGACGCGTTGCAAGCCAACTTGCTACGTACACACTGTGCTGTCCGTCGATAGAGAGACCTTCTTTCGATTAGTTTCGAGTAAGATTTTTCAGCATCCAGGGTCGTGTTTTTTTTAATCATCTCAGGTACGTAATTTCGTACTCTCTCTATCGCTCTCTCTCTCTCTCTCTCTCTCTCTCTCTCTCTCTCTCTCTCTCTCTCTCTCTCTCTCTCTCTCTCTCTCTCTCTCTCTCTTTGTGTGTCAATTTCTTTGCCACATATCGGACAAAACGACAAGATATTCATTGCGAAGTGACCAAGAAATGGATCACGGTCTTTCATGCACGTGTGGAAACTCAGGCCGATTTTGGTGATGCGGGAGACTTTCAGAAGCTTCACGATATCAATTAACGGCATTGTCAAGACATGTTGCAGCTAGGCGTACATTTGTGTAATGATTAAGGGGTTACACCTAGTTGGAATTTTTGAAAAAAATCGATTTTTCGTTTTCGACGGATTCTTATAATATAACCTTTTAAAAATATTCTCTGAAAATTTCAAGTCGGTCTTTTGAAAATTGGGGGAGTTATGAACTTTTACAGGTAGGTATTTTATCTACGTATATACCTGACGTAAAACTTCTAACGCGTTTTTATCGGAATGACTTTTTCAGAATCGGTGACCAAAATATCTCAAAAACAACTAAACCGATCTGCTTCAAATTTCACAGACATTTTTTGTATATCAAAAGGCATTCCTTAATCGAAGGATTTTTTTTTCGATGCATACTTTTTTTAGATCAAGGAAAATAGAGTGTTTTTTTCACCGAAATTTCGACGATCACTTTCGATCGGCGACCATTTTTTTAAAAATCATTATTTTATTGAATCCTTCGATTAAAGACTAGATAATACGGTACAAAAACTTAATTCATTTGGTTTTTTCATTTCAGATGATTTGTTCCCGAGCAGGAGTGGTCACCGCGAAGGACCTTTTTTGCACAGCGGTCTGTGCAATTTACTGTATCTCCGTTGTTTATAAATATTTCCCAATAAAAAAATTGTCAAAGATACTTGAAATGATACCCTTTACTATGAAAAAAAAGTTAAAAACCTGCACCAATTTCCCAAAAGAAAATTCACGTAAACACCTCTTTTTTTCCGGCCGCGAACTAGGTGTAACCCGTTAAGTGGTAAGGCTAGTGTAAAAATGTCAAAAAATCATTTGTCGCTTGAGGCAAATCAAATTGAAGAGGAAGTTCTAACATATAGTACAGGGGTCGCAGATGGAAAGTAAATTTATTATTACAATGATCGAATTGCTAGTCACACTTTGAACGCGTTTTTTTTTCGAAACTATGTTTTTCAAAACAGTCTACCCGATTTCTCGACATCTAATGTACGGATTCACTTGAAATTTGGTACACTTATTCAGTGTAATAGTCGTTTAGTCTTGACTGATGTGTTTCTTTTTAACATTTTTTTTTCATTGGTTATAAACAATAATGATATATTTTTTTCTCGGAAAATCGAGAATAAAATTCAATATTTTTTGTTTTGATGATTGAAACACGGTAACGAAAAAAGACTCTGTCAAGTCTTTGCCAATATTGTCTATATTAAGAAAAAAATCGGTTTTTGGTTTCAGATAAATTCCCTCACGTTCAAAGGTCCTTAACGGATTGTTTGTAACTTCTTCAATTATTGATATGTTCGAATTAAATTTGGCACACTTAATGAAATTAATTTTTGAATTAATTTGGCACAATTAATTAAATCATTTTTTTTAAGTAACCCAGATTTTCGTGCCGTCACAGTAATTTAACGCAGCCTGCGAAATCAAAGCTAGTACATGGTAAAAACATTCCGCACATGTTCATACCAAACGCCCAATTATCGCGTAGTCTAGTTCTGTTAAAAAGTGTTTAACCTTTCGTGGTCATCCTGCGTAGAATCGATCTGTCGATCAATTTTTGGCGTAAATATATAATTGTTCCCGACTTCGAATGGGACTGTATTCACCATCTTACCTGGAGTGTGAAGTATCCTCATATGTACCATCAAATTTACCCTTTTCACATGTTGGAATAGATACCTTTTTTGGAACGCGCACTATGCTACTATTTTTTCCCAAAAGTAGCATATCTAAGGAGTATCACGTCCAAATTTTAGGTCAAAATGTTGAAATTTCACGGAACTATGATTTTTTGAGCGAAAAAGTGTCTTTTTGCGTTTTCACCTCTATATGAATTTTTTTTTTAACATGTCGCCATTTTATTTCTTATAAATAAATTTTTCGTACATCGTCTAGAAAGTTCAAAGCATGTTCCGTAATTTTTTGAACCACTTTGGACGGATAGGTTGGTCACGATACTTCTTTGAAAACTGACTGGATAGAATCGACCCAAGTGTGACCATCGCGACTGAATTTGGAAGTCCGACCACGTAGCGTTAAAACTTGATCGTCCAACTTTCGCAGTCTCAAAAAGACCTAATGCATTTGAAAAGTGGCAAGTAGCCATTCCGGGCGCTATACGACGCTATTGTAATCGTCTCACTTTGTGAAAAACATTTTGAACAACGGTAGCGTATCAATCCAGAGAGTGGCTTCAACAGAAATCTAATGGCAATATAATTCCATCGATTTTGATTCTTATATACAAAAACTTTGCAATAAACTTCATACGGAAGTAAGGGATAGCATCGATCTATTTGCCATCTTTATCCTTGTCTCACCGATTACACTGTGACCGTTAGTGGTATTGTTCGTAACGACAACTCGAATGAAATTTGTCTTATGCAAAAGAACTTCCTCCATCATCAGAGATTTTCGCACCAGTCTATAAGACCATGAAATGGATTCGTGTCTCTTTTATGGACTCCCGTGTCAAGTGGCCTGCCGGCTCAGTATATAAAGTCACATATACACATACACTTGTTTTCCAATGGATGGCAAGTTGCGGCAACTAATAATATCAAGAGACACATTGGCCAATGCTCATTATACTCGCAGCATTCGCACATTTAACATCCTCGACGAATTACCGGTAGTCCCCCCGCCCCCCTCCCCTTCCTTTATTATATACTGCCCAACTTTACAACCGTTGTCAACAAGTGCCTCGAGCCGTATGTGCAGCCCACACATATCTCACCGCATTCAAGGCGAGTACCTCAAGTCGGAGGGTCGCTTGTGGTCGAACGGGTTCCGAACATATACGGAACAACCACGCTGTTGAGAAATTCGTTGCAAATAATTATCTTGATCGTTAAGGGGCCACACTCGAGTAGACGACGGTAAAAATAGGTGAATTTTGGGAATTATTATCTCAAAAACCATTTGTCCGATTTCATTCGAGTTGGTTTTATTCAAAAGTATATCTATTGAGGTATATTGACAAAATGTTTTATAAATACATATTGACCGGGAACGCAGTTATTGTGGCCGGCGTAAAATGCGTCCCTGACTGGCGGTCCCTCTGATTGCATGTATTTGGTTGATCAGAAACAAACATGCCGAAAAGATTCTTCAGCGGAGGTTACCGTCGAGAGGCATAAAAAATGCATGAACTTCGAGGATTTTTTTTATATGAAATAAATACTTTTGGAAATGGGTTTCAACGTATTTAATTCTTCTATTAATGGAGAGGAAATTGCAATTTTATTTATAAAAAAAATCCAAAATGGCGGCTCCAGCTCCCGTCAAATAAAGTTATGCACGGCGTGTTTTGGTCTGCGCCGGGGCGCTCCACAGCTTTGCCAGTTCATTTGGAACAAAAACGGGTTAAAAATGATTAAACTAGACTACATTTGGGGGGCCTTATCGTTTTTTGTTTTCTGAAAAACTCGTGAATAACAAAATGGCCGGCGTTTGAAAAAAAAACACAATTTTTTTGCCCGTTTTTTTTTGCTTCAACGGACGAAAAAAATATTTCTTAATCAATTTATTGACAAAAATCGCTTCCTGATGGCCCCGCAAATTGAATTTTCTTTCAATTGCGCAGAGATTCATGTGAATCGGTTCACCCGTTAAAGCTGTAGAGCGCCCCGCGCGCTGAGAAATGCTGTTTCCAGAAAAACGCATTTAAAGTTTAACGTTTAGGCTGTCATTTCTAAAATACTTTAGATATGAAAATATCCTTTTATCCACGTATTCTAAACACTTTAAGGATGCAAATTATGTAAAAAAAATCGAAATTTCTCCATCATTAACGGTAACCTGTCCTTGAAATGTAATGTATCGCAAGCCCTTCGTATCATAGGATTTTTTTTTACTCAATTAATGTTTTTTTTTAATAAGCCAGAAAGGTCGGAAAACTAGGTTGAAAAATGAATGTAAATTACAAAAAGGCATGATTTTGTGAAAAAAATTCCATAAATCCGACGATACATTACATTTTAAGAAACTTGTCGAAATTTTTGTTTCAGATTAACCGACTGCATGCAATCATGGGGACTGCAGACCGTGCCAGCGAGGGACATGTTTTACGCTGGCCACGATAACAGCGCTCCCAGTCAATATTTATTTATAACATTTTTTTATCGATATACTTCAATATTTATACTTTCGAATAAAATAAACTTGGATGAGAACGGACAAATAGTTTTTGAGATAATAATTCTTAAAATTCATCTTTCTTTCGCCGTCTATTCGGATGCGATCCCTTAACGCCTTAGGCCACTCTAGAGGCCAAAAAAGGCATATTTTGTGATTTTTTTTCAGCGAAACCATAAAATAAATCGGAATTACAAAATAGGGGTTTCATTATATACGTAGTTGACTATACAAAATTATTTTTTCACAGCGATACATGTCAAAATGGCGACTGTGCAGGATTTTTCCGATGACACCTTTATTTCTGGAAAGTCAATGGCCGGACCAACAGCTCCTATAATTTTTAAGTTACGATGAGACACTAACGTTTTTTCGATTTGATATAAGAATAGCTATAGAAGTATGTAGGATTTTTTTGATATATATTTTTTTTGTCAAAATGGCGCATTTCTAAAACAAAAAAGTATAAAATGCCATGAGAAAATCGTAAGAAAATTGTTTATAAAAAAGGAACTATGCAATATAATAAAAAAATCCTACGTAGTGCCTCAGAAAATGTAATTCTAAATATACAGTTAAAATTTCAAGTGAATCGGTTGAAATTTGTTTGAGTTATGAGTCCGGCCGACTTGAAAAATGTAGTTTTGAGATAAACGCGTTTAAAGTTAGTGGAAAGTCACGACACGAATCAAGAGGGGTTGCGCAAGAATTCGAAAATCGAGTACTTAGAGATTTTTCACACCCATAATCTTTTGGAATATAATTTTTTAGGTACTAAGGTACATTTTTAACAAAAAGAAATCGATTTTTGGAAAATCTTACAATAGAGTGGCCTAAGGCCTTTAGGAGTTTCAGAGCAGCTTTTCTTTAGAGAGAATCAAGGGGGGGGGATTCCATTGTTCTCGCAGATCGCCAACTCCTACACACCAATATTTCGTTCCAAAAACGTCACGATTACTATAATAAATTTCGAGTCATAGATTTAAGAGTATTATTTTTTTTACACATGCATATCAATAACGTGTTTTCAATCTTAAATCAATGTGTATTCTTCGATTATTTTATAATAAAAAAAGTTGATACATTTGGCGACAACGCACTGTTTGTATTGCGAATTTGTTTTTTCACGGTTGGCAACACTTATTCTGTTACCACAAGCGGCAGTGAGCGCAGCAACTCACGCAGTCCATTGAAAAGAGAACATTTAAATTTATTTATTAAACCGAATCGATTTTCAACTATAAATGCAAAGTGTCGAAATCAAAATATATCACTTTTCTTTAAAAATGTGTTTCATTGGATTCGTCGGGGGGGCTGATCGTTTCCATTTACAAAAATGTCAATAATTCATAAACGATGTAGACGGATCATTTAATTTTTGGGTGACATAATTGTCATAATGTACTGAGTGATTTGACAGTTTTTCATAACATTCTTAGCATTTTTTCATACCGTTAAGTGTAGGCATCTCCCTATGTTAAAAATTGTTTTTTTTTTAATTGTAAATTTCATGGTAACGGTGTCGATGATTGATTTAAATGTGGAGGGTGTATTCAGTGTATGGCAACGAATCTACTGTATAAATTTGAATCAAACGGTAAGATTCCGTCACTTGTCCCGAAACTTCTTAAAGATCGTTTCATTTGGAAGTTCAGCGCGTTCGCATGGTCGAGATCTCGCCATGAGAATGAAACTGCATTCCATGGATCTTCAAGTGACTTTGTACTCGTAATTTTTTTCTGTTACATCGGTCTTCACATTAATCACCGAAACACCAACTTTTTGCGGTCTCGGAAAAAGAGAACGTGTCACTTTTGCTTCGAGCGTAGCAGGGAGAATCAAGGACGCACAAAAATGAGGAAGATGCGCAGCAAAAAGCGACGAAATAGGAGTGTGTGTGTGTGTGTGTGTGTGTGTGTGTGTGGGGGAGAGAGAGAGATATAGAAAGGACTGAGAAAGGATGTGCAATCGAAAGTGCGAGTCGGCTGAGATAAATACGTATCTCGTCATCTTACTCGCGAAGAAGCCACAATCTCTTCCGAAATCGCCGATGATACCGCGTCGCGAGAAAGGTATACTTTTTAATTCCCTTGGGCTATAAACTCGCACATCGCGAGAGCGGAAGATCCCGGAAGCGAAATGGATTGACCGTGTACGGCATTTACCTGATGTGTGTCCGAGGAATAATTATTTTCGTAGAACGTGGGACGTTCCAATCGTCTCTGCATATCCTTGGCAATTGAAATAGCTTATAGGGATGTAGGTGTATACGATAACTGTGCATCGACTATGGAGAAGCGAAGCTTGTAGCGGGTCTGCGACCATTCTGAATCGGGAAGAAAAGTTCGTGCGGTCAAATTATTCGTTTACTCAGGTACTAGTCGTCGTGTACCATCGATAAATATTTTGCGATTATATTTTGCACCCTTGACTTATTTTTCGTCGCTGCTGCCTCCACCGCTCATCATTTCTGTGCTAGTTTTCCTTTTCGGAACTTCTTGGATGGTGCGTTGATGAGACAACTTTTGTCACGATATTGCATACAGGTTTGAAAAGCCACGCTGATTTTCGGGGCTGCATTGCCCATACCAATCCATCAATATCTGATCGTTGCGGCTGTATTAAATTCGAGCTGCATCAGTTCATTACAGGTGCCTATAATTATCGCCTAATTCTTGAGGCTTTACATCATCTTGGCGGTCGAAAGAATAGGTGTAAACATTTTTTTTTTTAATTTGACGCGACTATTAAATATATAAAGCAATTTTTATTTGTCACAAATATATTATACTCTTATGTAAAAATTTAAAAAATGAATAATTTTTTTTTTACATGGCGGAAATATAATTCGTCTAGTAGGACTCTCTTTTAAAAATCCTTGCTGATGGTGACATCTTTTTCTCTGTCCGGTATCGTCTGCATAAAAAATAAAAAATTCTTGTAATGTAAGGTAATAGCTAAAGTGTAGCATAGGAAAAAAATGAAAACAATTTTTTTTTTGTAGAAATCACAGCTGTTTGAAAAAATCCTAATTTTTACCAAAATTTTCAGTTTTAAAAACGAATAAAAAATAAACGCGACATACAATTTGAAAAAATCCTATGCTACATCCTAGATAATATTATAAAGAATATATGGTATAAATTTCATAAAAATTGGTTGAGTAGATCTCGAGATATTTTGTCGACCAGTTTGAAAAGGGGGTTCTACTATACGACTTATCATATATCCGCCATTTTTCAATTTTTCGTATTCATTTTTTTCTCAAAGGCCGGGTAAGTAGGGAAAAATTGCCCCCGCATTTTTTCCAGCGAAATTTGGAGTATATTCTGAGGTATGAAAAAAACAAATTTTCTGAAATCTTCATCCCCGTCAACGCAATGGTTTTAAAAAAATGAATTTTTTTTAAATATAAAAAAAATTTTTTTTTCCGAAAACGGTTCAGTGGATCGATTTGATTTTTTTTTTTGGTACTTGTTACGATCAAACGTGTTACGAAATAAAATTATAGAACATCTTGCGAAAGATTAAGGTTTGAAAAAAAAATAATGTTCCTTGTTTTATTTATTTTTAACTATAATCCACTTGGGGTACTAAACGAAAATTTTTTCATATAATCTTTGGGCACCTTATTAGATTATATAATTTTTTCAAAATGATCGGTTTGGTACGCCACAGTGAAAAAAAAAAGAAACAGACTTTATTGATATATTTTAGATATATATCTGTACTGATATATTTAGTTATATATATATACAATAGAAAATTGTTAGTTTAATTAACAAATTGAACTAAGAAAGCCTCATGTGCGTCCTTGAAAATTTCAATCTTCAAAAGTTCTGGTTCAGTCTCGACACATTGGAAAAAAAGTATACCGGTGTTTCGTGGAATACAATCCAAATAAAAATGGATGTGTGGGAATAACACGATATGCTTGTGAGTGTGCTAACGGCAAAAGAACTGTTGGTTGCTGTTCGCATATCGCTGCAATCATATATTATTTAGCCCATGGGCGATATTTATCAAAAATCATCAAGCCGGCCCACATATTAAGTCAACTGTTCGAATGTGACAATACCAATGTAGTAATTGAAGAGGACAGCGATGAAGATTGAAATTTTCAAGGACGCACATGAGGCTTTCTCAGTTCAATTTGTTAATTAAACTAACAATTTTCTATTGTATATATATAACTAAATATATCAGTACAGATATATAACTAAAATATATCAATAAAGTCTGTTTCTTTTTGTTTCACTGTGGCGTACCAAACCGATCATTTTGAAAAAATTCTATAATCTAATAAGGTGCCCAAAGATTATATGAAAAAATTTTCGTTATTGTACCCCAAGTGGATTATAGTAAAAAAAAAATAAAACAAGGAACATTATTTTTTTTTCAAACCTTAATCTTTCGCAAGATGTTCTATAATTTTATTTCGTAACACGTTTGATCGTAACAAGTACCAAAAAAAAATCAAATCTATCCACTGAACCGTTTCCGGAAAAAAAAAAAAAATTATTAAAATAAAAAAAAAAAAATTTTAAATAATTTTTCTAAAACCATTGCGTTGACGGGGATGAAATTTTCAGAAAATTTGTTTTTTTTTCATACCTCAGAATATACTCCAAATTTCGCTGGAAACAATGCGGGGGCAATTTTTCCCTACTTACCCGGCTATGGCCTTTATTCATAAAAACTTATTTGTGAAAATATCTGTATTTGTGTAGTATTTGTGAAAAATAAAAAACTATTTTATATCTTTAATAGTTACGTCAAAACTTTTATTTATTTTTATACCTATTTTTCCGAGCACCAAGGTGGTATAACCCCTTAAAACGCAAAATGGACTACGACTGTTTAAAGCTTGAACGAAGATGAATTTTTACAATCTCAAAAAGCCTCGATGTATTTAATTGGGGGAAAGCAGCTATACCGAGCGACATTGAATTGAAATCGTCTCACTTTAAGAAAAAACATTTTGAACAACGATATGCACCAAGGCAGACAGTAGGTCGAAAGGAAATTCAACGATAATATAATTGCATCGCGTTTTTTCTTGTTTTTACATTACTCTAATGATGCCTTCATCATTCTTTAACCCTTTGTGGTCACTCTAGGTAGACCCGTCGATCAATTTTTGGCGTAAATATATAATAGTTCCCTGCTTCGAATGGGACTGTATTCACCATCTTACTGGGAGTTTGAAGTATTCTCATACCATAAAATTTACCCTCCTCACATATCGGAATAAATACCTTTTTTAGAACGCGCACTATGCTACCATTTTTTCCCAAAAGTAGCATATCTAAGGAGTATCACGTCCAAATTTTAGGTCGAAATGTTGAAAATTCACGAAGTTATGATTTTTTTTAGCGAAACAGTGACTTTTTTGCGTTTTCGCGTCTTTATGATTTTTTTCAACATGTCGACATTTTATTTCCTATAAATAAATTTTTCGTACATCATCTAGAAAGTTCAAATCATATTCCGTAATTTTTTGAACCACTTCGGACGGACAGTTTGGTCACAAAACTTTTTTGAAAACTGATTGGGTAGAATCGACACAAGTGTGACCACCGCGATTGACTTTGGAAGTGTGACCACGAAGGGTCAAAGCAATCATGTTGCAGTAAATTTCGTAAGAAGGTTAGGATACCAACTATTAGGTCATTAAGTATGAAATGTCCGATTTCTAGCTTGTTAACCTTACCGGTTTGTTTCGAATGGTTTTAAATATTGGTGGAATAGTAACGTAAACCGTGCTGCTAATTCACGCGTAGATTGAGATCCATCCGTTCCCACTGCAGCTTTCAGCTCATCGTTATCTACCTTGCTGTCAGGTCGACTAAGTGGTTCATTTTGAAAATCAAAATCGCCAGATCGGAACTTCTCAAACCATCGACGTACATTCATTTGTCACATCTTTGCCAAACAGTTCGTTGAGAATTCGAGTTGGCTGCGCTGCATTAGTTTCACGACGGAACAGATATTCGAAAATAAGACGATTTTTTTTTTACTTATCCATGGTTTACAAAATTGAATCTGCGAAAGGCAATTCGACAGATAATCACAAACCAAAGCGTGCGTTTGAAAGGCTGATGTACTTTCGCAAGTACTTTCGCAATAAAAGAACAAAACACCTAGAACTGTCAAAGTGAAATACCAGAGATATCGGGGATCAAACTTGATACTGCCCGTGCAGAAATTGTCGTAGGGATCCAAATGGATTCCTATACTTCTCCCTACTTCCTGATAGGGATCCAATGGGTCATCGCATTGGATTCCTACACTAAAACGTCACGGTCGTACATTGGATTCTAATCGGTATTCTCCATTGGAATCCAATGTACGAATACAATTTCAATCCTCGCGGACTTCCACATTATCGAACAGATAACAATATGATTCTTGGTGATCTCATCGCATTCTGTACGTTGAATTTTTTCAAAAAAGTATGCACATATAAAAAAGGAGTAGATCTCAAAAAAGTATAAATCTTGTCTCATAAAAGTATAAATCGTTCAAAAAATTAAATCTTCAGAGATCATCACAGTCTAAAATTTTCAAAAAATCGATGTTTTTTTTGCATTATCCGATAGTATAGATGGTTATAAACATGCTGTTCAATTTTTGGAGTGAATTTCGAATAATTTCGGTCGCTACAGCCGAATCATACATGCTACAGCTACATGAAAATTCCGCACTCGATACTTTAAAAGCGTTTTTCTCGAAATGTCGTTTTTCAAAACGGCGTACACTCTCAAAGGAAGAGTTTTCAAGCTATCTGTCTCAAATTTCGACACGAGATTCTTCACGGCATTCTTTCTCTTTCTATGGAAGCTTTTTTTTGAAATCTTCATATTTTTGTTATCAAAAAACTGTCGAAAAATAGGCTCAATTCGATATGTTTTTTTCAAACCGCCGCCATTTTGTCAATTTTGATGAAAAAACGTCCATAGCAAGATAGGGGCTTTCATACTGATTAATAATCTTTTTACAAATTTTGTTTCAGATAATATTTATGGCCACAACCGTGTACATCGTGAAGACTCCTTCTTTTTTGAAGACATTTTCGACCGTTAAGAAAAATGTAAAAAAAAATAAAAATAAACGTTTGGCAATTAATTTTCTATTCTTCGCAAGTACTTTGATTTGACATTAAAAAATCAAACTGGTTAGTCTATTTAAACCATCGAAAAAAAAAATCGCGAACATCAGTTATTTTTCGATCCGTTACACTGTGATGATCCCTTAAAAATCGATTTGATTCACATAATTGAAAATCCGCTGTAATTATCGTTTGTTGTTTATTTTATTGCATTTTGACATAATTGCATAAGTGCAGTTTATGTTTGAACACGCTGAGTTTTTTCTCGTGACTTATTTGACATATTTTCAATTCGAACGTGGTAAGAATTCTCGAACGACGTTCATGGGAGAACAGTGCAAAATCCAATTGGATCCCAATGAGAACTCTCTATGTGCGGTGTCCCTAACAAATCCCTGTAGAGATGTGGGTGCATCTTGGAACTCCCGAACAAGTTTGCTCACGGGATCACGAAAGGATATTTTTTTTTGGAGTTTGGAACGACGTGAATCGGGAAATAGCGCAGAATCCACTTGGATTCCAATGTGGACTCCCTACGTGCAGCGTCCCCATCAAATCCCTATAGGGATGTGTAGTAGGATCTGGGGATTCTCCAACAAATTTCTGCACGGGTTATATACTTTTACAACCTTTGTAAAAGGGTGGGGCGATACCTTTGGGGCGATACCTTTACAACTTTCAAAAAATGGATTTTTTCCCTAAAACGTTAGGCCAATGTCTTAAAAATATCATACCAAAAGTTTAGACCAAAATTCGAAGCCGTTTGGAAGTTATAGCCACAAACGTGACACAACTTCCCGACGCTTGAGGGCACTGCATGCATAGTCATGCGTTGCCGACAGGGCTACTTATCTTTTATGCTCTACTGTTTTCGAATACGTCCACGGTTATTTTTGAGCATATTCAAAATACTCAAAATGCCAATGAAAGTTTCAACTCAACGATCTGGATCTTGGCTTCGAAGCACTTGAATTCTGGACTGAAAATCGTCGAAATTGCATCCTATCTAGCGGCTGGACTATTCAACGAGGGATATACATCGATTTTGAAAATCATGCTCGCATTGAATATCATAATTGGAACTTAGTGCAGAAATTACGCCAACAGCGCCGACGCTTGACGGGTGCATCGACAGGATTGGCACAGCTCCTTATCGACCAAAGAGGCTCGAAAAGCACGGAAAAATCAAATGGCTGAAGAAAATCAATTCTTCAAAGAAGCTGAAGGCTTAGTATATGGCCCTGGAATCGCTCATTAGCCGGTAAGTAATTGCTATCATTGACTGTTTCCGTGACCAAACTTTAAACGCGTTTTACTCAAAACTACATTTTTCAAGTTGGCATACATCTTCACGTAAAAACTATTCAAACAATCTTAACCAAATTTGGTACATGATTGAACAACATCACTATCTACTCTGTAAGCCTAAATATTTAAAAAAATCGGCCAGAAAAAGTACTTTTCCATATCAAAATAGAAGAAAAAATTCATAAAAAATCGCAATGTCTATTTAAAAATGGTATAATTCTTCCAATTTTTCATTTTTTACTTGTTTTTTAGGCTTACAGACGAACTATGAATGTTTTCAATGAAAATCTTCAACCCTATTGGTTTCAGATGAAAACAACGAATACCAGAGTGTATGCCATTTCCAAAGTCCCGAGTCGACCTGCTCCAAAGCCAGTGGGATATCTCAGCCATTTTTTATTTCTTTGTAACTTAAAAAATACGCTTTGATAGATCCAAGTACACCCTAATAAATGCTAAAGTTTTAAAAATCTGAAATAATGATTTCCCTTCCAAAAAAATTCCACAAAATCATCGATTTAGCCTTGTAAAGGTATCTTCCCCCTTAATGATCTAATATCTATTTCGTTTCTTCATTCTAGTTCCACAAAATGCATCGACCAATAACGGTGTCGCTTTTGACGACAGAATGGATAAAAATTGACCTACGAAAAAGTAGTTTTCCCGCCTCTAGATTTTACAGAGCTGTATTTATGACAGGGTTTTGGTCGACAGCACGTCGACGAGAGAGCGTCGCAGACATTCGCACTGCACCGAGTTTCTCGTGCTACGATGATCCGAGACATACTCGAATGTCGTGATGGGGATGTTGATTGCACATATATGCGCTCGCGGTGCACAGGGTGAGGAAGGAAGGTGAGATGTGCGAGTGAGTAGAACAGGAAGAAGATGAAGCGTATCTTAATGTGTCTTGTGTATACGTATATTCAGAAGTTTTTGCTCTTTCTCCGAAAGAACGAAGCCTCGGGCTCAACTTTCGCTCGAGAGACGTTTGCGCGTGTCGATCGAGAAACGCCGCATCCTCCTCTTCGTCTTCTTCACCTGCGGCTGCTATTTCCTTGGTATATACCCTCCTCAACGTCGGCACATCTAGAGAACCCGTGCCATTATTGGCTGCCCGGTGAAATTATGTTAACCGCGTCACTTCGTCCAGACGTAAAGTCTTTTTGAACGAGAGACTCGAAGAAATCGCAAACTGATGATCCTTTAATGAAGGACGATAATGGACTCTTGGTCCCGCATTTTTGAGACTATTGTTCACTTACAGGTTTTTTTTTCACTCTTCCTTTACGGAAGTAAAAGAAGAGTAAAAAAATCGAAATATTCAATAAAAAAAGACTAAATATTCACTAAAAAATATATATATTTACTGCAAGACAAAGCTTCTTCCGTGAGGAATCACATAGAAGACTTGATCTTGTCGTAAATATTTAGTCTTTCAAGATTGCAATGAAAATATCATCATAGTGTTCTCATGAACGTCGAAAAAGATTTTTTTTTTTCAAGCGAACGCCCTGAAACCTCCGTGTACATAGGTACTTTTTGTTCGCGCTCAATCTCCATTCAGACATCTTCAAATATCAGAATAAAATTTTCTACTCACGAACAGTGCTACTAAAACACTGAACTCGCTGAATTTGCCAAGAACCGATGTAACGATTCAGATTTTATGAAAATTCATTTGTGCATTTTTTTTTACAAATTCTACAAGCGCTCTTCCTCATATTTTGAGATATTGACAGGACTTTTTTGCATGAATAATACCAACGAAGGACTGTTGAGGCAGCATTCGAGGCAGTGTCTAGAGTGCGGTTTTGGAGGTGATCTTTAGGATAGAATAAAGTTTAAACTGTTCTTGTTTTATTGCTGATTTTTTTACACGTGTTTATTGATCCTTCAAGAATTTGTACAAATTAAAAAAATAAATTGTTATTATGTACTTTTGTAGGTTTGTTTACAACGGCGCGCGGAAAGCGCCTCCAATTGGCGAACCGTGTTGTGTGGACGTTGTATGAATGTGAAGAAAAAATAAAACATATTCTCAATCTGTATGGGTGTTGTGATGTTTGGTACCAGATTCAGCAAAAAAAAATTACATTATTGCGGCATGCAAACTTTGGTTATCAATTTTTTCTATTTTTCTGAACATTATATGAGTTATATTTATTAAAAAAAAATTACTTCGACCCAATTCTTCTACCAACGTTGAAAAACAGTCTACTGAAGGTGTATGCCAAATCTGAGCTCAATCGACCAATTGGTTATCGAGATATCGTGGTTGCCGAATTGAAAAGCATAGCTTCGAAAAAACGCGTTTATGGTTTTCCGCGTCTCCCACAGCGCTCCCCGAGCGTACTCCATATAATTTCTGTAACTCATTGTCAGCTAATTTTATGAGAATCATTTAACGGTTTTCGCAGACGCATTCATAATCAGAAAGGTCTATAGAATAATTTTTCTAACGTAAAAAAAACGTTATTTTTTCACTAGAAAACAATATTACCTTAAGATTGAATATTGGGAAAATCGGTGCAAAAAATCGGTTTTTCGAATTTGGAAATTCAATAAGCGCTTTTACGTACTCATTTTTTTAGATATCGGACTGCATTGTTTTACATCATTGATGACGGATTGCTATTGAATTTGGCTAAAATCACTTGAGGGCTTCGAACGTATGACAAATTTTGGATTTTTAAAGGATGTGGCGAAGGAGGCATACCCCAGTAGACAGCTAAACAAATGTGTGTATATATATATATATATATATATATATTACGGTGGTTCATTTTTTATTTTATTGTTTGCGGGCCATTCGTTCAAATTGTCACAAATAGAGAAAAAAAATATCGTAAAAATATCGTAAAATCCGTATCGTAATCGGAAAATATTTAGATGCTACCAGGGTTTAACCAGGGTTGCTACCAGGGTTTAAACTAAATTATTCTGAAAATGAATGAAATTGAATGACTTATATTTTTTCCAAACTATTTGTCGGAATATAAATTTGTTTATACTATTTATGACAATGTAACTTTATCTTATTCTTTATAGCATTTGCAATCGTACGGATATTGAAATTTGGCATGTTTTTCCTATGTTCGCTTACGACTAACAGCAGATACTGTTTTTGTTCTTCATCATATGTAATAGCCCGTTTCAATTCTTCTATAAGGGCAACTCCTTGCTGTGCTGTGTCGTTTACTACACGGAATTATTTGCAAATAGCGAAAGACTTTAAAACGCCTTCATTACTTTTTTACTCCAGTGGGTCCCGAGCAAGAAAAGTGGTTCTATTTTTATTATTTAAAAAAATCGCAAGCTACTAGCGGTTGCGAAGTTTGTCAATCTGATGTTAAAAAGGCTCTGGACTGTTATATCAGCTTTTACTTGACGACTGGTACTCCCTGGACGTGCTAATGATTCAGTAATTTCGCGGTTCGTCTTAATTGGAACGTCGTCATCGAAAAAAGACAAACAGATTAACTCTTCTGACAGATACCATAGATGGTCCATGGACTTTGTTAGGATGGTAGTAGCCACTTTAAGGTAGTAGTCTCGCCAAGGCGATTTTCTATACATTTTTTTTTTAATTTTTAGGATTTTTTCAGGACACTATTAAATGATTACCTCCACAATTTCAAAAGGATTCACCGTTCCGTTTTCGAGCTATTGGCAATCAAAGATTTCATGGTTTTACGTGTGTTCTTAAGGGGAGCAGTGGAAAATTTCACATTTCACGCAATAACTTCGAAACTTTTCTACAGATTTTTTTTTAATCCTCAATTACAGAAGAACATATGACGAAGTGGGTAAAAAAAAATCATGAATTTTGACCGTCTAGTTTCAGAGATACAGCGATTTAAATTAAGCAATGTCTAGCGACGTTAGCGCCACGAAGTGACTGGAGCAGACTAGATTACAGTAGTGTATGTATATTCGTACACGGAGAGAATTAAATGTTAAAAATTACCGTGCATTAACGGTAACCAGATGACAACCCTGAAACTTCGCTTATTATTACTGAGTAAAACACAGATTTTCACGAAAATAAAATAAAATTTCTTCTTCAGATAGAAAATTTTACCAGATTTTCTAGTAAATTTGGATGTGTAACAAAATACGCAAAACTTAAATTTAAAAAATCTATAATATCAGCGAAATTTTACTGTGCATTTTATTATTTTATGCCTTTCAAAAATGTCTATGAAAAAGTATCGTCTTTATAACAGTTATTTTAAGATTTATTATAAAATTTAATGAGTGTTATAGGAAAATGTATTGTGCTCTCGGTAAAAATTATCGTGCGCGCTACCCTTCTTGTATAGTAAAATTTTAGCTACCTATTTGAAATTTTCTGTAACGTGAGTTAAAAAAAACTTGTCGCATACGAATTATTATACTTTTCTCACTTGTCACCACATTGAAATATATCACGGTAATTTTTACCGTGAAATTCACGACAAAAATTACTTTTTCATTCTCTCCATGTATACGCAGAGTATTTACGTACTAGTAGCCGGAATGGATAGTCTGATAAAAAAGTGAGGGTTAGGTAAACATTATATTAGGCGTTTTCATCATTACTTTATAAGTTTTTAAATCCCGATAAAATGTACAGCCTATATTATAAGGATATTTCGCAATATTTCGAAGCTTACATCGATTTAGCAATGAATAAATTTTTCAACGTGACTGTGGCGAGACTAGTACCTTAAACACAATCCGATAGAGACCATGACATACTCGACACGAGTCGAGGCTTCATGGTGGGAAAAATATATAGTAATAATGTTATAATGCTCGGTAGCGACCTCTAAATATTTTCCGATTATAGGGAGCCTTTGCGATATTTTTTTTTCTCTATTTGTCACAATTTCATCAAGTGGCCCGCAAAGAAATTAAAAACAAGGTAAAAAGTGGGCCACCCTAATATATATATATTGAGGTATATTGAAATTTTTTTTAGTAAATATTTATTGACTGGGAGCGCTGTTACTGTGGCCCATCATTGCATGCAGTCGGTTGATCTGAAACAAAAATTTCAAAAAGATTCTTAAAATGTGATCTATTTATATATTACATTTTAAGTAATATATCAATGGATTGCATTATATAGGAAAAAAATCCTACGATGCGAAAGGTATTCGGCTCGTTTTTTTTTGTTACTCAATTCTTTTTTTTTTTATTATCAAGCCCGGAAGTCCGGAAATTTAGGTTGAAAAATGAATGTAAATATCAATTAGGCGCCATTATGTGAAAACATTTTTTTTCCAAAATATCCTACGTATGCGAAGGGCTTTAAACATTACATTTAAAGAATATTGTCGAAATATTTGTTTTAGATCAACCGACTGCATGCACTCATGAGGACCGCAGACCGTGCCAGTGAGGGACATGTTTTACGCCGGCCACAATAACAACGCTCCTAGTCAATTTATATTTATTGAAAAAATTGCCAAAATACCTTAATATTTATACTTTCGAATAAAAGAAACTTGGATAAAATCGGACAAATAGTTTTTGAGATAACAGATACTAAAATTTACCTATCTTTTCCGCCGTCTACTTGGACGTGCCCCCTTAACGTCATATATTTTTTAAATTTCGAAATATCGGGCGATTCGTTTTTACACAAATAGAGTATTACGGTGAGATAGTTACGGCAAAAAATCGTGCAATTTAAAAGCTTGCACATGTAGCTCTCTCCCTAATTTTTCTTGGCTCGTGAAGCTTTCTCTATGAGGAAACCATCATCGAAAAAAAAAAGATTTGTCATTAGCGACAACTTTTTTGGCGAAACGAACTCTTCGTTTTTATATCGTCCAATGACTTTTTCGTCGCAATATATCGAACACCCGCCGCGGGTATTCTAAGTCTTATCAGATCGCATCGCGTTTGAACAACCTGGCTCGAGTGAATTCGTACATGATACAAGTTTTCCAAAAGACACCAAAGAAGGCCGCACGGGTTTTCGAAGGTCGCTCAATTTTTACAGTGTTCTTGAATGATACGCAGTCAGTAAAAAATAAAACATGTACTGGATAATTTCAAGAACAAATGAATTAGTTCGCCTCGATAATACAATGTGGAATTTTAGTGGAGGATCGCACGCAGCACTGGACTCGAGGCTGGACTTCTGTCGCGACGTGACTCGCTAAAAAAAAATGTACGCAAAAATTCTCGAAAAGAAAGTAATGTGTGGTCCGGAATGCGTGGCAATTACCCGATAAGTGTTTTTACGAGCGTTCATTTGTAAAGGAGGGTCGCATACACGTAAATGAATATTTCGTACTACCGAATATACTTCCCCACGGAGGTTAAAAATACGTTTTTTGTTTTTCGTGAATATTTATATTCAGATGTGACGTCATGTCGAGTTTTTCCAAGTTTTTTAGCTTTCAGTGTTGGAGTGTATGATTATATTTACGCGATAATTGAGTAATCGAACAACTTTTATGAGCGAATGGTTCGTACGATAAACTTGTTTGTTTGTCTTGCCGCGTTTGGGAGAAGAGTCCTATCAATATCTCGCTCCGACCGTATTTTCTAAGAATATATACATTTGTTGGTGAAAATACTTCATGCACGTGCATACTGATATACAATACTCGATTACCCGTCGGATTATTACCGGAAAAATGCACTCTACCTGTCTACCTGTTGTCGTTGCTAATTCGAATAAATTATTGTGAACACTAATTGTTTTTAATGACTTCCAATTTTCCTTCGTATGTCTTTTGGGGCTTGGTACTATCACTCATGCAGAAATTTGTTTGGGAGTCCCTAGATCCTACCATATCCCTCTAGGGATTCGATAGGGACGCCGCACGTACCGAGTCCCCATTGGAATCCAAGCAGATTCCGCGTTGTTTTCCGATTAACGTCGCTTAAGAATTTTAGCATTGAAAATGCTTTTAAAGATGTATATTGGGGGTCTGATTTAGCGAGATGTCACATGAAACTAACGCTACCCCCACTCATGCTAAATGCCTGTGATTTGTTGAAAAATGCTGCATTACATGTAGAGTAGCCATTTGTGGTTACACGTTGTAAGTTTCAATTTTGGTGTATACATTACAATGTTGGTGGGTTTGTTTTGGGTTTGTTTGGGATACTGTTTGGGTGTGTTTGGGTTTGTTTGGGTTTTGTTGGGTTTGTTTGTTTGTTTGGGTTTGGTTGGGTGTTTGGCTTTGTTCGGGTTTTTTTGGGTTTGTTTCCGTTTGTTTGGGGTTGTTGGGTTTGTTTAGGTTTGTTTGAGTTTGCTTGGGTTTGTTTGGGTTTGTTTGAGGTTGTTTTGGGTTGTTGGGTTTGTTAGGGTGTGCTTGGGTTTGTTTCGGTTTGTTTGGGTATTTGGGGTTGTTGGGTTTGTTAGGGTGTGCTTGGGTGTTTGGGTTTGTTTGGGTTTGTTCGTTTGTTTGGGTTTGTTTGTGTTTGCTGGGTTTTTTCGCGTTTGTTTGGAGTTGTTGGGTTTGATTGGGTTTGTTTGTTTGTGTTTGGATGGATGGATAGTGAGAATGTAAGTGAGAGAGTGAGAGAGAGAGAGAGAGAGAGAGAGAGAGAGAGAGAGAGAGAGAGAGAGAGAGAGAGAGAGAGAGAGAGAGAGAGAGAGAGAGAGCAACTTATATTATTGGCATGTACTTTTTTTTATCACCCGAAAAGTCTGAATACATTTTCAATGCCATGAAATAGTTGCACTTTGTGTAAAATCGGTAGATTTTTTTAAATTCGCAACCGGTATTTGTTGGATCTACCAGTAAAAAGTATCCTTTTGTGATCTCGTGCACAAATTTGTTGGGGAGTCCCAAGTTGCACCGAGATCTCTATAGGGATTTGTTAGGGACACCGTGCATAGAAAGTCCTCAGCGGGATCTAATTGGTTTCTGCTCTGTTCCGTGATGAACGCCGTCTGAGAATCGAATACCACGTTCGAATCGCAAATATGTGAAACGCCACGAGACAAAACCAACGTGTTGAAACGTAACCTGCACACTTCGTGAGCGTGTACGTGTATTGTGATATTACTTCAAAGTGCAGTAAAATAAATAACAAACGATAATTGCAGTAGAGTTTCAGTGGTGTGATTCAAATCGATTTCTAAGATATACTTTTTAAAGAAAGAGCATAGCCAAATAAGGATATTGAAACTGCCCTCAGCGAGTTGTTGAATGACAGCCTATACTTAGTATCCTTAGCAAAAGAAAAAAAATTGCTGAATATTTCAGCTCTCTAACCCAATTACTTTCTGATTAATGGAAAAAAATGATTACCCGGTTTTATTTTTTTTCCAACTCGGATATTTATGATGAACTCTTGCTGATTCTTTTTTAATTACTTATTGACAAAACACATCAATCAAATAGCTTTTCAAATATTTCAAGGCTAAACTTGAATTTTCACAAAGAAAAGAATATTATTACTTGATACAATTCAAAGTCCATAACGTCATTTGAACTATAAAATACATGTAACTAAAGTGAAAATAGTGAGAAAAAATTAATTAAAAAACGGTGTTTATTTTCTTTCACAATGTTGCACCGGATCAATAAAATTGAACAAATTGAGAGTGAAGGTACCTAGAAAACCAATATTTTTCGAGAGTTTCAGAATTGCACCTCGAAAGGAACACATTGATATGCCCATTTTCAATTTTCGTTTCTCAGTGAAAATTCAAGTTTAGCTCTGAAATATTTCAAAAGCCATTTGATTGATGTGTTTTGTCGATAAGAAATTTTGAAAAAATTAACAAGAGTCCATCATAAGTATCCAAGGTGAAAAAAAATAAAAACTGAAAATCACATTTTATTTCGATTGCTCAGAAAATAATTGGATTAGAAAGCTGACATTTTGAGTAAATTTTTTTCTTTTAGTAAGTTTACTATATGCTGAGTGTCATTCAAAAACGGGATGGGGGCGGTGTTCACAACTTTACTTGGCTATTTCCTTTATACTTTTTCAAATAAGATTTATACTTTTTTAACATCTACTAATTTTGTATTAGGTGTGTGCATTAATTTTAAGGGGTTTTCAAGAGATGGCGTAACTAGTACTATATCGCATCGGGCCATATTGTTACTAATTTTATGTCAAAACTTCATCACGTGGCTTCAGTTTTCAGTATGTGTTATTTTGCCGAAGTGTAAAAGACATTATTTTTTTGAGCGTTGAATATGTCGAATTTTGTGTCGACCAAACGCAGTTTGCGGGAAGCTTTGCCTTTTTTGCTTCCATTTGAAGAAAATTGCTGCTGAAAGTCAACAAATGCGGTAGGAAGCTTATGGTGATTATGCTCCATCGATTTCAACATGGAGAACTGGTTTTGACGTTATAAAAAAGATCATTTTGACACGAAAGATAAGGAACGTCCAGGTCAGCCGGAAAAGTTTGAAGATCAAGAAGTGGAAGCTTTACTTGATGACGACCCGAGTCAAACGCAAGAAGAACTTGCATTATCATTAAATGTTGATCAACATCAAATGTTATCAACAACATTTGGTGCAATTGAGCCGGGCATTGAAGCAAAAACAGCCAGATCACGTGAAAAGACACGACAAAGCGATTTTCCAGCACGGCAACGCTCGGCCTCATTTTGCGAAACCGCTCAACGAAACGTTAGAAGCGCTTAACTGAGATGTCCTACCACACCTGCCGTATTCGCCAGATATCGCTCCTTCCGATTATCTCCATTCTCATAAGTATACAAAAAAAAATGGGTCCATTTATAGACAGCCTCTAAAGATGTGTTGTTCTTTCGACGTGGAATTCACCTATTACCAGAAAGATTGGAAAAAGTAGTGGCTAGCGATGGACAATATTTTGAATGATCAATTTGGAACCATTTTTTTCACAATAAAGCCGTATTTAAAAAAAACCACTTCATATTAACGCATACTCTTATTATATCTATATATTTTGTTCAGAAAATTCAATGTACAGAATGCGATGGGTTCCATCAAGAATGATCTTGGATACTGTTCGATAATGTGGAAATTCTTAGGATTCAAATTGGATTTGTACATTTCAATAGGGGATCCCGATGAGAATCCAATGTTCGCGCGTGACGTTTTAGTATAGGGATTCAATGCGATGCTCCATTGGATTCCTGTCAGGAAATAGGGACAAGTATGGGAATTCAATTGGATCCCTACAACAATTTCTGCACGAGGGCTCTTCCCTTTTAATTTAAGCCCGGGCGGAAATTGAGTTCGAGCTTTGATCGGGCCCACCTTAATTTTCCCTAACCTAGAGCCTGGAGAAAAAGATGAATTTCCACAATTTTTCATGGATACCCAGGTGATAGAATGAAAATTTCGTTTGGCGGCCTTTATTCTAAATATCTTCAAATATATTTACAATTTTTTTCAAAGATTTTGTAACACAACGGTGGCGTTGAAGGTAGATTAAGCGAGTCACTTTTGTCTGATGGTATCCTGCGGTTGGCAAGAATTCTCCTCCAATTTTTCATCTGGAACGAGAATTCAGAATAATTTGAGTTCCAGATAAGATTCGTATTCGAAGTACGTAGGGAAATCAAAGAACGTCGATTTAAGATAAATTGACGGAGGTTTCAATGAAAACATTATTCTCGGTACAAAAAATCGTCGACAATAATTATTTTCGATACAAATTTTTGACATATCAAAAATTCCCTCAGTACTTCGATGTTAAATGTTACACGGTTAAAAAAATTAAAGTTAATCGGTCGGAATCTGCGATGTAATTTTGTCGGTCGCCATTTTGTTACAAAATCTTGTGAAAAATTTGTAAAAATACATAAAAATATGTAGAATGCCACTAAACGAAATTTCCATTCTATCAATTCGGTATCCATAGAAAAGTGTCGAAATTCACCTGCTTTCCCTGGCCCTAGAAGGCTTCCTTTTAAGGCTTTAAGTTACACCATCTTGGGGCTCGGAAAAATAGGTATACATTTTTTTAAATGTTGACGCGACTATTAAATGAATAAAATAATGTTTATTTGTCACTAATACATTATATTTCTATTATTAAATTTTTTTTAAACGAATCTAAAAAATGAAAGGTTGCGGAGATATCAGTCGTCTAGTAGGACCCTCTTTTGAAAAGCCTTGCCATAATCGTGAGATATTTTTCTTTGACAGGAAACGTCTGAAAAATAAAAAAAAACTCTTGTAATGAAAGATAATTCTAAAGTGTAGCATAGGGGAAAAATTTATTTCGTAGAAATAACAGCTGTTTAAAAAAAAACTCTGATTTTTACCATAATTTTGAGTTTAAAAAAATTGATAAAAAATTAACGCAGCATCAAATAAAATAAATCCTATGCTACATCCTAGATCATATTATAAAGAATATGTGGCATAAATTTCATTAAATTCGTTTGAGTGGATCTTGAGATATTTCGTCCAGCAGTTTGAAAAGTGGGTCCTACTAGACGACTAACAGTGGATAA
Organism: Ophion ventricosus; assembly: GCA_963932345.1. Taxonomy (NCBI): domain Eukaryota; kingdom Metazoa; phylum Arthropoda; class Insecta; order Hymenoptera; family Ichneumonidae; genus Ophion; species Ophion ventricosus. Next base: position 16,794,998 of record OZ010714.1, read on the forward strand.
AAAAAGTATTTGTATACCGCCTGTTTTTCAAATTGTCCTACGAAAAAAATAAAAATGCTTTAGCATTCTATGTTTATTTCGAAAATCTTTATCGAACATTTTATTTTTTCGAAAAAAAAATGCTACAGTATTTTTTTTCGCAGGATAATTTGAAAAACACGCGGTGTACAAATACTTTTTTTACTCACTGTATATCTCTGTCATTTATTTAATTTTTTATTCGTATTTTTAATTTGCTCATAAAACTATAATGTATTTGTAATAAATAAAAATTATTTTATATATTCAATAGTTGCGTCAAAAAAAAATGTGTACCTATTTTTCCGACCGCTAAGGTGGTGTAACTTCTTAATGAATTTCTGACTTTCCACTACTTTTTGATCTTGTGTGATCCAATACTACTGTTTTTTAAATCTTTTCGGCAGGTCCATAAATTTTATTATTGCGATCAATTAGCGCCTAATAATCTGTTAAAATGAGTGGAATAATTTAGCACCGTGTTCGAGTCGACTCGAGCTCTCTATCGAATAGCCGCTTACAGAACGAGATTCGAGACAGCCATAAACTGTTTTTTTGCAATTTAAATTTGCTAATATGTATACTTTTCATTCCACGAGTGTGTGTATGATGAATGAAGGTGAACATGCACGAACTGAAAGCGACTGCATAGTGCTTGCTACTATTACGCAAATTGCGTTTGGTAAATGGAGCGAAGACACGCTTGAACCCTTGCGAAACGAGAGAAGACGTTTCTTTTTTTTTGCCACTTCTTTTTCGTAGACGAGTGACCATTGCTGAGACGAACGTACGTACGGTTCATTCGTCAAGTAATGCCAACATATATTTATATATTTTTTTTATCGCCTTATACAGGATGTCCCATTTATCTTAAGACATCGAAATAACTTAAGAACTACGAAGTAAATCGATAAAAGTCGAGACACGTATGGAGTAGATTCAAACGGAGAGTAAAATGACAAGATAATTTTTTTTCATCGATGCTTTCAAGCTGATTTTAAGGTCAACTTTAAAATCAGTGCACCCATATTTTTTATAGTAGCATGTTATACAATTTTAAAAAAAGTTACTTTTGGCCGATTCTGTTTTATTTGCAATCATTTACGGTCATTTGTGAACGTTTATTTAAACGGACACAAAGCAATTTTGTACATAACGATGTAGACTACTTTCGTCATGATTTGATTATCATTACAAAAAACATTACAGAGCAGTGTTATTCGAAAGGCTTGTCACGGTATCCGCAGAGTGATTCGCTTTTTAGGTTATAAATTATTAGTTCGCCATATAAATTCTTATTAGAAAGTGGAAAGCCATCATTCTGAACATCTTTTATAACCTTTGAAAAAAAAACTTGGTAACGGCTCAATAAAAAAATGTCTTTCACAAAAGGAACATTTCTTTAGGCACAATAAAATAAGGCTTTTACTTCGCATTTAAATTTTCTCGATACGTGCCTCTGGATTTTTCGACTTATTTCGCTGCTTGAGGCTAGCACATTGAAAAATGGGCACAACTTTCTGGACAACCCAATCTATACATATAGAACAATTCCGTGACTGATTGGCTGACTGACATATAGACAATGCACAGCCTAAACCGTTGAAGATAGAAATTTGAAATTTGGAAGATATGTTCCTTAGGAGGTGTAGAGGTGCACTAGGCAAGGATTTTTCGCAAATCAACTCTCAAGGAGGTGAATTGAGGTGTAAAAGTTTGTATGGAAAATTGTATTCCTTGTGTGTATCAACTTGAAACTTGGTATAAATACTCTTCAAAACAAATAGCAAAACGCATATTATGGGATTTTTAAAAATTACCCCTAATTAGGGGTGCAACGGGTGTTGAAGTTTGTATGGGAAAATCGCATTCCCTACTTTTATCTTAATGAAATTCGGAAAATATGTTCCTTAAAGGGCGCAGAGGTGAACTAAGAAAGGCTTAGCTTCTCACATGGTCAACCACATGTGGAATGTTCGAGAATATCGAGTGCCCAAAACTTGAATGTGCTTGCCGAAGACCATAAATCATACAATGTTGTCTACAGAACTATATTGCAAAGCAGAGATAAGCATACCTAAATTACAATGTAATTGAATTATTAATCTAGTTAAAAACGAATTAAATTACAAAATAATCTTATTGAACGGTATTTCAATACATTTTAATTATAATCAGTCAGGACATATTATGAAATCTGTTATAATGTATTTAATTACAAAGTAATCTGATCAAAATGTCTACAAATACTTTGTAATTAAATTACTTTGTTACTATTTATGGTGTAATATAGGAGAAAATATCATTTTATCCTCTAAAGTTGAATAAAAAAAGTGATAAATTATGTCTCGATGAACTACAAAATCAAAATATTGTTTAGCTATCAGTTAGCAAACCGGTTCATTCGAATTAATATATAATCGATTGATTTGTAATTAGATTAACTTTCAATTAACTTACATAGTAATTAATTACACTAGGCACTTGTGGTAACTAATTACTTAAGTAATCTGTTAAAAAGTAATTAAATTATCAATTACAGTAGTAATTGTAATTGTTAATTGTTAATTCAATTACTTTTTGCCCATCTCTGTTGCAAAGTTATATGGTTCTGTAGACAACAATGATACTGGAGTTGAAGGTTGACACTTTTATACGTCTATTTAATTAATTACCATCCCTTACCTCAGCCAGTCCGTCTACCACCGTGCCTGAGAAATATGACATTCTACTTTCTTTCTTTATTTCTTACCTTTTTCCCCTCTTTGTTTATCTCCTCGCTGGATCAAATCCTAAAGTCCACGCGGACGGAGTCATGAGCGAAAGCGAGTATATATATATATATATATATATATACTTCTATTTATCTGAATGTGGTTTTGAAGACACTGGGCTTTACGTAACGGTGTTAAGAATTAGACCAGTCAATGAGAACGAAAGTAAGAACTTTTAGGCGCAAATACGCAAAATTGGTATAAGGGTAATTATTGGATTACGTTTGGATGACGCTGAATCGAATGGCGATAATAATTTTGCAACCAACCGTCGAGAAATTGTTTAAAAACATTTTAAAAAAGTTTTAACCCGTTTAATTTGGAACCTAATTATTTTATCGTAAAATATGTCAAACAAAAGTTGTTCAGAATATAAAAATACGTAAAAACGTATTGAACGTCCATCTTCGTATCGTTACAAATAAGGGACAAAAAAACGAAAAACCATTTAATTTGGAGGCGAAAACCTCGAAGTTTCAAAAAATAAAAAAATTTCGTGCGGTAGACAAACATTAAGCTTGTTTACCATCCCAAGCTTCTGCAAATGTCTCGGAACAGTTGATTGGTCAATGTTTTGAGGTTATACCCGATCTCTGTAGTCGTAAAATGCCGGTCGGATTCGATTAAGGAGGTACGACTACTTCCTCGGGGTCAACAAAGAGACTAAATTTATGTTACCCCACGGGTGTTGTGATTTATATTAACTTATCTTGAATATTCCTATTGTCGATCCCAAAGTGGTTTTTGTGGTCAATATTTAATTTATTGCATATTTACTAATAAAAACTGAAAAATTAGATCCTCAACGACTATCGAGTTTTCACGACGATTTCCAAGCAGTAGCGAGATTCTGAAACTCGGTAGCGACCGTTTTCGTGATCGTTAGCTAGCGACAGCCAATAAGAGGCTCTTTTTCTTCTGATCGTGCATACGGTGGACTGTCGCTAGCCAGCGACAACGAAAACTGTCGCTACCGAACTACAGAATCTCGCTACAGAGCTAGGTTATGCTCGCCAAACGAATCAGCTATTACGCCCGACGTTGGCAAATCTATGGGTACTATAATATTCCCTCATTATGATAATATTCAACCGGAAGTTGAAACCGTTTTATAATGTAGTGTTTGAACTACACGGTGAAGTTCGAATTTTCGATTTTTTTACAATATCTATTATGTCTAATTTATCAAATTTCAGTTTTCCAACGACTTTAGTTGGATACGTGAGCAGCAAAACCGTGATCACCGTGACGTGCTTCACTAGCCCGAAAGTTGGATTCGTCGTAATGATCGTACCTCCTGAAAACTTTGATTTTATCAACATCAGTAGTGACTAGCCTATCGGAGCGAGGGGAATCTTGGAGATCAAAATCTTCACAATGAAATTTCACAAACCACTTCCAACACGCACTTTCGCTTACGGCATTCTCTCCGTACACGCTGCATATCTTCTCGCGAGGTTGCGACGCGTTTTTGCCTTTTCGGAAATAAAAAAGCGAAATGCATCGAAAAAACACGTTTTTTCCTTCCATGTTCGAAATATAATTAAACTTCCTATAGGTCACGGATCTCGATGGATACTTTTTTTAAATATCGGCACAATTTTCATCTTTCACTTAATATACGACACTTCATAACTGCGAACGACATCTGCCGGAATTTCACTACGAAATTATGCATAGACCCAATATTTAGTATATAAATTATTAGATAGAAACCATTAGGCAGAAAGTCGTAATTTTTTTTCTCCAAGTTCGGTAATTTGACTTGAAATGTTACCAGTATACTAGGATCCATTTTCACTTAATTGCAGACGAAAATCGGTTAATTGTTAAATATAAGAGTTCGTGAAAGGAATACCTAAAGGCAGCCAGGATTTTCGAGAAATTTGTCCGGCCAATAAAATAAATATGTGCGTGTACAATACACAGGAAAAATGGGATGAACGTAATGGGATTCGTCATTTGTTCAATTTTAATGTTATTTTTTCATTGAGCAACTTCTCAAAGATCGTAAGATAAAGTTTTATCGTGAAGTTATGTTGTCTAATTGCTCGTTATATATTTTACGTTTGGTGTGTGTATATTCCCGCGTAATAGAAGAATGCACGTGATCCGCACAGCGCGCACGACGGATTATCGCAACAATTTTGTAGACGTGTATGTACGGAAAGACGAGCACACTCGGCGCGAAGCGATCTTCCCATGTAGAGCTGCGTATAATTATCACGACGATATGTGTAATTGGAGAAACGCTTCCGGTTGAGACATTATAACGTACAGTGCGAAACAAAGTAGATTCATCCTTTACATACGGAGAATAGTAAAACACATTTCGTGCGCATTACCGCGAGCGTAAATTTATTCGTGAAACATAAATAATTACATTATTATGCACATCCTTCAAGGCCCATATTCTTTTTAACTGTTCAAGCGAAGAAGGGGCCGAGGCAAAAAAAAAAAACAGCATTCAAAACACGGCCTCTCATTGAACATATGTATGTCGATAGAAAAACAATCAGCTTAGCCGATCCGATGAATTTCACATCGACACGAATACGCGCGCGTGCCGCTGTAATCATCCATAAAACAATTATAAAGTGCTTCATCACTTAGACGACAGACGCACTTTTTCTTTTTCTTGAACGGATCAGCAAAGTTGAACTGCGATGTCGATGGCGCGTGTAATGTTTTTTTTTCTTTTCACTCGACGAAACGATTACGAGTTTCTAGCCCCGTCATACACGTGACAAGTGTTTCCTTTTCATTTCTTTCTTTCTATTATTCAATGCCCTCGAGTGAAAGGAATTTTTGGTCGTTACTTCTTTTTTTTTTTTCTTGAAGAAGAAGCAGGAATAAGCGCGGCAACGAAAAGGTTACTCGGAAGACCAAGTGGAAAATGACTTTTGTATTTAGTTGTTCAAATGTTCCGAGTTATTCCTAACAAACCCAAACAAACGAACATAATTACATTCAAAATTTCGAATGCCAGTGTGGAGATGAATAAATAATACGTATAGTATGTCTCGTACGTATATGGCGCATCGATCATTGGTAACGATGATGATTTTTGGCTCGAAATATCGAGGTCGAGTTGCGCTTGAGGGTAAAATATTTATCCTTGGTATATCGTTGCTATTATGGTCGTCGTTATTTCCTTAATTATTACGATTATTGTTCATCCATTATTATCGATAACATTGCTGCATTCAAAAGCTCAGGGCCGAATTTGAAAATGTGTAGGCCCTGGAGCATCGAAGAAGCGAGAGGCCCCTAATTGTTTTTCAAATAAGATGACATTTTTTTAAATAGTGTTTAAATAAAATATTTCGGAAAAATAGGACACTGTCAAACAACATATGTTGTTTGAAAATTAAAGGAAGGATACGTTTCCTGACATCAGCTAAATTCGATTACAATTCTAATGTTTTTTTATTTCTTTTTTTGTTGATAAATTCACTTTTTTAGTGTCTAATTATATACTTTATAGTGTAATATAGTGTTATGATGTACTATACACTACATACGAGTTAGACTTATCAATTTAAAGCTTTTCTTCTCTTTTCATTCATACAATTTAAAAAATGAACTATTTTTAGACCAATAGCATATACTTACCGGTGTAAACGTCTGGCGCTAATTACTAAAATCTAAGGCATTTTTTGGCAGTTGTTAAAAATAATATAAGTAAACAAATATTTATTTTCTCTGGACACACCGTTAAATTTTAATAAACAAATGGTCGGCTCAATCCACGTGATATTTTATAAATTATAATCCATGAAATATATTCTTTTATCAAGAATTTATCGTATTTGGTGTTTTTCATTATTTCACACAGAAATACTGTTTGAAATGTTGTTTTGAAAAAAGTGCTACGTGAAAGTGACAACTTTTTGTTCTTTTTCGAATCTCTGGAACGGTTTTTTTTCCACTAAGTTTTGCATATCATTCGTCAGCAAATTTTGACGAATGATAATGCAAAATTTGAAGGTCCTGGGGCTCTAGCCTCTGTTGCTTCCCCCCCCCCCCTTTATATTCGGCCCTTCAAAAGCTTCAATGCAAGTTTGAAGCATACAAGGCTTTTGGGGGTAACACGGGTCGGTTAGATATCGCGTTGAAGTGATTAGAGTCCAAAATACGAATCATCGACATTTTTCGTAAAATCAGATCCAAAAAAAACGCTAAAATAAAACAAAATACTACGAAAACCGTACGAGGGACGGTAAAATTTGAGTGTGGATAATGGTTTTAAAACCTGACGCGCGATCGACCTCTCGAAAGGTCGATCATTCGACCGCCATACGAGTACACTATCCCAGACTTTGTGAAGAAAGTGACGTTCCCGTGAGAGTGAGGAAGAGTTGAATGTCGTGGCGGACAGTGGTGAGGGCGGCCGAGGGGAAGAGAGGGATTATCGCTTTACGTGCAGGCTCGTCGCGATGACTATGCGCGGTTAATCCTTTCGCCACCATAGACACATACACACACACATAGACATATTTTATCTGTTGCCCGTGTGTATTACAACATCAGAAAAAGAATGTCATTCTGATTAATTTGCCGGCACATTCGGTTGAATTGGGCTGATGCACGATCGGACACGTCGAAGGGTCGTAACGAGGGGCTAATTTTCATCAAATTGTTCAACGCGAGGGTGCACGTAAAACTGCAACGAGGAAATGAGAAAAAAAGAGAAACGAATAAAAGAAATCACTTAATCATTGGACACGATATTCCTAACACTACAATAACGGTTTGCTCAGTTTTTTAAAATCTAATTCTCGATATTATTGGGAGAAGTAAAAAGTTCTGAGAGTTTTCCGCTAGATGCCTTTAGTAAGCCATATCTCACGATGTATACATCGCATCGGGTCATACTATACGGCGATTTAAAGGTGACATTACGCTTCAAAAAAAGTTCTTTGACAGTTTTGTGTATGGTGAAGCCAGTTGTATGTTACAGCTTTCCAAAATGGAGGTAAAAAAAGAAAAAATTCGATACATTCTTCAGTACCACTACGACCAAGGTGAAAAGGTGGAGCCGGCGGCCAAAAAAATGTTCATCGTTTCAACGATTCCGTTCTGGTAATATGGACGTCGAAGATGAGGCAGGCTCTGGTAGGCCAATCGTCGAAAATGTCGATAAAATCATGGAAATCGTCGAGTCGGACCGGCATGTGAGCACTTATTCCATTGCCCAGGAACTGCCCGAGCAGAAATCTAATCAGGCTGCCTGAGGATCCATCAGGGCCGGATCAGGGATCAATAAGGCGCCCTGATCAGGCACGCATGATTTGCGCCGGACAGGGGCCTGAGCAGGGATCAATGAGGCGCCCTGATCAGGCAGGCCTGATTTGTGCCAGACAGGGGCCTGAGCAGGGATCAATAAGGCGCCCTGATCAGGCACGCCTGATTTGCGCCGGATAGAAGCCTTATCGGGTATCAATAAGGCGCCCTGATCAGGCACGCATGACTTGCGCCGGACAGGGGCCTGAGCAGGGATCAATAAGGCGCCCTGATCAGGCACGCCTGATTTGCGCCAGACAGGGGCCTGAGCAGGGATCAATAAGGCGCCCTGATCAGGCACGCCTGATTTGCGCCGGATAGAAGCCTTATCAGGTATCAATAAGGCGCCCTGATCAGGCACGCATGATTTGCGCCGGACAGATTGGGCCGGAAAGATTGGGACGGTCATCGCCAAAACCGGAACAAAAACTAAACGATCAAGTCAAGTAAAATAAAAACTTAAACTTAAAAAAAATGTTTTCATATGTTTCATATTTTTAATAACGTTAGTAAACTTGATAACGTGTAACTGCGATAATAATTTAATAAATGTTGATCTATTTTTAAACAAAAAATTAATCAAATGATTGAGCCAGATGACACGCATGTCTCAGGCAGGATGAGGCACCTGATCCGGGCCAGATAAGTTGCTTGATCCGAGCCAGATATAGTGCCTAATCCGAGCCTGGTAAGGTGCCTGATCCGGGCCTGATAAAGCGCCTGATCAGAGCCTGATAAGGTGCCTGGTCCGGACCTGAATTTGCAAAAGCGTTACATCCCTGATCAGGGCCGGACTAAATTTGCCTGATCCGGCCCGGATTTGCTATTGTGGCAGCCTGATCCGGTCCGGATTTCACCCTGAACAAATTTCTGCTCGGGTGAAGATTAGCCAGAAAACCGTTTGGAACCATTTGCATAAGGCTGGTCTCAAGAAGAAGCTCGATGTATGGGTGCCACACGAATTGACGCAAAAGAACCTTTTGGGCCAAATTGATGCCTGCGATTCTTTGCTGAAACGTAACGAAATCGACCCATTTTTGAAGCGGATGGTGACTGGCGATGAAAAATGGGTCATACACGAGAACAACAGCCGAAAAAGATCGTGGTTCAATCGTGGTTAGCTGGCCCAAACGATCGCCAAGCCCGGATTAACGGCCAAGAAGGTTTTGCTGTGTGTTTGGTGGGATTGGAAGGGAATGATCCACTATGAGCTGCTCCCATCGGGCCAAACACTCAATTCGGACCTCTACTGCCAACAACTGACCAGATTGAAGCAGGCGATCGATCAGAAGCGGCCAGAATTGGCCAATAGGAAGGGTGTTGTGTTCTATCAAGACAACGCCAGGCTGCACACATCTTTAACGACGCGCCAGAAGTTCCGAGAACTTGGATGGGAGGTTCTATCGCATTCGCCGTATAGTTCAGACCTGGCACCAAACGATTATCACCTTTTCAAGCATTTGCAAAATTGTCTCGATGGTACAAAACTGGCCTCAAGAGAGGCTTGTGAAAATGAGCTGGTCAAGTTTTTTACCAATAGGGACGAGGACTTCTTCAATCGCGGAATTACGAAAATGGCTTCAGAATGGACAAAAGTTATCGAACAAAACGGCGCATATTTGATCTAAATCGGATAATCCTAACTATGTTAATTTCATCGTCGAAATAAAGCGAAAAAACGCTCAAAACTTTTTACCTCATCTAATATTTTCGTTCCTACAGCCCTATGACTGGTATTTACGAGGTCTCATGTGTATTACCACATGGATAAAAATTCAACTTGAACATTGAAAAACTCCGAAACTATGTTGTTAAACTGATTAACTTTTGGACGATTTTGGACAAAATTAGGTGCATCCTAAATTAATCTTTCGACGATATAAATTTCAATCGTCTACAAGCATGTCCATTTTAGTTTTGAAACTTCTTAAATTGTTGGCTTACATGTTTTTTTTCTGTTTCAAGAATGTTGCCACTTTGATAACAATTGGAGATGTATATGCGGTGCTCGAGAGAATGTAAGTACGTGTCTTCGTTCGTACGGATACCTTCACCTTTGCAATATAGATATATACTGGGTATACACTTCCTCACAGGTCGCGCGGTGCATTTGAAATCGTGTGACTTTGCTTCTCTTGATCTTCCGGGCGAGCGGCCCACGTCGTGTGTTCCTTGCTCAAACTTATTATACCGACATTCTACTCTATTCTTTGCAATACATACTGAGTATCTAATAATGCGATATCGTATTATTCGGAAAAATATACATGTCGGCTATATCGCGCTCGTAAAATCGCTGATCGGTGGCACTTTTTTTTTCAACCTGATCCATTTTCTTATGAAAAATAGAATTAATTGCAAATATGATTTATGAGTGAATCATAGTTTTGTGAATTCTCGCATATATCTGCGTGCCAAACTTTTCGCGTCGCGTCTACAACGCTATAATTCATTTCGTTTAAGAACGGTAATTTCTACGAAAATACTTTAATAGATGCGCGATGGACTTCGATCGTTGCGCTCTCGACTATTATTGTAAAAATTTTAATATATTTTTATATTTCGAGCTCCGAGATACCGATAACGGTGATGATGATTATGACCCGATGGGTTCACTCTCACGCGCCACATTGCACTACGCACGCTCGTCTTCCTCCCACCCCTCGTTCTTTTTTGCCACTTTACTTCCGCCAGTGAAAGGATCGCATCGTTTTCATAAATGTATTTGTCCGAACACTTCTACGTATATATACATGAATATACGCATACGTGCTCGAATATCCATGCGTGTGTGTGTGTGTGTATTCGTGCACCCACACACTTGATATCTGCACACCAAGCATGACTTTTCCATGAAATATTCCAGTAGCAGAGTGCACGAACTTTTTTTCCCTATATGTTGCTTAAACATTTTCCTTTTTTCGTTGTCCCGTCGAATGAGTCGAATATGTTTTATAATATTTATTTCGACGAAAATTTTCAAGTCGAAATTTGGGGGGCTCGGTTTTATAATTTTTGCATTGTTTTTTTAGTTAGCAGTTGAGGGAAATAGTATCGAAAGGAAAAGGAACGAAATATAGAGGGGTTTTCATTTCTTTAGATTCGTATGAACTATATTATATACAGGGTGGATCAATAACTATTGGCACCTTGGATATCGTCATTTTGAACACTTACTGTAAACGTAGTAATTTTATTTACTACCGAAACTGTAAATATTATCGCCTTCCTGTACTTTCTATGACCTTCAATGACCTTATGTTATAGGTCGTTGAACTCGTTTTAAGCTCCTCTTTCATGATACAGAAAAAAAACATACCGATCCATTTAAAAAAAATAGAGTTCACCTTCTAATGTCCGAAGTACCTCCACCTGCAAAAAAACTATTATCGCTATCGGATGGCCCGTATCGTACTGTGCAATTTCATTTCAGCAAATATTTCTGTGAACCTTATAGTTTCGAAGATATCCAAGGTGCTAAAAGTTATTGATCCACCCTGTATAGGTGATGCTAATCAACGAAAGGTCGAAAGTGTTCATGATAACTGATAAAGTATCAGTCGAAAGTGTTCGATCACTTTGAATAATTGCAAAATTATATTAGAATAATATAGTTTTATAGACGTATATAGTATTTTTGTAAAATAAGAAATAAAATGAATGATATTATTTTAATATAATTTTGCTATCATTCAGAGTGATCGAAAACTTTTGACCGGTACTGTATATGTGTTTACACAAACCCAAATCCTTTTCTCGTTGTCCTGTAGGAGAAGTCGAATGTGCTTTATAGCATTTAATTCGACGGAAAATTTTCAAGTCGAAATTCAGAGGGCTCGGTTTGGTAATTTTTGTATTTTATTTTGTTAGCAGTTGAGGGAAATAGTATTGAAAGGAAAAGGAACGAAATATAGAGGGGTTTTTATTTCTTTAGATTCGTATGAACTATATTACATATAGTTGATGCTAATCTAAATAATAAAAACCGCGCTATAGACAATATATATACAACACCAGTCGAAAGTTTTCGATCACTTTGGATAATTGCAAAATTATATTGGAATAATATAAATCATTTTGTAGAGGTATATATAGTATCTTTATGAAGTAAGAAATAAAATGAACCATATTATTGTAATATCATTTTGCAGTTATCCAACGTGATCGAAAATTTTGCTATTATTCAAAATCATTGAAAACTTTTGACCGGTACTGTATATATGTATACAGACACACATCGTACATTTCGAATTTCCTTTCCATTTTGTCACTTGAACCCACCTCGACATCCTCTTTATAGTGACCTGTAAAAACTGCGAAAAAAAAAGAAATTTTACAATCCCAAACATTCTCTGAATTTGTGAATCTACCAGTTAGCGTAACTTTTTGTGAAATGTTCGGGGGCGTATAGCATACAAGGTATTGGCCAATGAAAATTACGAAAAAGTCGTAAATTTCGGATATTTTTTCGTTTTGTAGAAAGGCAAAATATACTTGCATCGATTGGAAGTAGGCGCGACGCACAGCCTTTCGAATTTTGCAACGATAATAATAATTTGGAATTTCAGATGAGCCTCCAGCTGTAAATGGAATCGAAGAATTTGAGTAAAATTTAAATCGCCATTGAGGCCAAAAAATACTGTAAATTTTTGAATCGGCGACGAATATAAAACAACGTTCGTCACATTTAAGTGAAATTCGTGATATCTGCGTCGCATACGGCGATGAATTCCTACTCGCTCGATCGATCGAGGGATCTCATCGTTTTCATAGATCGGTATATCTTATCGGGAGTCCGCGATCGTTGTGAGATCGAACGTAATGTCTTGATGAAACATACGGGAGAAAAATGATCCTACATGAATGTTGGCTACTTGCGCGCTGTCTCGAAGCTACCGGTACAACTCGATTTCTTACATAACGGCGTGACCGTTTTTCGCACATATATACCACGTGATTTGCGTTGCATGGTACACCAGCTGCCAACGGTTTGCGCGTACTCGTTCCTCATCACGCGACCGATGAATCCTCGCGCTAAGAATTCCGGATTATAAATATCGACCAAGTTTGACTGCATCGAAAAAAAAAACAGGTCACTTAACCCCAAACAGTATCGCCCTCCAATTTTCAAAACCCTCGTTTATCGTGATTGCTTTATGATACGAAAATTGTTCCACCAGATTTCCCGAAGGATTTATTTTAAAAGTTGATCGCTTCATTTGTTTTTTGGTTCAGACATTTTTGCGAGAACACGTTTGGTATTTTTGCGAAATTTATTCCTGTTCTTCGTTGCCGAGTTTGATGGATTTCGATTATTGGGACGAGGCATCATTACGCGACAATATTTAAAAAAATAAAAAATAATTCCGACCTCAAGTTTAGTAATGAAGAACGACATATAGTTACAGGTTTAGTACGATATTTTTAATTGCATAGCAATGTGTGTGACTGCCAAATATATATTGGTGTCAAAATCTGTCTTTCGTTTCTGCAAAACAATCAATGGAATTCTTTAATCAGCTACAGCGACATCTCAAAATAATGTATGCAATTTTTTTTCACATTATTTTCGCGGTCTCTTCAGTGGAGTGGTAGAATATATTTTACATTGGAATATTTGACTGACCCAGAAACAAGATTGAAATCATTAAATAGACGAATTTCGACAGAAATAAAAATGAAGATTCATATCTCAATGTACAGTATGTACCCGATGCAAATATTTATCTCAAGCCGCGTTTTCGTAGCGATGAAACAAGCAAAGAAATTTGAACACCATTTATAAACATTTTTCGACGCATCCAGGCATCACCGACTCACCTGTTTGCCCAATTATATTTGTAACGATAAAATAAAAAATCAGGGAAGAAAAAAAAATACGAAAAGTGCAACAGGAGCCGTCTCCTTGTATTTTTCATTGTATCGTAGAACGAAGAAAAGGATATTACAATGAGTAAAAAAGAGGAAAAAATGTTGCAACAGCGTTTTTTTTTATTTTAATAAGAGAAAACATGAAAACGCATGTGTTGTATGTTTTTAAAACTTGTGTTTTCTATGCCACGAATTTGTGACGAGTCCTGTTAGACCTATTTCGAGAATAATGAGACTTTATCGTGAAGTTTCTGGTGGTTTTCGAATTTAAAGATTGTGGGAAAGAAAACAGGAAGCGAAAAAGCTTAAGTGCATTCGTGTCACGCTTAGTCTTTTGTAATGCTAATCGTATAGGAATTTCTAAGCCGTGTTTCTCCTCCTAAACGCTACAATATGTATATATATATATATATATATATATATATATATATATGGATGATGTGCAAGGTGTTTCATTGCGTTTGCAGAGACGAATTGAAGGTGGGAAAAGAACGTTGTTGCGGATCGAGTGACAATGACACTTTGCGTAACGTCTGGCTCTTGTCCAACTGCGGTAAATTTGATTCATATCTGTCTGCCGTGGAGGGAGAATATCGAGAACGAGCGTACTCCAAATGCGATGCAACTGTGCAATAAACTTACGTCATGTGTTTGCAAAAAAAAAATTCTTTCCAGTCCGTTGAATGTTTTTATAGCATTTTTTTAAAATAAATTTTACTCTTCAATGATTTTTTTTGTAACAATATTTGAAAATCATGACTAAAACGTTCACTCAACGACGGGCGATTTTTCTTAATTCTCAAATTTCTCAAAATTCAGCCCTGGCTGTTAATTTGTTTATTCAATTTAGAAACGGACATGTGAGTGAGGAAGTACGAAAGAATTACACCGTGTTTTATTGGGTGAAGTAAAAAGCTCTGAGCGTTTTCCGCTAGATGTCTTTAGTGAGCCATATCTCACGATGTATACATCGCATCGGGTCATACTATACGGCGATTTAAAGGTGACATTACGCTTCGAAAAAAGTTCTTTGACAGTTTTGTGTTTGGTGAAGCCAGTTGTGTGTTACAGCGTTCCAAAATCGAGGTAAAAAAAGAGAAAATTCGATACATTCTTCAGTACCACTCCGGCCAAGGTGAAAAGGCGGAGCAAGCGGCCAAAAAAATTTGTGCTGTTAATGGACCCAATACAGTATCGAATGCAACAGCAAAGCAGTGATTCCAACGATTCCGTTCGGGTAATATGGACGTCGAAGATGAGGCACGCTCTGGTAGGCCAATCGTCGAAAATGTCGATAAAATCATGGAAATCGTCGAGTCGAACCGGCATATGAGCACTTATTCTATTGCCCAGGAACTGAAGATTAGCCAGAAATCCGTTTGGAACTATTTGCATAAGGCTGGTCTCAAAAAGAAGCTCGATGTATGGGTGCCACACGAATTGACGCAAAAGAACCTTTTGGACCGAATTGATGTCTGCGATTCTTTGCTGAAACCTAACGAAATCGACCCATTTTTGAAGCGGATGGTGACTGGCGATGAAAAATGGGTCACAACGAGAACAACAGCCGCTAAAGATCGTGGTCCAATCGCGGTGAGCCGGCCCAAACGATCGCCAAGCCCGGATTAACGGCCAAGAAGGTTTTTCTGTGTGTTTGGTGGGATTGGAAGGGAATGATCCACTATGAGCTGCTCCCATCGGGCCAAGCACTCAATTTGGATCTCTACTGTCAACAACTGACCAGATTGAAGCAGGCGATCGACCAGAAGCGGCCAGAATTGGCCAATAGAAAGGGTGTTGTGTTCCATCAAGACAACGCCAGGCCGCACACATCTTTAACGACGCGCCAGAAGTTCCGAGAGCTTGGATGGGAGGTTCTATCGCACCCACCGTCTAGTCCAGACCTGGCACCAAGCGATTATCACCTTTTCAAGCATATGCAAAATTTTCTAGATGGTACAAAACTGGCCTCAAGAGAGGCTTGTGAAAATGAGCTGGTCAAGTTTTTTTTACCAATAGGGACGAGGACTTCTTTAATCGCGAAATTATGAAATTGCCTTCAAAATGGACAAAAGTTATCGAACAAAACGGCGCATATTTAATCGAAATCGGATAATCCTAACTATGTTAATTTCATCGTCGAAATAAATCGAAAAAACTTTTTACTTCATCTAATATATGTATCGTTTAAAATATTCATAATCTTCATAGATTTAAGGCCAATGAAGCGATGAAGGAATTAAGTAATTTTAGGTTCGGATAAATGATAATTAACTTTTGAAAATTTTTTCACGTTTGGTGTATTCTCGTATTTATACGTTCTTGGTATTATAGGTAGAAAAATGTGTGCGGTGTTTGATTGAAAAAAAAAAAAATGATACGAAAATAATGACATGTTGATTATTAATTCAGAATGTGTCAGCTGTAAGGGAAGCCGTTCGGAGCTTCCTGGAGAACGGACTTAAAAACATTCTCTGATGAATTAGATTCAATAAACGAGATTAAGCGAAGCTTATGTTTTCAAGGTCGGGAGGTATTTCGACTATGGCCGCACGCGGAATACATTATGAAGCCAACACAGCAGACACATAAATATTTATACAAAAAGTCAAGGCTTTGGTAACAATGGATGGGTAAAGAGATTAAAAAAAAAATGACGACGCATCGTTTATTATCGCGAGTCCCAATAATACGTGCGACTTGATTGATTATTCGTCAATAAAAACAAAAAACGTCACTGCGTATTCCATCTGACAAAAATAATCTTACGACGCATTTGGGAAAATTGCGATTTCTTGGACATTTTTATTCGACTGCGAGGACACAAGAAAAAAAAAAAAAACGTCTGACGACACAAGAATTATCGTCTCTTGCATTGTCCGATATTGGGCAGAGGTTTTCCTTTGCATTTTTTCATCCAGCCGTCCCACCCCTTGAATCCATTGGCCGTGTACATTTTGTTTGCACAAGCGATGTCATCCTGTATATCGTCATTGGCAAAATCTTCGCAGCGTTTGTTGCAAAGGCCACCTTTTCTTCCGCGAGTGCACCACTTGAGGCTATTTATTTGAAATACTCCGAAGCTGTAGCTCGCGGCGGTTTTCGGTCCGGTGACGAGTCTTGTGTCCATTCCACTCTCGTTTTCCATCAGGCAAATCCAATTGCTGATCAGCGATCTCGATGTACCGGCGCGTTGAAGCTCCTTGACAGCCTCGCAATTTTGAAGAATTTTCGCCTCGCATTGCCACGCGATCGCGAGGACGAGCAAAAAAATCAACGAGACCAATGGAACCTTCGTTCCCGACTCGCATCTCCTCCTCATTTTTGCTCGCTTCTTATCGTTGCTCGTTTTTTGGCAAGGAGAATTTTTTATGCGCGACACACGAATCGAAAGAACTGTGCAGAGAACGACCGGCGAAGTAACGAACTCGAGGCTATAAACACTGGTCCCCGACTGAGTATATTTTACTCCTTGATGCGTCGAATAATATATACCCGTATTATAAAGCCTCGAGCTTCGCCGATAAGATATTATCCTCAATCTACCCCGCTGCTGTTCACGCTGAGTGGGAGTACATGAAAAAAACTCCTCCGTGAAGATAAGTAAACTTTTTTTCTTTGTATATAATCAGTACGCGACATCGCGATATTTTGATATAGTCGTGAAAAAAAGTAATGCTCGCTTACGTACGTGTTAGCTAATCATAGTGATCTATTCAATTTGAAGAGTATCTAATCTAATTGAAACAAAATAAATTGCCGGTTTTTCCGTTTACTCAGCTCAGAGAAGAGATCCGTTGATTTTTTTTTGTTCTTCACTTTTATTGTTATCTAAAATTATGCTCGATGGATTCAGGTTGTAGGTCTCTAATGAGTATCTCAAGCAAAGTTTGCTGTAGCTTTGTTTTACCACGAAATATTGGCAGTTGGAGCAAAATTATTTCCATTGCGTTCCAACGATGCTAACTTCAATATCATATCGATTTTCCATATATCTTTATGGTGAGAGTATTGGAATGATGAGGTCCGGATTTTACAGACAATTAAAATATAGTTCTGCCAAGTTTGAGTTTTTTTATTTATTTCAAGAATATTGACAAACAATGAAGTTATTATTATTTAGACGAAGTGCTGCTGAAAAGAAAAACCGTACTTTCAGTATAAAACCTTCGTGTAATCGGATACTTTTCGGAAATGTTGAAAATTACGAAAATGCCAGGCCGTAGAAATAAAAGTTCGATTTTCAACCAAAAAATATCTGTAATCATATATTATTAACAAATGGATAAAGATATCGAAAAATTATCCGGGCATACGATAGAAAATATTATCAACTACGCTTTATCCAAATTTGAAGTGAATCAGGTGAACGGATTTTAAGGCCTTAGGCCACTCGAGAAAGTTCCGAAAATCGATTTTTTTTTGTTAAAAATGTACCTTAGTACCTATAAACTTATATTCCAAAAGATTATGAGTGTGAAAAATCTCTAAGTACTCGATTTTCGAATTCTAGCGCAACCCCTCTCGATTCATGTCGTGACTTTCTACTAACTTTAAACGCGTTTAGCTCAAAACTACATTTTTCAACTCGGCCGGACTCATAACTCAAACAAATTTTAACCGCTTCACTTGAAATTTTAACTGTATATTTAGAATTACATTTTCTGAGGCACTACGTAGGATTTTTTCATTATATTGCATAGTTCCTTTTTTATAAACAATTTTCTGACGATTTTCTCATGGCATTTTATACCTTTTCCTTTAGAAATGCGCCATTTTGACAAAAAACAATATATCAAAAAATCTTACGTACTTCTATAGCTATTCTTGCATATAATCGAAATAACTTTAGTGTCTCATCATAACTCAAAAATTATAGGAGCTGTTGGTCCCGGCCGTTGCCCTTCCAGAAATAAAGGCGTCATTGGAAAAATGCTGCACACTCGCCATTTTGACATTTATCGCTGTGAAAAAAGTCAATTACGTGTATAATAAAACTCCTATTTTGTAATTCCGATTTATCTTATGGCTTCGCTGAAAAAAAATCACAAAATATGCTCTTGTTTGCCTCTAGAGTGGCCTAAGGGCTTAAAATTAGAGTTATACCGTTTCGTAACACAGATTTGAGACAAACCCAAAAAAAATGGGTAAATCACATCGGAACCGTTCGCGATAACGTAGTGGCCGATCTGAACCCCAATTGAATTTTTACAAAATCTTCGTTCCCAATTAGGATGAGACCCGAGGTTATAAAACTATGAAATAAAAAACGCATTTTTTTAAATTTCAAGTTTACGCAGGCCCCTTAAGCAGCGTTGACTGCTTTCAGATGGTAACTCAACAAACATTCGGCAAAACATAGTCGGCTGTACAGCACGGTTTCCCCGTGCCCTTGTACGAATATTAGCAATAAAACATAATACTATTCTTGAAAACAAAATACTAATATAATTTTTGAACCATTGGGAAAAGTAACGCGGCACTGATAATCTCATTCACAATTAAATATGACATTGTTGGCTAAAATGATTTAGAATTTATGGAAGTAATCAATAGATTCGAATGAGGCATTTAACAATGGGCATTGGTCATGCTCAAAATAAAGGATGATTGGAACCCAAACAAACCCCAATGCCCTAATATTCGTATTATCGAAAGATTATTTATTTGATTTTTTTTTTCGTAAAAATAGAACGTGCTTAAAGGATTTTATGACGATTGCCGTAAGCTTGCCTTTGGCTCCATCATTCTTAGTCTAGTCGGAATGTAAATAAATTTGGATAACTTCAATTCAACGAGCCTCTTATATTGTTATATTAAGAATGCTCGTGAACTTGAATTACGCGAAAATGTTGATTACAACAATAATAAATCGAAGAAACGTATAAATAACTATATCTCCGCTTGTAACGGAGACATTGAGACCTTTTCTTCCGGAAATTACGCGTCTCGCAAAGAAGTATAAGAATTGCAAAGAATATTTCAAGTACCCCCAAAATTCAAGTAGTTATTTTTATTCGTTTATAAGCTAAAATGTTATATCCTCGAAATACGTGTTTGTTTCTTTTAAAAATAACTTTTTTGAGTTAAATTATGAAAGTACGCACTGCAAACTACCAACACAATTTTTTTCCGCTCTATGAGCCGTGTGCATCACTTGCTATAGGCAAACGCCGGATTTACGGAAATCGGTTATTATTGCGAAACTATACGACATGGTTGGATAAAATTTAACGATATCTCTCGGAGATAGATTCATCTAGTTGATGTATGATTTTCAGATCAGTACGTTCATTAATAACCGATGTACATACAATAAACAAACAAAAATCGTTGTTGTTCGGTGATTTACCGTTAAACTAACGATCCTACGTCATTTTTTCATAGAATTTTTCTTGTAGATGACATTATGGCGCACAATGTTTACGGGAAGTATTTTTGGATAAAACTCATATCAAAAAAGATAACATCAAAATACTGGTTTTAAAAAATATTTTTTGGCTGCCGCAAAACACCATAGAATTAGGAGATATTTCGAGGGCACATTCCGCATGGTTCAAAGAACCTACAAAAAAAATTGGCAACATGCTGGTCTTGTTGAATAGAAGTCATGTTTAGTTCGACTGGGCTATCTCGATATTCGTATGATGCTAAAAAGCTTCGACAATATGCTAACATTTTTTCATTTTATTTTTCACGTTCTTAACCAACTTTATACGAAATGTACATAGCACACTCAATTACAGTAACTTTCACGTGTACACACAGATCAGCAAGTTTTATTGTACATACATACATATGTAGGCGCAGGAATGAATTACATAAGATTCTTATACAGAGATTTATCTCCCTCTTTCGCTCATTCACTCTCTTATATTGGTAATGTCGTAGATAATGTCATTCGTTAGACTTTTGTCCAAGATGGCCGTATTGACTAGACAGAGATGTTAAATTACTCCGATAGTCCGTATTCTTATCTTTTTGAACAAAAAAATTGTATCGAGGGAAACGAAGATTCAACTGCGTGGTGCAGCCGCGAATTGCACGAGAGAGTAAACATTTGTAGGTACTTGAGAACGAACATGATGTCGAACTGTTGTTGTTTTATTATTTGAAACAAAAAAAAACATGGCTGGATGATAATTGCACGTTGTAATGGCTCGTTCATTAATCGACTGAAGCATCGAAAAACTGATTCGAAAATTGTAATTAATGCGATTTTTATTGAATGAAGCATCGACGGCCTTTACATGAAGGTTTGGAAAAGTTTGGTTTTGGTGGTCGGGGACGTTCTGAAAAGCTTGGCGATTTGAATTCACGATATTGCCACTACACGTTGCTGCGAGGGCTCTTGTTTATAATTAGTAGCATGAACTGGGCAGTCAGAACTAGCAAATTACAACACGGTAGCGAAGCGTTTCTCACACTTTTATATCAAGCTTTATAAATGGATAGAAAATTGATCGTTCATGCGCAAAACCCAAATTTCAAAATGGGCTTTGAGAACTTAGGGTATTCCTTTCGCGGAGGGCCGTATTTTGTGGGTGCATAAGCAAGTGCCCTTTTGAATCATTAGTAGATTATAAAACGACGAACTGAAATTTAAAAAATCGCCTAAATTTTGTAGATTTATACAATTTTACGTGTTCTCTGAAAAGTCGCGATTACCAAAATTTTTCTGCTAGTCACATTTTTCTAAGTTGTATCATTAGTATTTTCTTTAAACATTCGGTGACCCCCTGTTTTTATTGTTTATCCCAGACATCTAGAGTTATTTAGTCTATAAATTATCACATAGAAATGTGGCCAGTATGCCATCTCCTGAAAGTGCTGCATAAATCAGATGATTCTTAAAGTCGTAATTTTTTGTTAAATGTTTGGTACCTTGGCTTGAAATTTTACCAGTACACTCGGATGTATTTTTTTTTTATTGTAGATGAAAATAAGTTATTTGTTAAATATACGAGTTCGAGAAAGAAATACCTTAACAATCAGGCCTTCAACTTCTAAGATGAAAATGAAAAACCAATTTATTTGAAAAGTGACAAGAAGTGATTCCGGGTGAAATAGGATTGGAATAGTTCTTGCGAAAAACACTTTTGAGAACAGTGCAATCAACGGACGTTGGGTTGAACGAGAGGCTCTAATGGAAAAATAATTGCATCGGTTTCTGGACCGGTATGTGCGAAGCATCTCAGTGAAATGTCTCGATATTTAATGGTAGAGGCGAAAAAGATTTTCATTCGTTCGTCTATTTAATATACTAAACGACATTGCCGTAAGAATATAAAAATTGCCAATTCGTTTAACGCGGGCTACGACCACCAGACGTCACATTGCCTATTTGTTTTCTCAACAATTGTACAACTATCGAAGTTTTTCGATATTTACGTAAGGCACACATTTTTACATGAAAATACGCCTGCTATTCTTTTTATGACGATTAAAAAATATATCGTATACACTAAATCAATTTAGCGCCATAGATAGGTCACGATAAGGTTTTTTTTTAAATATAAACGTCAACTACAATTTCACATTGATGAAATTCTGCGAAGCTAAATTGCGACTGAGTTCTCTGTACACTCGTATAACTATTTTGAGTTTCCGCGACTTTGTCGAATTGTGCCAACTCATCAGAATGTTTATCATCTCCGCGTTATCACCATTTCGAAGAACACATATATACATATATAACATGAAATTATTTATTATCGTCGGGGGAAACAGTCTTATCAATAAATTTAAATCACGGGAAAATGAGAAAATTCCACTCGTTTTGTATGCTTTGAAAGACGGGCTCGATAAAATCGGTTTGAAATCGAAAATAAACATTACTCGCCGTTCACAAAGGAGTAGCAATTTTTTTTTTTACTGAAGACAGTTTCGAAGAACATTGATTGTTGTATATAAAAATTTAGTACTATTTAGTTAATATCTTTTTGGCATTACTGTACATTCCACTCGAATCTAATATCTTCTATATTTATTATTTATAAGATATAATAGTACTAACGAAAAGACCACTTTGGCGCTTGGAAAAATATGGATAACAATTTTTTTAAATATTTGACCCGACCATTAAATATATAAAAGAATTTTTATTTTTCATGCATACATGATAGTTTTATGAACAAATAAAAAAAACGAATAAAAAAGATTAAGAAATGGCGGAGATACAAGTCGTTTAGTAGGACCTACTTTTGAAACTGGGGGAAAAAATATCTCGAGATCGACTCAATCGATTTTGATAAAATTTATAGCACATATTATTGAGGATGTAGCATAGGATTTTTAATTCAATGCCTCGGTCATTTTGTATTAATTTTCAAAACTGAACATTTTGGTAAAAATCAAATATTTTTTTCAATGACCTGTCATTTCTAGAAAAAAAAATGTATGATTTTTCCCTATGCTACACTTTAGCTATTACCTTACTTTACAAGAATTTTTTTCTTTTTTCTTTTCCGACGATGCCTAACAAAGAGAAAAATTCCACCATCAGCAAGGATTTTTAAAAGGAGGTCCACTAGACAACTTATATCTCCGTAATTTTTTATTTATTTTTATTTGTATTTTTTTCAATTTGTTCATAAAACTATAATGTATTTGTGAAAAATAAAAATTGTTTCATGTATTTAATATTCGCGTAAAAAGAAAAATTATTTTTATACCTATTCTTCCGAGCGCCAAGGTGATGGTACGCCTTAAGGAATCTAAGACTTTCTTATACATTTCTGTATCGAAATTTGCGAAGTTTTGAGGTTCCCCATTAAAAGTTTTTTACAGATATTCTCTCAATGAATTTCGAGAGTTCTTATCGAGTTTTTTTTGGACTATCTTTTGAATATACTTTGGCCGAAAATTGTTTGTAATTATTTTTACGACTTATTGCAGCTGTTAAATAACAATATCAGATTTTTTAGAGAGTCTGCTTTCTTTAAAAATGTGCCAATATTGACAATATCAAAACATTCGAACGCTTGATTTTCGAGAGAGTTTGGTCCAGCATCGATTAATATTTCCATAAATAATATCAACAACTATTGGTTTTCCCCGTTCTTTCGTAGCTTTTTTCGGTTATTTCATCGATCCCCTGGCTTTTTCCCTACCCACACCAAATTTTCGTATTGTACCATAGCAATTAACAATATATATATATATATATATATATATATATATATATATATATATATATATATATATATATATATATACAGGGTGAGGCACATAAAGTGTTACAGAGCAATGGCACTCAAACTATTGATCATATCCAAAAATGTTTCAGACAAAAGTTTCAGTGTTCGAGAAGGCCGTCATACTGGACCACCCTATTTTTTTATTGGTGGAGGCGCTGAAGCTAGGTCAAGGTTAACTCCACTTTTTTAAATGGAACCATGTATTTTTTTTCGATGACATTATTACCGATTTTAAGACGAATTCAGCGACCTACAACACAAGGTCATTCTAGTCACGCAAAGTATAAAAATAGTCGAAAAATCGAAAAATATCGGAATAATCACTTTCAAAGGATCCACTAACCTTGGTTTGGGTTTGGGCGACAGAAACGGTCAGCTAATCACTTAAATGCCATGTGCGATTTTTGTTGCCTATCCGGATAATGAGCCGCATACAAATCTTGGGCGTTTCTGTAATGTTAACGGCATTCCCCCAGCACCATCAACATATCAAAAGGTTCTTGAAAATTGTTCATTTTCGCGATCCGATGTACTCACATTAAAAGGTAATGCGTGACTAACTGATATGTCAACAGAAAATGCGTACTTGCTGCCGATAAGAAACATTGGTATCGTAAGATATGAAAACAGCGATCAAACAAGTGTTTACAAGTCGAGGGTCATCACTTCGAGCATCTTCTGTAGGTAGACCCAAACCAAGGTTAGTGGATCCTTTGAAAGTGATTATTCCGATATTTTTCGATTTTTCGACTATTTTCATACTTTGCGTGACTAGAATGACCTTATCTTGTAGGTCGCTGAATTCGTCTTAAAATCGGTAATAATGTCATCGAAAAAAATACATGGTTCCATTTAAAAAAGTGGAGTTGACCTTGACGTAGCTTCAGCGCCTCCACCGATAAAAAAAATAGTGTGGTCCAGTATGACGGCCTCCTCGAACACTGAAACTTTTGTCTGAAACATTTTTGGATATGATCAGTAATTTGAGTGCTATTGCTCTGTAACACTTTATGTGCCTCACCCTGTATATATATACGCACACACACAATTTACAAGGATATAAAAATTCACTTTCACAGCATAAAGATATCCGTCCTCGATTATTGCTTCGAGGAGTTCACATAATGTGTCGTCTTATCACATTTTTAGTAATCCTGGCGTGATATTTCGAGAGAAATGATGTGTTTGAATCACGAAGTTTATGTTCGAAGCAACTATAATTTTATTTACTTCTACCAAAATATTTACTAGACTCGGAGATATTGTTTTTTTTTTAAACCATATGCTAGCCATTTGAAATAAACCTTTCAAAGTGTTAACTTCGACGAAATCATTAATTCATGTACTAAATGATTTATAAGTTTCAAGTAAACGTTAGGCGGCGGAACAAGAGCAAGCAGTTCGTTACATTCTGAATGGAAAAACCGCGTTGTGCAGCGATCGTATCATAAATAACCTGGAAACCGAACGTTCGCATTTTTTTTTACAACAATTCGGTTGGTCAAATATTAAGTCGTTCTTTCGGAACCGCCATTTTATCGTGACAAGGTCTTAGATTTTTCGGCGATATACTAAAAGCGACAAAAATTTTTGACAGAACGAATAAGGTTATTAGATTTCAACAAAATACTAGTAGAGTAAAAAATCATTTGTTTTTTTTTTATTGGACCGGTATCTTTTCATGACGGAATAAAATATTTGTTTCAGCTTAAGAGGGGAGATCTCTTTATAACGTAAACCGGAGCTTATGGCTGAAATTGAACGCCACGAGGAAGCTGAGAGACTACTTTATGTTTCTGAAATCGCAGATTAGTCGGTAGGTCATTTAGTCACAACATGTTTGAGTCTTGAAACTTTAAACGCGTTTTCCATAAAACCACTTTTTCGTGAATCTCGTACAAGATAACTCAAAAACCATCTAATCGATCATTTTAACATTTTCCACACTTTCAGATAATATAATTACTGCCTCTGTGAACCTGAATTTCCTCCAAAATTATTTCAAAAAACCACTTTTTCATTAACAAATGTTATAATAAGAATTTCATGAAAAATTGAACATTTTTTCAAATACATACAATTTTTTGAATTTTCTCTTTTCTCTGGATCGTTTAGGTTCACATAGACCGTATGGATCTCAAAAATCTAAAACTTCTCGGCTCTGGTGTCTTAGATTAATGCACCAGACGCTAGGTTGTACACTGTGGAACAACTCAGGCGGCAACCGTCTCTGAAGCTAGTCTCGTACAGCCGCTATTTTTTAATATTGAAAAAAAAAATTGGAAAATGAAAAGATGTAATGAAATGTACTTAATATTTTAATTATATAGAATAAATACTTGCAACAGGGAAAAACCTTGAAAATTTGCTTATTTTCTGCCTGAAGGAATCCCCCCCCGTTAATATAATCAATTTAAGGTCAAGTGTCACACCGACCGAGCGTCCATGAGTGCGAGAGAGATAGCTGATTTGCAGATTCCCAATGATTTCTGAAACGGTTGATTTTTGGGAAAAACGAAAAGAAACACGTTCCGCTCTGTTGAACGACGAACAACGGCTTTCTCTTCTTTTGCCCGAAATATGTTCCGTCTAGGAGAAAACTTGGCAGTAGGATTTTTACCGACTGGACGTGTGACACATGGCCTTAATTGTAGTATATAAAAAAATCTTCTTAATTGTATTAAATGTTATCAGCGTCGAATAAATAGTTTTTCTTAGAGTGAATTGTAAGTCAGAGTGAATATATCATTGCATTGAATATGAAAAAAGTCTGGTAGGCCGAGATTCAAACGAAATTTTATCCGATTCAAACAAATCGTTTCCCTCGATTTCTCCGATCAAAGAGTGCAAATGAAGAAATAGTGTTCGTAAAATAATGTTTTCATGCAGCAGGATTCGTGGCGGTGGATACCCGCGATTTTGCGAATCTCAGATACTCCGGTTTATCATAAATCATTTTCGCCAGTACTTCGGTACTGGCGTAAGTATTAGCGCGAGTACCCCGGCACATAGTCAATTGTGTGCTCGTTAATTTTTCGTCGCAATCGACATCGTGATATACGTGAATCAAGTTGACGTCGGGTGAGCGAAAAATATCGAATTTCGAATTCAATGATTTTTCATAGAGGCCAACGTCCTCTTTGCCCCAGCCGTTGATCGAAAGATCGAAACCGCCTATTTTCCGATAGTCCTCCTTGTAAATCGAAACGATACCGTATCCGAATTCTCGCCACAAGCCACTCCTATCGTCGATCGCAAAATTCATAACGTTCGCTTTACCGCCGTAAACGACTCGCGGATTAAATTGACTGAACACGACGGGAAAATAAATTCGTCTATTGAGAACGGTATTGAAGCGTATTCTATTGAGTGCCGAAGCGGTAAAGACGATGTCGACGTCAATGAAGAACAATAGATCTTGATCGTTCGAATTCGCGACGCCCATTTCTAGAGCTTTTGCACGCGAAAAATCACCTTCACCCACTAGAACGTCGATCTTTTCGTAGCCGTACTTGTATCTCATTTTATCGACGAGATCGAGAGTACGGTTGTACGACTCGTCGTTGTTACGATGGTAAAGAACGATCATGAGTTTGGTACGTTGTTCTTCCCTCAGCAAACATATTTCCTCGTAATTCTTCAAGAATCTTTCGAAGATCGAGTATCTCCCGGACAGCGGTAGAATGAATTTGATGGTTTTGCTGTTCACCGGGTCGCCCGAATGCTCGTCGTTGAAACTCAAAAATCCCGATGGAAATATACTGAGACGCGTGTCCCTGGAGTTTCTACGTCGCTCGTGCTGATCGACTTCCTGACAATTGACGACCTCGCGAATTTCCAAACCTGCGCAAAGAGGGAAGAGGTGGCGATTTTTCAATTACTGTTTTATTGAGTATCCTTTGGAAGGGAAAACAAGCCAACAAATATGAAATAAAGTACATTGTTACGGAAATAAAACTTTCTAAGTGGGTATTGGACCACGCATAAAGTGGGGTTTTTCAATCATTGGTGCGTGCAATCATTTGAAGAATCAATGTTTCGCTAATGTGTAGTTATTGCGTACGTTGTACCACAATAATTAATTTGTTGCATACGAATTCAGTTTTGCCGGCGACTTCGTCCGTGTAGACTTTAGTATTTGATTCAGAGAGAAGATAAACAAAGAGAGAGAACAACAGGAAGAAATAAAGAAAGAAGCCAGAGCGCCATATCTCTCGGGCACGCTGGTAGACTGATTGACTGAGGTAAGGGTTGGTAATTAATGAAAAAGTCGTATAAAAGTGCCAACCTTCAACTCCAGTATCATACAATGTCATTGTTGTATACAGAACTATATGGCTTTGCAATACAATTCTGTAAACAACATTGTATGATTTATTGTCTTCGGCAAGCACATTCAAGTTTTTGGCACTCGATACTCTCGAACAGCCCGCATATAGTTGACCATGCGGGAAGCTAATCCTTTTTTAGTTCACCTCTACACCCCCGTTAAAAAACATTTTTTCTGTATTTCATCGAAATAAAAGCAGGGATATCGATTTTCCCATACGAACTTCAACAACCCGTTGCACCCTTAATTAGGGGTTGTTTAAAAAAAATTCTAAAATATTCGTTTTATTATTTCTTTTGAAGAATATGTATACTAAGTTTCAAGTTGATACACGCAAGGATTACAATTTTCCATACAAACTTTTACATCCTATGTCACCTCCTTGAGCGTTGATTTTCGAAAAATTCTCTCTTAGTGCTCCTCTACAGATTCTAAGAAACATATCTTTCAAATATTATGTTTCTAACTTCAGCGGATTAGGCTGTGCGTTGTCTATTTTTTCAGTCAATCAGTAAGTTAGTCACGGAACTGTTTTATGTACAGGTAATCCGCAATTATAATACTTTAGTGGTGTAGGTGGGATGATGAGAGGGTGCCAAAGTTATTTGTGCAGTTCACTTATAGAGTTTCCAGGAGGTTGACTTAGTGATAATTTGGTTGTCCATATCTCCTAAATTTGTTGATGTATCTTAACCGAAATCATTTTAATGAAAAGGTCTAATCAAATCCTAGTATCTAGATTTTTTTTTCATATCAGCAGTCGAAAGGTTAGAGTGTAAAGGACACATTGGGGTGCAGAAAAAAAAAATTCGCCTCCCTATTACATTTGAAAGAAAACCTCTATAATTTTTTCCAAGATTTCGCGACACGTCAATTGATATCACCGTCTGATGCATCTGCTCGAAAAATTACATGCATATAGGTTACGGACAGACAAACGGGCATATTGATGTTATGGGGGGGGGGGGGGTAGTTTGACTATTGAGTCCCAAAAACTCCAAGGCCAAAATTTAGCGCTGTTCGATCGAGTAGGAAAGTATAGAGCAAATAACTTTTGACGAAAATATCCGTAGAATTTACATTTTTGTCATGCTCAAAAATATCGGTCCAATGGAAACGTTTTACCTTTTTAAGGGGTTATACCACATTCGTACTTCGGAAGCATAGATATAAAAATAAATAAAAAATTTGGCGCGAGTATTAAGTATATAAAATAATTTTTATTTTTCTCAAATAAATTATAGTTTTATGAACAAATAGAAAAACGCATCCAAAAAATAAAACTTTTCAAACTGGTAAACAAAATATCTCGAGATCTACTTAACTGATTTCGATTAAATTTATACCACATATTCTTTATATTATTATCTAGGTTGTAGAATAGATTTTTTTTCGATCGGATGCCACATTCATTTTGTATCAACTTTGAAAATTTAAAATTTTGGTTAAAATCAGAGATTTTTTCCAAACAGCTGTCATTTCTACAAAAAAAAAATTTTAAATGTTTTCCCTATGCTACAGCTATTACCTTTCTTTACAAGAAGATTTTTCCTTATTCTCCAGAAGATGCCTGACAGAGAAAAAATTACTCCATCGGCAAACATCTTCAAAAGACGGTCCTACTTGACGACTCGTATCTCCGCCATTTTCTAATGTTTTATTCGTTTTTTTTAACTTGTTCATGAAGTATAATGTATTCGTGAAAAATAAAAATTATTTTATATACATTCGGCAAAAAATTAAAGGAGCAGAAAAATTTCACAATTTTTTCAGTGATTTTTGAACGGCCGTCACTTCGTGAAAAATGGTCGTATCGGGAGAAAAAAAAGCATTTTGAAGCTTGAAATCTCTAGTTTAAGAATCTCGCGGAGAAATTTTTTTTTTGAGCATCACGCTCGGCGCTCTCATAAACAATAGCGCGGGAAAAAATTTTCGATTTTTTTTTCAACATCGTCCATGGGCTTAAAAAAATGTTTCCTGGTTGAATCAATGCTTGGGTCTTTTAGCCTGATTCTTTAGCTTCAATTTGCTTTTTTTTGCTCTCTGTATGACCATTTCTCGCTGGTATATCGCCGATTAAATGAAAAGTCAGCTTTTTTTTTATCATCGATATCTCATGATCGTACAGCGAACGGAAGGTGGGTTTCGGAAACTTGAATAACTCCTCTATAAGTTCCTTTTGGTATTTTAGAGGATTTTTTTTAAGCACAATATTGCTTTAAAAGAGTACGAAAAAAAAGACTTTTTCTGCCGTTTTGGAAAACCCACCACAACTTTGCAAATATTGCGAAAATTGCGAAAAGGAGCACTTTTATTGCTCCTTAAACGTCAATTGAGGATGGTTAAGATGAAAAAAAATGTTAGCCCATGAACGATGTTGAAAAAAAAATTTCCAACATTTTTTTCTCGCACTATTTCTCATGACAGCGCCGAGCGTGATGCTTTAAAAAAATTCTTCACGAGATTCTTAAACTAGAGATGTCAAGTTTCAAAATGCTTTTTCTTTCGCCCGATACAACCATTTATCACGAAGTTACGGCCTTTAAAAAATCACTGAAAAAATTGCGAAATTTTTCTGCTCCTTTAATTCTTTTGCTGAGTGTATATTTAATAGTCGCGTCAATCTTTTTAATTATTTTTATACCTATTTTTCTGAGCAGCAAGGTGGTGTACCACCTTAAATACTACGCAGATCGTGTCTGAGGGAAGGGGAAGTGCACAAGGAAAAAACAATTCCGAATTTACGAATCGTTGGACTACGAGCGAACGCTCTTGAATTGCAGCCACTTTGAATGCCAATTGATTGTTTAATCCCGGATCTGTCGGGACGCGACGAAGCGAGCATATGCAACGATAAGTATAATTAGGCCGAGTGTGCGCGTCTCTCACCGATAAAATGTTGATGTAGATAGACGTGTCTTCTGACCGGCAGAGTGACTTTACGGCCTCTGTACTTCCGGTAGACGAGTAGAAGATCGAGTATCGTGTCTGCCCCGTAAACGTTGACGCGTCTGTAGCCGTAAAGAGTCGAGCGTTCCTCGACAATTCTGCCACGTTGTCGCGAACTCGAGTTGATCACAGCCATAACCTGGCGAGTTATGTCACTCATACTCTCCTTCACGTTGCTCGGAATTCTTTTTCGTGGATGCAAATCACCCAGACTGTACTCCAATTTCGTATAAAAATCCCACGGTATAACTTCTTTGCTGTTGCGGGGCTTGAAACTCGTTAGACTAGCTGGAACTCCTGAAGAAGAGAAATGTATATCAATTATCGATTTCCACTTCGTTTACGTCAATATGTCAAGTTACCAGTATGTCCTAATTTTCTTTATTAAGGTGGGCAACCACTTTAGGAGACCGAAAATTAGATGAATTTTTGGATTTTTTTTATTGTGAAAAAAAAACGGCAATTTCCACAACTCTGACAATAATTTATTCATATACATCTCTGGTAATTTTTTCAAGTTATTTCATGGATTAATTAAGGTGTAATCCGCTGTGGCCCTTGGCGTGTCCTCATCGTCGTTGTCGATTTGCGGGAATTGTGCAGCTCGCAATTCGCATCTGAAATAGTTCAACAAATTTTTATATATTCTTGAGATGTTTTATAAGAACATGAACCTAAATTTTGAAAAAAAATCGAGAATTGAATGTTGGAACGTGTTTGAAAAAAATGATCGATTTTTAGCATTTTTTCCCCGGCATTTTGCAATATTAAATATGTTTTAAATAATCTTATCTTTCCAACTTTAGGTTCATGTTTTAATAAATTATATTATGCAAACGTGTTTCAAATTTGAAAATGATCTATCAATTAGTTTTTGAGTTATGATGCCCGCAAATTGAAAAAAATGTTGTTTCGAGGAAAATACATTTAAAGTTTCACAAACGAAAAACTCAAAGTCAAATGTGTTTAATCAAATGATAAAGTGTCTTACCGATTAATCAGCGATTCCGGCACCACACAGCAGTTCTTCCTCTTCCTCATGCAACTCATTTGAAGTTTGCATTTCCTCTTTACGAGCTTTTCGAACTTCTTTTGTCTCTAATAAACTTTTTCGATTTTGCCGAGCCACGCGCATCTGATTCATTTGCTCGGTATATCCGTAGCTCTGCCTGCCAACTACGATTTCTAGTTCATTCGTAACCATGACTAGGGCTGAATTTCCTTCATTGAATAAAATAGCAGCAAGAAATGCCGCTACCTCGATTATTTTGTACTCAGAATGGAGATGTTTTGGAGCTAATCGCCAAATGGTCGAGTTTGGGTTCGTTTGGGTTATAAAAACCCACATTTGGGTTATGAAAACTCAAACAAACCCAAACAAACTACCTAACTGAGCGCTCGTGAATACCTGAGCGCGCTTGGGAGTGGAGCGGAGAGTCTTTATCATTTATATACATACCGTTAGAAGGAATCTGAATATCGTTTTGAAATTTTCAGGGTGTATTCTTAAGATATTTTGCTAACGATTTTTTGAAGCATCTAAAGTGGTTGCCCACCTTAATGAAAAAGAAAAACAGTAGATTCTTGTCCCATTTTCTCGTTTACCTCCGATGTCACGGTAAATGTATAATCAATACGGTAACGGAGCAACTTTCGTTTATATAATAATGATGTTTTTATATATGATATCGATGATATAGTCATATTGAGAGATACGCTTGCCGAGCTTCGAAACAAATTGTAACAAACTAGAAACACTAGTCTATGCATAATTCTGTAGCGAAATTCCGACAGATGTTATTCGCAGTTGTTTCTCCGCTCGCACATGCGTCAACCATATGAAGTGAAAACTGAAACTTGTGCCGATATTCCACAAAAGTATTCATCAAGATCCGTGATGTCTAGAAAGTTTCATTATATTTTGAAAATCGAAGGAAAAACGTGTATTTTCGATGAATTTTGCTTTTTTATTTCCGAAAAGGCAAAAAAGTGTCGCAAATTCACACAAAAATATGCGCCGTGTACCGAGAGAATGCCGTAAGTGAAAGTATGTGTCGAATGTGGTTTGCGAAATTTCGTTGTGAACATTTTGATCTCCAAGATCGAGAAATTTACGGAAGCTTGGGATGGTAAACAAGCTTGATGTTTAGGTGCCGCACAAACTAAGCGAAAAGAATTCAATAGATCGAATTTCAGCTTGCGATTTGCTGCTCAAACGCCACAAAACGAACCATTTTCAAACCCAATGATTACTGGCGATGAAAATTAGATTGTCTACAACAATGTCAGTCGAAAACGATTTTGGTCGAAGCTCGGGGAGGCTGCTCAGACCGTCGCAAAGACTGGATTACACCCGAAGAAGGTCATACTCTGTATCTGGTGGGATTGAAAAGGAATCATCTCTTATGAGCTGCTGCCACCTAACCATTTCGACCAAGTACTGCTCGCAAATGGTCAAATTGAAGCAAGCAATCGATCAGAAGCGGTCCGAATTGGCAAACAGAAAGGGCGTAGAGTTCCACCATGACAACGCTAGATCATACGCTTCTCTCATGACCCAGCAAAAGTTATTGCTGCTTGGGTGGAATGTTTTTGTGCACCCACCTTACAAACTGGACCTTGCACCTTCAGTCTATCACTTGTTCCGGGCGCTACAGAACAGTTTAAATACTAAAACCTTTAGTTTCCTGGACGTCCTGAAAAACCACTTGGATGATTTCTTTGCCCAAAGATCTCAGGACTTCTATGCAAGAGGGGTAACGAAGCTCATGGAGAGATGGCAGAAAGTCATTGAACAGAATAGAACATATTTAGTTGATTAAAATTACATTTTTGGGAAGTATTTTGAAATTCACTCGATTTTCGCTACGGAATTATGCATAGACCGAATATATATAATACAATATATGAGGCATTCCACGCGATTTCACCTAGCCCGTGAACCCGACCATTTTTTATTTTCCTGATTTTTTTTTGTAAAATTGTACCTCATGAAAGGAATATCCACACTAATTTTTTGATTTTCATCTCTTCTCTTTTAGGAGTTATAATTTTCCAAAAAATATCGATTTCGGAAGTTTCGGATAACTCCTGAACTAATTGAGATGTCGACAAATGTCAATATATATATATTTTTTTTCATTCTGAAGCATACTTTCATGAAAAAAGATGAAAAAAATTATCATTAATACTGGACCACGTATTTTTTGCTTCATAAGTGGGCACTATTTTTTAAAAATGATTGCCATTTTTTTTTTTTAATTATCCAAAATTGAGTGACCTATTCTATGATTTTTAAGGCTAGTCTCATCGTGGGCCCATTTTTCCTTCTATTTTTTTTCGAATTAATCATATTTTTTTGAGAAGATTTTTATCATTTTAATCTGGAATTAATTTTCTCTTTTAATAATTCGAAATTAAAAAGCAAATACAAAAAGAATCATGAAAAGAGAAATTAATAATTTCTCTTTTAATAATTCGAATAATTTTGAATTCGATAAATTCAACATCTAATCAAATCCGAATCCTTTCACTGGTTTTACCCCTACTCAATTGCAACAGTTCTAACTCATAACAAGTTTCATGCCGATATCTCAAAATTTAATCAAGCTGGACGAAAAATGGCAATCCGATATTTCAAAATTTCTTCCAGTTAGAGCGCGAACAAAAAAAAACCTTACAACATAACACACAAACTTCCGGACATATTCTCATCAATGCGAATCGGTGACTTTTTGGAACATCCTTGAAATGGCGAAAAGAAAATCACCAAAACAGAGCTTCTTCTGTGAAGAAGCGAACCGAATTTTTCAATTCTACTAGCTATCAATTGCTCTCGAAGGATACTTTCCTGAAAGGGAAGTTTTTCGTCAAGTCTCTGTGATATTGTACAACAATTTGTGTTGAACGATATATTTTTCGCTTCACGGATCTCAAAGTTATAGTATGATGACACGAGGTAATATAAATTAGGTACTTATGTTATGATGCATAATGAAAATTATACAACGATTGTTCGATGGTCTGATGGGCTGAAACGGAGCGTGTCTCGTTTCTACTATGTGATTCGTCGAAGCCTCGGCTACCACTCAATTTGCTCAAGTCAATCGTAACACCCGAGTGGTTTCTGTATACAGGGTGGACCACGCAACGTGTGCACCTCTTTTACGACCAAAATATGCGTTGCACAAAAAAATGTTTTATACAAAAGTTACATGGTTTATAAGGCTACACTATGTGGTGCATTTATTTTTTTTATAGGTGGAGGCGCTTCGAAGATTTGAAGGTCAAGTTTATTTTTTCAAATGGAATGCTATATTTTTTATAGCGTAATATGATAGAGTATCGAATTCTGAGTAAAAAAGTATAGACCTTTATTAGCCCTAGAGTTAATAGCTAACGAGTAATTTCACTTTATTACTTTAAAATTTTCTTCACGTAATATCAAGTTGGAGATTCAAATCTACTACAAATTTCTGAATGGCAGTGTTTACATCACAGTGTTTATCAATATGAACACATTTACCACATCACACACACTTATGTGATTCACAATTTTCTCAATGATTGTAATCCAGTATTAAAGTATCCTTCGGTGATTGTGCGTGATTATTATCAGAAAGATAAAAGTGAAAATGAATGAATGAATCTCCAACTTGATATTACGGGAAGAAAATTTTAAAGTAATAAAGTGAAATTACTCGTTAGCTATTAACTCTAGGGCTAATAAAGGTCTATACTTTTTTACTCAGAATTCGATACTCTATCATATTACGCTATAAAAAATATAGCATTCCATTTGAAAAAATAAAGTTGACCTTCAAATCTTCGAAGCGCCTCCACCTATAAAAAAAATAAATGCACCACATAGTGTAGCCTTATAAACCATGTAACTTTTGTATAAAACATTTTTTTGTGCAACGCATATTTTGGTCGTAAAAGAGGTGCACACGTTGCGTGGTCCTGTATATATACAGGCTGTATATATACAGGGCTGTATATATACAGGGTGTCCATTTTATCTCTGCCACCCGAAATAACTCGGTAATTATCGACGTCACAAAAAAATGTTCCAGACAATAGTTGTACGGTGTGAAGGGGGCCATCAAATGCGACCATTTTTTTTTATTTCGGTGGCGGCGCGGACGCACAGTGAAGGTCACCTCCACTTTTTTAAAGGGAATGGTACATTTTTTTCAACCATCTTGGGGAGCACCTCAAGCCGCATAAAAAACATTTGGGGGTCAAAGTCGTTCAAGGTCATTCAAGGTGAGTATCGATGATACAAATCTAAATATCTCGAATCACTGCCAAATATTTAGTAGCGATCCAAGATATTCAGATTTGTATTTCATTTTCATAGGTGTTCGAAATTAGCTTAAAATGAGAGATATCGGAGATCGTAGTCATCGACAACACTTCGAATACCTTCTGTTTGTTTACCAACTCGCGTTAATCTGTATCGTATGTAGCTCAATCGAGGTTGTCGTTCAGTTTGATTTCGAATTTGGATAAGAGCTCTCTCTCATTTCAAGCTAATTTCGAACACCTATTAAAATGAAATACAAATCTAAATATCTCGGATCACTGGAAAATATTTAGTAGTGATCCGAGATATTTAGATTTGTATAATCGATACTGACCTTGAATGGCCTTGAACGACTTTGACCCCCTAATGTTTTTTATGCGGCTTGAGGTGCACCACAAAATGGTTGAAAAAAAATGTACCATTCCATTTAAAAAAGTGGAGGTGACCTTCACTGTGCGTCAGCGCCTCCACCGAAATAAAAAAAAATGGTCGCATTTGAAGGCCCCCTTCACACCGTACAACTTTTGTCTGGAACATTTTTTTGTGACGTCGATAATTACCGAGTTATTTCGGGTGGCAGAGATAAAATGGACACCCTGTATATATATATATACATGATCCTTCTAATATCGTTGTCGTATGTGCGCGTCTGTCGTTTGGATTTCGAGATGTTCCCCGCGTGCCGATCGAAAGGCGAATGATTCGTCAATTTGTACAAGACTGCGATCTTATCACGTTGCACAACGTGAATAGCGAACAAAAGTGTGCCATTAGCGAATTACAAAAATAAAACGAGACCCGGAAGCGTGAGCATTCATTACCATTAACTTTTCACCTTCCGGTGAGACACTGGGTCAATTTGACCCGCACTAGTTATGGTATGTAAAATGCTGACATTCCCAAAGTTGAATATTTTTTATAATTTTTTACAATAATTTAATTTTATATTTTTCGAATTTCCATTATGCAGCCATATTAAGAAGTGTTGAGAGTGTATTCCTGGTTTTTTAAATATAAAAAACGCACGAAGGCGGGTTGTTAATGGCAGTTGGATGAAGGACCGTCCGTGCGTATCTGAATCATGGCCTTTCACGAACCCGAATATTTAACAATTAACTGATTTTCATTTACAACTAAGAAAGAATCCATCTCAATATACCGATAAAATATCAAGCAAGGTTACCAAACTTTTAATAAAAAAATACATCTTTAAGGGGTTACGTGGGTTTGAAAACTTCATAAAATCCATTTTTCAAATTTTATTATCTAATAGTAGAATATGTCTACAATATTCTCCCAAAGTTTTAAGTCAATCGGAGTAAAAATCTTCGAGAGAGAGCCTTTGGGAAATCCCCCCGTTGGGAAAGACTGGCCGGGAGCGACGCAGGTATACGCATTTTTCTCAAAACACTATTTTTGAAGTCGGTGGACACGATTTCTCAAAAACTAATGCACCGATTTTATTGAAATTTTGCACACTTCTTCAAAATAGCATTGACTAGCGATTGAAAGGAGGTTTTTTTTCGATTACAAATAATTTTGCAAGGCTATACCTTGGGTAGTGTAAATTGTACCAAAAATTGAACTATTTTGCATACAACTCTGCCAAAAAATCAAATTTTAATTTAAAAAAAAAATCCTTCGTTCAATCATGAGCTATACTTATCTACTAACAGAAAAAATTTGGTTTCTCAATTTCAGATAAAGCTATCATGAGTTATCGTGACCACCCCGAGGACACTTTTTTTTGAGCGGTCTCCGAAAACCAGGTCCCACCGGCTGAATTTCCCAAATTTTTGAATGAATTTTTTTTTAAATATTGTTAAAATGTTGCTCTTTTATGTGCTTAACATTTTGAATAAATAAATTTATATATTATATTTTTTTAAATAGAGAAAATGTGCTTTTTTTGGCTTCGAAACCCACGTAACCCCTTAAAAATAGTATAATTTATGTAGCACTTTATGGAGATGACATGCTGGCCATATTTCTATGTAATAATTTATATTCTTAATAGCTCTAGATGTCTAATATAAACTGCTCTCAGCATGTAAAATTCTGAAGATTCCGTAATGACAATAAAAACAGGGGGTCACCGAATGTTTAAAGAAAATATTAATGATAAAACGTAAACAAATTCTACCAGAAGAATTTTCGTAACCGCGACTTCTTAGAGAACATATAAAAACGTCTAAATACACAAAATTTATGCGAAATTTTTCATTCCGGTACACGGAGAGAATTAAAAAGTAATTTTTGTCGTGAATTTCACGGTAAAAATTACCGTGATATATTTCAATGTGGTGACAAGTGAGACAAGCATAATAATTCGTATGCGACAAGTTTTTTTTAACTCACGTTACAGAAAATTTCAAATACGTAGCGAAAATTTTACTATACAAGAAGGGTAGCGCGCACGATAATTTTTACCGAGAGCACAATACATTTTCCTATAACACTCATTAAATTTTATAATAAATCTTAAAATAACTGTTATAAAGACGATACTTTTTTATAGACATTTTTGAAAGGCATAAAATAATAAAATGCACAGTAAAATTTCGCTGATATTATATATTTTTGAAATTTAAGTTTTGCGTATTTTGTTACACATCAAAATTTACTAGAAAATCTGGTAAAATTTTCTATCTGAAGAAGAAATTTTATTTTATTTTCGTGAAAATCTGTGTTTTACTCAGTAATAATAAGCGAGGTTTCAGGGTTGTCATCTGGTTACCGTTACTGCACGGTAATTTTTAGCATTTAATTCTTTCCGTGTACATCATTGGGTATAATAGTTGACTGTAACTTATTTGGATTAAGCGCCACTGTAATTTACTAATAATTCAAAAAGGCCCTGGCTTATGCGCCTACGAAACACGGTCCTCCGCAAAAGCAATACCTTAAGGAGGTACGATCATGGGGTCGAATCCAACTTTCGAGCCTGACATTTTTATATGATGTTGACGAATACGTTATACAGCCTTTGGAAAAATTTGAGCTATATTGATTATCCAGTTTTTTCGTAATAAAATTGCAAAGTCGAGCATTTTGAGCTAGTGAAGCACGTCGTCTTATGGAGACGGTTGACCGGAAGTGCGGTAATCACGGTTTTGCTACTCACGTATCCAACTAAGATCGTTGGAGAACTGAAATTTGATAAATAAGACATAAAAGATATTGTAAAAAATTGAAAATTCGCACTTCACCATGTAGTTCAAGCACTAAATTATAAAACAGTTTCAACTTCCGGTTGAGTTTTATCATAATGACGAAATAGTATCCATAGACTTGCCAACGTCGGGCGTAACAGCTGATTCGTTTGGCGAGCATAACCTAGCTCTATAGTGACAGTTTTCGTTGTCGTCGGCTAGCGACAGCCAATCGTATGCACGATCAGAAGAAAGGGAGCCTCTTATTGGCTGTTGCTAGGTAACGACAACGAAAACTGTCGCTACAGAGTTTCAGAATCTCGGTACTGCTTAGAAATCGTCGTGAAGACTCCAGATTCGTTGAGGATATAATTTTTCAGTTTTAATTAGTAAATATGCAATAAAGAAAATATTTACCACAAATTTGGCACTTTGGAATCGACAATACGAATATTCAATATAAGTTAACATAAATCAGAACACCCGTGGGGTGACATAAATTTAGTCTCTTTGTTGACCCTGCGGGAGTAGTCGTACCTCCTTAAATAGGATTACCTAGTTGATTGTGTCCGCTCGATATCCCATTACCGTACCGATTTTTCATTTTTTTAACTACTCATACAAGTCGTCCAGATGTAATTTGAGAAGTGTTGAAAATTTTTACTTTGTCGAGCTTGATGACCTTAGGAACGGTTTTTTGGGGAGAAAAAAATTGGGGGGGGGGGGGGGGGATATGTGAAATCTAGTATTCGTTCAATTTGAATCACGGTCTCACATGCAGGTCTGGAAAGTGAATGAATTCGTATCTTACGCTATTCTATACAATAATTAATAGTGATCAGTGGAAATAGAAACAAAGAGAAACTCAAAACAGTAACGATTGATTATTTTTTCATTAGACTCGATAGTTAATAATTGATAATTGTCTTACCTAAGATTTCCGCATCGCCAGGATAATTCGCGGAAAATTCTCCGAAGTCGGAAAGCTTAGAAAAAAGTGTGACGTTTTTGGCGAGATGACGTTTCTTGACGTCCGTAAAGCTCATTTCTAATTCTCTCGTTACTGTACGAATGTCCCTCAGCAATCGTATTTTCTCTTGTTGCAGATCTTGAATCCTCAATCCCTGTGTCATCGTAAATCGTAAGCGAATAAATAAACATCGCGGTATTTTCCCGGCTTTCTCATTGAATTTATAAGAACCGCGGAGAAAAGTGAAAATTCGATATAAGTATTTCACTCACTCTCATGTAATTATGAATTCTGTACATGTGCGAAGTATTCTTGACAGGATGCAAGGTAATGGCTCGATGAACTTCCTCCCTCTTGAGATTACCGGTGTAGGCCCCCTTACCGCTGCCATTGTGATGAAATATCTTCGCCATCTGGAAAAGTATAAAATGAAGAAAAAAAAAATGCTACTGCATGTCTTTTTATAGTTGGATGAAACTCCTCGAAATTTTCGGACCAAGTTTTGTTGTAATCACAAAAGTGTACGTGCAGCTTTCAGGAAAATTAATTGAAAAACATCGATGAGAGTTTTTAAATGATTTAATACTATGATAAATTTATACGGTAAATTATTTCAACTTTAAAATTGTCCGACCATGTTGAATTAGTATTTTTCATTCGCATGTTATAGTTACCTTCCTGTAACGAAGTTAAAATTGAGATAAATATGGCGACTGTCAGAGTAACGCCGATCGCGCTGAAAATACATACTCTACAAATGATCGGTTTGCACTGAAAAAGGCGTATCTCGAGCGTACGAGCGAGATTTGGAGCATTCTGGGCTCGAGGGATCGATATACGTGTGAATAGACAAGAAAATGAATGGAATTTACATAGGGGCTTGTTCGAGATAGTTGGCGAGTTGGCGTGGTTACCATTCGCTTGGATTTAATGACTAACATCCTTATCGTCGCGCATCTGAGATTCTAAGATGACTAGAATAGAGGGAGAGAGAGAGCAAGAGAAACATATCTCTATATCAACGTACGTTATTTTACACACCTACATATGCATATATATATATATATTGGGAGTACAAATAAGTCTCCGCCGTTTGACAAAAGGTGGCCCCACCAGGAGGTTATGGTTGAAATTGTCAGATGTAAAACGTCATATCGTAAGGTTGGACTTCTGACAAGACCTTGAAATATTAACGATTTTGTATCAGCATCACATAATTTTTTTCGTGCGAAAATGTCGAGTTTTGAGGCGAATAAGCGTAATTTGCGGGAACTTTTTATTTACATCTTTAATTTAAAGAAATCTGCAGCTGAGGCGCATCGACTGCTTGTAGAAGCATATGGTAAGGCAGCTTTAAGTGAGAGAAGTTGCCGTGAGTGGTTTCAAACGTTTAAGGACGGTGAGTTTGACGTAGAAGACAAAGAACCTAGCGGAAAGCCGAAAGTGTACGAAGACGCGGAATTGGGAGGATTATTGGAGGGAGATTCGTGCCAAACGCAAGAAGAACTTGCACTTACATTAGGGTGACTCAATAAGAAATTTCACATCGTTTAAAATCGTTGGGAATGATTCAAAAGCAAAGAAATTGGGTTGCATATGAACTGAAGCCGAGAAACGTTGAACGCCGATTTTGCACATATGAAATGCTGCTTGCCAGGCATAAGCGAAAGAGTTTTTTGCATCGTATAGTCACTGGTAATGAAAAATGGATCCACTACGATAACCCAAAGAAGAGGAAATCATGGAGACCACCTGGCCATGTTTCAACATCGACAGTCAAGCCGAATTTTCATGGGAAAAAACTCATGTTGTGTATTTGGTGGGATCAGCTTGGTGTCGTGTATTGTGAGTTGCTCAAACCGAACGAAACCATTATTGGGGCTCTCTACCGAACACGATGAGATTGAGCCGAGCACTCAAGGAAAAACACGCCCACTACTACTCCAGACACGACAAAATTATTCTTCTGCATGATAATGCTCGTCCACATGTTGCGGCGCCGGTCAAAACCTACTTGGAAACAATCAATTGGGAAGTTTTATCCCGCCCGCCGTATTCACCAGACATTGCTCCCTCTGACTATCATTTATTTCGATCGATGACGCACGGCCTGTCTGAGCAACACTACATCATATGAAGATACCAAAAATTGGGTCGATTTGTGGATAGCCTCAAAAGATGAAGCCTTCTTCCGACGCGGTATCCATATGCTGCCAGAAAGATGGCAAAAAGTAGTGGCTAGCGATGGACAATACTTTGAATAAAACATAAAGTACCGTTCTTTCACAATAAATGCCCAATTTTT
This sequence comes from Ophion ventricosus, assembly GCA_963932345.1. Classification (NCBI taxonomy): domain Eukaryota; kingdom Metazoa; phylum Arthropoda; class Insecta; order Hymenoptera; family Ichneumonidae; genus Ophion; species Ophion ventricosus. The sequence goes on from OZ010714.1 coordinate 16,838,160, forward strand.
TATTTAAAAAACGGCGGAGACTTATTTGTACTCCCAATATATATATATATATGTAGGGCTATTATTGGTCACGGTCCCGTGAATGGGTTTTAGGACATGTTTTCCACTATCAAATATCCCAGTAATGCTTTATGCAAAAATACACAATTTTCGAGAAATTATTTTTTTTAAGCGCGTGCGAATTATCAATAATAAAATAAGAATAATCTGCAAACATTTTTGAATTAGGGGTCCGAAACTACAATAATGTGTTGTTTTTTTCATGACTATTTTTTCAGTAACTTAGTGATTTGTTAAATAAAACCTGCATTTTTGTCAAAGGAAATTACGAAAATTATTAGACTTGCATAGGACTTTGGACCCCGAATCCTAAAACGTTTGCAGATTATTCTTATTTTATTGTTGATAATTCGTTGTTACTGTAACCTCAAACTACAAATAATTAAAAAGTTTGATTCCATAAAATAGTTTTGTTCCATCATTTTTTTAAGTCGTCTACCCCTCACGTTGAAAAAATATAATAAAAATTATATCTGGAAAATGGATCACTCTTGCATGAAGGATGCCTGGGTTATTTGATACCGTCAAACATGTCCTACAACACTTTTACGGGAACGTGACCAGTAGCCCTGTGTGCATATATTGAAATAATAACAATAAACAGGCTAATTATCATTCCACAGCTCCGACAAGTTTATAACTGTTTCATAAAACGATGGTCCGATTCATCGTCGAATCAATTAAGGTATTTTTTTCAGGAACCCGAATATTTAATAATTAACTGATTTTCATCTACAATTCAATAAAAATACATCCCAGTATACTGGTAAAATTTTAAGCCAAGTTGCCAAACTTTCAAGAAAAAATTACGACTTTAAAAATCGTTTAATTTATGCATGCTGACCACATTTCTATCTGATAATTTATACACTAAATAACTCTAGATTTTTAATATAAACTGCTCTGAGCATGTAAAAATTCTGAAGATTCCGTAACGACAATAAAAACAGAGGGTCACCCAATGTTTAAAGAAAATATTAATGATAAAACTTAGAAAAATGTGACTGGCAGAAGAATTTTTCGTAAACGTGTCTTCTCAGAGAACATCTGTCTAAATCTACAAAATTTATGCGAAACTTTTCATTCCAGTTCATCGTTGGCCATAATAATTAATTGTAACTTATTTTTATTAAGTGCCACTGTAATCTACTAATAATGCAAAAGCGCCCTGGCTTGTGCGCCTAAAAAATTGGGCCCTCGGCGAAAGCAATACCGTAACTATCAATTTCGGTCGATTTTGGACCATGCACATCGCGGTCGTCACAAAAATGGACCGTGACTCATTCGCCTGCTCGTTTTTTTTTTACCGTGAAACTAAAATTACGTTTGTTCTTTTTTTCCTTCCCGGGGACGAAAATAATTCGAAAGATAAACGAAACTCGCTGAAACATCCTACGATACTACCCATGGAGCATCTGGTCGGGCTTTTCCTTACAATTATTTTCTCAATGAATTCTCGCATGAAGCTGCCGGCAATAGCCACAAATTAAACCGTAACAAAAATAATATGGAGAACAAAAATTGTTTCATTGCTGATTAACAATGGTGGAGCAATACTTGGTATAAATTTTACTTTTATCTGCATTAAAAATGGAATCAACGTTAAACAATATCCGTTGCCGTTGTCTATTTCTAGATTGTTGTCTATTTCGAGCATTATCGAATGTACGTGTCATATCCAATGAGTCTACACTAACACATTTAATTTTATTAGTTCAACGAAGCGGATAACGAGATAAATAATTTTTAAAAAACGAGCGGACAAAGGTACAACGCAGTGTATTTATTTCCGGATGCTTTACGGATCGTTGACGTTTCAAATTGGTAGACACGAGGCAATTGTGGTCGTGGCACGAAAATAACTCAGATGTAATTTAGATAATATTGTTATACCCGAGCATCATTCGTGGGATAAATTATCCTTTGAAATTGTTGTATTACGTTCTCCCAAATGGGATGATGTCTATGGCGAGCTACTCAAAATTGTCTTTGCACCGAGGGAAAGTCTGGAATCGTCCAATTTCATATAAATATATGTACATTTACGAATATAGATGGGAGGTAGAATTAACAAGGTCTGGTTGTCCACGGGTGTTCATAAAGTAAATGCCGGATGCAATCGCTCGTACTATTACACATATACGACATACATACATTATATATATATATATATATATATATATATATATGCGTGTGTGTGCGACGACATGTGCAGAAATGCTCTGAATAACCGTATAAGCTTAAATATGTATTACCGGTCTCAAATTGATCGAGAAGGTTACGAGACGTTTTGCTTAGCCTCGCAAAAGTGAAGAACCGTCAATTCTTATCTCCTCTCTCTCTCTCTTTCTGCTCCTGTTTCTAGCAATTGCTTATATTATTGATGCATTCTACTTTATAACGAGAACCCTCTCGTGGCAATATTCCGAATGACGATAAAACGTACAGGTAGATTGGATCACGCTCGTACATTGAATTCTAATGGGGATTCCCCATTGGAATCCGATGTACGAATCCAATTTGGATCCTAAAGAATTCCCACATTATGGAACAGCATCCGAGACGTTTCTTGATGAATCCTATCGCATTCTGTACATTAAATTTTCCAAACAAAAGACATAAATATAAAGAATGAGTGGATTTTAAGGTATTCCACGCGCGGAGGGTCGTATTATGTGGGCGCATAAGCCAGGGACCTTTTGTCTCATTGGTAGATTACAGTGGCGCTTGATAAAAATAAGTTACAATCAATTATTATACCCAACGATGAGCTGGCATGAAAAATTTCGCATAAATTTTGTAGATTTAGACATTTTTACATGTTCTCTGAGAAGTCGCCCTTACGAAAATTCTTCTGCTAGTCACATTTTCTAAGTTTTATCATTAATATTTGATTGAAACATTCGGTGACCCCCTATCTTCATTATCGTTACGGAATCTTCAGAATGTTTACATGCTCAGAGCAGTTTATATCAGATATTTAGAGTTCTTTATTATATAAATCATCAGATAGGTATGTGGCCAGCATGTCATTTCCATAAAGTACTGCATAAATTATACGATTTTTAAAGTTGTAATCTTTTGTAAAAAGTTCGGTAACTTGGCTTGAAATTATGCCAATATACTGTAATGTATTTTTATTTAATTATATACGAAAATCAGTTAATTGATACCTTAAAAAATATATAAATCTTATCTCAAAAAGTATAAATAGCTTAAAAAAGTCCATTTAAAAAATTGATTTCAATGACTGAATCACTGAAAATTCACTTTAATTATTGTTTGATATTTATTTTATTGCACTTCTTCATAATATCACCATACACGTACATGCTCGCGAAACGTGCAGGTTATGTTTCGACACGCCGAAGTTTTTTCTCGTGACTTGTCATATATTTGCGATTCAAATGTGGTAAAAATTCTCAAATGGCGTTTATCGGGGAACAGTGCAAAATCCGATTGAATCCCAATGAGAACTCCCTATGGGCGGTGTGCCTAACAAATCTCAATTGAGATGTGGGTGCATCTCGGTAATTCCCAACAAATCTGTGCCCGGAATCACGAGATGAGATTTTTTTGGGAGCTCCAACAATCTGCAGATGAGAATTTTAAAAAAATTCTTAAACGACAAATTGCGCGGTATCCAATTTGATTCCAATGTAGACTCCGTACGTGCGGCGTTCCTACTAAATCCCTCTAAGAATGTGGTAGGATCTGGGAACCCCGTGGCAAATTTCTGCACGAGTACACATTTTGAGATTTTTCGTCATAAAATGCTTTTTTTTCGAAAAATAATATTTATTATTAAGGCATACTTCTTCAGAAGCAGAATATTAAATTACAAGCAAATTAGATGACGTTTAAAATATTGAAATTACGTTTTAAATCGAAGCTGCTGTTTTTCATCTTTAGTAAAGTATGAACGGAGTTTACCATTAAGAGCTAAATTGAAAATCAAATTTGTTCACGCTGTTTCACGTTGTATGCGCAAACAATATTGTCATCGAGCAAACGTGTGAGGAATCTTACGACGAGAACAGAATTTGTTAGAGCTGTCTCTCTCTCTCTCTCTCTCTCTCTCTCTCTCTCTCTCTCTCTCTCTCTCTCTCTCGCTCTCTCTCTCTCTCTCTCTCTCTCTCTCTCTCTCTCTCTCTCTCTCTCCCTTTCTCTTTCTTCGTCTCTCCATGTGTACTTTCACGTTGTGTAAATTAAGTATTAAATGCGCGAGTGTCTGCTTAAACATCCAACCACACAAGTGCTCGACGAGTTTCAAAAGACGCGACTTACCGCCGTGTTTTTTCTTTTTTTTCCCCTCAAAGCTTACGTAACAGGGGCCCAGCTCCAAAAAGAAGATAAATGAATTAGATAAAAAGAATTAGGAGAGGACTGAAATAATGCATTATCAGTCTAATATATTTAGCTTTATCACCGAATTATCGAATCTGAATAACGCAACTGTTCCATCGCGATATACAAAGTCAATGGAGTTGTCGGCTCGGTGCTTTTTTCTCTTTTTTTCTTCACGAATTCACGAGATAAGAAACAAAAAACAAGGAGATACCGAAGAGTCTTAAAAATGCGCAGAGTGCTGTGGCAATTGGATCGTATCGAAAAAATGTATTCCAACGACGAATAGATTTCACAGATACGAGGAGATAATTATATTTTTTGTGATCATTATTATTAATTATTTATTTGAAAGAGGATATTTTAAGAATCGTTTTATTCGACGAGTCGAACTTAATTATCGACGAAATTTCTTCTTCTCCCAAACGATTTTACAGATTAATTAATCGATAGTTTACCTTATCGATTAATGGATAATTTATTGTTCAAATTGTCATGCCATATTTCAACGAGATAAATAATTGCGTTTGAATAATAAGTACAAAGGCAACAAAAAAAACTAAATCTTTCGCTGGAATAATTTTTTTCCTTCTCTTACACGAGTGCGCTCACGACTTGCCGATATTTCCTTGCGTCACTCCTCACACCAGGATTGGTAATCATGAAAGGATATGTGAATGTAACGAACGAAAAAAAAAAACACGTGTAAAAAGTCTCAAGTCAGACTTTAACCCACACGTAAATACATGTATACATATATAGTTACGTAACACATAAATGCACGTTGCATAGAAAGTTAGTATGATTTATACCCAACGATCATTTCAAGCAAAAAAGGCTCGTTTTTCATTATTTTGTCTTTGCGTTCGGTGTGTCGAGATTAATCCGAAAAGCGAGAAAAAAAACGCAGTAGTTTCTTAAGTTTTTACATTTAAAAAAAAAAAGGTAAAAAGAAGGTTCGATCATTATTTACTAACATCATTAAACACTAAAGTTTTTTCGAATTTCATTCACTAAATTTTTAAAAGTCAAGTAGTTTTCTTGAGAATCCATGAAAGTTGGCTTTTTAAGTACAAACGGTAATGCTTGATATAGGCACGTATGATAACCGTATGCTGATAAAATAATACGAAGGATTAAAATTCGTTACGTATTCCTGTGATATGGCGTAGATCATCAATAATTTACGTTATCTATATGTAGCAATGTGTACAAGGCAGGCGTTCATATACGAGTAATGAAAACTCGTGTATCCCTCGGCACAATTATTGAAGCATTGGAAACGGGTCAACGGCCAGGTTGATCTAATTGTCGTGACGTGCTTGAAAAAAGTGGGCCCGAACGTATCTAGCCATGCGTGCGTATTCGTATACATAAGACCAAGTACTCTGGAACTTTTATCACCGCAAAAAGTGGTTGATAAAAAAACTTTTTTTTTATTCGTGTCAATTGAATGACGTTAGCAAGCAATTGTTACCTCGAGACTGTGTCTGTGCTATTACACTTGTAGATCAGTACTCATTATTGCAATTATTGATATTCATATATCTTATTGTAATTATTGATATATACAGTGCCGATCAAAAGTTTGGATACACTAGTTAAAATTTCTTACCGCACTAAAAGTTAGATAGTGGACTTAAAAAAAATATATAATTGAATTGCCCAAGTGGCGTTTTAAAGAAGATAAGTTTACTTTTATGTTGCCTTTCTTTTTAAGAAAATTCTCAATGATTTTTTTTCGCCCCGGTACGCACTTTTGAACGTGGCCATTTTTCGGCTATTTTTTGGCCGTCGAAAATGAACTGCAAAGTTTGTGGAAATTTTTTTCTCGGTTTTTTTCCATGGTAAACTTAAATAGGATATCAAAACCTACATTTTCATTTTTTTAGAAAATCTCGTACGATTTCTTTTCGCCCCAGTATTGCATTTTTAGCTAAAAAAGACATGTTTTAGAAAAAAAGGCGTCATCGAAGAACTATAGGGTTTCAGAGGAAATGTCGAGATGGTAAAAAGTTGCATGGGTTCACACTGGAGTGGCTAGAATTTTTTCAGAATTTTTTTCGACCATTTTTTAACATTTTTGGTTGGAACTTTGATGAGTGGAGAGGCTCCACTTGGGAATTATGGAGTCTAGGAAAATATAGTAAGAACGGAAATTTGTTTACATTTTCATTTTCTATTAACTACAATTTTTCTAGATGTTTTTTTGTATTTTTGAATATTAAAATGAAAAGATAAAAATGAAAAAAAGATTTTTTTATTGTAGTTAATTAAAAATAAAAATGTAAACAAATTTCCGTTCTCAATATATTGTCCTAGACCCCATAATTCCAAGTAGAGCCTCTCCACACATCAAAGTTCCAACCAAAAATGTTAAAAAAAAACTCTGAAAAAATTCTAGCTACTCCAGTATGAATACATGCAACTTTTTACCCTCTTGACATTTCCTCTGAAACCCTATAGTTCTTCGATGACGCTTTTTTTTCCAAAACATGTCTGTTTTAGGTAAAATGAAATACTAAGGCGAAAAAAATCGTACGAGACTTTCTAAAAAATAAAAATGTAGGTTTTTATATTCTTTTTAAGTTAACCACGGTAAAAACCGGGGAACATGTTTTCCATAAACTTTGCAGTTAATTTTCGACGGCCAAAAATGGCCGAAAAATGGCAGTGTTCAAAAGTGCGTACCGGGGCGAAAAAAATTCGTAGAGAGTTTTCTAAAAAAGCAAAATAAAGGTAAACTTGTCTTATTTAAAACGCCACTTGGAAAATTCGATTATTTTCATTTTTGAGTCCGCTATCTAACTTTTAGTGCTGTAAGAAATTTCGACTAGTATATCCAAACTTATGGCCGGACTATATATATATATATATATATATATATCAATGATTATTGTTCATAAATTATGAATGACCTAGAAGTCAGGCTTTTGAAGGATTCCGTAGCTACTGGAAGTCCTTGTAATTTGGTCATGTTCGTTTTCCCGTATATAAAAAAATACGACTGCCAGGCCATTTTTCCATTGAAATTAAAAAATGACTCATAACAAAATCCATCAGTGAGTCTGTCGGGCAAGATTATTGCGGTTGCGGCCAATTGATTAATTTCGGAGACAATTTTTAAAAAATCCTTTTTAATTAGACAAGCTTCTATATCTGTCGTATTTGTGATGCTATCGGAAAACTGCACATATCAAATATCCATTATTTTCATTATCAAGTAATGTTATTCAATAAGACTAAATGGGAAAGTGTTTACGATAATTAAGCAATTCAAGATTAAAATTATGTGCGTACCTAACAAGCTACGGAATCCTACTTCCACGCATAGTCTGATGCGCACGTGATGGATTTTTTTTTTTCATTAAGCACGGCCGAAACAAATTCTCCATTCAAGTTACATAACAATGCTAACAGCATTGAAATGATTCAAATACATCAGTTTGAAGGACGGTTCAGAGAACCATTTTGGACGAAGATGCATAGAAAGGTGACACGAATTTGGTAACTAATTAAGTTCGGTAAATAATTTATATTAACAACAATTAAAAATACCAATCAACATAGTTATAATATTAATGGAAATATTAAGTGGAGAGATCCCTTTATAATGTAAAGAAGAGCATATGGCCGGAAATGAACTCCACGAAGAAGCTGAGGGACTACTTTATGGGCCCCGGGATCGCAAATCAATCAGTAGATCATTCAGTCACAACATTTTTGAGTACCGAAACTTTCAACGTGTTTTCCTAAAACACTTTTTCGTGAACCCCGTACAAGATAACTCAGAAACTATGCAATCGCTAATTTTGAAATTTTGCCCATTTTTAGATAACATAATTACCGTCTATGTAAACCTAAACTTCCTTGAAAATAACGAAAGCGATTTAGTTAGTTAAGACCAACGTGAGACCGATCTCTAAAAAGTTCGTAAGAGAATCCGGATAAACTTTCGAAAAGCGGAAAACAAGTTTCGATCTGAAATTTGGCATACACCTTTATTTTAATATTATAAGACTTGGCTTGAAAGGATTTTTGGCGACTTGAAATATTTTCCGAGATTCGAAATTTTGAAAGTTGCTACAGCCCGCTGACCGCTGTTCAGCCCGCTGACTATATCTATATCTTCATTTGAAATACGCTCCTGCTATATCTATATCTAACAGGTTTCGTTCTAGCTATACCTCTATATGTATCGCGCTCTCCGTTTTTTGCGAATGATGGGCTGTGTGGAACACTGGTGTGGGCGCAGGGCACCTCGGATGCGCGTGTGAATGGTGGGGTGCATGGAACACTAGTGTTGTCGCGAGTCCCCTCGGATGTGCGTGTGGAATGGTGGGGTGCGTGGAACAGTTATACCGCCCAAACTTGACGAAGATCCACACAAAGCGGAGAGCGCAATAACATATATAGGTATAGCCAGATCTGAGCCCGTCAGCTATAGATATAGTAGGAGCGCGGTAAAAGAATAACTCTCAAAAATCGATAACTCGAAAATTATGGCGCGTCGCCAAAAATTCTTTTCAGAGAAGTCTTGTAGCATTAAAATGAAGGTGTATGCCAGATTTCAGATCGAAATTCGGTTTCCGCTTTTCGGAAGTACACCCGGGAATCCTACTTGACATACATCCGTAGGATCTTCATAGATGCCGGCTAGATGTCGAAACATATAAAGTGTCAAGGTAATAATAATAATATACCTTAATTATTATTAATAATAATTATTATTTATATTTATATTATACCTATAATACCTAAACTATACCTATAATAATATTATACCTATCAAACCTAAAATTATACCTATAATAATAAGAATAATAATAATAATATACCTCGTAGCTCCAAGTGCAAGAAATTCCCGCGTACTTTTGGACGCATCGTCCAACCTCGACGTCCTCGTGAGTAGTGTAGAGATTTTTCAGGCAGTGTTTGATATGCGGTACTATCCTTCCGAGGGTTTCCCTCGAAAAAATAACACCCGGTCCTCCCATGCAAAAATTCTCGTTGTACTCGAGAGAGAGATGACCCCGTTCGTTGTTACTGCCACGTCCAGCTTGCCCAATATACATTGGTTTCCTCGAGTCTACCGAACGCAAGAGTTTTTCCAGCTCGTTGGTTCTGACGTAAACGTCGTCGTCGGCACGTAAAAACCACTCGTAACGATCGCCGTAATTCTTCCACATGTATTGAAGCATGAGAAAGGATTTTTTTTGCGGTGGATAAACATCGGTGACGCGAGGCAGCGCGACTAACGGAAGGTCCGAACAATTTTCCGGAAGTACGGAAATTTCGGACGAGAAAAATTCAATTTTACCGGAAACGTCCTTGCCCCAAGTCTCGTAAACGGATTTGGCTCTTGTGCCGAGATATTGCTCGGCCGTCATAACACCGACGTAGAGGAGACTCCTCGAGGTCTCGCCACGTCTTGCCAGCGATTCGTCGCTCGTCATCGATGCCGCCATTTCCTCGCGAGCACCAACGCCCGCCATCTCGTCGTCCTCGCTTCTCACCGTGATTACGTTGTTTCGCAGCTCAAATCTTCTCCAAGCGATCGTACGATAATTGAGCATGAAAAAACCGAGCAAAAGGCCCAAACTCAGGCCAACAATGGCACTTCCGATACCTCGACGTCTTCGCATTACTCCCCCGAGCGTGCCACCTCGTTCTTCGGTCACCGGGACCATTGACGATACACTTTAATCTCGCCTTCCTCGAAACAATAACCGCGAATTTCTTTTCTCGGCACTTTCGAACAACCCGAAATGTCTACACGTGTCATCGCAATCGCCTGCACTTGAACGATTTTTGAACGTGATATACCTGTTGCATGGTTCCATCCGATAGTAGCCATTTTATTATTTCGTCCACAGTCACTCTTACTATTCTTTGTCGTTTCTCTGCTTCGCTGTAATTGTAAAAATTGCAGTTTTCACACATTAGATAAAAGTGTGCGTTTTGTCGGCTGATTAATTCTCAGAGTGGCCACAATAAAATTCGGGGCCATCAGTGGCGAAAGGGAGGATTCTAGCTAGATCCAGTTAGGAAGATATGGCTGCTTTAAAAAAAAAGCTTGAGTAAGGAGAACAATGAAGGTATTCCTTTCGCAGACGGCGCATAAGCCAGGGCGCTCCCTTTTGAATCATTAGTAGATTACAGTGGCGCTCAATAAAAATAAGTTACAATCAATTAGACTAGACTGACCAGTGAATGGACGGGGACCAGTAAATGAGCGAAAGCTGATTTATATTTAGAATAACTGAAGAATATGAATTGTCGATAAAAACTCGAATCACTATAAATTAGCAAAAAAAAAAGAAATCAATGATGCCGTTAAAACCAATTTCTTGGTTTAATATCGAATTTTAAAGCCACATGGAATTTTTCTAGTTTGTGGTACTTGCACACTGCGCAACTTAGTTATGAAACGGCTGCGCACAGTAGGTGTTCTAAAGGCGAAAACAAAAGTTTCTATAAGTTTTGAAGGTATGTATTACTTTTATTAATTGAGATAGAATTAATCTTTGATTGTTTGCAACATTTTTGAACGAATTCGTAATAATAGATCAGAATTAGAAAAGTTTATTCACTGGTGCTGTATTCTAACCTCCTTCCAGTGAATTGACATATGGGCTCCGTTCTCATAATTCTCAAAGCAGAGTGAAAAATTTAGCTCATCTGCTGAAAATTGCAAAATTAATTACTGTTAAGAATTAACAACGGATATTTCATCAAATACCTATTGACATAAAATCATGTCATTCGTTTTTCAAATTTTGACAAAACATGATTTTCTGTTTCTCTGTCGAAACGAACTTTGGTAGTAGTTTGAGAGCATCATACTAAGATGCAAAAAATGTTTACGAAATTTGTAGAACACATAAAATTCTATTAATCTCGTGTGATTGCAACCCTCGCTTTCGGCTCGCGCTGCAAACTTACACTCTTTAGACAAAGTTTTTTTTCGTACTCGTACCATAATGTACTATTGTTAGCTATAGCAATGAAAAAGTTTCTTTTGATAATATATGCATTTTACGGTCCATCTGGATTTTATAGTATCGTTATTCGTCCATTCATGGGTCGGTTTACCCTATTATACCCAACGATGAACATGAATGAAAAAAATCGTATACACATTGTAGATTTAGACATTTTCACATGTTCAATGAGAAGTTGCGGTAACAAAAATTCTTCTGCTGGTCACATTATTCTAAATTTTATCATTAATATTTTCCTTAACCATTCGGTGACCCCGTGTTTTTATTGTCGTTAAGGAATCTTCAGAGTTTTTTACATGCTTAGAGCAGTTTATATCCGACATATAGAGTTATTTAGTATATAAATTACCAGATAGAAATGTAGCCAGCATGTCATCTCCATAAAGTACTGCATCAATTATAGACGAGTTTCAAAGTCGTAATTTTTTTATTAAAAGTTCGATAACTTGGCTTAAAATTTTACCAGTATACCGGGATGTATTTTTATTTAATTCTTAACGAAAATCAGGTAATTGTTAACGATTTGGGTTCGTAAAAGGAATACCTTAAGGACTCAACCAGGTACCCCGACAAAGATACAAATGTTTTTCAGATTCGACATCAAAGAATGAACAGTGTCTTATGTACTATGATACAAGTTTTAAGAAAAAAATTCCACCATCAGAAAGGATATTCAAAAGAGGGTTCAGCTAAACGACGTATCTTCGCCATTTTTTAATTTTTCTCATTCGTTTTTTGTAAATTTGTTCATAAGATTATAATGTATTCTTGAAAAATAAAAGTTCTTTTATACATTTAATAGTCGCGTTAACGTTAAAAAAAATGTGCCTTTAATTGCCGGTATAATTTTCTCCGGGCGTTCAAACAAATCAAAACGAATCCAAACAGACTTACCGTTTCCTATTTTCGATAGTTATACGGCTGATGACGAAGAATTCTTCAAGTTCCGTAGACGGAACGAATAGTGGTGTGATATCGCAAGGTATTCGAAAGAGACTGGATGGTTCCTCGTCACGAAGTGTAGATCGCAGTCCAAGTGGGGAGGACAAGAGTCACGATTGTTCAATTCCGTGTGATGACTCTCGCGACCTTCCTCTTCTTCGTTTCATTTCTTCCTCAATACTCGACTCAATTTCGTCCGGTCCCCTGATACGATGAAATCGCGGTGGGAGGGGAGGGCGGGGGGTTGTCAAAAGTCCGCTAATATGCCCGGAAATGTAATGAAGATTGCGTAGCTTTCTGAAAGACAGAAATGAACGTCATTAATTAGAATTACATATGGATTACCGACGAGATTGGCCTGTCTTCCGAAACAAATTTTTATTCTCGGCGTCACGTACGGAGAAACGATTGGAACTAATTTCTGACACACTTGTCCATTCCGTCTGCATTTAATATCAAATATCCAAAGTCGCGGCTGTCAAAAAAAGTTTTAAAAAAAGCCGCTACGCAAAGAAATGCTCACAAAGCCGTACATTTTTCCACTTATTTTTTTCATTACGCTACTTAATAATTGTCGAAAATAACATTAGGAATAAAAATTTCAGACATAGTCGAAAATAAAACTCCTATTAGACATCTGCCAGTCTGCTTGGGTTAATCTCCAGAATCACTGAATGGATTTCAATGCGGTTTTTACTATTTCATACCTCATTCTCGGTAGGTGTACATGTTAAGAAAAATTGTGCTACGTTGATACGTGACTGACTGGTGAACGAAAATATTAGATGAAGTAAAAAGTTCTGAGCGTTTTTTCGCTTTATTTTGACGATGAAATTAATATAGTTAGGATTATCCGATCTAGATCAAATATGCGCCGTTTTGTTCGATAACTTTTGTCCATTTTGAAGGCAATTTCATAATTCCGCGATTGAAGAAGTCCTCGTCCCTATTGGTAAAAAACTTGACCAGCTCATTTTCACAAGCCTCTCTTGAGGCCAGTTTTGTACCATCAAGAAAATTTTGCAAATGCTTGAAAAGGTGCTAATCGCTTGGTGCCAGGTCTGGACTATACGGCGGGTGCGATAGAACCTCCCATCCAAGCTCTCGGAGCTTCTGGCGCGTCGTTAAAGATGTGTGCGGCCTGGCGTTGTCTTGATGGAACATAACACCCTTCCTATTGGCCAATTCTGGCCGCGTCTGGTCGATCGCCTGCTTCAATCTGGTCAGTTATTGGCAGTAGAGGTCCGAATTGAGTGTTTTGCCCGATGAGAGCAGCTCTTAGTGGATGATTCCCTTCCAATCCCACCAAACACACAGCAAAACCTTCTTGGCCGTTAATCTGGGCTTGGCGATCGTTTGGACCACGATCTTTTTCGGCTGTTGTTCTCGTATGTGACCCATTTTTCATCACCAGGCACCATCCGCTTCAAATATGGGTCGATTTCGTTACGTTTCAGCAAAGAATCGTAGGAATCAATTCGGACCAAAAGGTTCTTTTGCGTCAATTAATGTGGCACCCATACATCGAGCTTCTTCTTGAGACCAGCCTTATGCAAATGGTTCCAAACGGTTTTCTGGCTAATCTTCAGTTCCTGGGAAATGGAATAAGTGCTCACATGCCGGTCCGACTCGACGATTTCTATGATTTTATCGACATTTTCGACGATTGGCCTACCAGAGCGTGCCTCATCTTCGACGTCCATATTACCAGAACGGAATCGTTGGAACCACCGCTTTGCTGTTGCATTTGATACTGTATTGGGTCCATAAACAGCACAAATTTTTTTGGCCGCCTGCTCCGCCTTTTCACCTTAGTCGTAGTGGTACTGAAGAATGTATCGAATTTTCTCTTTTTTTACCTCCATTTAGGAACGCTGTAACACACAACTGGCTTCACCAAACACAAAACTGTCAAGGAATTTTTTTCGAAGCGTAATGTCACCTCTAAATCGCCGTATAGTATGACCCGATGCGATGTATACATCGTGAGATATGGCTCACTAAAGACATCTAGCGGAAAACGCTCAGAACTTTTTACTTCGCCCAATATGCGTTCGGAAAAAAAGTCGACCTTTTTAACATGAAAATGCGAGTACAGTGCTCAAAGTATAAGAGTTGTATGAAAATAATTTATGAGCGATAATCAGGTCTACGAGAAATCGAAGATTGCATATACTTAGGTCCTAAACATATTCATAATCTGTATTTTTACGTAAAAAAAAAGAGTTGCGCAATAGCAATATACACGGACTAGCTTCGCCCGCAACTTCGTCCGCGTGGAATTTGGCCCATAGAAACTTCATTACCAGTTGCACCCCTTATTAGGGGTTGTTTTAAAATATCCTGAACTATGGGTTTTATTGATTATTTTGAAGAATATTTATGGCGAGTTTCAAGTTGATACACGCAAGGAATACAATTTTCCATACAAACTTCCATACTACATCGAATTTCAACCTTTTACCGGTTGATTTTCGACAAATCCTTTCTTAGTGCACCTCTACGCCCTTTGAGGAATATATCTTCCGAATTATATTGAGATAAAAGCTGGAATAATAATTCCGGGGCCGGGTTGAAATTCCGAAATTTGAATGATCAGAACGCTCAAAATTCCGAATTTATTAGCTAGTACTCAATACTTCTGGAAGATTATAATTCCAAAATTTTGTAAACAGAATTATCATATAACCGGAAATAATAGTACACTAAGCAATTAAATGAAAATAATCATGGAACCGACTGATAAAGCGTCGACAAGAAAATACAGCACATAAAACAAGTATCAACTTCCCATAATTAGAGAGTCCAAACTTCCGGAAAATTGTAGTGTTAGAAATTCGAGTTCCTGAATGGCGAAGGTTTGTACTGGGAAAAGTGCCGAAAATAAGACTAACGGTGAGAGTCATCGATATCTAAACATCGTTACACTATATGTTCACAATAAAATGTGAAGGATGATCAAAACTCTGAAAAAAAATCTACCACGCAAGATCAAAACTCCGAAAGAATACTACCCCGAAAGAATTTTACCCGAAAGACCAGAACTTCGAAACACATGCGTTAGAGTAGTGGTGCTGCCATCTAAACGCGTTAGGCTAACTTGCTATCTGTTTTATGTGTAAGTTTTCGGAATTTTGAACGTTCTGAAGGTTCTTTATCGGAATCTAACACTATCTAAACTTCAGTTTTCCCAAACTGGATGATCGAAGCTATGATTTCCGGAGTCTAAAACTTTCGTGAACCTGCCGAATCTCTTATTAGCTTTTAATAAATTTAAACTTTCTGATATAGCTCGTTTTCTATAATAAAAATTTCGATATTTTGTGGCATGCTTGATATTACATATTCGGAGTTTTGTATGTCGTACTACTGGTCGTTCGAATAAAGAGTTGATCTTCTTCATACTATTTCCGAAAATTATCTCGTACAAGAAATCATATTGTATCCTTTTTCTATCGCTACTCGTACCGTTCTACATCATTTACAGTCAACTGTGTAGACTTTCGCTAGCATGATCTTTACGAAATTTTTAGTTTCGCAATATAAAATTAGGCATTTTAAACCGTCGGAGCATTCAAAGTTGGGAATTTCAACCCGACCACATACTGACATATAAACTGCGCTAAGCATGTAAAACATTCTGAAGATTCCGTAAGAAAAATAAAAACAAGGGGTCGCGAATGGTTAAACAAAATATTCAGTATTTAACTTAGAAAAATGTGACTAGCAGAAGAATTTTCATAACCACAACATTTCTATGCTTAATTTTTCATTCCAGTTCATCGTTGAGTATAATGATTGATTGTAACTTATTTTCATTAAGCGCCACTGTAATCTACTAATGATTCAGAAGGGCCATGATTATACGCCGACAAAATATGGCCCTCCGCGAAAGGAATACCTTAAGGGACCTCCGCAAACATGTGTGATAGCCCTCTGACTTTCCAAACGAGGTCTTCGCAACACGTACCCAATAATGTTCGTAAAAATTGACGCGGGCCCGATCAAAAAAGCCTATCCTTCACCTAAAGATACTTAGTGAACAATAAGAATGGAAGAAACGGCAAGATACCTGTTGAGTCTATTTGTAAAAACACAAATACATTAAAAGCTATCGCACTTATGGAATTTCGATATCCTTCTTTCATTGCAAAAGTGTGGATGGAAATACAATGAGTTTTCGGCAGGCTGCCAAAGTTCTTGTGAATAAAATTTCATGTAAAGGTCAATTATTATTGGACAATTTCCAACTGAAAGTATTGGTGAAAAATATTTCCAAACCGAGAAATGATATTGATACTTATCATTTTTGCAATTAAATGTAGATATGGTGCAGTTTTATTCAAGAAAAAATAACCGATAGACTTGGCAACAGCGGCATTCTCTGCCATTGGCACGATTTGCTATCGCTAAAGCATCGTCGGCTCCAGGTTATTTACATGATGAAACGTACAACGTATTATAAAGAATTTTTGATTTGGTAAAATCAAGAAAACGTTATAAATGTCGAGCGGACGAATAAATACATTTTATTATAAAGTCCAAATGCTGTAATACTATGTCGGTTTTAAACATCCGCCGATTTTGAAATACCTCCCAGTTAATGCTTGACTGTGAGTGGATCACTCGTCAGAGCCAGTTAACGCGCTGTCACCACCTTTAAAAGGCTATTCTACTGTAAAGGCTAAAAAAAGAAGCTATATTTTATTAATTTTTCTTTTTAATTTCCAAATTAATCAAAAAATTATTTTTCGGAAACTGTTGCATGTATCGGTACAAACTTTTTTTTTTCGCTTAAAAGTACACTCTTATAGAATAGAAACAATTCTCTTATATAGAATAGAAAACAATTTGGAAACGAAAAATTCGAAAAGATTCTTTATTTGCATGACTGTTGCTATCGCCCGAACTAGAATTGTTAAAAAATATTCATTTTTACTTATACTTTTGCCCGAATTATGACGAAATAAGAACGTGTTTTACGAACACTTTTGCAAAAAAACGACGACATTCTGTTATTTTGCAATATAAAGTAATAATTCTAATCCGAGCGATAACGATACTCATACAGATTAAGAATCTTTTTGAATTTTTTGTTTCAGATTACTTGGAGAGCGAAAATCATCAACACCAGCGACACTTTTTAGCGAAAAAAAAAATATTAAAAATACCTTATTTTTTGAGCCATCACAGTAGAATTAGCCCCTTAACCTACAAGTTTCGTTGATGTCTAAAAACAAATCGTTCGAGCTCAAAAGTCACATCATTTTTTCGAGTATTATTACACGGAGAGAATTAAATGTTAAAAATTACCGTGCAGTAACGGTAACCAGATGACAACCCTGAAACTTCGCTTATTATTACTGAGTAAAACACAGATTTTCACGAAAATAAAATAAAATTTCTTCTTCAGATAGAAAATTTTACCAGATTTTCTAGTAAATTTTGATGTGTAACAAAATACGCAAAACTTAAATTTCAAAAATATATAATATCAGCGAAATTTTATTGTGCATTTTATTAGTTTATGCCTTTCAAAAATGTCTATAAAAAAGTATCGTCTTTATAACAGTTATTTTAAGATTTATTATAAATTTTAATGAGTGTTATAGGAAAATGTATTGTGCTCTCGGTAAAAATTATCGTGCGCGTTACCCTTCTTGTATAGTAAAATTTTAGCTACGTATTTGAAATTTTCTGTAACGTGAGTTAAAAAAAACTTGTCGCATACGAATTATTATGCTTTTCTCACTTGTCACCACATTGAAATATATCACGGTAATTTTTACCGTGAAATTCACGACAAAAATTACTTTTTAATTCTCACCGTGTACTGAACGGAGTAGAGAAATCACTTGATTATTTAACACGATGTTCCTAGCACTATAATTACGGTTTGTTCAGTTTTTCAAATATAAATCTCGATATTTTTTCTGTCTCTACAGGCATATAACTAGTGTTTATGAGGTGTCATGTGTATTACCAAATGGATAAAGGTTCAACGTGACCATTCAAAAACTCCTAAACTATATTGTAAAACCAATTGATTTTTGGAAAGTTAACGAATCCTAAATTAATCTCTCGGCGATATAAATTTCAACCGTCTATAAGCATTTCGATTTTAATGTCGAAACTCCGTAATATAACTCGCTCGATTTAAAATTACGATCGGAATAATTCGCGTCACGGATAACGGTGATTCCGTGTCGATGAGAACAAAGCGACGACTGTGAGAGAGAATGCTGACGGGAGCAGGCAGCGAACGATCTCGATATAATTTAGCGTGTCCCAAGAAAGTCCCGGTGGTGTAACAAACGGCGTGACAAATCGTAAAAAAACATTCAACGCGAACTCACCGCTCAGATCCGTTATAAAATCGTTCACGATGAATTAACCGCGTAGAATAGCTCTTCCCGTTCTCCTGTCCCCTTTTCCCCGCAAACCCTTCACGAACTTAAATCGATGCAGTTACTTTCCCGGAAGACGAATAACACCTGGTGAGCGAGATTGAGAGCGACCTGTCGTTGTTAGTAACGGGGGACGAGCGAAGCTGACACTCGAGACCGATATTCGTATCATTCGAAAATTGCAGAGCATGTACCAGTATGCACTTGTTGTGTGAATCTATTCGAGGACTTCACTTCTCGTAATCGTTCATTTGTCGTTCGCGTCAACTACATGATTTTTAGCAACTGTTAAGGCCACTCTAGAGGCCAAAAAAAGGGCATATCTTGTGATTTTTTTTCAGTGAAAGCATAAAATCAATCGAAATTACAAAATAGGGATTTTATTATGAACGTAATTGACTATACAAAATTATTTTTTCACAGCGATACATGTCAAAATGGCGACTGTGCAGCATTTTTCCGATAACACCTTTATTTCTGGAAGGTCAACGGCTGGACCAACAGCTCCTATAATTTTTTAGTTATGATGAGATACTAAAGTTTTTCGATTATATATAAGAATAGCTATAGAAGTACGTAGGATTTTTTTGATATATTGTTTTTTGTCAAAATGGCGCATTTCTAAAACAAAAAGTATAAAATGCCATGAGAAAGTCGTCAGAAAATTGTTCATAAAAAAGGAACTATACAATATAATTTAAAAAAATCCTACGTAGTGCCGCAGAAAATGTATTTCTAAATATACAGTTAAAATTTCAAGTGAATCGGTTGAAATTTGTTTGAGTTATGAGTCCGGCCGACTTGAAAAATGTAGTTTTGAGATAAACGCGTTTAAAGTTAGTAGAAAGTCACGACATGAATCAAGAGGGGTTGCGCTAGAATTCGAAAATCGACTACTTAGAGATTTTTCACACCCATAATCTTTTGGAATATAATTTTATAGGTACTAAGGTACATTTTTAACAAAAAAAAAAATCGATTTATGGAAAATCCTAGAGTGGCCAAGGCCTTAACTGGGATGGACTACCACACCCGCCGTATTCTCCAGATCTTGCTCCTTCCGATTACCACCTACTTCGATCGATTACTCATGGCTTGATTGAGCAGAGCTTCCATTCATATGAGGATACACAAAAATGGGTCGATACGTGGATAGCCTCTAGAGATATGGCGTTCTTTCGACGTGGAATCCACCTATTACCAGAAGGATGGGGAAGAGTAGTGGCTATAGCTATGGACAATATTCTCAATGATCAATTTGTAATAATTTTTTTCACAATAAAGCTCTATTTTTACTAAAAAAATCCCTTAAAATTGATGCACACTTCTAATATATACATAAATTGTCGAATTTCAACGGAGCACCCTCACCGAGGCTCTCGTATCAAGATCGTAACCCTCTCGATTGTGCTTCTAATGCCTGAGGGCGTGCTATGGTCACTGAGGCATATACACAGTGTACTCGCACGCTCGTTTCCGTTCTCATGGATCCTCTCTGTATTTCTCTCTCGCTCTCCTCCTTCTCTCTCTCTCTCTCTCTCTCTCTCTCTCTCTCTCTCTCTCTCTCTCTCTCTCTCTCTCCCTCTCTCTCTCTCTCTCTCTCTCTCTCTCTCTCTCTCTCTCTCTCTCTCTCTCTCGCTCTCTCTCCTCATTAGGCTAAGCCCTCTTTTACTATTCTAATTTTGCCTTCGAGATAGCACTCCCTGGGTGCATTGAGCTCGCTAAGAACAATTCCAAGGGTATAATTTGCACATATGAAGTTTAATGATCACACATCTTCATATCCCGCAGCGTTCCCCAGTTCACACCGGTCAATCTTTCGCTAGCATAATTTGAGCATTGCATTCGACATTATAATTGTTTTATAATTGCCATAATACATAGTTTCAGCGATAAAATTCTTTCCGTCGAACCTCGCAGCTAATCGGTCCTTCCGGGACTCATTCAGTCAATATCTGAATTTCCTATTTTATTTTTGCAACAAGCGGAAAAAAGGGAAGTTTTATATTGTAAGATAAACAGAAATATTGTAAGATAAACAGAAATATTGTAAGAGCGAAAGCACGGAAAAAGCTAAAACGATAAGTCGATCGTTGCGGATCGTGGCCAATGTCAGTTGCGAGCCGAAAAATAAAAACGTCAATCCCGTGCAGAAATTGTCGTAGGGAGCCAATTGAATTCCTATACTTGTCCCCACTTCCTGATAGGGATCCAATGGGTTATCGCATTGAATCCCTATACTGAAACGTCACTCTTGTACATTGGAATTCAGAATTCGCAATTGGAATGTAATGCACCAATCCAATTTCAATCCTAAAGGATGTATGATGTTGATGTTTGCATCGTTGCAATGCAACGAAAATTGTTGCACTTCAATTGGTCAAGTTTTTTGCCGTTTTACACTATGAAAATCACTCTAACGTTTTTACGTGTTATTGTTAAAGATTCAGGAGTTCAATTTATAAATAAAAGGCTTTGGATAATGATACAAATAAAGAAATAAAGAACGAACATACAAAAAATAGTATTGAAGTTTGCATCGTTAGAACGCAATAAATATTCATATTTATTTTTTTATTCCCTCATTTTTATTATGATACTAGTTTTTTTGCCAATTTAAATTCCAGATCTCCTAATAAGCATCTTAAAAAAATGGTTGGGCGATTTTGGTAGCTAAAATCTACTAGAAGGGATTTCTAGAAGGGATCTAGTAGATAGGTTTCCATTGCACACCAACAATTCAAACTTCAATCCCATAATAAAAAAGATCGTTGCATTCCAACGATGCAAACTTCAACGTCATAAGGATTCCGACATTATCGAACATAATCGGATACGATTCTTGATGGATCCCATCAAATTCTGTACGTTGAATTTTCCAAACAAAATCTATAGATCTACAAAATTAGTGGATCTTGAAAGAGTATAAGTGGCTTAAAAAAGTATGTCTTAAAAATCGATTTGAATCACATGACTAAAAATCCACTGTAATTATCGTTTGTTATTTATTTTATTGCACTTCGACATAATATCACTACACACGTATGCGCTCATGTGCATGTTGTGTTTCAACACGCCGAGTTTTTTCTCGTGACTTTTCACATATTTTCGATTCGACTGCGGTAAAAATTCTCAAGCGGCGTTCATCGGGAAACAGTGCAGAATCTAATAGGATCCCTATAGAGATGTGGGTGTATCTTGGTAGTCCCCAAAAAATTTGTGCACTGGATCACAAAAGGATACTTTTTTTTGGGAGAACCAACAAATTCCGATTGAGATTTTCAAAAAAAAAAACTCTCAAACAACGTCCATCGGGAAATAGCGCGGAAACCACTTACATTCCAGTGTCGATTTTGTACATGCAGCGTCTCTATCAAATCCCTATAGGGATGTGGTAGAATCTGGGGATTCCCCAACAAATTTTGGCATGGGGTGTACGTGCGAAAAACTTCGTCGCGCCGTTATATACAGACAGTCCTCGTGCGTACGGCGTGTTAGGTTCACGAAATATACGACGTAAATCGAATTTTTTTTTATACATTTCCACATAAAATAAAGAAGTAAGGTCCTGCATCGACGTTTATGAGGAGATATGATCATGGAGACGGATCCATCTTTCGGGCCTGACATTTTTATATGATGTTAACGAATACGTTATGCACCCTTTGGAAAAATTTGAGCTATATTGACCATTCAGTTTTTTCGTAATAAAATTGCAAACTCGAACACTTTGAGATAGTGAAGCACGTCGTCTTATGGAGACGGTCCACCGGAAGTGCGGTGATCACGGTTTTGCTGCTCACGTATCCAACTAAGGTCGTTGGATAACTATGAAATTTGATAAATTAGACATAATAGTTATTGTAAAAAATCGAAAATTCGAACTTTACCGTGTAGTTCAAGCACTACATTATAAAACGGTTTCAATTTCCGGTTGAATATGATCATAATGACGAAATAGTACTCATAGACTTGCCAACGTCGAGCGTAACAGCTGATTCGTTGGGTGGGCATAACCTAGCTCTGTAGCGTGATTCTGTAACTCGGTAGCGACAGTTTTCGTTGTCGCCAGCTAGCGACAGCCAATCGTATGCACGATCAGAAGAAAGGGAGCCTCCTATTGATTCCCGCTAGCTAACGATAACGAAAACGGTCGCTACCGAGTTACAGAATCACGCTATAGAGCTAGGTTATGCTCGCCAAACGAATCAGCGGTTACGCCCGACATTGGCAAGTCTATGGGTACTATTTCGTCATTATGATAATATTCAACCGGAAGTTGAAACCGCTTTATAATGTAGTGCTTGAACTACACGGTGAAGTTCGAATTTCCGATTTTTTACAATATCTATTATTTATCAAATTTCAGTTTTCCAATGACCTTACTTGGATACGTGAGCAGCAAAACCGTGATCACCACACTTCCGGTCGACGGTCTCCATAAGACGACGTGCTTCACTAGCTCAAAGTGCTCGACTTTGCAATTTTATTACGAAAAAACTGAATGGTCAATATAGCTCAAATTTTTCCAAAGGGTGCATGACGTATTCTTTAACATCATATAAAAATTTCAGGCCCGAAAGTTGGATTCGTCCCCATGATCATACCTCCTTAAGGCCTTAGGCCACTCTAGAGGCAAAAAAAGGGCATATTTTGTGATTTTTTTTCAGCGAAACCATAAAATAAATCGGAATTACAAAATAGGGGTTTTATTAGACACGTAATTGACTATACAAAATTATTTTTTCACAGCGATACATGTCAAAATGGTGTCTGTGCAGCATTTTTCCGATGACGCCTTTATTTCTGGAAGGTCAACGGCCGGACCAACAGCTCCTATAATTTTTGAGTTATGATGAGACACTAAAGTTTTTTCGATTATATATAAGAATAGCTATAGTACGTAGGATTTTTTTGATATGCGGTTTTTTGTCAAAATGGCGCATTTCTAAAACAAAAAGTATAAAATGCCATGAGAAAATCGTCAGAAAATTATTTATAAAAAAGGAACTATGCAATATAATTTTAAAAAATCCTACTTAGTGCCTCAGAAAATGTAATTCTAAATATACAGTTAAAATTTCAAGTGAATCGGTTGAAATTTGTTTGAGTTATGAGTCCGACCGACTTGAAAAATGTAGTTTTGAGATAAACGCGTTTAAAGTTAGTAGAAAGCCACGACATGAATCAAGAGGGGTTGCGCTAGAATGCGAAAATCGAATACTTAGAGATTTTTCACACCCATAATCTTTTGGAATATAATTTTATAGGTACAAAGGTACATTTTTAACAAAAAAAAAATCGATTTCTGGAAAATCCTAGAGTAGCATGCTTGGAAATCGTCGTGAAAACTCCAGAGTCGTTGAGGATCTAATTTTTCAGTTTTTATTCGTAAATATGCAACGAATAAAATATTTACCACAAATTTGGCACTTTGGGATCGACAATACGCATAATCAATATAAGTTAACCTAAATCAGAGCACCCGTGGGGTAACATAAATTTAGTCTCTTCGTTAACCCTAAGGGAGTAGTCGTACCTCCTCAATATAATTAATAGAACTGCATTTTATATCATATAATCATGTTTTATCATAAAAAAGTATACATACATGTATATTTATTACAAATTTCGTAATGATGTATTTTTCGTATTATGTACTTAATTATTACATATCTATATCATTGGCATATTATTCAAGATTTAAAAAAATGCTAGGAGCACAATAAAAACTAAAGTTTTGATTTGAAAGATGTACCAATACGAGTTTGTTTCGCTTCATTTTTTCTGTTTTCATACATATCTCGATAACACTGATAGGCAACAATAATTTTATTATTGACATTAAGACTTCGTTCAACATTTGGATCATTTTCTTCAAAAATATTCCTCGCATTTTGCAAACTTGCAAAGGCTTCTGACCTGGCTGTTACCTAACTCGAAAAAAATTGACACTTTTTTGAGGAATGGTGTCAAGATTTTAATTGACGTAACTCGAAAAGACTTGAGTCGAAACGCCGTAACTCGAGGATTGCGTGTACATTATTCAATAGTATTTAACGGGTCGAAGAAGTGTTGGCGTGGAAAAATTTCGAGTGCGTGTGTCTAGTGAGAGGCGAATATGACGAACGGTTTTACGAACCAAACGGGAAACTTGGCGAGTTTTTATTGGTCGTCCGTGCCTTCCGCAGCAATCGCGTGATACCTTGAAGCACGTGTAAAGTTACTCGTTCGAGCCTCCACGCAAATCATTCGAACTGGTTATGGTGAGCATTGTTGCAGAAAAATAATTATTCATGAAAAAAAAACAAGTTTTTATCCTTAGGGCCGCAATTTGTTTAACAAAGGGCCTCATCTCATTTTCGCTCGGGCTGTACAGCGCTTTGTGCAGTCAACAGACGAGATGCAAATTCAATGGCAAATCGTCTCAGTCACCGAGCATTTTTTTCCCCCAAATTTGTCACAAAATTATCCAAAAGTAACCAAAACAAACGATACGGATTTTGTTCTCTCTTCTTCACGGTTTCGTAGATGCGCGGAGCTTCTAGCGAAAAATGCATTGGCATAGTCAGCATTTTACTTGGGGGCAGGGGGCAGGAGGGACCAGGAGGGACCAGCCTGACAGGAACTGGTTTCGTTCACAATCATTTTTTTTTTAAATAATATTTACATAATAATCGATAATCCCGTAACGCATATGAAATATGAAATTTCCTTTAATGGCACTTTCATGTTAACATTAATATGAAAGTCTTGCAATACCTTAAAAAATAATCATCTAATTTTGCATCATTCTTCAATTCAGTCACCAGTCTTTAACATTTACTTTCAGTAGGTACCCAATTAAATAATCTTTAGTTTTCTATATTTTTTTCTGCAAATCGCCCCAACACTTTTTCAGCTGGAATTTATTTTTAACAATGTAATTCATTGAGTTCAGCAGTGACATATGAGAGAATCGTTCCTGAAGCATTGTGCTTCTAAGCCACATTTTTATCCGCCTCATGGCAGAGAATCTTCTCTCACAACCGGCAGAGCTCACTGGGAGTACTATTGCTGCTTGAAAAAGTTTATATAAATCAAGGCAGCACTCCTTTTCAATATGCTTTCTTAAATTGTCAGCATTTATTTTATGATTTTTAAATTGGAGTATGTTTTTCATCACCATCGCTTCAG
The DNA here is from genome assembly GCA_963932345.1 of Ophion ventricosus. NCBI lineage: Eukaryota > Metazoa > Arthropoda > Insecta > Hymenoptera > Ichneumonidae > Ophion > Ophion ventricosus. The sequence continues at coordinate 16,864,096 of OZ010714.1, forward strand.
CTTTTAAAATTAACGTTTCAATTATTCAGATTTTTCTATAATTATTGATGAAATACTCTCCGTTCTTTATATCCAATTTAAAAAATGCATGAGCTAACGGTAGATTCTGAAAGTAGCGTTTCACATTTGCAATGATACTATCTACTACTTGGTAGTAAATCATTTACAATGATTGCTTCACTCTTGCTATCGAAAAAGTAACAGAGTAAACTAGATCTATCCGCATGACCGTGAATAAGACAGATATTTTGAAAATCCCGAGTGGGAGGCACACAGAGTCCTCTGGGGAAAGGGTAGGGGCTACCTAGTTACGCCAATGGAAAAATTAATTATTAAAGGACACGGAAAATTGTAATGATCGCGTCAATGGCACCCTGAAACCTTATCGAAGTGCCGACGGTATGCTCTCGTCTCGTTTACCCGTATAATCGTAGGATCGGATCAGTACAACCGACATTGGCGAAGACATCAAGCCGGAAGTCATTTGCTCACCGTGAGCATAAAAACTTTTATTCGTTTGGACCGGAACGACCGATTTATTTTGTCATTCATTTTCCTTCGGATTGCGCACGTGAGAGGTGTTAAAGCGATAGAGAGAGAGAGAGAGAGAGAGAGAGAGAGAGAGAGAGAGAGAGAAGAGGGAGAGTCCTGACGTTTCGCAGCCTGGATAAAGCTTAACTGTGACGACAGCAAAGACCAAATGAGAAGCGGATAATCAGAGCGTGCAACGGTTCTCTTGTTCCTTCACTTCTTCACTCTTCTTTAAGCACTTTGCACTTCTCACCTACATACCGTTCCGATTTGTCACCACCGTTTTTCATCTATTCCAAGTTCGTTTCATTCCAGTTATTATGCGAAATTCACAAAATAATAATAATAACGACTCAAAAAAGCAATTGTCGTGTTCAAATACTTTATCAGACCTCATCAAAATTCTACCTAATTGAATCGTCCACCATATTTTAATAGAAGCATTTATAAATGCATATGTTTTTTTTTCGCACCAATATCCGCACGTACGAATCTCTAGGGACGTTCGAGGAATGCACGAGGAGGATGGGAAATAACGCTTTTAGGAGGAAGAAAACAATTAGGAGCATTAGCACTCGTTACAAGCCGCCTCTTTTCTTCTTCTTCGTTATTTCACGCACGAAAGCGTTGTCTGTATCTGGTTTTTTTTTTAAATGTGCTTCGTAGAGCCACTATGAAAAAAGTGTACGCTTGATAAAGCGCCGTGCAATGATGCTTTCGTCCACTTTTTTTAACCTACTATTCACTTATTGGCGTAGCATTTTATTCTCGGGCGGCCGGCGTGACAAGATGCTTTTGATAAAAATCATCTTTTTTTTAAATAAAATTTACATAATAGTCGATAATCACGTAACGCACATGAGATATGAAATTTCCTTTAATGACACGTTCATGTTAACATTAATATCAAACTCTTGCAATATCTCAAAAAATAATCACCTGATGAACATCATTCTTTAATCCAGTTGCCAAACTTAAAATTTCACTGTCAGCAGGGACTCAATTTAAAAAGTCTTACACGGAGAGAATTAAAAAGTAATTTTTATCGTGAATTTCACGGTAAAAATTACCGTGATATATTTCACCGTGGTGACAAGTGAGAAAAGCATAATAATTCGTATGCGACAAGTTTTTTTTAACTCACGTTACAGAAAATTTCAAATACGTAGGCAAAATTTTACTATACAAGAAGGGTAGCGCGCACGATAATTTTTACCGAGAGCACAATACATTTTCCTATAACACTCATTAAATTATATAATAAATCTTAAAATAACTGTTATAAAGACGATACGTTTTTATAGCCATTTTTGAAAGGCATGAAATAATAAGATGCACAGTAAAATTTCGCTGATATTATATATTTTTTAAATTTAAGTTTTGCGTATTTTGTTACACATCAAAATTTACTCGAAAATCTGGTAAAATTTTCTATCTGAAGAAGAAATTTTATTTTATTTTCGTGAAAATCTGTGTTTTACTCAGTAATAATAAGCGAAGTTTCAGGGTTGTCATCTGCTTACTGTTACAGCACGGTAATTTTTAACATTTAATTCTCTCCGTGTAGTTTTCTATTTTTCTTTCTGCAAATTAGCCCCACACTTTTTCAGCTGGAATTTTGTTTTTTTAACGATGTCATTGTACATGTTGAATAGCGACGTATGAGAGAAAACTTTTCCTGAATTATTCTGATTTTAAGCCACATTTTTATTCGCTTTATGACAGAAAAACTTTTCTCACGGCCGGCGAAACTTATTAGCAGTAGGTACTATTGCTGCTTGGAAAACTTTATATGAGTTAGGGCAGTACTTAAAAAAAAAATGTTATTTTAAATTTTCAGCATTCAACCCTTCGTGGTGACACTTCTATATTCAATCGCGGTGGTCACACTTGGGTCGATTCTACCCAGTCAGCTTTCAAAAAGGAATGTGACCAAACTATCCGTCCGAAGTGGTTCAAAAAATTACGGAATATGCTTTGAACTTTCTAGATGATGTACGATAAATTTATTTATAAGAAAGCTAAAAAAAATTCCTAAAGACGTGAAAACGCAAAAAAGACACTTTTTCGCTAAAAAAAATCATAACTCCGTGAATTTTCAACATTTTTACCTAAAATTTGGACGCGATACTCCTTAGATATGCTACTTTTGGGAAAAAATAATAGCATAGTGCGCGTTCCAAAAAAGGTATTTATTCCGACATGTGAAGAGGGTAAATTTTATGGTATGAGGATACTTGAAACTCCAGGTAAGATGATGAATACAGTCCGATTCGAAGCCGGGAACTATTATATATTCACGCCAAAAATTGATCGACAGGTCGATTCTTCCCAGGGTGAGCACGAAGCGTTAATTCATCATTTTTTAATTGAAGTAACGCTAGTGTATCAATTATTAAGATTCTCCATAAATGATTGACGAAATTCTCGCCGTTCTTCATACGCAATTCAAAAAAACGAATTAACTACACGTACTAACGGTAGATTCTCAAATTGGCGTTTTCGATTTACAATGATTTGTAATTTGAATATCTATTCAGTTTACGGAATGAAATAGTTACTTTTTATACAAACTATAAAATGATGACGAAGGAAAGAGTTCACAAGTTTTATTAAATTATTGTTTCATGCTTGCTTGGATGACATTTAAAATCAATCGATTATCTGACTAATTATTTTGGATCGGTTTTTTCTGGGGGTTGACTGGCTACGACAATGTATTCACTCTTTGCCTACAATTCTCGTCATTTTATTTGTCTGATTCATCTGGAAACTGTCATAGAACACACCTATCCATAAAGATATATGGGGAAAAGCGATATCGAAGAAATTCGATTTCCAGGACCGTTCCCATAGTAACGAATGATTCTCACACTCAACATTACGTAGATTTCAACGTCTTCAAAATCATCTTTGGTTGAGCATAATCGTTTTAATATAATTCTACGGACCGTTATATCCAAAAGATCATCGGATAGTTAAAAACGTTAAGGACTGTTCTCAAAAGGACAATATAAAGTACGTACCTTACCGTTTAGTTTACATCGTCCTTCGGGTACTTCCTTTGATAGAGCGCCGTATATTTAGATCTATGTACATACGTATACAATACACCGAAAGAAATTAATTCTAAAAGTTAACACTTGTCCGAACAATAATGCCCGTGATAATGAGAAGTCAAAGTACTCATTATTCGCGGCTACCTTCGCGTTTCTTCATCCCATCACATTGCACTTTTCATCCACCCCACGTGCGCGTATTCGATGACGTACAATAAAATATCCGTGAAACTTCGCGATCGAAGTGCCCACCGAATTTTCTTCGTGTCTATCCAACAAAACTGGATTGAAGTACGAAGAGAACGGATGACGAATTGCTTTGGGTGACGTTTCGAAGAGCACGAGCCGATGTATTCGGAATTAATATTTTTGGAACTCACGCACGATGTGTTGACGCGATTTTAATCACGTTAGACACGTCGGTGTAGCCGAGAGGCCGACGCACATGAATGTATAATAAAGATATACATATGCGAAAGTACAAAACGAGAGAAAGTGAGAGAGGAAGAGAGACAGACAGAGAGAGAGAGAGAGAGAGAGAGAGAGAGAAAGAGAGAGAGGCGAGAAAGGAAGAGACCGACGTTCGAACGTGCGGGTGCCGCACTGGTTCACGGTTAAATGGGGGCCCGTAGTTGGGATGTATCGAAGAGGATTACGCGATGTGCGAGTCGGGAGTCACGGGGCACTTCTCTCGACTCGACGTCGAATGTGCGTCGAGCTCTTCTGGGTCTCACAGCCTCGTCGTCGTCGTCGTCGTCGTCGTCATAGTCGAAGCCCTCTCTCTCTCTCTCTCTCTCTCTCTCTCTCGCTCTCTCTCGCTCTCTCTCTTTCTATCTTTCACTCTCTCTCTCTCTCAATGACGATCTCGCGTGGGATCGACCGGTTGCTGGACGCCACAGCACACACCACTTCGCCCTGATCTTCCACACAGTCAAAATTACCAAACGAGAACCGCGTGTTCGAAACTGTACACGCTACATGCGGCTTTGTGCGAGAGAGAATAAAAAATAATCCTCATGCAAGAGATATATTTGCATTGGCGTAGGCATAATTTTTTTTTGTCTGGAGGGGGGGGGTTGTCTAGAATGGGCCTGACAAAAACTGGTTTTGATCACAATCGTTTCTTTTTTTTTTTTTTTTTAATTAAATTTACACAATAATGGGTAATCACGCAACACACATGAAATACGAAACTTGCTTTAATCACACGTTCGTGTTAACATTAATATTAAATTCTTGCGATACCTTAAAAAATAACCAGTCTTTGAACTTCACGGTCAGTAGGTACTCAATTAAATAAATCTTAGTTCTCTGTTTTTTTTTTCCTGCAAATCGGCTCGACACTTTTTCAGCTGGAATTTTTGTTTAACAATGTTTTAAATTTTTAACATTCTCCAGCAGTGACGTATGAGAGAACCGTTCCTGAAGCGATTGTGTTTCTGAGCTACATTTTCATCCGCCTCATGGCAACAAAAAACTTCTCTCACAACCGGCGGAGCTTACTATTGCTGCTTGGAAAAGTTTATATAAGTTAGGTTAAACTTTAAACGGGTTTTTCTCGAAATGTCGTTTTTCAAAACGGTGTACACTCTCAAAGGAAGACTTTACAAGCTTTCCGTCTCAAATTTTGACAAAACATTCTTCACGCCATTCTTTATTTTGCTATGGAAGCCTTTTTTGTTTTAAAATCTTAATCTTTTTTTTAATGAAAAACTGTCGAAAAAATACGTTAAATTCGATACTTTTTTCAAACCGCCGCCATTTGGTCAACTTTTATTTAAAAAAAAAGCTCCATAGGAAGATAGCGGCTTTCATACTGATTAATATTGTTTTTACAAATTTTGTTTCAGATAATATTTACGGCTACAACCGTGTACACCGTGAGGACTCCTTTTTTCGAAGACATTTTCAATTGTTAAAAAAACGTAAAAAAAATAAACGATTAAAAAAATTCAACTGATTAGCGTATTTTAACCATCGAAAAAAAATCGCGAAATTCAGCTATTTTTCGGCCCGTTAAATATCCCTTAATGTGCTTTCTCAAATTGTCCGCATTTATTTTATCATTTTTAAATTCAAGTATGTTTTTCCCGACCATCGCTTCAGCTTCCAAAGCTGATGTATCGATTATTAAGATTTAACTATAATTATTGATCAAATCCTCTCCGTTCTTCATATCCAATTTAAAAACTGCATGAGCAGTAGATTCTCAAATCGACGTTTTAGTTGTTGGTAAATGTTGTTGTTCCAGTAATTTTCTGGCTTTGTATCGACCGGCAAATCTAATGTATTGCTTTTGCCCAGCGTTGACTTAATTGTGAAAATTGAATATCTATTTAATTTACGTAATGAAATAATTACGTTTTATACAAATTACGAAATTACGACGAAGGCAATAGTTCAAGTTTTATTAAATTATGTCTTTATGCCTGCTTGGGTGAAACTTAAATAAAATTGATTGATAATTTGACTTTAATAATTTTGGGTCGATTCTTCGTGGAGGGGGGGGGGACACCGGACTTTCTGGGTGGCTATGCCAATGAATATATGCGTATGTGTGTGTGTGTGAGGGTGTTTACATAAAACGACTACGCACCAAACATACACATCCGAATAAAAAAGTGTGTATGCATGTGGGTCTTTTTATACAGAACATATATAAAAAGTTTATTTTATATATTATATTTCTCTATTTTATATATTATATTTTTTCATTCTCGTTTTTATTTTCTAATGCATTTCAGTCTTAAACAAATGTGTTTCAACGAAGATTAATGTTACCAAAGATGTTGCATAAATGATGAATGATCAAACCACGGTGTGTAGAGTTAATCATTTATCATTAATCGTATAAGTAATTTACATGATTAATGATATAAAACTAATTATAAAGATCATTTATGTGCTTCAAAAATGTCCACTTAGTTGACATTTTTGAAAATATGGATTTTTGATTTTCGACGGATTGTCAAAATATAACATTTCAAAAATATTCTCTGAAAATTTCAAGTCGATCCGTTCAAAACTGAGGGGGTTATGGGCGTTTATAGGTAGGTTCCGCGAACCGGCGTACTGCGAACCGACGAACTTTAAGGGGGCTTCACAGCCTACTGTGAAGGCTCAAAAAATAAGCTATTTTTTAATATTTTTTTTGCAAACTGTTGCATCTATCAGTACAAACTTTTTTTCGCTTAAAGGTACACTCTTATAGAATAGAAAACAATTTTTTGTTGCATATAAATGTATATTTATTTAACAATTTATAATCGTGTAAAGGCGTGAAAAAAAAGTATATCGCTGGCGTTGATAATTTGCGCTCTCTAGGTAATCTGTAACAAAAAAATCAAAAAGATTCTTAATCTGTATGAGTGCCGCTATCGTCCGAACTAAAATTATTAAAAGAATATTAACTTTTACTTATACTTCTGCCCGAACTATGACGAAAAAAAAAACGTATTTTTCGAACACTTTTGCAAAAAACGACGCCACTTTGTTATTTTGAAATATAAAATAATCTTTCTAGTTCGGGCGATAGCGACACTCATGCAGATTAAGAATTTTTTTGAATTTTTTTGTTTCAGATTACCTCGAGAGCCCAAACAACATACTTTTTTTCATGCCTTTACACGATTATCAATTGTTAAATAAATATATATTTATATGCGGAAATAAATTGTTTTCTATTTCGTAAAAGTGTATCTCTAAGAGAAAAAAACGTTTGTACCGATACATGTGACAGTTTTCGAAAAAAAAATGATTAAAAATAGCTTATTTTTTTAGCCGTCACAGTAGAATAGCCCCTCAAACGCGTTTTTCTCAAAATGCCCTTCACAAAATCAGTGACCACGATATCTAAAAAATCACTGCACCGATCAACTTCAAGCTTTCGCAAGCTTCATTTACACATCCAAAAGCAGTGTTTGAACGAATTTTTTTTCTCGATGCATAGTTTTTTTTTTCTATCAACGAAAATAGAGAGTTTTTTTCACCGGAAATCGATACTTTCATTTCAGACTGCGCTTATTTTTTCAAAAATCAATATTTGATTAAATCCTTCATCTCAATCCAACTAGACAATTTCATACAAAAAATGTGTTTGATTTTTTAAATTACGGATGACTTGTTTCCAGGCGGCAGTGGTCACCGCGAAGGACGTTTTTCAAACGGCGGTCTGCACAAACCATTGTATCTATCACATTTATAAATATTTTTCAATACAAACGTTGTAAAAGATACTTAAAACCGTACTCTTTAATGTATAAAAAAAAAAAGATTACAAACCTACACACGTTTTCCCAGCAAAAATACACGAAGATTCCTCTTTTCCGGCCGCGAGCTAAGGTGTTACGCATTAAATAGTATTATTATTTAATACATGTAGAAAGAAAAAACCGATCTCATTGTGCTCCTTGACATCGATCATCAAGAAAAAACTAAAAACCACTCTGACCACCTCACGTATGCTTGCCTGACGACGACCTCACGGTGCTCTTTCCCCCCTCTCTCTATCTATCTCTCTCTCTCTCTCTCTATCTCTCTCTCTATCTCTCTCTCTCTATAAATATATGTATATCTACTTTGAGGCTGATGACGCAATGAAAGTTATACGTTCATCGAACTCCACGACGTCAGCGGTGGAACTTAGCAAAAAAAAAACCTTTTTTTTCCTCGTTTGGGACCCGCCATTGATAACAGCTAGAAATTTTAGGCTTAGTTTTTTCAGATTAACAGAATTAATGATTTTTTTCCAATTTTTGGGACATTTAAGAATCATGCTTGAATACGATATTTAATAATTATTATTCTTGTCTATGTTTAAGTGGAGAAAGATCTAACGTAGGTACGTGCGGCGATGTATTTGACAAGTTAATTTAATAGCGTTGAACAGGTGGCCGATTGGACTAACTGGACTTTGGTCTCCGGACCCGATGATCCTCGCATAACGATCCCTCGGGCGCCAAGGTCACGATGCTCCTATGATCGTCATCAATTCCTACCCGCAGTATCGCGAAACCGGTTTCGAGAAGAGCACGAACACCGTCGGACGCTTCAAACACGAACGCCAGCTTTAGCAGTCATTCTTTGAGATCCTCTTCTTCCGGAAATTAACGGGAAGTCTAGGGTATAGACGACCAATCTTTCCGTCTGAACGTCCTCGTTAATTCCGTACAAGTTGACTTTTCTACATTTTTTGTCGTCGCGATGTTTGTAGAAAGATAAAAGTTTGGGATCTATGGCGATAAAGAATTATGGTAATTATTGTAAACATGTGCTTAAGGTACATATTCCTATGAAGAATTGAATCGCATTAACATTTTTTTTTCATTGAAATAAAATAATTGTAGGAGCTTTGTCAATTCAGGAATTTCTTACATCGAGAGAAATGTCGGCATACCATACTTTTTTTTTGGTTCAATTGCATGAAATTATATATTTACTTCAATTAAATGCTTGAATTGATTACCGTTGGATCTAGCATAAGAAAAAACGTTTATTCGACTCTATTACTATTTTATAAATGGTTAAATATATCAAATTATATTTTATAATGTTTAAATTATACTTATAATTTATGATGTTTACTTACACCATTATAATAATGTTAAATTTTACAATGTTTCAATTTATTACCATTAAATCTAGCATAAGAAAAAACGTTCTTTCGACTCTATTATTATTTTATCCATGTTGCATAAACTTATTGTATTAACTGAAATGATATTATATGCTTAACTTGAACAAATATTTTATTTGGTCATAAAGGGGTACGCCTCTTTATAGAAAAATGTATGTTTGACACTAATAGTATTCTATGCAAGGCTATATTCTCATTAAGGATGTTCGATTCTGAATCGATTTTCTCGATGACAAAAATCGATTTTTTGTATTGATTTTTTGGTGTCTGATTATTTTTGGGAATCGATTTTTCTAGGCCAGTATCGATTCTTTGTCTAGATGAAAAATAATCAAACGATTACTTCTCCAACGCATCAGGAAAGAGGCGTGAATCAATTGTTTTTTCCACCAGGAAAGAGACTGCGGCCCTAACCCTTTATATCACCGTGTGACAGTTCTGTAACAAACGATTTAAGTCCTCGCAAAATCTCATATTGACTTTGAATCCTTTTTCGAATCAATGTCACAGGACGGCTACAAACCGATTTATGGGTTTTTAGTGCAATACATGCAAACTAGATGGCGTTAATTCGATCAAAATTTGTTCGGACTTCACTTGTCGCGAGATGGCACGATTCGAGTGTGCGTAAAGTTTGTGAAAATCGAACAAAAAAAATATAATAGCGACAAAAACTATGTTATTGTTTGTCTTTGTTTCGGCTACAATAAGCAAAACAGCTGCTTCAAAGCATTGTATACATTATAAAGGAATGTTACGACACAATGTAACATGTCTGCCACAGTCCCTTTATTGCTTTTTAACTAGCCCCCTGATTAAATTATTCGAAGATCAAATAATACGTGTTTTTAACATTTATTGAAACCTACCATAAAGTCAACTATTTTTAATCTTTACGTTGTTGAGTTATGAAGGTTTAAAGGGTTGAAGATGTACGCCTCTCTTCTTTCAGAATGTACTGTTCAGTTCATACGCGTACGTTTGAGCTTTTTGTTTTTTTTTCTAATTCTCATGACGCTATGCATTCGGATAACATATATTTTTTTTTGGGCTTGTAAACAGAATTTTGAAACTCGTTAGAAAAGGCGACTTTAAGGGGTCTGGATAAGCTTGCAATTTAAAAAATATGACTTTTTATTGCATGGTTCGATAACCTAGGATCGTAACTTTAATTTGCACGAAAGATTTTCGAAAAATTCCAAAAATTTACCGCGTTATGACGATCTTTGTGAAGGGTCAGATCGCCCACTGCACTGCGGAGAATCGCCCGGCTATGATATACCCTTTTTTCCTTTGCGTTTTTCTCGAAATTACACTGCAACCTCTTTAATTGGTACAGTGGCGGAATGGGCTCCACATCACACTTGCAAACATAGAGGTTGCGCACCATCCACTCAAGCCGACTCTGCGCAGCTAACGTAGCGGATAATAGCAGAGACGCTTCTATTGTATCAATCTTTTTAGTCCCTTATCGGTCATTCCGACCTAAATAATTTTCTCTACCGTATATTTACGGACTAACTACGTACGTATACTACGAACGAAAATAGACTAATACTCATCCCTTAACCATATCTGTCGGAATTTCGCTACGGAATTATGCATAGACCCAATATATTCTTTTTATTCAATATCAAGAGAAGGCTTTCTCGAGGGACGTCGTTACTTTCAATCGAAGAGCATCATCCTATAGCACTGGGTAGGTAGCGTAACCGGTAAATTTATCGGTTCGCGTGGTACTGTAATTTCATGGTTTCGCGATCTCAACTGTTTGTATATATAGTTCAGACTTGCAGATCACTGAACTCGATATAAATCCCCCGCGATTATACACGATCCAGACGGTAATTTTGCACACCAAATTCGACCTGGTTTAGTTCAGTGCTTCTTCGCAAACGAGGATTTTTTTTGCTTTTTCAATAATTGCAGTACAAACGAATCATTGTTTCGCAAATAATGTGGCCACGTGATATAATGATTGTGCTCAAATTTTCGAGCCTTCTCGTATCGTTTTAACTCGCACTCGTGGCTCGGCTAAAATTTATCAGACAATTTTTATTCCTGACGAACTACGCTTCCGTCTCGAGCCAAGATCGGCTCGAGACGGACGAGAATGTTTTTGGATCGTGGGTAGGTCGAAGAATAAAATTGTGCAAACATTAAAAAAAAAATCAATTTTTTAAATTTTAAACAAGATGTAATATCGTGAGGTTTCTATTTTGTAGTTGAATGGAAATAGGGGTTCCGATGATGCAGCCTCAGTAATTTTTCGTTCGCGTTATCACAGCAGACCTTTCACAACAGCAGGGCGCTTCGGACACTTGGCGGGTCTAACGCAATAGCCATTCTTGTTTCGGAGGAATCCCGGTTTGCATTCACATCCTTCTTTGCAAACCTGAGTAACGAAGATACATAAAAAAAAATACAATTTTTATTTGTATTTTCCTTTTCCTCTCGATTCTATATCACATTTAATTTTTTTTCAAGAACAAACCGTTATGCAAGCGCCCGTGGGTTTTGGAGTTTCGCAAGTTGGTGGACAAGAGCTGCCGCATTTGTTATATCTCTCGTTCTTTCTCGCGCAATAGCCTTTCCCTGCGCTCGCTTCGCCTACGAGTAGATCGGAAAATATAAGATTTTACGGTATTCCTTTCACGAACCCGTATATTTAACGATTAACTGAATTTTAACAAAAAAATTACGACTTTATAAAACGTCTAATTTGTGAAGCACTTTATCGAGATGCCACGCTGGCCACATTTCGATCTAATAATTTATATATTGAATAACTCTAGATGTCTGATATAAACTGCTTTGAGCATGTAAATGAATCTGAAGATTCCGTGACGATAATAAAAACAGGGCGTCACCCAATGTTCAAAGAAAATCTTAATGATAAAACTTAGAAGAGAAGAATTTTCGCGACTTTTCAGACAGAATGTAAAAATGACTAAACCCAAACAAAAATTATGCGAAATTTTGTATTCCAGTTGATCGTTGTGTATAATAATTGATTGTAACTTGTTTTAATTAAGGGATAACACCACTCTAGGATTTTGGAAAAATCGTTTTTTTTTGGCTTAAAAAATACTTTTGGGTCATAAAAACAATATGCAATTGGTTCTGTAGCGAAATTTTTTTTTTTAAAGGTTCAATTATCGATTTTGCCGCAGCACGTCGGAGCGCGCGCTGAGTGCTCGTACAACTTTAAACGTATTTTTCTCGAAACCATTTTTTTCAAACTGGGAGAACGGATTACTCGCACACCTTTGCATGGATCGATTTGAAATTTTGATAGTAGCTTCACAATACCTTCTCTATGGGAGTATCTAGCCATTTTTTTATTAAATGTAAACTTTTTTTTTATAAACAATTTATTGCTTCTTTTTTGGGCAAAAAATTGATTTATTTCTTCCAAAGTGCGCCATTTTTTCAAAATTTGATAAAAAAAAATCCCTACGTATTCCCATAACTAATAATATATAGATTATAATTGTTGGCTTTTGTTCCAGGTTACTTATACTTTACGAGAAAACCGTCCTCTCGTGAAGCTATTTGTAAAAAACCCGTTTTTCAAGATGGGCTCTGTCGCCGCCATTTTGTATGAAAATTATAATAAAATTTTTTTTTATACTTTAATATGTGTTAAATAAATCCTCTTAAAAGAAATCCTATTCCTTTTTTCATACTCCCAAAATAAATTGTCAAAGTTAGGCCTTATTTTCTGCCTCTAGAGTGGTGTTATCCCTTAAGCGCCACTATAATCTACTAATGATTAAAAAGGGCCCTGGCTTATGCGCCGACAAAACATGGCCCTTCGCGAAAAGAATACCCGAAAGATATCATCGTACAAGATAAAATGTAGGCTAGGGAGGGGCATGTTGAGCAAGTTTGGAATTATGCCCTCTAATTCCTTAACAGTCCACCGTACAAAAATGAAACCTACTTTGGTCAATAGAAAAATTTATCTGGGAAACAAAGTCTGTAGACGAAATTCTTGTTATCCTTATTGTTTCATAAACAATCCCTCTCAAATGACTAATGCCATATTTGCTCAACCAGCCCCGATAGTGAGATAAGTTGAGCATGAGTATGAGGTAAGTTGGGCAAAGTAAGAATTGCATTTAAAAAATCAGACGTATGCAACATGATTTGATACAATGCAGTAATAAACCAACAGTTGCTTGTCAATTAGTTAGGTTTTGAAACGTTAACATTAATTGCAATGAACTTTAAAATATTTTTTCTCATACAATGGTAGAAGAAAATCTTTCAATCACGGTTTTTTTTTACTTTTGGGTGCAAAAATAATGAAACGTCCCGTGTTAACGTCTCGTGCACCGCATAATGGCAACGGGCGATGGCGTGATGTGTTCCCCTCCCCCATACCAATCTTTCCGCCATTTGATGCCTGCGGTGATTAGTTTTCCAGATATTTCGATTAGACAACTTACCCGATTGCTCAACATGCCCCACCCTACCCTAATACCGCATTCCAAAAGACCTCCAATCATTCCTTCGGCCGCCACTAACTCGAATTGCACATTGATTATTAAAGGCTGATTATTAAACTGTTTCTTTCAATGGCGCTAATAATTATTTCATTAAATCAAAAGCAATCTTATCAGTGTACCGTAACATTTAAATATCTGACGGTGGTCAACAATTCGGGAATTCCCTGAGGAAATATAAATGGGCCTAAAATGTGCATACGTGGGGAAACATTTGAAATGTAGTGCTCAAATATTTGTCTACTTTTGAGAAGAGTTTCACTTTTTTGTCACTTGATCGACATCGATAGTATCGAGAAATACTTACGAGTCCACAAGGCAACGATTGCGACGATAAGTAGGAAGTGTATGACACGAGCCATGACGATTGTACTTGGTATCTTTGCACGTGAAACTTGGACAATGGAACTGATTATTGATTGTCAACAATCGCTTATATTTATATGGATTTTCCATCGATTGCGGGATGCGGGGAATTTTTTTTCTTCTCGTATTGCTCTGTTGTTCTTCACAATATTATTGTTTCACTGGTCACTTCGATATATTGCATTATCGAGGTTAATTTAATCTTCGGATGGGCGACTTCTTTTTTATTTACACAAAAGATATTTTCGGGGGAAAAAAGTGTGTTGTGGTTCAATTATTATTCGTCAATGTCGAATTTTTATGAAATATGCCGGTGAGGATGAATATTCTCAGTAGAAAATAAACAGTTCAAAATAACAATTACCAGACAACGGCGATTACGGCAAGGTCGAGTCGGACCAAATGCGTCAATGTTAAGCACACATTGCGACATACCTCGTCTTCGGATTCATTTACTTAACCCCCCCCCCCCTCTCCCCGCTTGTCGCAATTGTTCGTTACGCGTATAAATATTTTTTTCTGCATTTGTTATTAAACAGTGGCCGGCAAGAATATCCATAACGAAAGATGTTGTTGATAAGTTGAAATTTCGAATCTCCGTGTACTTGCGCGATTATATCTATTTCAAAACTGGGCTAGGGCATCTTCATTTTTTCTAACTTCATTACGGACCTCTCTCGGAAGCCGCATGTGGCCCTTCGAAGAGCTCATTAAGGTATTCCTTTTACGAGCCTGAATATTTAAAAAACTAACTTATTTTCGTCTATAATTAAGTAAAACTACATACCAGTATACTAGTAAAATTTCAAGCCAAGTTACCAAACTTTTAACAAAAAATTACGTCTTTAAAAATCGTCCAACCTATGCAGCACTTGATGAACATGACATGCTGGCCATATTTCTATTTAAGACGGCGAAAAAAATTCGTGAATTTTGGAAATTATTATCTCACAAACTATTTGTCCGATATCATCCAAGTTTATTTTATTCGAAAGTATAAATATTGAGGTGTATTGATAATTTTTTAAATATCTATTGACTGGATGCACTGTTATTGTGATCGGCGTAAAACATGCCCCTCACTGGCACGGTCTGCGGTCCTTATGATTGCATGCAGTCGATTGATCTAAAACAAAACTTTCGAACAGGTTCTCAAAATGTAATGTATAAAGGCCATCGAATAGTAAGATATTTTGAAAAAAAAAAAATCCGAATATGGTGCCTGATTAAAATTTACATTTCTTTGCAACCTAAACTTCCGACCTTTTTGCATTCTTGAAAAAAAAGTTCTTGAGTAAAAACAATCCTACGATGCGAAAGGCCCTTCGTGGACACCCAGGGTAGAATCGACCCGTCGATCAATTTTTGGTAAATATATAATAGTTCCCGGATTCGAATGGGACTGTATTCCCCATCTTACCTGGAGTTTGAAGTATTCTCATACCATAAAATGTACCCTCTTCACATCTCGGAATAAATACCTTTTTTGGAACGCGCACTATGCTACTATTTTTTCCCAAAAGTAGTATATCTAAGGAGTATCACGTCAAAATTTTAGGTAAAAATGTTGAAAATTCACGGAACTATAATTTTTTGATCGAAAAATTGTCTTTTTTTGCTTTTTTACCTCTTTATGAATTTTTTTTAACATTTCGCCATTTTATTTCTTATAAATAAATTTTTCGTATATCATCTAGAAAGTTCAAAGCATATTCCGTAATTTTTTGAAACACTTCGGACGGATAGTTTGGTCACAATACTTTTTTTTTAACTGACTGGGTAGAATCGACCCAAGTGTGACCACTGCGATTGAATTTGGAAGTATGACCACGAAGGGTTAATACATTACATTTTAAAAATATTTTCATAATATATATATTTATAAAAAATTTCGTCAATATACCTCAATATTAACACTTTCGAATTAAACAAACTTGGATGAAATCGGGCAAATAGTTTTTGAGATAATAGTTCCCAAAATGCACCTATTTTTGACGCCGTCCGCTCGGGTGTGCCCCCTCAATTATTTATATACCAAATCGCTCTAGATGTCTAAGTGCTATGATAACTGTTCTAAGCATGCAAAAAAATCTGAAGATTTCGTAACGACAATAAGAAGAGGGATTCACCCAACGTTTAGAAAATATTCTAGCGTCCAAAGCTCGCAGAACACAGATCCGAAACCAAAAATCCCAAGAGAGTGAAGCCTTTGAAGAAGCTGAAGGAATAATGTACGGGACAGGCAATCGCCGATTGAGGGTAAGAGGCTTTTTTAAGTCTTATGTACATTTTTACAAGAGAAACTTTAAACGCATTTTTTCTCAACACAACGTTTTTCTACATTGTCAACATGATTTTTGAAAAACTATTGTACCGATTGGGTTCAAATTTACAGGAATTATTCTATGCATGTATCTCTTCGACTCCTACTAACGGTATAAATATTCATTATTTAATCCTATTTTTAAACAATTTAAGTTGTAAAAAACAGTCGAAAAATTCAAAAGTCCGCCATTTTGTTTTTTTTTATCGGGGGGTGAAAGTTTTTAGTAGGGGTCATAACTACAACTACACTTTATAGTAAAATAATCGACTTTTTGTTTTCAAGTGCTCCAAAGTTAAGATTTCGTGTCGACAAGGTGAAAGCAGGGGTAACTTCAGGCAGCCGGATCAACAAGATAAATAAGAAAAAAAAATCTTAAATTTTTTCTCGTACTTTGAAACTTCTATTTTTATGTATAGAAATATTAAAATATGGAGATAAATTTTTTTATGACAAAAAATTCTTAAAAATATGTGCAATAGATGGAGACCGATGCCTTTGAGCCCTCAAAGGCCCTCAATTTAAATTGGGCTACCTCAACAACATTCCGGACGAATGAGTACGACTAATTGTCACAATATGTATAGCTTCTGCGTGTGTGTGTGTGTGTGTGTATGTGTGCGTGTGTGACTAAAATACTCGTCTCTGCAAATCACTCGTAATATTATACTACGGAAGTTCCTGCTTTGCAAACGTACACGTGCGCGACCGCGCAATAAAGTTGACATGCATGGAAGAATATATACATAACCCTACATGGTGTCTCGTTTATCCTGAAACGACGAAACAACTCAAAAACAGTGGAGGAAATTGAAAAAGACAGACGAGTAGATTCAAACTAGGAGTCAAATGGCAAGATATATTTTTTCTTAGTAGACGTTTTCAAGGTGATTTCCAGTGGATATTTTTTTAGAATGACATCTTATTGTACGTTAAAAAATGGGTAATTTTCATCTGAAATATTTTTTTTATTTCGGCATAATTCTGTTTTGATAATTGCACAAGTTTTGCAAAATGATGGCCTCCCACGTCCAAACATAAGTTAAGGCGTAACACCAACTTGGCGCTCGGAAGAATTGATATAGCGACTATTAAATATATAAAACAATTTCAATTGAATTGGAAAAAATAATTATTTTTTTTTAAATCGCGGTGATATAAGTCGTCTCGAAGGACCCTTTTTTGAAAATACTTACCGCTGATGGAATTTTTTCTCTGTAAGGTATCGTCGGAAAAATAGAAAAAATATCTTGTAAAGAAAGGTGATAGCTTAAGTGTAGCATAGGAAACATTTTGAAATTTTTTTGTAGAAATGACAGCTATTTGACAAAAACACTGACTTTTACTAAAGCGTTGTGTTTTAAAAATTGATAAAAAATAAACGCGGCATCCAATAAAAAAAATTCTACGCTACATCTTAAATAATATTATAAAGAATATGTGGTATAAATTTCATAAAAATCGGCTGAGTAGATCTCGAAATATTTTGTCCACCAGTTTGAAAAGAGGATCCTACTAGACGACTTATAACTCCGTCATTTTTTAATTCTTTTTATTCGTTTTTTTTAAATTTTGTTCATAAAACTATAATTTGTTTGTGAAAAATAAAAATTATTTTATATATTTGATAGTCGCGTCAATATAAAAAAAAATGTATACTTATTTTTCTGAGTGCCAAGGTGATGGAACCCCTTAATACAGTGAATTAATAATTCATAAACGAAAAAGAGAGTGTTTCTAAGGGTACGAAGACAAGCATTTCGAATAACAGTGCCAATCATGTTCCGTACCAAATTGTGATATAATCGTCATTTACAAAATTGTTTCGACTTTGTTAAAAAATGTTTGAAAAATGTCCAAAAATAATGACCAAATAAAAAATTGTTTCGAAGAGTACTTGCTTTTTTTCGTAGCTCGAAGCTCGAAGAGACTTGTTTTTGTTACAAAATCACCTTGAAAACGTCCACTAAATAAACAAATAATCTTCTCATTTTACTTCTCGTTTGAATCTATTCGACACGTATATCGGGATTTCTCAATTGACTCCGTTGATCCCAAGTTATTTCAATGTCTCAAGATAAATGGTACACCCGGTATATGTATATATCTATACAGTGGTTCGACCTCGGTCGAATGTACAAACGTCCCAATTAAACGCTACGAATTCATAATGCAAACTGCAGCCGTAGCGGTACAAGATTTACAGTGTCACCTCCTTTTACGAGTGAAAAATACGTAACGATCAAATAATGAAAATCCACGGGCGAAAATTATATATTTCTGCAGTGGACAATTGTTGACTTGGATTGGTGACCGCGCATCGGCGCTATGGCTTGAGTCAAAATAATATGATCGTTAGAGTCCGGGAGGGCCTGCGAAGGAACTTTTCAAATAATTGTTTTCTCATTTAAGGGGGGCGATAACTTTACAACTTTCAAAAAATGGATATTTTTCCCATAAAACGTTAGTCCAATGTCTTAAAAATATCGTACGAAAAGTTGAAACCAAAATTCGAAGCCGTTTGGAAGTTATAGCCACAAACGTGACACAACTTCCCGATGCTTGAGGGCACTGCATGCATAGTCGTGCGTTACCGATGGGGCTACCTATATCTTTTATACTCTACTGTTTCCAAATGCGCCCACGGTTATTTTTGAGCATACTCAAAATACTCAAAACGCCAATGAAAGTTTCAACTCAACGATCTGAATCTTGGCTCCGTAGCACTTGATTTCTGGACTGAAAGACGCCGAAATTGCATCCTATTTAGCGGCTGGGCTATTCAACGAAGGATATACATCGATTTTGAAAACCATGCTCGCATTGGATATCATAATTGGAACTTAGTGCAGAAATTACGCCAACAGCGCCGACGCTTGACGGGTGCATCGACAGGATTGGCGCAGCTCCTTATCGACCAAAGAGGCTCGAAAAGCACGGAAAAATCAAATGGTTGAAGAAAATCAATTCTTCGAAGAAGCTGAAGGCTTAGTATATGGCCCTGGAATCGCTGATTAGTCGGTAAGTAATTATCATCATTGACTTTTTCCGTGACCAAACTTTAAACGCGATTTACTCAAAACTACATTTTTCAAATTGGCGTACATCCTCACGTAAAAACTATTCAAACAATCTTAACCAAATTTGGTACATGATTGAACCACATCACTACCTAGTCTGTAAGCCTAAATGTTTAAAAATATCGGCCAACAAAAGTACTTTTCCATATTAAAATAGAAGAAAAATTTCATTAAAAATCGCAATGTCTATTTAAAAATGGTATAATTCTTCCAATTTTTTATTTTAGCACTGAAAATGCTCTCAAGGATGTATATAGGGGATCTGATTTATCGAAATGTCACACCAAACTAACGCTACCCCCACTCCACCGCCGCTATGTTGCAGCAGGAGGGGTGGGGGGAGCTGCGACATGCTAAATGCCTGTGATATGTTGAAAAATGCTGCATTACATGTAGAGTCATTTGTGGTTACAAGTTGTAAGTTTTAATTTTGGTGTGTACATTACAATGTTGGTGGGTTTGGGTTGAGGTTTGTTTTTGGGTTTGTTTGGGTTGAGCTTTGTTTTGGGTTTGTCTGAGTTTGTTTGGGTTTGTTGGGGCCTGTTTGGGGTTTTTTGGGTTTGTTTGTTTGTTTGGGTTTGCTTGGGTTTGTTTGTTTGGGTTTGTTTGAGTTTGATGGATGGATGGATAGTGAGAATGTGAGAAGAGAGTGAGAGAGGGAGAGACTGAGAGAGTGAGAGAGTGAGAGAGTGAGAGAGGGAGAGACTGAGAGAGTGAGAGAGTGAGAGAGTGAGAGAGTGAGAGAGTGAGAGAGTGAGAGAGTTAGAGAGTGAGAGAGTGAGAGAGTGAGAATGTGAGAAGAGAGTTAGAGTAAGAGAGTGAGAGAGAGAGCAACTCATATTATTTGCATGTACCTATTTTATCAGCCGAAAAGTCTGATTGCATTTTCAATGTCATGAATTATTTGCATTTTGTGTAATATCGGTAATTTCTTTACATGTTTTTTAGGCTTACAGACGAACTAGGAATGTTTTCAATGAAAATCTTCAACCCTATTGGTTTCAGCTGAAAACAACGAACACTAGAGTGTATGCCGTTTTCGAAGTCCCGAGTCGACCTGCTCCAAAGCCAGCGAGATATCTCAGCCATTTTTTTATTTTTTTGTAACTTAAAAAATACACTTTGATAGAAAGTAACTTAAAAAATACACTTTGACAGACAAAAATCTGAAATAATAATTTCCCTTCCAAAACAATTCCATAAAATCATCGATTTTTCAGCCTTGTAAAGGTATCTCCCCCCCTTAAAATGAAAATTTGGCAAGGAAATCGATACAAGCATAAATTCTAGTACAGAAGTAGACGTTCATCTGATAATCGAGTTCGTCACGTAGTAATTACTTAAATAATTTATCATCTGAATTGCGTTATTTTATTGGCGATTTCCATTAACGCAATCACGACATTGTTCGTGAATTCCACGTTTGTTTTCTTCTCATTTATTTCTCCAATAGAGCTCGAATTTTCAACGTTGCACTGATTTTAGCCATCTCCGGACGTCGAGTGATCCTGTCAATTTCCGGTTTTCCAGATCGTCGAACATGGTCAATACCTTTTCGATGGGTGTGTGGCCCAGTTTAGATTTCACTAAAATTTGCATTCCAATTTGCATAATACTTGAAAGTTGTAATAACCTAATGTCAATTTTTTTTAATTATGCGATTGTTTTATCACCTTTAAAAGAAATCATGAAAAATGATGCATTTTCGGGCGTCTAAAGGGTTTTCCCCCTTAATGATGTGTACGAATGAATATCGCGAAAATTTCCAAGGATACGGTAGATTATCGTAATTATTATTGACAAATACACTACCGCTCAAAAGTTTGGATACGCCAGTCGATATTTCTTGCCGAACTAAAAGTTAGATAGCTCTGTCAAAAAACAAGATAACCAAATTTAACGAACGGCGTTTCGATGGAAACAAATTCGGCTTTCTTTTGCTTTAAAAACAAAATTTAATGATTTTTTCCCGACCCGACACACACTTTTGTACGTGACCGTTTTTCGGCTATTTTTCGACCATCGAGAATTGGGCGCATGACTTATGGAAATTTTTTTTCACATTTTTATCCATGATAAACTTGAAAGGGGTAGTAGAAGATCCATGTTCGTTTTTTTTAAAGTTTCGTACGATTTTTTTTTGCAAAGTTATTTCATTTTTGACTAAAAAAGACAAATTTTGGAAAATGCAACGTAACTCAAGAACTATAGGGTTTAAGAGGAAATGTCAAAGATGTAAAACGTTATATTGGATCGCCTGGAATTTTTTCTGAATTTTCTTTTGAGTTTTTTTTTGACTATTTTGCTCGAAACTCCGATGAGTAGGATGACTTAACTGGAAGAGTATGGCGTTTAGGACAAAATTTTAAGAGGAGAAACTTATTTAATTTTTGATTTTATGGTAAATTCACTTGAACTGTTTCAGAACTTCTTTTCGAAATTGTTTTCGAAATTTTTTTGGCCAAAACTCTGAGATATAATTCTGGATAACTCCATAACTCTGGATTCCATACTTTTCGAGTTAACGCATCCTACTCATCGGAGTTTCGAGCGAAAATAGTTTTAAAAAAATCTCGAAGGAAAATTCTGAAAAAAATCCAGGCGATTCAGTATAAACTTACATAACTTTTTACATGTTTGACATTTCCTCTTAAACCCTATAGTTCTTGAGTTAAGTTGCATTTTCCAAAATTTGTCGTTTTTAGCCAAAAATGAAATAATTTTGCGAAAAAAAATTGTACAAAACTTAAAAAAAAAACAAAAATGGAGCTTCTGCTACTCCTTTTAAGTTTATCATGGATAAAAATGACGAAAAAAATTTCCATAAGTTATGCGCCTAATTCTCGATGGTCGAAAAACAGCCAAAAAACGGTCACGTACAAAAGTGCATACCGGGTCGAAAAAAAAAAACATAAAAAATATTTCAAAAAGTAAAACAAATCTGAATTTATTCCCTTCAAAACGCTGTTCGTTAAATTTGGTTATCTTTTTTTTTGACGGAGCTATCTAACTTTTAGTGCGGCAAGAAATATCGATTGGTGTATCCAAACTTTTGAGCAGTAGTGTATGTTCATTCAAAGGAGTTGGGATTGTAAGAAAATTAATTTAATCCAATAGTTATTGATTATCAGAAAATTAATTAATCCCATAGTTACAACGTTGCCACATTTCATTAGAAACGTCTCAACAAGACCCACTTTTTCATAAATCGGTCGCATTTTTTTCACACATTCTCATTAATTAGATCGGTAACCCGTCTTTTTTTTCGGTAATATTGTTCTGTACTCTATCCTTCACACAAAATTCGTTTTTTAGATCACTCTCTTCACATGCACGGAAGCTATACGCTATAAACTGAAATGGTACCGACGTTGCCTCGTACAACCAATGCGATCGAGGAAACGTTTACGTGACCCATGCAGAAATTTGTTGCGGAGTCCCTAAATCCTACCACATCCCCATAGGGATTTAATAGGGACGCCGCATGTAGGGAGTCCACGTTGGAATCCAACTGGATACCGCGCTATTTCCTAATTGACGTCGTCTGAGAGTGTTTCATTTGAAATTTTCAATCGGAATTTGTTGGATCTCCAGAAAGAATATATATCCTTTTCTGATTCCGTGCAAAAATTTATTGGGAATTCCCATGATGCAGCCACATCTCTATAGGAATTTGTTAGGGATACCGCACATAGAAATTCCTCATCGACATCCAATTAGATTTTGCACTGTTCGCCGATGAACGCCGTTTGAGAATTCTTACCACGTTTGAATCGAAAATATGTGAAAAGACACGAGAAGAAACTCGACGTGGTGAAACATAATCTGCACGCTCCGTGAGCTTGTACGTGTGTGGTAATATTGTGTCGAAGTGCAGTAAAATAAATAATAAACGATAATTACAGTGGATTTTCAGTGATGTGATTCAAATCGGCTTTAAAGATATTCTTTTTTTTTAAGCGATTTTTAAGATAAGATTTATACTTTTTCAAGATCCACTCGTTTTGTGAATCTATATGTTTTGTTGAGAAAATTTAACGTACAGAATACGATGTGATCCATGAAGGATCGTATCGAATTCATTGACAATGTACCCGAGCAGAAATTTGTTCAGGGTGAAATCCGGACCGGATCAGGCTGCCACAATAGCAAATCCGGGCCGGATCAGGCAAATTTAGTCCGGCCCTGATCAGGGATGTAACGCTTTTGCAAATTCAGGTCCGGATCAGGCAACTTATCAGGCTCTGATCAGGCGCTTTATCAGGCCCGGATCAGGCACCTTACCAGGCTCGGATTAGGCACTATATCTGGCTCGGATCAAGCAACTTATCTGGCCCGGATCAGGTGCCTCATCCAGCCTGAGACATGCGTGTCATCTGGCTCAATCATTTGATTAATTTTTTGTTTAAAAATAGATCAACATTTATTAAATTATTATCGCAGTTACACGTTATCAAGTTTACTAACGTTATTAAAAATATGAAACATATGAAAACATTTTTTTTAAAGTTTAAGTTTTTATTTTACTTGACTTGATCGTTTAGTTTTTGTTCCGGTTTTGGCGATGACCGTCCCAATCTTTCCTGCCCAATCTGTCCGGCGCAAATCATGCGTGCCTGATCAGGGCGCCTTATTGATACCTGATAAGGCTTCTATCCGGCGCAAATCAGGCGTGCCTGATCAGGGCGCCTTATTGATCCCTGCTCAGGTCCCTGTCTGGCGCAAATCAGGCGTGCCTGATCAGGGCGCCTTAAAGATCCCTGCTCAGGCCCCTGTCTGGCACAAATCAGGCGTGCCTGATCAGGGCGCCTTATTGATACCTGATAAGGCTTCTATCCGGCGCAAATCAGGCGTGCATGATCAGGGCGCCTTATTGATCCCTGCTCAGGCCCCTGTCTGGCACAAATCAGGCGTGCCTGATCAGGGCGCCTTATTGATCCCTGCTCAGGCCCCTGTCTGGCTCAAATCATGCGTGCCTGATCAGGGCGCCTTATTGATCCCTGATCCGGCCCTGATGGATCCTCAGGCAGCCTGATTAGATTTCTGCTCGGGTAGGAATCCTTCAGAATTCAGATTGGATTCGTACATTGGAATCCAATGAGTAATCCTGTTTCGAATCCAATGTACGAGCGTGACGTTTTATTATATCAGGAAATAGGGATGAGCATGGGAATCCAATTGGATCCCTACGGCACTTTCTGCACGGGGAATTTTAAAATTCAATATTTAATAAACGAGTGCGGTAATCTCCGTTTTCCTTTTGCTAGTTTATTCAGAAAATATACAACAACGGCTAGTAAAATTTCCATTAATATCTATACACCCCAATATTTTTAAGCTACAATCTTAAGGTATTCCTTTCGGGAAAGGCCGTATTTTTAGAGCGCATGAGCCAGGGCCCTTTCGAATGATTAGTATATTACAGCGATGGAGTTGAAGTTTGCCTCATTGGAATACAACGAAAACTCTTTTTCCTTTCTTACTTTACTTTTCCTTTATTATTACCCAAAATCATATTACGCAAATTTAGGTTGTAAATTGTTAAATAAGAATCCTAAAAAAACGTTTGCGTGGTTTGCGTATCTCTAATCTGCTAAAGGGTAATTGGAAAATAAAAAAATAACATATTTTCGTTGGATTCTAACGATGCAAGCATCAACGTCATTTGCAGTGGCGCTGAATAAAAATAAATTACAATCAATTATTATGCTATCCAACGATGAGCTGGAATGAAAAATTTCGCATACATTTTTGCAGATTTAGACATTTTTACATGTTCTCTGAGAATTCGCAGTTACGAAAATTCTTCTGCTAGTTGCTTTTTTTCTAAGTTTTATCATTAATATTTTCTTCAAACATTCGGTGACTCCCTGTTTTTATTGTCGTTACGGAATCTTCAGAATTTTTACATTCTTAGAGCAGTTTATATCAGACCTCTAGAGTTACTGAGTATATAAATTGAAAATTCGGTAACTTGGCTTGAAAATTCACCAGTAGGGTAAGGTGGTATAGGAATACGCACCTAAGCTTCAAAGTGGTGAAAAAGAAACGAACAGATACACTTTACGAATCAGTTTTTGTTTTAATTGAAACAATATCTAGCATTGTAATTAATTTATAAGCAACAATTAGGAATCTTAATTTTTGTTAAAATAACAAACTAAAAACTACAAAAAGGGATTTGCGAACTCTCAGACACACGGACGATAAGAGTACGCAAAACTTAATCTAGAGAGCTGGAGAGTTCGTAAAGTTTGTGAAGTTTATGAAGTATATGAAGTTCGTAAAGTTCGTGATTTTTTCAGCCTCTTACGAAGAGCGGCTTCAGTCAGTTCCAATGAACGTGTTACCGCCCTTATAGATTCACCATCATTAACTCGCTTCCTTGCATTATTAAGATCCCTAATTGACCATAGGCTTCGGTCGGTAGTCCGTTTCCTTCGGGACATGCTGAAAGTAAAAAAAAAAACATACACGGAGAGAATTAAATGTTAAAAATTACCGTGCAGTAACGGTAAACAGACGACAACCCTGAAACTTCGGTTATTATTACTGAGTAAAACACAGATTTTCACGAAAATAAAATAAAATTTCTTCTTCAGATAGAAAATTTTACCAAATTTTCTAGTAAATTTTGATGTGTAACAGAATACGCAAAACTTAAATTTTAAAAATATATAATATCAGCGAAATTTATGTCTTTCAAAAATGTCTATAAAAGAGTATCGTCTTTATAACAGTTATTTTAAGATTTATTATAAAATTTAATGAGTGTTATAGGAAAATGTATTGTGCTCTCGGTAAAAATTATCGTGCGCGCTACCCTTCTTGTATAGTAAAATTTTAGCTACGTATTTGAAATTTTCTGTAACGTGAGTTAAAAAAAACTTGTCGCATACGAATTATTATGCTTTTCTCACTTGTCACCACATTGAAATATATCACGGTAATTTTTACCGTGAAATTCACGACAAAAATTACTTTTTAATTCTCTCCGTGTAATCTTTAACAACAGTCGTATAAGCACTGCGTACTCTTATACGATCTGCACGTTTTCAACAAAAATGACTATTACTGCACTGAGAGAAATGTATGGTAACTTCAACCATATTTTATATTTCCCTGAGGGGACAATAATATTTTATAGTCATGGTTACTGCCTAAAATATAGTACTGCTTATGATATTTTAGCAGTTGTGTTAACTATGCTCATATGTTAACCGCAACCAACAATCTTACAAGCATACTTTGATTGTTCAATGCTATATAATATAGTAGGTTTTCATAAAATGGATATTACCTTACACTATCAAAAAATAGTAATTTTTACCATATTGAATGGTATGTCTACTAAATGTAGAAAATATTCATAAATTCAAAAATTCTCAATTGAGAGTAACTACCTGTATGATTGCTTATCATAATTTGTCATTCCCTGACCTCCTGAAATGATTCCTATCGGAGAAAATATTTCGCCTGAATATGGATTCGAACCTACGACCTACCTATCTATACTACGCACGCTGCCACTATGCTACCGGGTACTTATGTTATTTTGATCGTAGGTTTGGCATAAGAGATAAAAGTAATTCCAGCTGCAATTCCGACTAGCTGTTACCTCCGATATAGGTAGAATTTTGCACAGATCGTCTTTTTGATAATATATGTCACTGCTTAAATGGATTTTTGGCGCAACGCAATAGTTTTCGAAATATCGAATTTTAAAAACTGATAAATTAATGCGCTAATATATCTATATCGATCACAGCGTGCTAACGCTGTCTCTACTTTATTGACACGTTCCACAAAAGATTTACGTCTTCACTATAAGATTACCATAATTGTGTTCGTATAGTCACTTTTCGTAAGATCTTGTAAAAAATTATACTCAACAAGTGTTAATGTTAACCATATAAATAGTAGAAACTTTCACTGAGAAAAATGTCCATAGTATTTTCTAAAAAAACGCCCATGATAAAAGTGGGCATAGTTAAATTCCCTGTAGTTTATTGACGCCGCGATCATAATATGGTTAACACAACTATAAGCGTCTATCTAATCATGCCGTTTTGGTAGTGTGTTTGATTATCTAGTATCCCCGAAATAACTATTAACTATTGTGAAAGGCTTTACAATATCGATTTAGTTAATTCAGTTAATATTTTTACAATAGTTAGTAGTTATTTCGGGGATAATAGATAGTCGAGCACGCCACCAAAGTTGCATTTTTAGATATACTTTTCGCTTATAGTTGTGTTAACCATATTATGATTACGGTGCCAATAAACTATACGGGATTTTACTATCCCCTCTTTTGTCGTGGGCGTCTTTCATAAATACCATGTACTTTGCTCTCAGTGCAGCATTAGTATTTGCGCGCCGATTTTGTGATATAGCTGAATTAACTATATCGATATTGTAAAGCCTTTTACAATAGTGTATAGTAATTTCGGAGATAGCAGATAGTCAAACACGCCACCAAAGTCGCATGTTTACGTATACTTTTCGCTTATAGTTGTGTTAACCATATTATGATTGCGATGACAATAAACTATAGGGAATTCGACCATACTCTCTTTTACCACGCGCGTTTTTCGTAAATACTATACACTTTTCTCTCAGTGTGCCATTTATTGATGAGATGCGAAATTACTTTCATTTTGAACAATAACCTTAGTAAACCGGCGTACGAAATTAATAGTTGTTTTTGAAGAAAGTATTAGGTGTATGATTGAATTTTCACAGATTTTTTCTTCGAGCGTAAAATTATATTTAAAATAGAAATATTTTCGCGGTCTTTTGTGGTTTTGAAAGGATCGGACGCAAGGCTTCAGAACACCGAACGACAAGTCTACGTGAGTTACATAACCTCTCAGAATAGCAGAGTTTACGATGGCAACTGATAAACAGCACATTCGGCAGTGCATTTTATACGAATTCCAACAAGGAAAAAATGCTTCTAAAGCACGGAAATCAATTTGTAGTGTTCTTGGTGCCGACGTTGTGTCTTTTGAAACGTGTAATTATTGGTACAAACGTTTTAGAAGTGGTGATTTCGATCTTAGTGACCAGCCGCGCCCTGGACAGGATATGAAGGGTGTGCTTTATTACGAACTCCTGGAAACTGGTCAGACGGTGACTGCGGAACGCTACAGCCGACAATTGAACAAACTGAACGAAGCCCTTGATCAGAAAAGGCTATTTACTGGGCAAGGAAGCAGGCAAGTCATACTGCATGACAACGTTCGACCTCACGTTGCTCGCGCGACTCAGAAGACCCTCTTGAACTTGGGATGGGAAGTTCTCCCGCACGCAGCATATTCACCAGACTTGGCCCCATCCCATTACCATTTGTTCCGGTCAATGCAGCACGCCTTAGTGGATAAACAGTTCAAAACACTGGACGATGTGCGTAAATTCGTCGATGACTTTATCGCCTCGAAGCCTGCGAGTTTCTTTCGCGACGGCATTCGTATGTTACCTGAGAGATGGCGCAAAGTCATAGAAAACGATGGTCAATATTTCCAAGATTAAGTTCGTTATTCTCTATTTTTTACAAAATAAATTTGCTGAAAAATCTGTAAAAATTAAGTCATACACCTAATAAATTGTGTCTCGTACTTATTTTTGACATTTTCAATGCTTTGAAAATGTCAAAAATAAATAAGGAATTGCAACTAAAACTTCAAACTTACCTGGCCTCTCCGTTTTATTCCACTTTGGATTTTTTTGTTGTCACAAACACTTACCCTTTTAGGCGGTCCAACCACAACAAAAGTTAGCTTCCATTAGCAAATCGTTTCGTCCGTAGCGTAACTGCGTACTCCTATACCACCTTACCCTATACTGGAATATATTTTTACTTAATTGTAGACGAAAATAAATTAATTGTTAAATATTCGGGTTCTCGAAAGGAATACTTTAATGTTGCATTTATACCAATAACAGTGATCTTTTTCTCAAATAAATAAATGAAAATAGCCACCCTAATATTGTTTCCGCAATAACGACGATGTGTGCATCAAGAAGGGCATATTGCGACGAACTTAATTTGTCTCTCTGAAAAGTCCTATCAATTGTAAGTGAAATCGTATATAACAGTCCCAACGTGGTAAAATATATCTCGTATGACGATAATTTAAGAACGAAGAACGGGATATTCTCCATATCGTGTATACGTATATATGTGAGTACGGTCCGAGCATAGGGAAAAATTGGATTTTTATTTTTAGAAACGGTCCATAAAATTAAAACGAGCTCAGCTAAGGGACGGCGATAAGATTAAGGGGAAAAGGAGAAGGAAGAAGAGTACGAAAGACAAGACGATGGACTGGAAATCCTGCACGCACATGGTGGAACAGTCGTCTGGATCGAGAAAGAGAGGCCTCGTTTGTTCTCCCGTGTTCCCCATATAACGATTTACTCTTGTACCCAGCCCAGACCCCCATTATTATTCCGTTCGCTTGGTCTACGCACGAAAATTTTAAAACCCGTTTAGGAATACAATGAATAACGAAGATCTATACACGGAGAATGCGACAGTAGTCGGTACATCGTGAGAAAAAGTAATACCGGAAACAAAAAAAAATGCGATCGATTTTTATTTTTCACTTGACAGCAATTGTGTCAATATTTTTTATTGCAATAAAGATTTTGTAATTCGTATGTGAAAAACGTTGGAGAAGGTTGGCTCGAATTGAGGTCAGATTATTGATCTGGTGGAATCGATGAAAAGCTAACGTAAGTGAATTGATTGTTTTCAGCTTTGGATTCTTTGAATTCATTCTGAAATAAATGATTATTGATTAATCGATTGATCAAATTACATTCGTGATTTAATATATTACTAGCTTTTGCCGGCGTTTTCTTCGGTGAGGATTTAATCCAGAGAAGAGAAAAACGATGAGAGAACAAAAATTAAGGGGCCAGTCCACTTTGGAGCCACGAAAAAAAGGCTATTTTCGCGATTTTTTTTTGAGGATTGTATAAAAGATACGAATATAAAAGTTGTTGGGCTTGATAAATAAAGTCTTGAAATACATTAAAAAAAAAATTTTAATTCATTTTTATTAATTTTTAAGTACAAAAACTATAGTTTATCGTAACGCCTCAAAAATAGGTGGGCTAGGTAGCTCCATCACAACTCGGCAACGGCTTGTCTGAAACAAAAAAATCAAAGTCCATTAGATTCAGTATGACACCAGCTACAAAATGAACCTCGGATATAAAGTTTTATAAAAAAAAAAAAATAATGGCAGATGAAAAACGAAAAAAGTAAAAAAACGCGTTTTTTCGCAGTTTTTCGCAAAAAAAAAGAGTAAAAATAAAAATTTTAAAACCATTGAGGGTCATCTTGTTGTGAATCATGTTTACAATATGTGGTTCAAATTTCAAGAGAATCGGTTTATTCGTTCTAGAGATACGATGGGGCTAGATTTTGAAAACGTTGTTTCGAGAAAAACGCGTTTGAAGTTTATACTATGAAAAACTCTTACCTAAACTCAATCGGCAATTCCTGCACCGTACAAAATCCCTTCTGATTGCTCACCATCGTCAATTTCTTCGAGTCTTGCTTGCCTTCGTTTGGTTCTGGTCTCTTTTGAGCACTCAGAACTGCGGCGGTTTGCAGAGCGAACACGCTCGTCATCGCGATTGTCGGCGAATCCGATGCCGATCGGGCCGAGTTTGACGCCCATTATTTCCATTATTTTAAGCACTGGACAAAATCCTTCATTAAAGACACACGCGGAAACTTTGCAGGCAATGTCTACGATTTTTTTGCCATTGAACATGTGTTTAGGTGCCTTATTCCATACGCAGTTGTTAAAACTTTCATTATTGTTTTGCGTATGGCCACCTAAACACCTTTCGAGCAGTTCTGTTTTGGTGAGATCCTCGTAAATAGGTTTTAAAACTTCCTGTACTTCCTCAGAAAAAGCAAGAGGATGTTTGTAATATTGCTGAAGTGCCTTAGCTTTGAGGTACTTGCACCATTCTAAAGGCCGATGGGTCGGCCGAGCGCGCTATACGCTCAGGTAGACGAAATGAGGTCCTGACGTTCAGGTAAAAAAAAATACTTAGAGAGCTCGGATTTTCATAAAATTTTGACACAATATTTCTGAATGTATGTACTTTCGAAAACAGTAAAAAAAATCGATTTTTTGAAATTTTCAAAGTGGACTGGCGCCTTAAGACATAAAGAAAGAAGGAAGAGTGTCGTATTTCTCAGGCACGGTGGTAGACTGACTGACTGAGGTAAGGGTTGGTAATTAATAAAATAATAGTACATATAAAAGTGCCAACCTTCAACTCCAGTATTATACAATGTTATTGTTGTCTACAGAACTAAATGGCTTTGCAATATATTTCTGTAGACAACAATGTATGATTTATGGTATTCGGCAAGCACATTCAACTTTTGGTCACTCGATACTCTCGAACAGCCCATATATAGTTGACCATGTGAGAAGCTAATCCTTTCTTAGAGCGCCTCTACGCCCTTTAAGGAACATATCTTCAGCATTTCATTGAGATGAAAGCAGGGAATTCGATTTTCTTATACAAACTTCAACACCCCGTTGTACTCCTAATTGGGGGTTGTTTTGAAAAATCCTAAAAATATGCGTTTTATTATTTGTTTCAAAGAATATTTATACCAAGCTTCAAGTTGATGCACGCAACGAATACAATTTCCCGTAGAAAGTTTTATACTCTATTTCACCCTTTTAAAAGTTGATTTTCGAAAAATCCTTTCTTAGTGCACCACTACACCCTCTAAGGAAAATATCTTTCAAATTTCATGTTTCTATCTTCAGCCGTTTAGGCTGTGCGTTGTCTATATGTCAGTCAGTCATTCAATCAGTCATGGAATTGTTTTATATGTATAGATTTATTTACATTACTGCAATTAATTTAAATAGGATCTATTTAAACTATAACAAACTATATTTGTTTCAAATATTTTTTTTCACTAATCTATTTAATATATTGGGTGAAGTAAAAAGTTCTGAGCGTTTTCCGCTAGATGTCTTTAGTGAGCCATATTTCACGATGTATACATCGCATCGGGTCATACTATACAACGATTTAAAGGTGACATTACGCTACAAAACAAGTTCTTTGACAGTTTTGTGTTTGGTGAAGCCAGTTGTGTGTTACAGCGTTCCAAAATGGAGGTAAAAAAAGAGAAAATTCGATACATTCTTCAGTACTTCTACGACCAAGCTGAAAAGGCGGAGCAGGCGGCCAGAAAAATTTGTGTTGTTTATGGACCCAATACAGTATCAAATGGAACAGCAAAGCGGTGGTTCCAACGATTCCGTTCTGGTAATATGGACGTCGAAGATGAGGCACGCTCTGGTAGGCCAATCGTCGAAAACGTCGATAAAATCATGGAAATCGTCGAGTCGGACCGGCATGTCAGCACTTGTTCCATTGCCCAGGAACTGAAGACTAGCCAGAAAACCGTTTGGAACCATTTGCGAACTGACGCAAAAGAACATTTCGGACCGAATTGATGCCTGCGATTCTTTGCTGAAACGTAACGAAATCGACCCATTTTTGAAGCGGATGGTGACTGGCGATGAAAAATGGGTCACATACGAGAAAAACAGCCGAAAAAGATCGTGGTCCAATCGCGATGAGCCGGCCCAAACGATCGCCAAGCCCGGATTAACGGCCAAGAAGGTTTTGCTGTGTGTTTGTTGGGATTGGAAGGGAATCTGAGCTGCTCCCATCGGGCCAAACACTCAATTCGGACCTCTACTGTCAACAACTGACCAGATTGAAGCAGGCGATCGACCAGAAGCGGCCAAAATCGGTCAATAGGAAGGGTGTTGTGTTCCATCAAGACAACGCCAGGCCGCACACATCTTTAACGACGCGCCAGAAGCTCCGAGAGCTTGAATGGGAGGTTCTATCGCACCCGCCGTATAGTCCAGACCTGGCACCAAGCGATTATCACCTTTTCTAGCATTTGCAAAATTTTCTTGATGGTACAAAACTGGCCTCAAGAGAGGCTTGTGAAAATGAGCTGGTCAAGTTTTTACCAATAGGGACGAGGACTCCTTCAATCGCGGAATTATGAAATTGCCTTCAAAATGGACAAAAGTTATCGAACAAAATGGCGCATATTTGATCTAAATCGGATAATCCTAACTATGTTAATTTCATCGTCGAAATAAAGCGAAAAAACGCTCAGAACTTTTTACTTCATCCAATATAACAAATCTATCTATTTAATTTATATCAAACTATATTTGTTTCAAATATATTTTTTTATTTCACTCGGTACGATAATGGACGTTTTACGTACCCATTGCGTGCGTAAAACCCCTATTTTCACATCGCGTAAAATAAAATTTCGTATAATACTCGATGAAAAAACTTTTTCTAACCTCGTGTGATTGTAATACTCGCCTTCGGCTCGTGCTGCAAACTTACACTCGTTAGAAAACGTTTTTTCGTCCTCGTCGCATAATGTACTATTATTCGTTCAAGCTTTTCTTTTTAAATATTAAATATATTCAAATTAAATAAATACAGATTAGATTCAAATTAAATAAATAAAGATAAAACAAGATACATTGCATGAATACGAGACAGAAATATAGGTTCATGATATAAAAGTACGGTGAAAAAAAGTTAAATTATTTTTCTTTTTTCCACTAACAAGGCTCTTATTTGGGAAAATGCCTGTATCGTCGTGTCTTTTATCAACAGGCGCGACTATTTATGTATAGAAAGACCCTTTGCCTCAACTGCAGAATGTTACAACAGTCTTCTAACGAAACAAAGCAATGAGATTTTTGAGAGACTGAATCGTTTACCATTTTTCCGTCTGCCTCTTTTGTCTTATTCTACCACATGAAACAAAATTACAGATTTATTAGGAATAAATAAAATATTTAGTTATTAGACGATATTAAATAGATCTTGATTTGAATAAATAAATATATTTAAAATTAATCATTTTGATAATAGAATGCAATAGGAAAAATTTGATTTCACGAAAAATCGAATTAATTCAAATTTAAAAAAATCAAATAGACGCGTCTAGTTAATATCAAAAGAATTTTTCTGTCAATGTACGTTATGAAAAATATAATTTAATTTTTTTTCATTATTAAAATTAAATCGCATGTTACCAGTATTTATATTTCAATTGATAAAACGATTCGATTAAATTTGTAATTAATTCCTGTCGTTATAATTTCGAAGGAAAATTCTCCTGCATCGTTATTATCCTTATTCGTAATTATTTTATTCAACGTACACATGTTATTCGTCAATTCGTGCGATTATTTTAGAAAATAAATTGTCATCCGATTTCAATTCCCTTGATCAGATTCGTATTATTTTTTCTTTTTTTTCTTTCTCCTACTCGCTCTCGTTGAAATCGTCGATGGATCGAAACGGCCCAGGAAGCCCCGTGAATAATCGTCCGGTCCGATGTTTCGAGACAGCCACAATTCTCGGAAATCCCGAGAGACTAAAACTTGCACGAGATATACTCCAGATCGTCTCACGTGCGGTCCATCGGTTCTCCCGCGCGCAAACGATTCTTTCCTAGAATTGCAAATCCCACGCCTGCGCCCAGCCTTTTGACTTTCTCCGAGTATTTTCATGGCTGTGTATTCAGAAATTCATATCGCGTGCATGTGTCGGCACATTGTGAAAAAAAAAAATCATTTTTTTTTTCGTTTCATTCGTATTCATCCATATGGCTCTCACGTGCAGCATGTTGATTTATTTTTAGGCAATTCGATCCCACATAACGGACGCGTTTTTGTGCTTTCTTTTTTCTTTTCTTCAAAGCCCAGCAACCTAGTTTTTTTTTCACGCGCTTTCGTTTCATAATAAAGAATTGCGATGAATTGTATACGTTGAGGATTTACGTGGTTAGAAATTTTGCGAATCCAGCTCCAATGATTTTGCAATTCATTTTTAATTTCTTGATTTTTTTTTTTACAAATTAAGGTTGTAAATATCTAATAAGAATACGTAAAAATGTTTGAGTGATTGTTTGCAAGCGAAATCGGCCAAAAAGAATTTAAACAATAAAAATGAATTAATTTTTGTTGAATTCCAACGATGCAAACTTCAACATCATGGTCGAACAGAGTCTCTGCAAATATATTCTCGAGAAGATTTCATTGCATACCTGGATATATGAGTGTGCCTGTATATGTACCGCAGGTAGGCTAAGAGAGCCCTTGCTAACGCCCTTGTTGAATAGCCGAGTCTCCCAATAGTCTCGCCAGCCCTCTCGCAGGGACAAACGGGCTCACCTTTTTCGATAACGTCGGTTCGTTTCTGCGAGACACGGTCTCTTTGTACACAAAAATACTCGGAAGGGCCCTAGGGAAGCCTAAGAAAATGTATATCCCTGTACGCACATGCACATACACACTTACACACACACACACGCATATAGATTGCTGAATTGCAAATGCATTATTGAATAGGCTCCGTTTTATTTTAGTCCCTCTATACGGTTTATACTTGCCACTTTACGATTCAGTCTAGGGCTCAACAGCAGTTCAGGAAATCGTTATTTATTGAGAATTTTTTTATATAACTTTTTACATTTTCATGATGCCTTCGAACAACGGCGTGATTGTTTTTAAGGTATTACTGGATGGACTGTACGGAACAGAGTTAGTCCAAAATGGGCGAATCGTCGATTTACAAGTCTAGATCATACCGTACATTCCTTTGGAAATAGCTAATTTAATATAAATTAACACTTAGAAATGTTTATTTTTCACTTTTAATAATAATTCAGGTCAAATTCGACGATATTGGGGTGTGCTTGAGTGAGGTTTTGTCAGTGACTGTACATCTGTTTCAATTGTCCAACAAAAAAATTTGTCAATTTTTAAATTTAATTAATACGTTCAGATCATCTTATTATTATCAATGATTATCCAGAAACTCAATATATACTGAGTTTGCCAATTATTGCTATTAATTCATCGTTAAAAAAGGCGATACTCCTCACTACTTTAATTAATTTCTCGACAATTGCTCAGGAGATTTATTTGAAAATTAGCATAATCAATCGATTGATCCTAAATCTTGATGATAAAATATTTTCAGAATTTACGGCGATTTAGTTCCATTTGTTTTGCAACCATTAAGGGCGGGGTAAGGTTAATTCGGTGAAAAAAAAGCATATTTTCAAGAATTTTTTTAGACGATACAGGTAATGCTGGTTTATTTTATTAATTTCCATATAATAATACAACATCTGAACTATATTTTTCTGAATTTTCATTGCAAAATATTGATAAATAAGCCGTTGGCAGCAAATCTCCGCAGGCGCCTCGAAAAAAGTTGTTTTGCGGTGTACGCTATAACTCGTCACTGGATCATCTGAAACAAAAAAATCCAAAGCGTTTATTAGGTGAGATGTTTCTCGAGGTAACGCTGCCGAGTTTTTTTTTAATTGATTTTTTCATTTTCGGTAGCACTTGGAAGTCAAAAACGCGATTTTCGCTTAAAAAAATCGGCAAATTTGTTATTGTAAGATAAAAAATAATTATAAAAAAAAACTCAGCAGCGTTACCTCGAGAAACATCTCACCTAATAAACGGATTTTGATTTTTTTGTTTCAGATGATCCAGTGACGAGTTATAGCGTACACCGCAAAACAACTTTTTTTCGAGGCGCCTGCGAAGATTTGCTGCCAACGGCTTATTTATGAATATTTTGGAATGAAAATTTAGGAAAATATAGTTCAGATGTTGTATTATTATATGGAAATTAATTAAATAAGCCAGCGTTACCTGTATCGTCTAAAAAAATTCTTGAAAATATGCTTTTTTTTTCACCGAATTAACCTTACCCCGCCTTTAACGTCTGCCGAAGCTTTTTCCCCATGAGCGACCGTGTTAAATTCATATGTTTGGAACTACTAAATTATCGCCTAATAATTAGGAATGTAAATTAGGAATGATAGTTCTTGATAGAATAATAATACATGAATTATTATTCTATCAAAAACTATCATTGCTCAAATTTTCAAGAATTTTGGCGATTTTTTAATATCTATCCAGTAATATCTTAAGGCGTCACATTGGCGCTCAGAAAAATAGGTATAAAAGTAATTAAAAAATTTGATACGACTTGTAAATATATAAAATAATTTTCATTTCTCACAAATACATTATCGTTTTATGAACAAATTAAAAAACAACGAATAAAAAGATTAAAAATGATGGAGATATAAGTCGTCTAGTTGGACTCTCTTTTGAAGATCCTTGCTAATGGTGGAATTTTTTTCTCTGTCAGGCATCGTGAGAAAATGTTTTTTAAAAATCTTCTTTCAAAAAAAGGTAATAGCTAAAGTGTAGCATAGGGAAAACCAATAAATTTTTTTTTGTAGAAGTGACAGCTGTTTGGAAAAACATTCTGATTTTTACCAAAATGTTGAGTTTAAAAAGTTAATACAGAATAAATGCAATGCCACATTCTAGATAATATTATTAAGAATATAATTAAGAATGAAGATTAAGATATTAAGAATATGTGGTATAAATTTTATCAAGGTCGCTTGAGTAAATCTCGAGATATTTTGTCCACCAGTTTGAAAAGAGGAAAAGAGGATACTATACGTCTTATATCTTCGCCATTAAACTCTTCTTTTATTCGTTTTTTTTAATTTATTCATAAAACTATAATGTATTTGTGAAAAATAAAAAATATTTTATATATTCAATAGCCACATAAAAAAACTTGTATTTTCATACCTATTTTTCCGAGCGGCAAGGTTGTGTAACGCCTTAATTGGCGAAGGGAGGTGCATGCATCTTTGATAGGGTTTTCGAGCCGTCAGATATTTGGAAAGATAAATAAATGAGTTTTGGTGTTTAATTTTCAATTGGACGTTTCATTTGTTCAATTGGACATATTTTATTTATTTAGTAATGGGTATCGTTTTGGTTTTTCTTTCTCGCTTGCACACTGAAAAAAAAAGACTTTGGCTGATTAAGGAAGACTAGTAGTCTAGTGACCAAAAAAGGCTGAATTTTGACAATTTTTTATGGATACTCAGTTGACTGAATAAAAATTCCCTTTGGTGAACTTCATTCTATATATCTTCAAGTGTCTTTACAATTTTTTTCACAAGTTTTTGTAACAAGATGCCAGCGCTAAAGCTGGATGAAGCTAGTCACCTTTGTCTGACAGTGTCCTGCGGTAGGAAACATTACAACGTCAATTAATCACCGATTACTTTACAATTTTGTTTGCCTCATAATAACATTTGACATCAAAGTACGTAGTGGATTTTTGATATGTCGAAAGCTTGTTAGGAACAAAAATATTTTCGCCGATTTTTTTTTTACCGAAAACTTTTAGATAATGCTCCGTTTTGTCATATATCGATATTTTTCGATTTCCCTACATATTTCGAAGGCAAATTTTACCTAGAATTCAAATTATTTTGACTTTTCTTAGCAGGTAAAATATTGAAGAACTCTTACCGGTCACACGACACTATCAGACGAAGGTGGCTCGCTTCATCGAGCTTCAGCGTCGCTATTTTGTTACAAAATGTTGTGAACAAAATTTGTGAAGATACCTAAAGATATGTAGAATGAAGGTCACTAAACGGGAATTTCATTCCATGAACTGGGTATCCATTAAGGCGGGCTTTTTTTTAAACTTCATAAATCGTTAGCAAAATATCTTAAGAATACACCCTGAAAAATTCAAAACAATATTCGGATTCCTTCTAACGGTATGTATATAAATGATAAAGACTGTCCACTCGACTCCCAAGCGCGTTCAGGTATCCGCGAGCGCTCAGTTAGGTAATTTGTTTGGGTTTTCATAACCCAAACAAACCCAAACTCGACCGTTTGGCGATTAGCTCCAAAACATCTCCATTCTGGATACAAAATAATCGAGGTAGCGGCATTTCTTGCTGCTATTTTATTCAATGAAGGAAATCCAGCCCTATTCATGGTTATGAATGAACTACAAATCGTAGTTGGCAGGCAGAGCTACGGATATGCCGAGCAAATGGATCAGATGCGCGTGGCTCGGCAAAATAGAAAAAGTTTATTAGAGACAAAAGAAGCTCGAAAAGCTCGTAAAGAGGAAATGCAAGCTTCAAATGAGTTGCATGAGGAAGAGGAAGGACTGCTGTATGGTGCTGAAATCGCTGATTAATCAGTAAGACACTTTATCATTTGATTAAACACATTTGACTTTGAGTTTTTCGTTTGTGAAACTTTAAACGTGTTTTTCTCGAAACGACATTTTATCAATTTGCGGGCATCATAACTCAAAAACTAATTGATGGATCATCTTCAAATTTGGAACAAGTTTACGTAATATAATTTATTAAAACATGAACCTAAAGTTGGAAAGATTAGATTGTTTAAAAGATTTATTATTGGAAAATGCCGGGGAAAAAATTCCAAAAATTGATCATTTTTTTTCAAACACGTTCCCACATACAATTCTCAATTTTTTTTTTCAAAATTTAGGTTCATGTTCTTAAAAAACATCTCAAGAATGTATAAAAATTTGTTGGACTATTTCAGATGCGAATTGCGAGCTGCCCAATTCCCGCAAATCGACAACGACGATGAGGACACGCCAAGGGACACAGCGGTTTACACCTTACTTAATGCATGAAATAACGAAAAAAATTACCAGAGATGTATGAAAATATGAATAAATTATTGTCAGAGTTGCGAAAATTGCCGTTTTTTCACGTTAAAAAAAAATCCAAAAAATCATCTAATTTTCGGACTCCTAAAGTGGTTGCCCGCCTTAATGAAATAGTGGAATAGAATGTGTTTTTCGACAAAGTTGAATTTGTTGTTGCATTTGGTAAAAAAAAAAGTGCGCCAAACTGTTTCGTAGATTGCACGCGTAAAAAGACTCGAACGAGAATAACTCAGGCACGAATTTAAATGTTGTCCCCTTGATCGCTCTACCTATTGACGATAATCGCTCTAAATTAAACAAATGTGAGCTTCGGCAAAGAGATAACAGCTCTGCAGGGAAACTTTCATCGTAATGCCGAGATATTGGCGCTCCTCGTTTGAATTCTCATCACGTGACAAATGTCAAAATGGCGGGAATGGTCGCCGTGACGGTAGATCGTTGAACCCTACGCCGTGTCTAATAACAAACCAGTTATTCGTTCAGCGTCATTCATAAGCATCGTAATAACGAGTAAAATTTGTCATTTTATTTTAAATTCGTAATGACAGGAAGTTTTCGGCGTTAACGCGGGAATAAAGAAAAATCAATGACACAACAACATCGGAGCTATCTAGCAAGTGACAGGGACGTAGATATTCAACGGGCCTGTCCTTACAACGACCAATCACGTGCGAGAGCATACGCGGAGTTCACGAGCGCGTTACCCTCGGCTTACTTCCTCGACCGAATTACCGTTACAAATAATTACGACTCACGCGAAACAAATTGCCCTAAAGTTCAAGCGCATCGGAATTGTTCTCAATGAATTTTGCAATTTTCCACACGTTTATGTCACGGACAAATTTTCTTCATTCTTTGTCGGTTTTGCGCTTCATCGTTTCGCCGCTAGGGCGTCAGAGTGAAAAATGCGGTAATTGAAGTTGCACATCTTTTTACTTCTCAAGACTTTCGCTGTTTCGCGTAATCTCGCACATTTTGAGAATCATCGTGTTAAACGTCTTGAATATCGTGATTCGAAAAGACAGCGATGTGCAAGGTTCGATTAGCCTCTTCTCGTCCCTCAATTTTGTGCAAAAAAAACGAAAATCCCAACTCTGATTATTCATTCGATGCTGCAAATCGAGCGTTTTAAAAGTTAGTTTCGTACGATAATTATCAGTGACATCTGTCAGAGTCCCTTTCGAAATGGGAAAATTTGATGGGTCAGAGGAGGGGGGGGGGGGCATCCCTTTATAACGTAAAGAGAAGAGCTTATGGCAGGAAAGAACGCCACGAGGAAGCTGATGGACTGCTTTATGAAAAACCACTTTTTGGTGAATGTCGTACAAGATAAATAAAAAACTATCCGATCAATAATTTTTTCATTTTGCACACTTTTAGATAACATAATTATCGTCTATGTGAACCTAAAGTTCCTTGAGAATTGTATTAAAAAACGACC
The DNA here is from genome assembly GCA_963932345.1 of Ophion ventricosus. Lineage (NCBI taxonomy): Eukaryota > Metazoa > Arthropoda > Insecta > Hymenoptera > Ichneumonidae > Ophion > Ophion ventricosus. Next base: position 16,905,727 of record OZ010714.1, read on the forward strand.
TTTTTAAATTAATAAATACTATAGTAAACATTTCATGAAAGGTACATTTCTTCAAATACGCACCATTGATCGAATTTTCATCTTTCTTTTGATTTTTTAGGTTCACATAGAGCGAGTGGATCCTAGAAATCAAAAACTTCTTAGCTCTGATGTTTCAGATCAATGCACCAGACGCTAGGTTGTACGCCGTGGAACAACTCTGGCGGCATCCGTCTCCGAAGTGCTATCGCCATTTTTGAATATTAAAAAAAAACTATGAACAATGAAAAGATGTAATAATATGTACATAACATTTTAATTATGTATAAAAATAGTTTCGACGCAAAAAAAAAAAACTTGAAAATTATTGAAAATCCCCCCTTAAGCGTTGGTCACATATGATTCTCAAACAATTCAGATTACTACGAGGATCTTGCCCAAGCGTACTCGAGGCAAAAGTGCGAGAAAAAAACAGCAGTGAGGAGAAAGAGGGCGCCACGTTCGTCTTAATGCTACGTCCCTGAGAAACGATGGATACATGTATACACGTCCCTTGTCGTAGTCGTTCATTTGACCAGCGCAGTTTTACGGAAGTGACGCCTGTGTATTCACGGGCTCGGGGCTTCGTTACGTTTACATTCCTGTTCACGAAGTCTCTCCGCGCTCGTCGGTTCATTGTGGGAAGCCATTACCCTCTGTGTCCGCGTTAAGCATCGTGCCATATTACCCACGCGCGTCCCCGAAATAAAAGGAAAAAGAAAAAAAAAAGATAACACCGCAAACCTAAACGAACGTAAAACGCACCTAATCGCGATTAATTTTTAAGGTGATATAAAATATTATGAGAGTTAAGGCCGAAATGGACGACGACGAAAAGGGGTGAGTGTTTATATATATATGTATACACATATATCGGTTGATAAATTATATACGTCGCTAAAAGAGAAAAAAAAAAGCAGCAAACTACGTTGGTGTTTACAAGAGTGAAATAAACTTTTCCCTGGGAGTTTCTCGACCGTAAAAAAAAAAAAAAAAAAAACTCAATCCTGCCGGAGTGTGCGACGTAAACGAGCTTATGCAAAATTTCGAAACTTCACGCCGCGAATGCCAACATTTTTTTCCATCTACAAGCGCAAAATTGGCGTCCTTTTATTCTGCCGCGTAACGCGAAAAGAACAGGAACGCCTGAAAAGAAAGCGGTCTTCGTAGAAAGCATCGAACGGGACGCTTTGAGCGTTTTGTACGCCACCTTGGCCAAGAGAGGGGCGGGAGAAAATCCGTGAGAGCGAGAGAGAGAGAGAGAGAGATAGAGAAAACCGATGCCGGTTTGCTTTTTTTCTTTCAAGGAAAAAAAATCCGCCCACGTCGTGTTCCCGTACGCGCATCCGTCAATAAAATCGCTCGGTTTTGTACCCGCTGTTGAAACGTCTAACTTCTTTTGTGTACACAACGCACGCCGGAGCCGACGAATTGCGCGACCCGGTGAAAGCGCGCCGGCTTGTTCGGCGCTGTATATTGCGCCTCCGATGAAAATTACAATTTTCTGTCTCTCTCTCTCTCTCCCTCCCCCCCTTTCCCCTCGTTCCGACTGTTTTGCCGTTGCACTCAACGTCACGCGTGAGCTTAGGCACCGAGAGAGAGAGAGAGAGAGAGAGAGAGAGAGAATCCACACCGGAAAAATTCGGACGGCAGTTCTCGCCTTGGACGGTTCCCCATAAAAAAATCTGCCGGGGCGACGCAAAAGCGATCTTTTTTTTTTTTTTTTACGATGTCGGATATACGCCTCGATGTTTTTACCTCGGTCTTTATCGATTCTACGGGATGGCTAAACTCCGATTTTTTTGTTTATAGTCGTTCTTAGCAGATGTGCACTCGTGCACTACGTACGGAAGTTCGGCTATTATTATTATTGTTAGTATCGTTGTTATATTTATGATTAATATTGTGAAAAAAGTGTGAAGAGTGCGTTGGGGGTCTCGTCGTTTACGAGAAATTGTTATCGGTTTGGCGTTTTGTCACGAGATGGCGCCACGCTATTGCCACGAGGCCCCCCCGTTGCACATCAAGCAAATAGCCAAAATCGAGGTTACTACCGATGAAACCTAGCACCTTCGTAGATGTGTCTCGTGTCGACGCGAAACGTTTTCACGCGCGAACCGGTTTCGCGAGAATTTCTCCGGTAGATAAAACATTTTTGAACCTCCGATGCAGTTTTTTTTTTCGTTAGCTTGTTGCCACTCCGGCGATCGTCCTCGATCGATCGCGGATTTTCTTTTGCAATTATCGAGTATCTCGAAGTCCGTGATAACGAAGAATTTTCAACGAATTTCGCACGTTCGCGCTTCGCCACAACGAATTTCATTCGTTATCAATGCGTTGCGAATGCCTCTGTCAGAGACGCAAACATTTATCGTTATCTCTGCCATTTCGACACTGTTTTTCCATCGATCCAGTGCAAACAAGAGCAATCTTGCCAGACCCGCAAAGTCTCGCCGATCAACCCAATGTTTCTTTTAGCACGCTTCGTACAGACGATACATCTCAGTTGGAAAAGAATCATGAACGGAGTTACCCCTGTGTCGATCGCTTTGTTTTTCTTATCTTTTTTGACGAAAGCCTCATGAGAATTTTTCTAGGGACGAAGGATACGTTCTTATTGCGGTAGGTGACGTAGAGACGTCCATAAGCCTCGAAAGACAATAGGCTGAAAGAAGTAGTTCATGCGAGCCAATCCCATTTAGAAGCAAAGATACATTAACGTATTAAAATAAACGATAGCTTTGAAAAAGTAGTGGATTCATCTTTGCATTTGGATGTCCAAAAATTATATATTAAATTGACAATAAGTTTTAGAGTTCTCTCCTGTGATAGGAAACTTTCAGCAGGGTTTCGCCGGTACACATGTCAAGGCTTAGATAGTTTGTATATATGCAAGCTCGTTTATCATTTGAAAATGTGACGATGCACGACATTAAACTTTGTATCGTTACAACGCAATGATATTTATTTCTTAATTTTCTTCATAATCCAAAATCTTATCCTGCAACTTTGGGCTGCACATTTCTGATAAGGATCCTAAAAAACGTTTGAGTTCTTTTCATATCCCAAATTTACCAAAATAGTTCAGGCTATTCAATTTTCGTTGGGTTCCAACAAAGCAATATTCAATATCATCGCAACGTCACTGGCGAGCACAAACAATCCCTTACCCTAACCGTACTTATTACCGTTGACTGTACAGTTCGTGCAACTCGTGCAGTGTATACATTAAAGATTTAATTAAATTCAAAATCGGCTTCTCTATAAAGAACGCTTTGTCAAGACTAAAGTTTTGAAAACGCATGATGACATTTGTGGTGTTGAAACGTGACAAAAATCCATATTAAAAAATTGTGCGAGTTATTTTTTGGCTATTAAAATCACTCGAATATTTTTATATATTCTTATTAGAGATTTACGACCTAAATTTCCAAAAAAAACCGGCTATGGATGACCATAAAAATAAAGAAATAAAAAATGAACAAAAAACATTGTTTCATTCCAATGATTCAAACTTCAACGTCATGGAAAAGCAGTCGCATGGTTTGCAGCGCTGCCCAGTCGTCCGTCTCGACTTATTTTGCCGATTACGTTTGTTCACGTATTTCATACCTTGTTGAAATTTCATATCAAATTGAAAAGTTTATCTACCGTTTCTTATGAGTTTCTATCTCGTCATTTTTTCATTATCAACAGAAATGTGATGTTCTCCGTAACTTGTCCTATCGAGTGCATGTCAGTAATGCCAATTTCCTGTGTGAATATCTTGATAAAGGGATGATCAATCTATTTCAAATGATCACAAATGTATGCTGTTACAAAACTTTCTGGCTCAGACCATTTTTGGCATGTAAGAATAAATTTGAGGATATCTAAGTTAGGTGTACGATCTGGACACGAGAAACGGATAGCAATTGTAGAGCTGTGTTCAAAGGCAAAAAAACAATATTCGCCTTGGTTTCTCTCTCTCACCCTCTCTTTCATTTCCTCCGTCTTAGGTGCTTCCAGTGTACTTCAGATGCTACTCGAATTTCGAATTCCTTGCAATTTATCTGTATTCTCGTAAAGGGACATTGCCTCCGAGCATGGCCCTCTTCGTTGATCGTTCTTGCAATCGATTCGTCCATATTTTCTCTCTAAACGATCCCAGGGTACTCCTGCCTTTGGATACTCTTCGAAGTGTTAAAATCTCTTTTGACGATGTAAATGATCAAACTCATATGAAATAATCTTGCCAGCAATGAAATACAAACAATTGCTTAAATTCCGTGCAACGCTTTGCAGAAAACTGTTTGTCGGCGGTTTGTCATGGGAAACGACGCAGGAGAATCTTCAGCGCTACTTCAGTCGTTATGGCGACGTAATCGACTGCGTCGTCATGAAGAACAGCGAGTCCGGTCGCAGCAGGGGTTTCGGTTTCGTGACCTTCAGCGATCCTGCCAATGTAGCCAGCGTTCTACAGAACACGCCTCACCAATTGGACGGTCGTACAGTGAGTAAATTCCTCCTCCTCCTCCCGTGTCAAACGGAAAAACAAGCTTTCGTTCATTCTCGAACGCTTCAATGCGACGTTGATCTTTATTTAAAAGCTACAAAAATTTGAAACAAATCTACAGATCGATCCGAAGCCGTGTAATCCGCGCACGCTACAAAAGCCCAAACGAAGCGGAGGTTTTCCCAAGGTTTTCCTCGGGGGTTTACCGAGCAACGTCACCGAGACCGACATGCGATCTTACTTCACGCGTTACGGCAAAGTTATGGAGGTCGTAATCATGTACGATCAGGAGAAAAAAAAATCCAGAGGTGAGATTCATTAATTAACCGTAAGAAGAAAAAAAAAGAATACTGCCATTCTCTCGCGATACAATTGTCATTTATTGCCGAGGTGGGGGTAGCATGATTCCTAAATTCCTTATCCGTGAAAATTTCTTAGTTACTCTCTTTATTACTAACGTTGCTAGTTCTAAATACATTACTGGCGGGAAGTACAGATACGCTTTATACGGCTTTTCGAATAGGAGCAGGTATAAAAACATTTCTAACATATTACCCGTTAAAATATATATATTTTTTTTCAATCTGTCTTTCGGTCTCTATATTTAAGAGAATAGTGTTGTCTAGAGTGCTGTTTTGGAGGTGATTTTTAGGATGGAATAACTGTTAAAATGTTCCGGTTTTCTTTCAAGAATATGTACAAATAAAAAAAAAGTATTATAAACTTTTGTACGTTTGTTTACAATGGTGCGCGGAAAACGCCCCCAATTGGCAAGTGTTGTGGACGTTGTATGAATGTGAAAAAAAAACAAACATTTTCTTAAGGAGTCTCGATATCGTTCTTTAGTTACAAGAGTGGGGATAAAAATACAATGAGTTTTCGGCAGTCTGGCGACTTCTTGCGAATAAAATTTCATGTAATAATAAATTATTATTGGCCAATTTCGAAGTCATAATATTGTTAAAAAATATTTCCAAGCCGGGTAATGATATTGATACTTATGATTTTTTGCAATTGAATATAAATATATTGCAATTTTATTCAAAGAAAAATAACCGTAGACTTGGCAACAGCGGCATTCTCTGCTATTGGCACGACTGACTATTGCTAAAGCATCGTCCGCTCAAGTTTATTTACAGAGTGAAAAACTTTCAACGTACGACCTTTTATAAAAAGTTTTTGATCCGGCAAAGTCGAGAAAACGTTAAAAATATCGAGCGGACGAATAAATACATTTTATTATACAGATTGAGTGCTGTAGCACTAAGTAGGTTTCAAACATCCACCGATTTTGCAATACCCGCCAGTTGATGCTTGACTGTGAGTGGCTCACTCGACAGAGCCAGCTAACGCGAGCTCAAAATTTCCATCTTTTTTTCGAGTATTATTAATGAACGAAGTAGATAAATCACTTGATTATTCAACACTGTAATCACGGTTCTCTAAGTTTTAGCCCTGGTGTTTACGAGGTGTCTTGTTTATTACTAAATGGATAAAGGTTCAAATTGAACATTAAACATTCCCGAAACTATGTTGTGAAACCGATTGATTTTTTGACAGTTAATGCATCCTAAATTAATCTCTCAGCGATGTAAATTTCAACCGTCTACAAGCATTTCGATTTTGGTGGCGTAATTTCTTAATATATATGAATGCGGTGATACTTGGTACTCGAACCAGCAAAAAAAAAATACAAAATGGCGGCAGGCTGAATTTTGATTATCATTTTTCCCTATTTTCTGGCAATTCTACGAGTTATATTTTTTTTTAAACTTGACTCAATTCTGCTACCAACGTTGAAAAACAGTCTGCTGAAGGTAATATGCCAAATTGGAGCCCAATCGGCCAATTGGTTATCGAGATATCGTGGTTACCGATTTGAAAAACATAGTTTCGAGAAAATCGCGTTTAAAATTTGTTTCGTTTCGATCGCGCTCTTCGAGTGTAATAATGTCTGTAACTCGGCTAATTTTATAAGTATCATTGAATGGTTTTCACATACGTTTTCAAAAAGGTCTGCAGAATAATAAAATAAAATAAAAAAACGATTTTTTTTCCGAATTTCTAGACAGCAATACTGCTTTAATTCGCGGTATTTTCTAAAACTACACTACTTGACAAAAAGCTGAACAACCTTGCGTCAAATAAAAATCTTAGAGACAAATTAGACGTCGCTCGGCTCTTTCGGATCTCTCGAAGAATACATTTCTATTGCCATTGCTCAAGAAATAACATGCGCGTTTGTAGGAGTAGGAAAAATGAAAGAAAAAAAAAGAACACTCTAATTGGAGTTCACCTAGTGAGTGAAAAAAAATAGTAGAGGATATTTAAAAGAATGAAGCTTGTTTTTATCTTTCAAACAATCCCTCGAGTATCTCTTTACACCTTTATCTAGGGCACATTTGCAATTCTTCGTCCTGATCGACAAGTCGTGAAGGGTACTTGTACTTTTCACTGATGGTTGTGGCTGCACATATATAAGTGTGTGTGTGTAGTAACTCCGTTTTTACTTTTTAAAGACGTAAAATTTGGGTATCATGCTAGCCCATCATTCGCGGCTCTTTCTTTTCGGAGCAATTCGAACGTTGCTTAACCCTTCACGTACAGACATTGGTCTCTCAGATCTACGCGGACGCCCGTTTTGTTGGAAAAAAAAAACTTGGCTCATTCTTCAAATACAAGATTGCTCCGATTTTCCGTCACGATTATCGCCGAATCGTTAAAACTTTAGCTATAAAACAAATGATCAGAAAAATATTTCTTCGTCGCCGAGATTGCATGTCTCGGTGACGAATCAATATTTTTCCAAAGATCGAAGCGCTTGACAATTGAGTTACGATTGAAAGCTTGTTTCTTTACTTACTTCTGTACGGGAAGGGTTATTCGCGAGAGAAATATTTTGAACATGAACTGCGTTTCTCGAATATGATTGTGCGGGGCCAATACACTCTCAAGCATCTTCGAGAACCAGTACCGTTCAATCTACGAGTAAAACATGTCCGCTGACGTAAGCAGTGTCAGCGAAATGCAAAAGTCGCACTCTTCTCACTTTTACTCGAAATAGAGGGGCCATTTTTCTTTCAAAAATTGGGGAAGTTGATTAAAAAATTAATCGATTATCACGACTTGGCCAGTTCTCCATTGCTCGGTGAAAACAAAAAACGGCGTCTCGGTAAATCGCTGGCGATTCAACGATAATGAACGAGTAACGTAAATGCGTAATTAAAAAAAAAATAAGAAGTTTAGTATACTTATTGGGGAAATAGTGAGTGTACGCGGATCCATTGATCCGAAATATTTACAGAATTTTGACAAATCCGAAGCTCGCACCTCGGAAACCCAATTCCTCCATCCTATTTATATATATAAATGTCGCCACAACGATTAAATTATTCGATTAGATGGATTTTGTCCTTCATAACAATAATATTTAATTGTTAAGTGCGTCTCGTAAGTGTTACTTAAGGCTCGGTCAGGCTGTGCTTCGCTAAGTTATAAATACATAGCTTAAGTTGGCTAAGCTAATTTCTAAGATGAATATTTGTAGAATACAAGCAAAATGATCTTAAGAGATTTAATTTAAACGAGATTTATTGTTCGTTGTACAAGTTGCATTAAGACGCAGGTTAAATTTAGATCTTTTTTTTTTCAATTAATCAACAACTCGTAACGTTGTTCGCCTCTCTTTCTTGCTCTCTCTCTCTCTCTCGCTCTCCCTCTCTTTCATCTCCTTCGTTATTCTCGCGTGATTCCCGTGAATTTCAGATGTTCCTCGCAATGTCCTCGCGACACATGAGTATCCCTTTTAAAAGATCCTTTTTTTTTCTTTAAATCCTATCTCTTACCTACCATTTTTCCCTCGCAACGTATTACGAGATGCGATTCGTTGATTCCGAGCATGAATCTACTCATTTATCGTACTCGCAACTGATTTGCTGCTAATTACTCTGTAGAATTAATTCACGGTACTCGTAGCTTCAGATATTCTTCACAATGTTAAAATTTCGTTCGACGATGTAAATGATCAAAGCTTCCTCGTGCTTGGTTATCACATTCGGAGTACATCAAGAGAGAACGATTTGCTATTTATATTTTCGAACCAAAGATTTACGCTCATTGCAATTTGAGGAAACTTCGAGATATCGAAATACTTCTCTCTTCTTCACGAATACCACAATGAGGATGCTTTTTTCAAAATGAACATACCCTGTCTCGTTTCTAATTTCTAAATCAAAGACAATATACATTTTTATTGTATAGGAAAAAAATTATGTACAAATATTGTGTTAAAAAGAAGAAAATGTGCGTTGCGATTGCGAATTTTGGAAGAAATAATGAAAGACGTGAGAAAATAATACCCAAGCACAAAAAAAAAAAGAAAAGAAACAAGATGAAGTAAAAAATATAAAATAAAAGACGCAAATACATATCGCGGACGAGTACCGATGTCGACACTTTTTTTGATATACAATGTGTCACGTTTGGACAACAGGATTTGGCTTTCTCAGCTTTGAGGATGAAGACGCGGTCGATCGATGCGTAGCGGAGCATTTCGTCGTCCTGAATGGAAAACAGGTATAGCATATCCTCAAGCCACAAGTATATTTAACACAACACATACACAAACATGTACACGCGTTTATATTTATATATATATATATATACATATAAATATATATCTATATATATATAAACTGTTATTAATGAAAACGAATACGATTTATTTCATGCATAAAGAAAATCTGTATATATCCTATATACTTGTACCATACAATTAATGATAGATATATTCGTCATTGTCAATACTATAAGAACACGGCTTTAGACTTGTACGACCTCATTGCGATGCGAATTCTGTATGAAAAACCAAAAAAATGTTATAATTTAAATTTACGTTACATAGTCTACGTATTGGTGTCATATATCATTACAGATTAATGATGCAGCCCGTCTATAATTATATATTTATATTTAAAAAACAAAAGAAGAAAAAAAAATAATTGTTACTAAGATAGTACGAAATTTTCTTGACTTTTATCCTTAGTTTAGAATACAGTAGGCTATAAAGCATTAGACGAAATATTTTGGTACGATTTTAAACACATTCTAGTCATTTTATCCCCTTTAGAATAAATTATATTCGGCCTCGCGAGATTGTTAGTATAATTAATCGTAAATTTAAACATTCGCTTTCACGTTTTCGTCAAGGTACGTCGTTGCCGAATTATTGGTAAAACGTCGAAGATCCTTTTCGATATCGCGAATGTGTAGGGTACGATGTTTGTTTCGCATAGTGTATAAAAATATATATATATATTTATCTATATCGACATATACATGAATAAGTTGAACTATTAATTTAGTTACGTTCTTTATAGTAAAAATCGTATTTTTCATTTTAAGAAATGGTGTCTCTAGACTTTTACCAATATGTTCCTATGGGCAACGAATATTTCCGTAAAAAAAAAGTAAGTTGCGTATTGTTTGTGCACGAAATTGCTCGAAGACGATTTTTCACTGGTTCTCCGCTGGCTCGTAATTAAGAATATTACACATACGTTCGAAGCCAAGAGTTGGATTTCCTCAGAATTCAGCACTTCCCAATTAGAAAAACAATCGGAATAACTTCAGTCATTGAAGATGTCACTATTTATTTCGGATAATAATAAACGTCAAAAAGTTATTACCAGATTGTTCAAGAAAATCGTTCGATAGATAATCAGTGAAAAAAAGTTTCTTCATATGAAACGAAATGGTTGGTTTTTCTAGATACTTGTGAATTTATTCAGTATTTGCACCCTAATATTTCTCTTCTCGGATTCTCTCGAAGGCTTGGAAACTTCTTAACATGTGAAATCTTCCTGCAAGAAAATATAAAAACATAAAAACAATTCGCGTTTGCCTATAAAAACATAAAAACAATTCGCGTTTGCCTATCCATTTTTCAGAATAAAAATAAAATTGAAAAAAAAACAGGACATTTTGGAAAAAAATACAAGTATTTAGAAAAATTAACGAAGCCATTGCATATGAAAAAAAAATTCTACTGATTATTTGTTGAACAATTATTTGCTTATTAGTTGATAGCTTTTCAGTCCTATTATATCGTTCCAAATGAGTGTTCTTAGTGTGACTTTGATATGGCGTGAATTGTTTGAGATTTTTATCAAATCCTGAAATATTAAAATGTTGATTAATTCACACTTTTCACTGGGAATGCACGCGCGATAAGTTCGTCAACGTCGTGTTTCCACATTTAAATCTCTCGTGAACATCAAATGGATAATGTTCCAAATCCAAACAAGACAAATAAAAATACTATATGGCAATTTACGCACTTCTGTTCGCAAATAATTTAAATTTGCACCTCTTTCTTGCAAAGAAACGATAGCAATTAACCAGGATGATTTTTTTTTTTACGGAAATAGTGGTTGTACGTTGTGGAAAAACACGCAATTCTCGTTTCGGTCTGTTGAGTCGTGTATATTAACGAAGATGCGAACGTTGATTATGATGTTTTTCAGGTTGAGATAAAGCGCGCCGAGCCGCGCGACTCGTCGAGCAAGATGAACGACGGGCATCAGGGACAATGGGGTCCACCGCAACAGGGTGGACCACCTATGGGTATGGCCGGGAACATGGGACACATGGGTGGGCCGAACGGCCAAATGGGCGGACCCATGATGGGCGGACCGATGGGACCGCCGGGTAATATGATGCAACAGTATCAGGGCTGGGGATCCACGGGTCCTCAGACCGGTGCTCAATTCGCGAGTTACACGGCACAGTACAACGCTCAGGCTTGGGCTCAGCCGCAGCAACAGCAGATCGCCCCACCGCCCCCGCACCAGTGGGGCAACAGTTACAACGTTCAACCGGCGGCTGCTACCCAAGGTTACGGTAGCTACGGTGAGTTCTTTTCTTTCTTTCTCGCTCTCTTCCTCAGCGCATTTCTCCGACCTTCCATTCAATTTTACTTTCTTTATTACGAGAGCAAGGACGTTTTTTTTTGTTTTCCATTTTTTGCCCAGCCGCTGCGGATTTCGACGCTTAACCGAAAGATTTAAAATGAGCTAAAAAAAAATGGTCCACTTCGATTGGATTGCGTTTCCCGTCGAGAACGAGCGCGGCTTCCGATTGTAATTGTTTCTTTCCCTTCTCCCCTGGGAGCATTGAACGCGCGATAAATTTTTCCTCTTAGAGGAAGACCTCTGTCGAAGAATCTGTTAAAAAAAAAAAATTCTTCGACATCTCAATAGTAATGCGTTCAGAAATGCAACTAGAAAACATCGGGTCATGGCACTTTGAAAGAACGTCTCGTGTGTGCACATTTATGGATTTTTTGTACGCGCGAAAAATTTCTAGTTTTTGAGATACCTCGTTGAGTTATTACGCACTAATAGAGTTACGCGGGGTGTATGGTGAAAATGATTTTTTCTTTGAAAGTCAGTGAAACTATCTTGATTCGGGGGGAGTTTGAAGTTTGCCTGAATCCTTTTTTTTTGCTCCGAACTTCCGCAATATTTGAGATATTTGGCTAAATTTTTGTCCGGAAAACAATATCAGTATGTTCGAAATTATTAGCTTTCCTGTCAACGCGACACCAAGCGACATCGAGAATATTCCAAGACCCATTTTTCGTAATTGCCAAAAAGCAAATACGAAAAAGATGTTCGTGAAAGAAAAAAAAAAACACCAAAGCAACGGAATTTTTATTTAAAGATCCTAGAATGGGGTGCAATTTTTTTGACACAGTTTTTCGGTTCTCGAACGAGTGGACGGAAATCACATTTTTACATCTAGATCGTTTCTTGGCTATGATCATTTTTTACATTTCTCATGAGAACCTTTTTAACTGGATTGGCGTTTGAGGGATAAATAAATATAAATGTTAGTCGGAAGCCGCGCTGGAAAAAAATGTGGAAAACCAATGCCAAACGTGCGACCAAAGTAGTTGGCAAACGCCAATTTACAAAACACGCAAGCGCAATATATATATATGCGCCATTTTATTCGTGAACTGTGACGTACGGTCGTTGATGAATTAACATAATTTTGATCCTGTCCCTCCTCCCCTTCCATCCTGCTTGGAAAGGTTTAGTTGTCTCTTGCCCTACAGAAACAAAAAGTACGAAGAAAAATATCAATCGAGATGAAAAGGGATGAAAAAGAAAAAAAAAATAACGTAAACAAATTTCGACACGTACAAAAAACCCCTTCGGAGAATAACGAGGAAAGAAAATATTGAACAAAACAAAAAAAAAAAATAGGATCGTGTATCTCAATGTTTACGTTTTCCAATGCCAAATGCTCTTGAACGATGATAAAACTTTTGTCGTCAGTCCGCAAATACATTCGAGAATATCGCTCCTGGCTGAGTTTCAAAAAATCTTGAGTAAATGATGAAACATCAAAGAACAGCTGTACAAATTTGATTAAGGATTTGTGATAATGACACACCTTTATTAGGGCGCCTCTTTTCAACTCTTTTCTCAAAAGAATATTGGATTCTCGCGCTTAAAAGGCGAAATAAAAGGAGCTCAAAGAAGAACGTAAGAATTCCATTGGTTTGACATTCCTTGATTTATTCGGAAAGAAAGATTTAAAAAAGAAAAAGAAATATTCAGTATCAAAAACGACTGTTTGCGCAATTGTGAACGTCATTCCAAAAACCATTGACACGGTGTTTACGAAAGATATACATAAATATATATATAAAATAAAGATCTCTGCTTTGACAAGGGCGAACAATCGACCAGAAGGAAAGAAAAGAAAAAAAAAACCGAGAACAAAAGAGGGGCTTAAAACGGTCGAAAAATTGTCACAAATCCTGTCCAAGCGAAAGAGCAGTTAAATTTTCAAACGCGAGCGAATTATCTCGATGGAAAACTGCAATTAAATAAGTCTCCTCGTCACCTTACGAAAATCTTTCGAAATCTTCTCTATCGTACTGGCTCTGTTTCCCCTCTGTCTCTGTGTTTTCGTCTACGCTCGGCAAAAAAAAATAACAGCACCACCGATGCATAAGGGTGCAAAAAAAAGCAGAAGCAATTAACGTGCAACAAGTCCGAATCGTATCGAGATATCTGCGAAAGAGAATGAACAAAGAAATGCTGGAAAAAGAAATAACCATAGAGATTTGAAAATTACGCGTGAAGATTGAAAAACAAGAAAAGAAATATGGGTAAAGATTTCGAAAGTACGTTCAAAGATGTTTTAATAAGTACCCATAGATATTGAAAAGAAAAGAAAAGAAAAAAAAATAAACAACGAGCGAATTTGAAAAGGTGAGGTGCGACGGTGGTCGGTTACACGTGTTTTGTGTGGTTAATGATCGCAGGTGGGCCGGCGGCGGCCGCTTCAGGGGGTTACGGGCCCACGGCGGGTACCGGCGGGGCTGCGGGGGGCGGGCCCGGGGGTTCCTGGAACTCCTGGAACATGCCACAGAATGGGCCCCCTCCTGGGACCCAGCCCCCACCCCAGCCCCCTCAGCCCAACTCCTCGCAGCCCAACTCCAACTCGAACCCCTCTGGCCCGCAGGGTGAGTCTTCAAGCTCAGTCAAACCAGAACAAAAAAAAACTCTATATCTCTCTCTTTCTCTTTCTCTCTCTCTCTCTCTCTCTCTCTCTCTCTCTCTCTCTCTCTCTCTCTCTCTGTTTCACTCCTCTTTCCACCGTAAATCGTGACGACAGAAAATACACCACCTCCTATAAAACAAAAACAAATCAAATAAAACCAACCCCATCGTCCGTTCCACTGTGAGCCATGCGACCGACCAGAGATCGTCGAAATTTTCGTTGAAAATTATTCGTCGTGATTTATTTTGAGTAATTTTTCCGTCCGTGCAAAATCGATCTGATTGTAAATGTTTTCTTCGTGTCGCGATTACTTATTCATCATCGTCACAATCAATGCTCCGTTATTTCAGTGGCTAAATGAATAATTGCTCCATTACTATTCGCAACGATTGGTCGTCGTTGCAACTGTCAATTGGATTATTGGGATGGCGTAACTATTGATCGAAATCTCGATCTTTACTTTGATGCCTGCAGTGTATAATTGTTTTTTTTTTCTTGTTGTTTCAAATCGCTCATTTTTAATTCATATTCGTAGCATGCGACGATTAATTACGACGGGGCCTTGTAATTGGTGGCTTAACGACCGATTTAGTGTTTTTTTTTATCCCTAATGATAAGTGACCTTCATCTTTCTCTAATATCTCGATGGACATCTTTAATGAGTAGAATTTCCGACGGCAATTCTCAATTGTTGTCAAAAAAATGCGATTCTTCATTTTTCCCTGTGTGTGTGTGTGTTTCAATGACAATTTCGTCGATCTCTATTACCGACTTTCGACTGTGTTCCTAAAAAAAAAAAGAACAATTTTCTCGAGCCTCGACTCGCGGCAAGTCTCACGTACTTCGAATAATTGAGAAATTGAAAACAAAAAAGCGCGACCGTAGCATCGATGGCCGAGTAGCTGAATGAAATTCGTCACGTGCCATTTTTTTTTTTCGTTTAACGTTTCTTTTGCTGCACGATCGAAAAAGCAAAAAAAAAAGACAAAAATAATCTCGGACACGCAATGCGGTGAATTGAAATTGATCTCGCTCGTATCGTGTTTCTCGTTATCTCCCCTCTCGTTTTGAAACAATTGATCGGCGACTTTTTACTCCGGCGTAAGTTTGATTTATTATTATTGACAGATAGCAAAAGTCTCGCATGATCGGACGCGCGCGGCGTTTACCGCCAATTTTTCTTTTTTTTTTTCTTCCATTGCGTTTTAATTTTCTTCCCTTCCACTCCATACGTGTAGAATGCCGAGAGAGCATGCACTCTTTTTCTCGCTGTTGACAAAAGTATACATATTTATTATCTACATTTTATTCAAATATGCGTTAGCATCATCAGGAATACAAACGTTCTATTGTCATTAATAATTCTGAATCGATAAATGCGGGCGAAAGGTGTTAAAAGCCGTTTACTGGCAATCGGTAAATTTTTGGCCTAGCTAGCTTAGCGTATTTTCGTCTCATTGAACGAAGGAGAAATATTTTTTGGTCAACGAAAAGAAAAAGCAAAAAGTAACCTTGAAATTCATGATATTTTTTGGTCGTCGAAAATATTAGACACATCACTCGTTGAGATGTTATAAATAAATATATTTATATACGTATACAATCGTCCCTCTGACATAGTCACATACACACGAAAAAAAAAAAAATGTACGAACGAATCACCAGTTACGGACTGGCAAATCCAATCTTCAGTCAACACGAATTTATTTTTTGTTAATGCTGCGTTGTCTGTTCCTGAATGGCAAGCAATTGTTGGAAGAACCGTACATTATTTTCACACTAACAAAAAATGTTGTCGCTCGCCCGAGGCTGTAGAATTTGTTTATACACCAAATTTAAAAAAAATTTTGTTGTCGATGTATGAATGGATTACACGTATTACTGTCATTTTTCGAAAACTCCTGTAGAACTGGAAGTTACGTTAGCAATGTTTTTGACGTGTATACTCTATTTACAAAAATATATAGCGTTGAAGTTTGCATCGTTGGAATGCAACGAATTTTTCGTTTAATTTTCATTCTTTTATTTTTATCATTATCCAAAGCTTCTTTTTGCAAATTGAAGTCGTAAATCTCTTATAAGAATTCGTATAAACGTTTGAGTGACTGTCACAGCCTAAATCGACCAAATAAAATTAGAAACAATTAAAAAGACTTCGTTGCAATCGAACGATGCAAATTTCAACATCATTAAAATTTTGTCAATGTGATCTGAATGACTTTCAGTTTATATTATATTTCCAATTGAGGCAATCAATTCGAAAGGCGTAAACACACGCACGCACACATTCATATAGACACACATTTGAAATAATGAACGTGCTGTAAGCAAAATCCAAATCACATTTTTTCTTGAACGTAGTCTTTTTTTTTTTCAACTGATTTGCTAATAGTTGGCTGCAGTGCCGTCAACGCAGAACACTTTTTTCTTCAACTAGCTTACCGTATTCTAGAAAATTTTGGATTTTTTGAACGTTTGTTATATGAAAATTTGCGGCTTGTTGACTTGGTCTTTTCGATAGGGCCGACGGTGAGAGAAAGAGCGGGAGGGAGCGAGAGAGGAAAGGTAAAGTGAGACAGAGAGAGAGAGAGAGAGCGAGAGAGAGAGAGAGAGAGAGAGAGAGAGAGAGAGAGAGAGAGAGAGAGAGAGAGAGAGAGAGAGAGAGAGAGAGAGAGAGAGAGAGGGAGAAAGAGAGAGAGAGAGAGAGAGAGAGGAAGGAAGGAAGAAAATAGAAAAACTAACGACCATCATGTTGTATAAAATAGAGTGTAGATTAGGGTAGTGCACTCCTATTCTCATTCCTCATTACATTCTCCCGTAACCTTGTCAGCTGATAGACGGATCAGTGTCTTTATTATTCATGAGAGACATGTAGCAAAGTTCATTTTTTTTTGTTCTCTATTAATCGTACATTTTTGCTTCTTTTTTTTCTCTCCATCGAATACGCCTACGTTTTTTTGATCGTTTTGTTTTCGTAACGTAGAACTAAAATTCGTAAATGTTCCCGACAACCAAAAGAATTCGACATTTTTCAATTGCTTGCGGATAATGTGCCTGTAAGATACTCGCCTTTTTTCCGTCATTAGTATTGCATTCGTTGTTTTATCAGTATGGTAAACCCCCGGAGACTTGCGGCTCGAAGAGTCGAATAGGTCGATCAATATCGCATGAGTATATTCGATCGATCGGTTCCTATTTCGAGACTGCGTGTGTTCACTTTTCGATCGCGGCCATCACCGTGTTCTCTCTACACAAGAACATACGAGAAAGAAAAAAAGATACGTCGACGACGCCGAGGGGAGAAACGGGAGTGTATGAGATTCGACGATAACACTTCTTTATTTTTTTCTTCGCGTGTCCGAAACGTTAAAAAATCGCGAAGTGGACGCAGTCGCAGGATTCGTGCAATAGTGGCGTTTTTTTTTTCTTCTTTTCGAAACGAAGTCATCTTGACGAGTCTTGCGAAGCGAGAAGAACTCATCGATCGACGTGCGAAGGAAAGTTTTGATGCTCGGCGAAATTACGTTTGTTTTTTTCTTCCCCGCAACGAGATAAAGTTCTGACTCGGAAGAAGTGCACGAGAGTTTAACCCAAATAGTCAGACAGATCGGATGCAATTGCCGTCTATCGTTGGGCCATTCTTTGTTTTTTTTTGCTCCACGCCCCTCAAACACTTTCAACGTTCACCACTCAGAATACACGCCACATGCACGAAAAATCATTTTCAAATAATCCACGTAACATTGCCAAAATCGTATATTAAAAAAAAACGATAAAGTCAAAGGAACAAAAAAAAAAACGTTGCGATTCAAACCGTTCTGGCTTGATGAAAAAGAAAAAAAAAAGGTACATCCGACGAATCTTTCGAACGGAGCAATTAGCCCAAGAGTGTTTCAACCCAACGCGACAATTACCGTTCCTTCTCCAGCCTGTCTCGTATTCATCACACGAGGGAAGATCGTGTCGCGAACCACACTCATCCCGCAAAGAGTATCCCGTCCCAAATCTGGTCTCGTAAAAAAAAAAAACGTCGATTGCGGTGGAAAATTGGAGAGGGAGGAAGACGATGTGTTTCCCTTTTTTTTTCTTTTTTAATGCAATTTCTGCATATTCGCAACCTTCAATGAAAACATGTTTATCTTGTCGTGAATCTAGATTGTGATTTTTCTCTCGGATCCTTGCGAGATCGTTGGTAAAAAAAAAAGAGTCGTTTAATTGAAACGAACGTGTCCCTTTGACACGCGTATTCGTTAATGTACGGAATGATGAAGGCAAGAAAGAAGAGAAGCAAAAAGAAGAGGAGACGAAGAGAGAGAGAGATAGAGAAATTGAGATATATATACATACATATATATATATATATATAGAGAGAGAGAGAGAGAGAGAGAGCTGGGAAACAAAAAACATTTCGTTGGCGGATGTTTCAGGTGACATGTACTCGAGGCAGACAACGGGCTCGGGTGCGCCTGGTTCGAGTAGCAGCTCGGCAAAGACACCGGACTACAGTGGTTATACAGGTTACACTGGGAGTTACGCCGACACGTCTTATCCGCAACGCTCGTATCAGGGTGGCGAGAGCAACCAAGGTGGGTATGCCGCCAGCGCCCCTAAACCCGGCCAGCAAGGCTTTGATTTCAAAGAGTGGCCCACCTCATGACCATTTTAATTGACCCGCGGTAGAGTAATGTGCTGAGAAAACGAAAAAAAAAAACAAAAAAAATGAAAAAAAAATGAAAAAAAAAATAATTAACCAAACAACCAACCGATGAACCAACAGCAACAGAAACAGCATCAACAACAGCAACAACAACAACAACAACAACAGGCTCGTCATTGCGGCGTGGTTTTCGTAGATTTTTGTCACCAGGATCGAGAGTGCGAGCTCGATCTTGGTTTTCATAGAGAGGGAGAGAGAAAGAGTAAGAGTGGGAGAACGTAACGCGACATCTCGTCGAATTGCTAAATTATCGTCGTGAGAAAAGCCGAAATGAAAAGAAGCTCGAAAAAAAAAAATTGACCCTGTCGCGCCCCCGCCCGACCCTTCTCCCACGCGACGTCTACGGGGAAATTTTCGACGCGCGCGAGCTCTCGTCACCCTCGAGCTAGTGACGACGGAAAGGATGGCGACGATGTTACGGATTGGCATAGAAAAGTGATGTAAACCCCTCGGCTTTTTGACTTTGTACGTAGAAATGAGAGCGAGACCACGTCGCAAACGAGAACATAAATGACGACGCTCTGGGAACGTTGGGAAATACGTGTATGAGAGAGAGAGAGAGAGAGAGAGAGAGAGAGAGAGAGAGCGAGCGCAAAAAAAGAGCGAGAGAGAGAGCGAGAGACTATACACGATTAATTTGAAGGATCATTGAGGTACAGGTATACAAATGAACGTAAACGTTAAAATATAATTGAACGAACAAAGGAAAGGAACATGAGCGAGCGAGCGTAAAAGGTTATGCGTCATTAGCTTGATAAAAATCGCTGAGCGACACAGGCGACGGAGAAAGAAAGAGAGCGAGAGAGAGAGAGAGATCGAGAGAGCCTATAGCGAATCCAAAAAGCTTTTCTTCGTCTCCTTCTTCCTCGTTCTCTTTCACTTTTCGTTTGCTCCGTTTTTTTTCTTTTTTTTTTTTCTTAGACCACCTCGAAAACCGTCGTCTACTATATGAAATTCCGAAAGGCCGAAAACAAAAAAAAAAGGACGAAACAAAAAGAAAAGCACGAAAACAAAGCAGCGACACGTGAAACTGAAATTTAAAAGCTTCGACGATACGATTGTCATCGCAACATTTCCACCGAGAGCCCTTTTCACCATCTCTCTCTCATTAATTGTAATAATAATAATTGTAATGATAATGCTAATGGAATAATGTCGACGAGACAACGACGACGACGACGACGACAATGACGACGACGACGACGATGAGAACGACGAGGAAACGAAAACGATTGGTAAACTTGCGCGATGGCGTTCATACCGGCTGGTCAACATTTATCAATAGATAATTTAGATTTAGTGTAAATTAAAAGAAACAAATCCAAAATCATAGAAATCTTGTCGTTTTTGTACGAAATTGTACACGCGGCCGTTTTTTTCCCGGGAAATATTTTTTCCCCGAATCTACTGACGCAGAATTTTCTTCCACATTAACAGAGCCCGACCCCTCCGCCTCCCTCTCTTTTGGTCCTCGATTTTCCACGCAAAATTTCACGAACTTTTTTTCGTGAAAAAAAAACCGTCCTGCACGTCCCCCGCCCCCCGATCCTTTACATCGTATTTATGTTCTTGCGAAATATCATCGTATTTCTTTTCTTGTTTGTTTTTTTTATTGTTATTCTCGTTGAAAAATAGCACGTAAGAATTCGAGCGAAAGAAAACTCGTTTGTTCCTCGCAAATTTGTAAAATATGAACTTTGCCCGATGAGGCCGTTAGGTAGATCGTAAAAGAGAAAAACGAATAAATGAATAATTAAAACTGGAATAATGAAAAGTTACAAAGACCGCTCAGAAAGGGAATCAAATGTTCTCTCTCGTGTTTCGTACATTATATTACAAATTACAGAAGAAAAAGAAGGGATTACAAGGGAAACAAAAAAAAAGCTGACGAATGTGCAGATAAATATAATTGTGGCTAGCGCGTCTCGCGGGTGATAGGAACACCGCTAATTTATTCTTATTTTTTAAAATAATACTAATTCATACTATATATATACATATATATATATAAATTTATATATATTTGTATAAATATATATATCTATATATATATATATAATTTTTTTTTTCATCGAAACTTAGCAATAATACTAAAAATAAATGAAATCGAAGGGAACTACTAGTATTTCCATTACGGCGCAATGTTTTTCTACCGATAAAAGTCCGAAACGCGGACCTTAAGACAATTTTCTTATTAAGATTGTAAATTCTGTATAGCGGCGAGACTGAGTTCATCACGAGATATATAGGCTGAGAGATTGATGGAATGAAGGGCTCGAGGAACAAATATGAGAAAGTATGAACACGAAAAAAGGGCATGTCGAGTGGAGGGCGAGAAGCATTATTTTCAATTTAATACAAAAATTCGTCGGAGAGACGGAGCAAAAGCGAAAGAGGATGTTGCTAGCGGTCGATCGGCGTGGTGTATTTTTGTGGGGCGGCCGGGGGGATTATCGATCTGAAGAGTTTACCTGATTAAATATATGGCTTAATTATATTTACTCTGTAGGGTTTTACCATAGACCTAGAGAAAAAAGGGGGGAATGGGGAATGGAGAAATATATGTCCGACGAGTGGATATCTCCTTGAGGCTCGCGTTTTATTGCCGATTATACGAGCCGCGTCGCGGTGCCATTACCCGGGATGTTAAATTTCTCATCGCATCGGACGCGAAATTCGTTCGCGAGCTCAACATACATTTCGACGAGTAAAAACAAATATTTCCAACGCGCAGCGCCCCGTATGAGTACCACTTCCTCGAAGGTCAAATTTTCCATCGACGTAATGGATAAAATAAGAATAAAAAGTGAACAAAAGAAAGCTTGATGCTGACGCGCCACGTAATAATTCTGGGATCAACGCCACACTTATAATAATGAAATGAAAAGAACAAAAAAACCAGCAATCCATTTATCAATTAATTTCAACGAGAATTGAAGAGAAGAGCGCATCAAAAGGGAAGCTCAATAAAATCTCACCCTTGTTACGCAAGAGCGCCAACGTGCGAAGAAACGAAGAAGCAAATTTGAGAAGCACTGAACGACACGCCCGGCGAAAGGTCAAAAGTTTTACAATCGTATAGAAAACCAGAGAGAAATGAGAGAGAGAAAGAAAGAGAGGGAGAGAGAGAGGATCGTTTAATTAAGCGATCGAGAGAATTTGTTGATTATTCAAGTAATAATTAAAGTAAATAGGAATTTAATGAGTGAACAATGGGAAGAATATAACGGATTCGAGAGACGTGTAAAGGATAATTGCGTTGTTCAAATGATTTTATTGTGAAACTGCGAGAGGACGAGATCATGTTAGAAAACACGAGGTGGAAGTAAAGACAAAACACGTTTTTTTACCTTGATAAAAGAATAAACAAAAGGCTGTCCATTTCTCACCTTAATCTGTAAAGTAATATAGGACGAAGTAGAGAGGATTAAAAAAAAAAACGAAAAAAGAAAGATAAGAAAAAAACGAATGGCAAAAGAAGTAATTGTAAAATCTATTGATGGAAATGACAGAGTCGCGAGGAGAAGGCAGGCGAAAACCACTAGTGCTACCGCTATGATTACGATAATTAAAACAAAAGAAAAAGAAAAAAGATAATCTGAAGTACTGTTATGTAATTGTCCTCATTATTACCTTAATCATTATACAAAGATTTAAAGACGAGTAAATTAAAGACAAAACAAAATGATGAAAGTTTTAAAAAGCTTATATATATGTGTGTGTGTGAGACGTAGTTGCGATGCGGGGGGTGGCTCGGGACAAATTAAATTGATAAACATTCGATTAAATAGTTGTAAAATATACATTTACAGATACAATTTATAAGACGGATAAATGCGCGCGTGCGCACGCAACTCGCCAGATTTAATAGCGTTTTATCGTAAACATTTAAAGAGAACAAAAAAAAACCTACAAAGTGAACTAATTCAAATAAAAGGGATACACAACACACACACACACACCCACAGGCACGTGCAGTGAGAACTACTATTAGAAGAACAAAACAAATTTGCTGTACCAACGATTCTCGCAGGGATGAAACAATGAGAAATTATGATTTCTCCACTTTGTCAGATAACACCGTTCCTTTCTTCCTTCCCTTTTATTTTTCTTTTACTCTTTCTTACATATCAGTAGCAATTCAATGCTAATTCAAGGGCGAAAGAGCCGAAACACTATTCGAGTATTCGAGAACGCTGTTAAACGGAGGCAGGAACGAAACAAATGGCAAAGAGCACAAGTACGCACGATTTATTGACGATAAACCGATAAAACATTTGTAGCGAAGACAGAAAGCGGTATCACACTATCAGAGAAATAGAAATAAAACAAGAAAAATGATTTTAAACGATAAGAATGCCCATTACTCAATGACACAGTAGGTATCAGTTGTAAGAAAGTACTTTTTTTTTTCTTATTTCCAAACTCGTTCGATTAATGTCTTATTTATGCCCCTCCCTGCCCGCTGTTCGCGATAAGGTTGCGCTTACGCGCCCAAAGCACTCAGGGTTGTTATTACTTTTTTAATGTTAATCTCTCGATCTTAAGAATTCAATCGCGTAAATTCGTTGCACGTTCCTCTTTCTTCGCGCCTCTTAAAGTAATAAAAAGAAAGAAAAAAAAAACAAAACAAAAGCGAATTCAATACTCACGAACATTGCTCGCGGTTTGTTGGATTAATTGTTTTTTTTTCTCTGTGCTATATCCATGATACAGTAAGCTCGGATCGTCGCAGGGTCCGCTGTTATTAAATATTTAAGCAACCTCGATAGAGAACACGTACAGGGACCGCCTTTTTTTTTCCACCCAAAAGTACCTTTCTCGTTTTTGCCTCCCCGGTGATATATTTCTTTTCGTCTTTTGCGAACTTTTGCAAATTTTCCAATCTTTCCCACGCTCAGCTCAGCTTCTTGCATTTATTCCTCGGGCAACAATGTCCCTCGTTGATTAATCGTAAAGAGAAAAAATACGAATACGAATTGTACCGTAAGAAAAGTATATACGATTACGAAGTTCGTAAACGGAGATTGTTCCAAAACAAAAAAAAATATATATATATATATGTATGTATATCTCAATTTAGGATTCGTCTTCGTCTGCCTTATTATTTTAGTGTTCTTGCTGTTTTTTTTTTGGTTCGTAAACTTAATTAGTTGATACATTTGCGAATGCACGATTCAATAACTGAATTAGTTTGCGAGTAAAAAGAGTCTAGTAATGTTTAAAATAAAATCTGATATATATATATATATATATATATATATATACACATATATATATATGAGGCAGAAGGTAGCGTTTTTCTAACACAACTGAGCCCTCTCATCAACTATAATTCTCCTCCTGCCTCCTCCACCAACACTGAAGACTGGTTAATTAACTAATTGCTACATTTTAATGTTAAATCCACAATTTAATACTTTGCGTTCTATGGACAAGAAAGAGAGATAAATAGATAGATAGATAGACGGAAAGCGCCGTTTACTCGTTTCTTCTTCCTTTCCGGTTTTGCTGTTCTCGCCTCTGCTCCCCTTCCCCACTTCCTCGAACCGTAGAAATGTTAATTGGTAAATTTTTTACATACTATATTTTTTCATTTATTCTCTCGTCGTCTAATTGTAAACTAATTCGCGTCAATCTTTGCCACTTTTTTTTTCATCTTCCTACGCTGGAATACTTTACTTGAAAATAGTTTTTAAAACAATGTCTAAGCACGGAACAGACGGTCAACGATACAAGGGCCTCGACGAATCATTCGTTTATAAAATCCTCCCCCTACCCCCCTCCTCCCCCAAAACACAATTTAAAGCTGCACGAAATATTGATACACACGCCAAATTCTAAATTATGCTAACATACGTGGCGTTAATGTAATGCCGATAGGAACTACGCGAATGAGTCAGCGAGACTTTACCGTGAAAAAGAAAAAAAAAAAACTCAAAGGAAATACAGATACGTAAAACAAAATGCGTCACATCTCATTGAATTATAAGATCGAATGTACGAATAAAAAAGGAATAATTTGAGAGGGAGAGAGGACAGGCAAAAAAAAATCAGCATGGTACGATAAAATAAATCCGCGAATACTGAAAGATAAATTCAGATAAAGGACAGGGAAAAGAGCAGCAACGAAAACAAAAGTTGCGGTAAACTTTGTCTTTATCGGTGAAATCGCCCGGTTCGATTAGAGACGGGGGGGGGGGGGGTTTCTCAACGATTGTTCACACTTTATTGGCAGATCGTGAAATTTCGACATTTTACGTTTGGTACAAACAAGAACGAAAACGTAAAGAACGCAAACGGAAGTAAATAGGATAATCGGTGCGAGAAAAACAAAAACGTTTCGCAAGAAAAGAGATGGGCGCGATGAAAAGTCGTCGTTTTTTTTTCACCCGATTGATAATTGAACGAAAGAGTTGAAAGAACCTTGAGAGAGAAAAAAAGCGTGATTTTCCCAGACCGCCAAGATCGAAATTCGACGGGTAAACTTTTTTTTTCGAAAGTGAGTTTAATAGAGCTGTATGGGAAAATGGTCGATCGATTCTATCATGCATTAGCGAGAGGTGGGGCGATGCAACGTTACGTCGGTAAAAAAAATTAAAATATTGGTAAATAGAAGAGATGCGAGAGAGAAGAAAGGAAAATATTACTGTAATAAATTACCTGTATACTTGTAACGTTTAGCTTTGTATTGGTAAGGTCGTACCCCCCGCCCCCTGCCACCTATTAAAAAAAAAAAACATACGGAAGAGGGAGAGAAGGAAACGAAACAAGCTTGATTTAATGTAAGATTAAAGCGCGTGATTGATAGCTATAGATCCTGATCGAGCTGATATTACGCCAATGAATGATCGAAGGACAATGCAGACCTTTACGCTCGCTCATTCCCCACAAGTTGACGCTTTCTCAATCGTCGATACAGCGACTCTCTTGTGCCAATCAACATAAACTATATCCGTGAAACGAAACAAACGAAAAGCGAGAAAAAGAAACGAAAAGAATTAAAACGATCGCAATCGGTATGAATTGTTGAACAACAATGTTGTTTCTCCGTAACGGAAGATTTTCGAGCGAGGCTACATTGAAAAAATAAAACCAGAGTTGCACGAATTTTTATGGTGCAGCAGAGTCGTTCGAGTCTGAGCACATTACCTCTGAAAAAAAAAAAAACGAAAATAAGAAGAAAAAAAGAATATCGAGCTGTAGAAAACTCGTACGAAGGGGAAAAAAGAGAATAAAAAACCGACGAAAAAGAGCGGAAGGAAGAATGAGGGTTTGAAGAAACAAAATAAAAGAAAAAAAAACGTGAAAACAATTTATAACGATGATTAATGGATCATGATAATGGTTAAAAAAAAGAAACAAACAAAAGTAGAGTTTAAAGCAAACGAAAATTATTGTCCGTGCGACGATCTTATATACACATTATTGATAATAACGATAATGAATGGTTAATATAATATACACACAGAACCACGAGAAAAAAATATATATATCTGTCACTATTACGTGTTACTCTACCATACCCAAATGTGTTTGTACACACGAGCGATACACATACCCTTAACGGCGCGTGGGTTAGCTTTTCGTACAAAGTAATGCGAGCGAGAGAGAAAAAAATCGCAGTTTTGTGGCGTGGGTCGATGTATGTCGTTCACCGAATCGTTATCTCGAACCATCGACATACCGAATAATCTATTTATTGATTTATCGAAAAATTGATATATCGAAAAATCGATTTATCGAAAAATTGATATATCGAACAAT
Source organism: Ophion ventricosus (assembly GCA_963932345.1). Taxonomy (NCBI): domain Eukaryota; kingdom Metazoa; phylum Arthropoda; class Insecta; order Hymenoptera; family Ichneumonidae; genus Ophion; species Ophion ventricosus. The sequence goes on from OZ010714.1 coordinate 16,932,303, forward strand.
CGATGCATCGAACAATCGATGTATCGAACAATCGATGTATCGATAGATCGAACAATCGATGTATCGAACAATCGATATATCGATAGATCGAACAATCGATGTATCGATAGATCGAACAATCGATGTATCGATAGATCGAACAATCGATGTATCGATAGATCGAACAATCGATATACCGACCTGAATTTTACGCTGCTGTACGGCTTTCTTTTTCTTCGTTCCTCTCGGTTCTCAGTGAACGGGAGGAAAGTTGAGCTTTTCGGTCTCCTGTCGCATTAACCGAAAATTAAGACTCGACAAAAAAATCGGGAAACTGATCTTTAGCGTATGTAAAAAAAACAAACAAAAAAAAACGAGGTGACGACGTATCAAGGGACATTAATCGCGGGATGAAATTAACGAAAGAGGGGGGGGGGGGGGGGAAATGCCCTGAGAAATTTCGAGAATTACCAAAAGGAATAACTTAGACGTATGGAGATGTTGGAAAAGAGTCGAGAGTTACGAATTTTGCGTGGATTGTTTTCCTTCTTTCTTTCACGCCCATGGCGAAGGGCGTGGCACGATTCAATCGATAATCCGATATACAAATGATTTTATGCTCATTTTTTTTTGTCTCGTACGATTAATCGTATTGATTTGGTTATTCAAATTATACCGCAATCACATGGATTAAATAATTACATATATATATACACCAAACATCAGCAACAATACAAGAAGTATATATATGTGTACATGCAATATATATATACGATTATTAGCAAAACTGTCTCTACAATAACAATTTATATGTGTGGTAAAGAAAAGATCATGATTGTAGTTACACGAATATATATTTAACAAAATTCATCATGCAAACGCAAAAGAAAGAAAAAAAAGAAACACTACACGTTTATCGATTGAAGAAACGGAAGCAAAACTATACTAATACGCTGGATTTTTACTCTGAAGGATAATTTAAAGTGATAGATCGATGGTGAGCCAGACAAGAACCGGAGCAAAAAGAAAGACCGTTTCGAGTATGGCTACTAATTCAAATGTTACTGATACTAATTGCCACAACGACCGTGTAAATTGTATGCGAATGTATGTATTATAACACACAAACAAAGGCATAAACACACACACACACAAACTCACGCGCATGTTCGTGCGTGCGTTTGTATGCATAACGTCGATCGAGGTTTATTCCGTAATTGCACTTCCCCTTACCCCACGGTAGAGTTGTTTTAATAACTGTCAAATGAACTGATAGTAGTTAACTGATAATTAGTGTTCGTGGTTATATATATATATATATATATATATATATATATATTCGAATAAACACACAAACACACACACACGCATATATATTAATAATTTTACTTGGTTCATAATAATAATAATTACTATTACGACACTTTTTTTCGCGTCCCAGTTTGAGACGCGGTTGGGAATCATGTTATCGTCATATTTACCCCAAAGTGCCCTTTGCTTCTCGAATATTTACATATATACATTTTAAATTAGTGTCAACTAGAGATGTAATAATGAGTAAAAAGGAATAATAATAATAATAATAATAATATTTCACGCGAGGTTGTCCGGAGAGGGGGTGCCCTTGAGGAGGGGGTTCGTTAAAAAAAAAATTCATAAATCGTGATCGCCACAACGCTATTTGTCACGGCAACGCGTTTATAATTGTACATTTTTTTTTTACGAAATAAGTAAGGACTGGCCACAAATGAGACTTTTTCCATCGTGTTTTTTTTTTTTTAATATTTTTTCTTCCTTTCGTCGAATAATTGTAATTTTGTAATCGAGAAAAAGATCGATCTTACGACGATTGTTCGATGAAGAAGAAAAAAGAAAAAGAAATGTCCCGGGGTTCGTGGCACTTGCCACACACTGTCTGCTCTTCGATAGGTTTTTACTGATAATGGAATGACAAAAGAAGACGTTTAAAAAACTAAAAAATCGTAGGGTATGATAACGAGAGAAATAATATAATAGATTTAAAGCGAAAGCTTTTAAGGAAGATTGAGGATTAAACGGGCGGTTCAATATTCAACGAGGAAACGCGTTTTCATATAAGGACTTTGAATATATATTTTTTTTTTTCGTCGTTTTCTAGGCATTTCGTAATTGATACTGATTATTATTATTAGAAATTTTTTCCAACATACCTCATGCGCGAACGTCGCAAGACTTTCCATTATTCCTCTTGTTTTCGTTGCTGCAACACGTGTTTTCAGTTTTTTATTTTTATTGTGACAAAACAGCGGCAAAATCCGTTGTTTATTCGCGATTGTTACGCCAATCGAGAATTTTCTTATCCTTTTTTTTTTAGACCATAACGTTACGGTTAATGGAAAGAAAAATATTTAAATGTACCAAGGAGATGTATAAAGTACATAAATGTAATTGTTCATAAATATTTGGTATAGAAATGTAAAAGTGAGAGAGAGAGAGAGAAAGAGAGCAAGAGAGAGTGAGACGTTGAGATCGCAATTTACTATAACAATTACAATTAAGGATTAACAATAAATAAGAAAAAGAAACTAAAAAAGAAAACATATATATGCTCACGGTGTACCTTCAGCGCGTTTCCGAATATTGAACACCCGAAGAAAAAAAAAATACGAACCGTAATCGTTTTTTTTTGTATGTTTGTTTTTTTTTTTAAATTGCTTTCCAACTTTACAATGCCGTTGCTGTGACGATTCTTGCGTTGCTGGCCTCTCCGCCGCTCACTAGCCGAACCCCCGTGATCCCGTCGCATATTTTTTAGATCAGAGTACTAAGGTATTGATTAATGACAAATTTAAAAAATAAAAAAACAAGAGGGTACATCCACGAAATAAGCGATTAGACCAAAACAAAAGAGAGTGTGCATTCGTTCGCGCCCATTGTGACAATTGGTCAACCGATTCTTTTCCATTGAGCAGAATACGCGCGGGACCCTTTTATCAATAAAGTGTGTTTTTAAACGAAAAGAAATAAATCATAGTTGAAAACCCTAGCACGTACGATATATAAAAAAAAAAAATACACATACAAACAAAAGACGAGAATTGTAAAAGAATTGAGAAGGGAAGAATGAGCCCGGAAGTGTAGTGATGTACTAATGAATTTGTGGCTCACGATGGGTGTCCAGGTGATTAGCGTAGAAGAGACATTAAAAAAAGAGGATGAGCATACACACGCAAAAAGTAAAGAGAACACACAGCCGCCAGGAAGAAAAGCCTTAATCGATAAGTTAAAATATCGATGTAAGACTATAGGGGTTATGTTTTATTATTAATACTAATATTACTATTATTATTATTATTATCATCATTATTATAATTATTATTACTATGTTTATTATTATTACAAACGCAGAGCCGAGGCCAGAGAGATACAGAATGAAGAGGCAACAAAACCTATTAGATTACGTTGTTAACGGTTGTTAATTAAGAGATTAGGAGGGAAGAAAAGACGAGGAAAAAACACACTTGTACCGATTAGTCGTTTTAACAATTAATTAACGAAGACAACAAAAATAAATAAATAAATGTATCGCCCGAGCGTCCACGTATTTACGACGAAATCAATTGAATGGAAATAATGAAAAACACTGAATAGACGATAAAATCACTCGTTGCATTTAAAGTTTAAGCCCTGGGTAAATATGACTATAATAAAATAATACAACCGTGTGTAATACAGGAATATAGATTAGATGATAATTAAAAAGCCTGGAAAGCAAGAAAATATTATCATCTTATTGTCTTATAATGTTTACATTATTTTTTACACAAACCACTTTCTTTTTTTTATTATTTATTCAATATTTGTTGAACGTCCGAGAGAACTGGATTCCTTCGATTTTGTGTCGAGAGTGAGAGAGAGAGAGAGAGAGAGAGAGAGAGAGAGAGGTGGAGACGTTGGTCACGTGCGAATATTTTACAATAATATAGTACGCGGGGCACTATGATGTTAACAATCGCTTTTTTTCGATGTTCTCACACGGAATTTATCCTTGTAAAGAAATGAAATACAATAACGGCGAGAAAGATATGAAAAAAAAAATTGTACACGTATTACGTACACACATACAACCAGATCGACGAAGACAAGTAGCCCTTGACGTACTGACGAAGCCAATCACGAACGTTGAATTAGCAAAATTATAAACGACTCGACCGACAGTCGACAAAAAAAAAATTGACCGTTATGAGAAAAACGATAAATATACTAAGAAAACAAAAAAGATTCCGTTAAAAAAATTAATTTAACAAGATCTCAGGTTTTTTTTTTCGCTCAATGTGTCGATGAAGCTTTGGAAATATTGCCACGAGAATTCGCGTTGGTTACGAGTAGAATAAAATTGAATTATAGGATGAACATTTAAAAAAAACACACACACACACACACACGAATAAGGCAAAAAAAGAAACAAGAATCCGAGAGGTGTCAAAGTACTGCTATAACTATCAACTATTACATTTAATTACGATCTAATTAATTGCAACGTTTTATTAAAAAATAAATCGAAACGAAAAACACGTAAGGATAAAAGGAACTTATGAAGAACGCGGAAATGATAACGAAACAATGTTATGCTTACTAAACCACGATTATTGCTGTATTTTTATTCAAAGCATGGGAAGAAAGAAACTAAAAACGAAAACGTAATCCTTAATATCTTTTACAATTACAGCCGAAGGTAGAGACGGAAGGAGAGACAATTATTGTAGATTTCTATTATTTTTTTCTTACCCCAAGGTTGTACAGTAGGTAAATTCGTAAAGAGGACGAAAATAAATTATGTAAGATTCGATTTTAAAGAAAAAAAATACCAGATAAGGATAAACAAAAGAAAACAACAACAAAAAAACATGGCAGAATTTTGTTTCTCGATATTGTACATTTTGTTAATCTTGTCCATGCTTCGTCACGGTAATAATTATTAACGACAACACAAAGAACCGTCGATTATCGTTAATTATTGTGAGCGTTATTGAGATCGGTCTAGTTTTACGAAAATAGATAAAAGAAAAGAAACATTGTTGATATCCGCCTAAGGTTTAGGAATATAAAATGCCACAGACTGTGATCGAATTACGGTTAAATGCGATCGCAAAGGATTGGGAGGACAAGGGCGGGAGATAACAACCAATCTTAAGAGTGCGTGCCAGACAGGAAAAGCGATCTTTTTTTTTTTTTTTTCTCGACGACAAAGAATTTCGAGAGAGCAATCGGCCAAGAAATGATCGCGCATGTTTTGGCTATCTAATGTACGGTTATCGTTTTCTTTCGAATGCATAAAAATACGTTTAATTCGTTTTGCAATGCTCAATGACAATTTGGAATTCTCGGAAATTTTCAATAATAAGTAAAATTTGACCTCGGGGTATTTTTATAACTGAAAAAAAAAACGACGAACTTTGCAAACACTTTTTAGACACTTTGCTTTGCTGACGCCCATAAATAAGAAAAAAAGAGACGAAAACTCTTTCGTAAATGAGCCGGGAACAATGAACTAACCACAATTTTTGACGATTAATTCGTTTTGCGATTATAATTTTTTTCCTTCTCAAACTTTTATTTTCTCAGAGACAAAACGGACGGAAGTGTAAAATAAAAAAGACACCGGGGAAAATATAGGGATTTTGCGGGGAAGTCTAAGGGTGTGAAAGCGATTTTGGAGTGATTGATGACGAGTGAACGGTATATTAAAAAAAAAAAAAAAACAAAAGCAAACATACAAACCAAGAACGTTGTAGGTAAAATCGACTAATTATTGATTAAGCGATAAGTTTTGTACAAATGTATTATAAATTACCGACTATCCTCTGAGAGTACCTTAAACAGAATGAAAAGGCATGAAATTTAAATGAATCATCTCGACTCGGTTAATTAACTTAAGCACAGAAGATGTATAGATCGTTTTTATTTTCCTCGTTAGGCAAAAAAGAAAACATAAGAAGTAACTAAGGATAAATGAAGAATCCACGATGAGAAGAAGACTGGATTTATTCCGCGGCAGGGAAAGGAACAAATGTAGGATTAAAGGAAAACAAAAGATAAAAACGATGAAAAAAATAAACAAAGTATCACGTTGACTGTCACTCGTTAAACGGTATCAATTATTAAGTAATTAATTAAAGCGTAAAACAAAAGCGACACCTTCGAAGTAAGGCAGTTACACGTAGAAGTATTGAAAAAAAAAAAATCAGGGCATAGCAATGGGACAGGAAGAAACATAAATGAGTGAGAGAGCAAAAAAAAAGAATGAAAAATATTTTTATCGTGCCGACAAATGCCAACCATTGTGTTCTCTTGAGAATCATAATTATTCCGTAACTCTTAATCGAACAAAAGAATAAACGAACACGTCAATGAGAAGAAAAAAAGTAAATATGTAAAAAAGATTTATCTAAGTCGTCGATTAGTCGTTACAAATTAATTTATCCGTAAGAAGAGAGTGAGAAAGAAAGAGAGCTGGAGAAGCAAAAAGTATTGTAGTGCGCGAATGTGAGAATGAACGAGGTAAAGAATTAAAAAAAAAAAACCGAAAAGAATGAACTATCGAGAGAAATTGAAGAAAAAAAAAATAACATCGCCGGATCTGAAATTCGAACGAAAAACCTCGAATTCTTTACGTAAAAGAAGAGAAAACAAGTGATTGCATTAACTTAAAAGTACGTTAGATTAAAATGAGGAAAAAAAAAACCAATACAAATGAGGGCGTGTACTCGCCGAAGCAGATTCTAAGGTTTGCCAAGTCTCGGATAAGGTCTTAAAGTTAAAGAAACACGCAAACAATAATACACGTCAAATGAAACAAAAAGCGACAGACAAAAGCGCGTAACCGAACGTTCGAGTCAGAGTAGAACATTATCGATTATGCGTTATCTCAGAGAGCTAATAGATAGGGGTTTAAAGAAGAAAAAAAATATTTACAATTTAATGAAAAACAAAAAGTGTATAAGTAAATTGCTAGTTGTATTATTACGAGGCGCGAATAATCAACGTTCACGAGACAAGGCAATATTTCCAAAACTAAATTCACGAGCAAACAACCGATCCCTTCGACGCATTGAGTTTTATGTTTTTCTCTATATTAAAGTAAGTAGAAAGGGAATTGAGAGAATTCGAAAGGAGGGAGTTGATCGCGGCCGAAATCGCAACGTAATTTATCCTCTTCGCCCACAACCGCCTCCCCTTATATCCACGAATATAATTATTGAACAAGTTCTGAAGGGGAAAAGAGCAATCTGAGTACGGTGGCTTCAATATCACAAAGAAACTTCAAAAGATTCGGAGGAAAGCCATTTTTATTGAGAAATTTCATAATCTACGAATTGAAGAAAAAAAAAAAAACAATTGGCAAAGAATCCAAAGTGCGTGGTGTGGAGGAGGTTAGAAAAATTCACTCGACCCCATTGAACAATTGCAAAAACAACGAATTTTTTTTCTTACTCAAGTATTGTTATTTTTCTTAATTAATTCAAGGAAATACTAATTGTCCGAATGATCGAGATCGGCAATTTTTCCCTGAGTGGCCGAGAGAGTTCATCCCGAAGGAATGAAATCAAGTTGGAATTTCCTGTTTGTTTTTTTCGTTAAGCATTTTTTTTTTGTTTACATCGAGAGCGATGTTTATGATAAACATGCCTGTGTAATCTACTCCCTCCTTCTCCTCAACCCTGCCCAAAAAATCATCTTCGTTTCCGACGAAAAAGAAATAAAAATAAAGTAAACAACTACTATTTACCATCACTTGAACTACTACTATTACTGCTACTACTACTTTACTATTACTATACTACTACAACCTACTATTGATATAAATAAATAAACATATATATATAGACGTATTATATATATATATATATATATACAAATACACACACATGCCCACACAGACACAGACACACGTATATATATATATTAATATACTTAACGGTGTTTCTAGTGGATTAATTGATTAATTGATACTTAAGATATTATAATAATATTATCAATAGTAATATTAATGACGATTATAATAATATACAATATCTATATATAAATACACATATATATAGATATTTATACATATATATATATATATATATATATATATAAATATCGATATAATGATAAATAAGTTGATATGATTATTACGATTAACTGGTGATTTATTGTTATTACTATATGATAATAATATAGACAAAAAACGATGGATCATTATTCGTAAAGTACATTAATGGTATATATTAGCTTATGAGAATTATTAAACAGAAACAAAATCAATAATAATAACGATGGTAAAAAGGAATTTTATTCGTGTTTGAGATATATTTTTTTTTGACTCGTCTTATTTTACCCTCGCCTTTTCAATGTAAGATCTTCAATCAACGTACTATTATTCTATACACTGTTAAATATATATATATGGTAATAATCCTGCTACGCTTTTGTGGACTTAAAACACTGCACAATCGTCATTGCCGAATCCTCCGGCAATTTTTTCGTGGTTTCTTTTTTTTTCAATCCCCGCTCATTGAATTGCGTCAGTTTTATATTGCACTTTTGTACATGGATATTCATGTGCATACACGCGTGATTATTTTTTCAACGTTTTTTTTTTGTCCGCGATAGAATCGGAAATCAAGCGCCCAGTGGGGAAAAATCTACAAAAATTTGATTAACGTTGAGAAAGGTTTTAAAAAATTATTTTCGACTACAAGAACGCGCATTGCATCGACACATTTTTATCCGGTCTTTATTTCGATTTTGGGTATGCCCGTGGTCGTTATTCTCAGTTACTGAGCTCAAGAGTGACGAGAGTAGGAGTGAACGGTATTGGTGAACAATCGAAAATAATTGAGGATTTTATTTCGGAGAAAAGGGCCAAACATGGTAAAGCCAGGATGAAAAGGAAATCTAAAAGAATTGAAAAGGCATTTGAATGTGATCAAGATATTTCCAATTATTCAATACATAAAAAAAAACAGGAACTTTCCGTCAAGGGGAATAAAAAAAGCAAATGAAAAAAAAAACTGGTATTCTAAAAAAAGGACGATGAAAAAAAAATCGATTTCCGAGCGTTATTCTTGAGCTTCTGCTTTCTTTTTTCGCCGTTTCCTCTTTGCCATTCAACGAGTACGTAGGGCGTAAAAAAATATTGTCCTTAAAAAAAAGCCGAACCACGCTGAGCGAAGTAATCGCGTTCTGCTTGGCCGAACGTGAGAAAAGACTGAGACGAGGAGACATCGAGTCGAGGCATATGACGAGAGACAAGCGTAACGAGAGGTGGTCCACTAGTTCCCCTTTTCACTTATTACATTTTTTTTTTGTTAAATCGATTTCAAACTTATCGTTTTATTAACGACGGAAGCGCGCATGGGTGGGCGCTGAGGCGCTTGCATACGTTTGTGCATTTATACATTTTATTTTCTTCACAAATCCAGTGTTATACACGGTGCAGTGTTTTGAGCGCGTCCCTGAAAAGTGAATACTGACTTTGCAGATTTGACAAAAAGTCAATATTCATCTCGACGATATTAATTTTTTTTTCATTCGCCTAAAGCAATATTTTAATCCTGCGCAAGGCTCATATCATAACGCGCCTTTGCAAAGTTCGGTTTTCAAAAAGGAACTGGCGAGAACGAATTTTTTTTTTTGCAAATTTCTTAGTCATAACAAAAAGTTCGTTCTCGATATTTTTTTTTGTTTTTTTTTTAGAATTAAGCAAACGTTACTTTTATTTCATATAGGTTTAAGTTACTTTAATATATTGCCAGAAAAAAATGCTCGAAATCCGACCATATTTCCCCTGGATCGACGAAGTCACAGTGAAAATTGTCTTTGTTTTTTCTGTCTTCTTCTCCGGCAGCATCCTCTCCGAATCCCAAGTTCAAAAGCATCGAGATCCCAAACTCAGCGTCCTTCGTGCCCAGCAACGGTGACGCAGCACCGGGTCCCCAAAGATTTTCCCTCGTCCAGCACACCAACTACCATCCATACAGACGCTAGGTGTTGAACACAGAGGAGTGCGAAAGTAAATGTGAGAGCAAAAGGTGACGGAGAGAATGTGCGAGAGATTGAGCGAGAGCGAGAGTTAAATCCATGAGCGTAGTATATACGAGAAGGAAAAATGTGTGTGTGTGTATGTGTGTGGCTGAGATGGCAAGAGTGCTTGCGAAAAAAAAAAAGAAATATCAAAGGAGAGGCATCTTGGTCGTGGCGGAAGAAAAAGAATACGTAGACGATAAATAATTTCGAGATTAAAATTAAGTAAAGTTTAGTTGTTTTTCTTTTTAAACACCATCTGGTTATTGGATACTTTTACTTGGGCGTGCTTTTGAGTTCGGTAAGAATATAAGTTAGAAGAAAATAAGCCTTACCTATAGAGATGCAGAGAGAGAGAGAGAGAGAGAGAGAGAGAGAGAGAGAGAGAGAGAGAGAGAGAGAGAGAGAGAGTGAGTGAGTGAGTGAGTGAGTGAGTGAATGAGAGAGAGGAAGAGAGGGGATTGAGAGACATCTATAAACTAACATAATCGTATACATTAAAATTGTGAATATGGATATTGAAATTAAGGTTTATCTGAGTTTTTAAAATCGTCGAATTCCACGCTAGCTATTTATTCACCTTTAAGTTTAATGTTAAATTTTAAATCGTCTATTTATAAAAAAAAAAACCTATCGAAAATAAGAGTTCATCGCTCGGAAAGTATCGTTATATTACATTTTTCTTCTATTGCACCAAGTGCCGAAGACTCGATATATTCTGGCAACGTACGTGAGAAAAGAGCAAGAAAGAATCGTCATGAATGAACTACGGCTTCACGATCGCGATTGGAAGAACACTCTGGATTCAACGCCAAAAAAAAAAAAAAAAAAACACGCGGCGTCTCCTGTATCCCTTGAATTTTCTCTTCGTTTCCTCTTGTCCTGACGTACTTTCGGCGTTCGATAAGCAGCCAAAGAAAACACACGTGCACAGACGAACGACCGTAAAAGAAATTGACTCAAAGTTCGACGCGACATTTGGCCCGAAGTTGGCGTATACTCACGACACTTGCCGTATGATTTGTTTAGACTGGAAAGATATATATTTTTTCTTTCCCGATTCGCGATCGAACGCTCGGACATTTTTCTCCTCCTCCACCTCCTCCGCCTCCTCTCACTTTCGGAGGATCACCCGATCAAATCTCCAAAACAATCCACGAACAGAACAAAAAGCAAGAACAAAAAAAAAAAGATGCAAGCAACACGCCCACCAAGCACCTCGTCAGTATCACGTTGTTTTGTGCGATTCTAACAGGCGGAGGCTACGGATCTTCGAACCTCGCTAGTATTCCAGCGGCGCCTGGGACCAACGACAATTACGGTGGTGGTGGTCCCCAAAGGGGTTACGCTGGATCCTCGAACAACATGACCAATTATCATCCGTATCGTCGCTAAAGGATGCGGAAATAAGAAAACAAAAAATAACAGAAATCAGAACAAATGGACAAGCAGAAAGAAAAAAAGAAAAGAAAAAGAGAAAAAAAAAAACAAACGATAAAGTAATAATTCTACCTCGATCGAGAGCTAGAAGAAAAAAATCCTCCCGTCCCGTTCCAAACGTATAATGTATGATAATTCTCGTTGCCTGTAAAATCAAATGCGCGAAATCCACCGCGTTGTACATGTGCGCGTCCCGCGAAACGACGAAGCAAAAAAGAAACAGAATGAATATTGCGAAAGAGAGATGAGTGGTTCTTGTTTGTCAGGCTTTGGAAAAGCTTACCTCATCATCCCTCTGTGAGTTTTAACTTTTCAAAGTTGTTCGTACATAAATTGTCCGGGGTACATAAATAGTGAAAGAATAGATGAAAGGTTGCTCTCACTGAGCTTCGGGCTCGCGGAATAACACGTAAAAATATCACTGTTTCAGTGCAGACATTTTTACAAAATTGCACACTCGTGTAAGTGCATGTGGGTCGTGTAGATTCATTTTCATGACTTTTTCATGATCGGACACGTTGACCTAATGATGGTTTGAGATAAGCATCGAAAATTAAAGGAAAAAATAATCATTAAGCAAACTGACGAACTTATTCCTTCTTAATCCATGGAAACGTGTTGAAAATCTATATGTTTATACGTATATGTGCACGAAACACTCGCTCTCTTGACGTGGTATCGTTCAATCGGTAGTGAAAAATACATACAAAAATCACAATGGCAGGTACAAAAATGCGAAGAAATTTCGGTCGAGCCATTCACGATTTGCTACTATCGTTGACAATTTGTCTGTCTTTAAGCAGTAACCACGATGTTTTTTTTTTATGTCGCTCTCGCCCGACGCGAATATTACGATAATATTCATCCCAACTAAGATTAATATTTATGGTAATTTTCTTTAAAAAATTACTTTTTCCATCATTCTTCCTCACTACTGTTAATATACAAAATATTACAGCTATACAAAATAATACCCTATAATTAAGATTTATTCGTAATATTTTGTTATTACACGGCCGATACATCAATTCGAGCAAAGCGGAGGAAAAGGTTTGCATTATTTTCTAGGATAGCGACAACGAACAAAAATAATACTGCGGATGAATAAAACTTCACATTTTAATAGAATTATTGTGGTCTCGATTGAATTATTTTACCCGACGTAAGTGATACATCGTTAATTCTTTTTTTTTTCCGCACCTTTCCATTGGTTAAATTTATAATTATACAGATTAAGATATGTACACTGGATGGTGAAAGAAGTTTTCGTACTTTCACGTTCGTTAGGCATTTCCATGAGACGTCATTCGCTTCTATTTCTTTTTTTTTCGAAGTTCTTTCATTTTCCTTCGTTATCGCAAGTTTTCGTTGCCGATCGGAGACCCGGACGGATTCAATGACAAGTCAATGTTTTCCATCGTAACATATTTTTTTTTTTATATACTGACCCTACGAGGGTGCCGCGATTTTAGTTATCAAAGTGCTGAATCTTTCGACTCTTCTTACTTTCCGTGAGTTAGGAAATGCCGACTCGTTCGCAAGTTCGTCAAAATCCAATTACGAACATGGCGAGACGGGAAAAAAAATTTGATGAGATGGATTCATGAGATGGCGCAATTGTGGCAGCGTCGTTTGCTTAATTTCGGCTTGTCCATATTATTATCACGTTCCAGTTGCTTCCGTATCATTTCTGCGACAATGAAAAGTGTCGATGAGTATTTGAGAAAACAAATGAGAAGCTTTCTTCTTTATGGTATACCTGCAACAGATTTTTTTCCTATCGTGCACAACGCCTCGTACAATTCTTTGGTAAGTTGAGCCTCCGGATTGAGGCCGGATGTCCAAATGAGCAGCATTCGGTAGCCGTGCTCCTTCCAGCTCGAGGGACCTACGATTTCAGCTTTATCATCCTTTACGTAGGTCTGTTCCTAACTCAATATTCAAATATATGCACAAGCAGCAGGAGAAACCGGCAGATATTCTCGGCGCCAGGTAATACAAGAAAAATTGTGCAACGTCGAAGTCGTCGCATTCCCTCTGTCTACGGTAAGTGTTCATCATTGTAGAATTTGTTGGGTAAAGTGTTTTTTTTTTTCAAGGTCCATATTCTTCGATAAAATATGTGAAAAGTGTTAATGTTTTTTTCAAGATTGTTATCTTTGATGAGTTATGCATGAGGGGTCAATCGATGTGGCATTTTGTTTCAGTCGAAGACAAAAATCGGTTGAGCAGCAGCTACCTTCGTAACTTTCAAGTTTTTTTTTTAGGTATACTTGTCTCCAGTCCAACTACAATGGTTCGTCAGAAAAGATATAAGGTCATCTTTTAAAAATTGAAGGCCATTTTTGTTCGACCTTAAGGGGTCGCACCACCATGGCGCTCGGAAAAATTGGTATCAGAATTAAAAAGTAAATTGGACGCGTATATTAAGGTAGTAGTCTCGCCACAGTCACGTTGAGAAAAGTTTATTCTCCGCTCAATCGATGAAAGCTTCGAAATATTGCGAAATATCTTTATAATGTAGTTTGTACATCTTATCGAGATTTAAAAACTTATAATGATGAAAACGCTTAATATAATGTTTACCTAACCCTCACTTTTGTATCAGGCTATCCATTCCGGCTACTAATATGCAGATACTCTGAGTATACGGATATGCACACAATATTGTAATCTAGTTCTAGTCTGCTTCAGTCGCTTCATGGCTAGACATTGCTTAATTTAAATCGCTATATCTCTGAAACTAGACGGTTAAAATTCATGATTTTTTTTACCCACTTCGTCATATGTTCCTCTGTAATTGAGACTTTTTTTTTTAACCTAGAAAAGTTTCGAAGTTATTGCATGAGATGTAAAATTTTCCACTGCTCCCGATAAAAACACGTGTAAAACCATGAAATCTTTGATTGTCAATATTTCGAAAAAGGAACGGTGAATCCTTTAGAAATTTTGCAGGTAATCGTTTAATAGTGTCCTGAATGTGTCCTCAAAATTTAAAAAATCAATAGAAAACGCCTTGGCGAGACTACTACCTTAAATATAATATATAAAATAATTTTTATTTTTCACCAATACATTATAGTTTTATGAACAGATAAAATTTAAAAAATTAACAAAAATTAAAAATTGTGGAGATATAAGTTGTCTGGTAGGTTTAGTATTGTTTTCCAACGGGTGGAAAATATATCTCGAGATCTACTCAACCGATTTTTATGAAATTACCACATATTCTCTATAATATTTTCTAGGATTTAGCATAGGATTTTTATGATTGGATGCCGCGTTCATTTTTTATTAATTTTTAAATCTCAATATTTTGGTAAAAATCAAAGTTTTTTTCAAAAAATCAAAGTTTTTTCTTTCCCTATGCTACACTATAGTTATTTCCGTTCTTACACGATTTTCTTGTTTTATTCCTCAGACTATGCCTGACAGAGAAAAAAATTCCACCATCGGTAAGGATTTTCAAAAGAGGGCCCTTCTAGAGGACTTATATGTCGGCCTTTTTTCTTTCGTTTTTTTTTTAATTTGTTCATAAAACTATATTGAATCTGTGAAAAATAAAAGTAATATTGAATATTTTTATACCTATTTTTCCGAGCACCGAGGCGATTTAACGCCTTAAGCCCCAATCGGTTGAGTTGCAAAAACGTATAACTTCGAAAAGTTTTCTTTCAGGGCTACGATTCTTGAAATATTGCATTATTCTGTAGAAATTGAACACCCTATACACACGCATCAATTTATATTATGCAACAAATTTGTGAGGATGAAAAGTAATATATTTTATATTTTACTACACTCGAGGGCTACACTTAAATGAAATTTTTGAAAATATCGATTTTTGGTTTTGACTTTTAACCTTCAAAATATAACATTTCAAAAATATTTTCTGAAAATTTCGAGGTGAGCCGTTCAAAATTGAAGGAGTTATATGCGTTTATGCATAGGTTCGGAGAACCCGCAAAATTTTAAACGCGTTTTTCTCTAAAATACTTTTTCAAAATTGGTGACCACAATGTCTCAAAAATCACTGCACTGATCGAATTCAAATTTTCCAAGCTTCTTTTACACATCAAAAAGCAGTGCTTGAATGAAGGATTTCTTTTTCGTTTTTTTTTCCAACAACGAAAAAACAGCATTTTTTTCATCGATTATTGACACTTTCACTTTGAATTGCGGCCGTTTCTTCAAAAATCAATATTTTATTAAATCCTTCGTTCAAGCATTAGATAATTTCATGCATGAACTAAGTGCATTTGATTTTTTTATTTTGCATGATTTGTTTCCGAGCAGCAAAAACATACTGCGAAGTATGTTTTTCAAACAGCATTCTGCACAAACCATTGTAACCAGCACATTTATAAATATTTTTCAATACAAATATGGTAAAAGATACTTGAAACCATACTCTTTAATGTAAACAAAAAAAAATATCCAAACCCGCACACGTTTGGCCAAAAAAAAAAATCACGAAAATTCCGTTTTTTTTCCGGCCGGGAGCTAGGCGTAACGCGTTAAGGAGGTACGACTACTCCTTCAGGGTTAACAAAGAGAATAAATGTATTACCCCACGGGTGTTCGGATTTATGTTAATTTACGTTGAATATTCGTATTGTCGATCCCAATGTGCCAAATTTGTGGTAAATCTTTTATTTATTGCATATTTACTAATAAAAACTGAAAAATTAGATCCCCAACGACTCTGGACTCTTCACGACGTTTTCCAAGCAGTAGCAAGATTCTGTAACTCGACAGCGACCTGTTTTCGTTATCGTTAGCTAGCGTCAGCCAATAAGAAGCTCCCTTTCTTCTGATCGTGCATACGATTGGCTGTCGCTAGCCAGCGATAATGAAAACTGTCGCTACCGAGTTACAGTATCTCGCTACCGAGCTAGGTTATGCTCGCCAAACGAATCAGCTGTTACGCCCGACGTTGGCAAGTCTATGGGTACTATTTCGTCATTATGATAATATTCAACCGGAAGTTGAAATCGTTTTATAATGTAGTGCTTGAATTACACGATGAAGCACGAATTTTCGATTTTTTACAATATCTATTATGTCTAATTTATCAAATTGCAGTTTACCAACGACCTTAGTTAGATACGTGAGCAGCAAAACCGTGATCACCGCACCTCCGGTCGACCGTCTCCACACGGAGAGAATTAAAAAGTAATTTTTGTCGTGAATTTCACGGTAAAAATTACCGTGATATATTTCAATGTGGTGACAAGTGAGAAAAGCATAATAATTCGTATGCGACAAGTTTTTTTTAACTCACGTTACAGAAAATTTCAAATACGTAGCTAAAATTTTACTATACAAGAAGGGTAGCGCGCACGATAATTTTTACCGAGAGCACAATACATTTTCCTATAACACTCATTAAATTTTATAATAAATCTTAAAATAACTGTTATAAAGACGATACTTTTTTATAGACATTTTTGAAAGGCATAAAATAATAAAATGCACAGTAAAATTTCGCTGATATTATATATTTTTTAAATTTAAGTTTTGCGTATTTTGTTACACATCAAAATTTACTAGAAAATCTGGTAAAATTTTCTATCTGAAGAAGAAATTTTATTTTATTTTCGTGAAAAGCTGTGTTTTACTCAGTAAAAATAAGCGAAGTTTCAGGGTTCTCATCTGATTACCGTTACTGTACGGTAATTTTTAACATTTAATTCTCTCCGTGCATAAGACGATGTGCGTCACTAGCTCAAAGTGCTCGACTTTGCAATTTTATTACGAAAAAACTGATCGGTCAATATAGCTCAAATTTTTCCAAAGCATGCATAACGTATTCGTCAACATCATATACAAATTTCAGGCCCGAAAGTTGGATTTGTCCCCATGATCGTACCTCCCAAAGGATTTACGATTATTTGTATAATCGTGGTTATAATAATGACGGTATTAATAACGAATTGCACCGCCTCGCGCAATTTGAATAATATGATAAATTAAATTATATTTCATGAAAGAAGAAATACCTGTATACTGATGTTCAATAGCTGTAATTTGATCCTCTGTAAAGGCCCAATGGGAAGCTAATTTTTTCCAATCGCCGGGGGCGAATTGTTTGAAAGCGAGTTTCCACAAAATTGAGCGAACGTGTTCCGGGAGAGGTCCATTGTTGCTGCTCGATGTGCTACCAACCCGGGATCCCTCCCGCCATCGTCGACGTGCCGGGGTCAGTTCACGTACCTCCCTGTCCGAATTCGAGTCCTCCTTGAACATTATTTTTTTTTTTCAACGTCCGTCACGTAACCAATTGCTTTTTTTTTATTCATTATTAGTGCGCAACAAATAATTTTTCATCAATGTGAAGGCCATTAGAACATTGCATTCCGCGCACTGAGAGAAAAGTCTATGGTATTTACAAAAAACCTTCATAGTAAAAGAGGGTATAGTCAAATTCTCTATAGTTTATTAGCACCGCAATCGTCATATGGTTAACACAACTATAAGCGAAAAGTATATCGAAATATGCGATTTTGGTGGCGTGTTTTACTATCGATCATCCCCGAAATAACTATTAGCTATTGTAAGAGGCTTGACAATATAGATATGGTTAAATTCAGTGCTATCACAAAATCGGCACATAAATAATAAAACTGTAAACCAGACGTTAAGTTTTGTTCGGATCAAACTTCTACTATTCTATTCAAGTTTGTACTATTCATATGGTTAACATTAACATTTTTCGAGTATAATTTGTTACAAATCTTACGAAAAGTGATTATGCGAAAACAATTATGGTAATCTTTACTTATAGCGAAGACATAAATCATTTGCAGATCGTGTCAATAAAGTAAAGATAGCAGTAGCACGCCATGATCGATATAGATATATACGCGCATTAATTTATCAGTTTTCGAAATTTGAAATTTCGAAAACTATTGCGATACGCCAAAACGCAATTTAAGCAGTGAAATATATTATCAAAAAGAAGATCTGTAAAAAAATTTACCTATATCGGAGGTAACGACTATTCGGAATTAAAGCCGGAATTACTTTTTTCTGTTATGCCAAATCTACGATTAAAATAACATAGGTATCCTATAGCATAGTGGTAGCGTGCGTAGTATAGGCAGAAGATAAGTAGGTTGCAGACATGGGCGAAAAGTAATTAAATTAACAACTAACAATTACGATTACTACTGTAATTGGTAATTGAATTACTTTGTAACAGATAACTGAAGTAACTAGTTACCACAAGTACGAAGTGTAATTAATAACTGTGTAATTATTTACTGTGTAATTTAATTGAAAGCTAATCTGATACAAATCAATCGATTACATATTAATTCAAATAATGTAATTGTGCGTGTTACAAAAATCCGAATTACAGTTCTTGCAGTTCACGAGCGCGAGTGGACCTTACATGTGGTAATTCGTGTAATTGCACGTTACAGTAGCGTGCGCTGCTTTCGTGTCCACCAGGCACAAAAGTTGTGTGTGTCTAAAGTTGTCAGTCACGTAATTAGATTAAAACGTATTTGAATACATTCTAATCAGATTACTTTGTAATTAAATACATTATAACAGATTACATAATATGTACTGAGGTTACTCTGTAATTTAATTACTTTGTAACCAGATTAATAATCAATGTAATTTAGTTATGCTCACCACTGGAAGGTTGGTTGTAGGTTCGATTTCATGTGTAGGTGAAATATTTTCTCCGAAAGAAATCATTTTAGAAGGCAAGGAATGACGAATT
Source organism: Ophion ventricosus (assembly GCA_963932345.1). NCBI lineage: Eukaryota > Metazoa > Arthropoda > Insecta > Hymenoptera > Ichneumonidae > Ophion > Ophion ventricosus. Next base: position 16,951,507 of record OZ010714.1, read on the forward strand.
ATGATAAAAAAAATCATTGAGCTAAAACTCTGAATTGAGTATGTTCTTTTATTTTGGATTTATGAAATATTCTATATATTTAGTAGACGTATCATAAAATACGGTATAAATTACTATTAATATCGTCGCGACTCACAAGCAACATTTTTATCAATGTATATATATTTTAGTCCTGATCACTATTTGGATCTTATGGTAGTTATTTTTTGATAGTGTGAGGAAACATCCATTTCATGAAAACCTACAATATTATATAGGATTGTACAATAAACGTATGCTTGTAAGATTGTTGGTTGCGGTTAACACGTATGCATAAATTATGCAACTCCTAAAATATCAATAAGCAGTACTATGTTTTGGACAGTAACCACGGCTATAAAATATTGTTGTCGCCTCAGGGAAATAAAAAGTATGGTTGAAGATACCATATGTTTCTCTCAGTGCACATTTGTACGTGTCTCGATCGAATAGTGGGAAAAATTTGGAATAAAAAAATGTGCGCGTTTTCAAGCTGTAAACATGGGAAATTTTGACAATTAAGAAACTATTCTCTTACCGGACTCGGATAATCCAAGCGTGATGTTTTTATGATCATATCAACGATCGCTGTAAAACTACCCCTAGCTGCAATGTAAAGAGGTGTTCGCCCGCTCTGAAAAATATTGAACGAAAATTCACTCCCGCTCTCTCGTCCTCCTCTTTTCCCGGATTTGTTAAGCCATTTCGTTCGGTCAGAGGTTAAGTACCAAAAATAAAATCTCGAACGAATTCCGGGTCACATAGTAGGTCATGTATGGAAAAATTCGGCCTGACGGAATACTGGTTTGTTTCACTAAACGCCTTGCTTTGATTTCTTACATATTTTTTGATCTCGCGATATGGCATTACAAAAAATAGACAAATCAGAACGTTATTTTACCTTCTCGCGTTGCTCGATATTCGCACCGGCTGCGAGCAAAAGTTTGCAGATATCAGTGTGACCCATTTCAGCTGCTATGTGTATTGGTGATTGTAGTCTCTGAAAAAAAAAATCTCCCTGGTTGGTGAACTATACGCGTATGCCGGTTGCATATTTGTATTAAAGTTTTGGGGCCCAAAAAGCCTCGAGGTACGACGAGGAAAATGGGAAACGATGCAAGTGGAATGTTTTTGACAGATTATCTTGTCGAGGTAGGGTACACCAACTGTTGAATAGACGGGGACCAGTGAATCGGTGAATGGACGGAAGCTGATTTATATGTAAAATAAGTATAGAATATGAGTTAACGATAAAAACTCGAATCAATATAATGAAGCAAAAAAATCAAAGGTGTTGTTAAAACCAATTTCTTAGTTTAATATCGAATTTTGACGGCACACGGAATTTTTATAGTTTGTGGTACATGCACACCGCGCAACTTACAAGGGGACATCGCCATAGCCGGGAAACGGATTTGGACGACGCTTTTACTTATTATAGTACTCCACTAGAAATGTGTTATAGCAAAGCCATACGATGCAACACTTAGCCGTTTACAAGAAAAATTACAGTAAAAAATTTGACGCAACTCATGTATCATTTCAGTTACTCCTTTCACACTAAGGCGGCGCGACCGAGTAGTTAGCGCTGACGTCTGTCACGCGGCAATTCCGTGTTCAAGTCCCGATCGAAATATGTTTTTTTTTTCTTTGAATATAAAATAGATATGGCTTGATTTTGATCAAAAATCGTAGTTTAACCATTCGGCCGCACCGCCATAGTGTGAAGCGAGTAACTGAAATGGTACATGAGCTGCGTCGATTTTTTACTGTAATTTTTCTCGTAAACGGCTGAGCGTTGCATCGTATGGCTTTGCTATGACACATTTCTAGTGGGGTACTATAATAGGTGAAAGCCTCGTCCAAATCCGTTTCCCGGCTATGACGCTGTCCTTTTGTTAGTTACGATACGGTTATGCACAGTAGGTGTTCTAAAGGCGAAAATAAAAGTTTTTATGAGTTTTGAGAGTAAGTATTACTTTTATTATTCAAGGTAGAATCAATCTTTGGTTTTTTGCAAAAAAATTAAATACAGTAATACTCCGACTTGCGGTATTTCGACTTACGTTGCCTCGACGTACGCGGTTACGGGGTTTTTTTTTTGGAAGCCCGCTAAACTGGTGTTTTGGTTAGTCCTTGGTCCCAATTAAACAAAATGTATCTTTTTATATGCAAAGTTGTACACCGTAAGCTGTACGACTTAAAAGTTGTACGACTTAAACGATTTTCGTCGGTCCCATCTATTGTGTAACTTCGGGGTATTACTGTAAATTCGTAATAATAGGTAAAAAAATATACATGTTTATTCACTGGGGCTGTATTCTAACCTCTTCCCAATGAATGGACATATGGGCTCTTTTCTGATAATTCTCAAAGCAGAGAGAAAAATTCAGCTCATCTGCTAAAATTGCAGAATTAATTACTGTTAAGAATTGACTATGTACATTTCATCAAATGTTGTCACGAAATCATTTCATTTGTTTTTTAAATTTTGACATATTTTGATTTTTGGTTTCTCTGTCGAAACAAACTTTGGTAATTTTTCGAAAATGTCACGTTAGGATGAAAAAAAGCTTTGCGTATTTTCTACGAAATCGCAATACCAAATGTAATACTCATATGTATAAGAATATTATAATTTTTGTGCAACACAGTGATCTTCAAATGTAGCATTTAATAAAGATAAATAATAAATCTTTATCCTTTGCAGCGTTTATCTACACTGAAGGTTCATTTACTGGTGGTCATTTCGCTACTTATCAATTCCTTCAATATTATTTGTTGCTATTATTTCGAATGTTTTTCTTTACTATCAGAATAATATTTGTTATTGTTTGTTAGCGATAACAATTTAAAAAATTGTTTTGACAATATTTTCATGTTACAGTCCATCTGAATCCTATAGAGTCGTTATTTGTCCATTCATTGGTCGGTTTATCCTATAATTATGACTTACCAAGTTCAAGCAGTTCGGATCGGCACCCTTATTTATTAATATTTCGACCGTTTCAATCTCGTTGTTCTGACAGGCAAGATGAAGAGGTGTGTCTCCGCTCTGAAGCATAAATGACCAACGATGGCGTGATATCGCTTGTACTCATTAATAGATACATTACCTACATAATAGACACAAAAAATATTCGAATATCTTCGAATTCGTTACATATATTCCATTTGTTTCGAGAAGGCAATGAATTGATAAGTCGTCACGTTTTTTCTCATATTTACAAGAGAGCAAAGTATTTATTATTTTAGGTTGTTGTTACTTTCATTGTCAGTGTATGAACAGGTCAACTGACAAATAAATACATAAGCATTAATTGATCCGAAATATCTTCAAAAAACGAGTAATGTTTAGGAAAATAACGAAATCATGTCATCTCAAAAGGCGGTGGTAATTAAATTGTCAAATGGAGACGTGTTCAGTATCACTTACGCTACATTGTTTATTAATATTCCCACGCTGGAGTATCGATTCGAGTATTCCCTTGCAGCCTTGACTTGCGGCCACGTGAAGAGCTGTCAGTCCAACCTGAATAATATGTTCAGAGTTCTCAATTGGAGGTACCTCTTTCCATTCACCATTTAAATATCAATATTCAATCTGCTGGTTGTTATCCATCAAAAAATCATTTAGATTTGTCAGACAAGTAGCGGCTGCGATTTAAAAATCAAATTGAATCTACCTCCCGGAACAAATTGTTTTTTTAAAATAGGTTTTCCCACAGAGAAAGCTTTCTGAATGTAATAAAATTATCAGAAACCAATGTAAAAGTTTCTAATTTATTCTAACCATGCATGATTCTGCAGAAATTGTATTTTCATAATGTGAAGTTTTGCGATAGATTAGGTGGACCTGATGCAGCTACATTATCCTTAATTTATTATTCAGTCGTGAAATAGATAAATGATAGATATTATGTTCTATCTATTATAACTAGTAACATACGTTATCTAGATATTGTATAATAGATATGTGTAATCTGGAAAAATGATGGATATTATGTTCTATTCATAACAGGTAAGATACATCATCTGGATTAATTAGATAATATATATAATTCTAGATAATCTATAATATTATCTACTATTTAGCTTATCGAGATATTTATATTAATTATCTAGGTGGTCTAGATAATTTATTTTTATTATCTCGATATGAGCAAATGCAGCTGTGTTATCTTTCATCAAAATATAAGCCAGATAATTTTTTATTTTGGAAAAGTTACGGCGTTCGAAAGCCTTTTTTCAAATTCATACTTCTTTAAAATCTAAAATGTTTTGTCGTTTTTCGTACTCAATACAGATCTACCCTGTATAATACTCTATACATGTACAAAACTGTATCCATCATCTAACTTGTAATATAATTAAACCATATTTTTGAACATGCGAACTCGCTTGAAATTCAAAAATACTTTATACCGTACTGTATTTCGGTACGAAAATTGAACCGGATGGCTAAAAAAATTGTGAATGTTCCGGGATGGAACACATCTTTTTGAGAATAAATCTCCAACGAAATCTGAAGCGTTTTACCGATGTTTTCTAAATCCATTCAAAACAGACTTTCCACGCTACACTATTGTTGAAAAAATTAAGTGGCTGGATATCTAAAAAACTATAGAAATGTTTGCACGTGGAAAACGATTCGTACCACAGACTTTGCCTAAACGTCGTTTTCCAATGTTCTGTAACATTCTGAGTATATTTCCATTTTTGCACGAAAACAAAGCTTTCCTAGTGTAAAAGAAAACTGTTGTCCGCTCGTGGTCTTCACGGCTCTTGTTGTATTATGAAAAAAACATTATCCTGTTACACACCTCGTCACCTAGTTCCGTGTTGGTACCGGCTTTTAGCAATGTCTGAGCAATACTTGTATGCCTCGTTCGCGTTGCCACGTGTAGCGGTGTACTGCCTTCGTTGTCCTGAGCATCAACGTCTGCACCGAGACTTATCAGGGCCTCTATAGCCTCGGTATGTCCTTCTGCGCACCCGTAGTGCATTGGTGTTTGTCCTTTCTGATAACGATCGTTAGAGAATATATCAATTGATTGGAACAATTTTTGCGAGTCTAGAAAAATTGTACTGTCCAGAGTTATATATATATATATAAGTAGAATACTGGTGAAACTAAAGTACGTAAAGGCCTATGCAAACTAAATGCGAAAGTGCGTGCTTTACTTCGGTCCAGTATAGTATTCGCAAATATATGTATACAGTAGAGCGTCGATTATCCGAACGTCAGTCATCCGAAACGTCAATTATCCGAATGGCGATTTGGTTTATCCGAAACGTCAATTATCCGAACGGCGATTTGTGTTATCCAAAATATTAATTATCTAAACAATAATTTTGTTCATCCGGATGTTCAGTTATTCGAATGATTACGCCCTATATATTACGGCAATGGAGTGGTACGAAACGCAGCCTGAATGTTGTTCAATGCAACTTCCTCTTCTAAAACGATTGCGAGATTTGGCAGCAAAGAAACGAGCTTCCCTTGTGAAGCAGAAGAAAATCGTCGTTTTTTTCACATATAAATAGACAACATCTCAAAGATGTACGAATGTTAATTATTTTTCAATACATATTTAACTTCGTTCTATATCATTAAATGATACAATAGTTATTTGCAATGCACCAAAAATGTACTTGTATTATTAACATATTACTGTTCATTGTAATTATACATATATACATTTTATCATATTGAAAAAATCAAGGTTTTTTTTGCCCACGGAATATCGCTGTTGGGTTATCCGAATTTTCGATTATCCGAAAGGCACTCAGTCCCAATTGATTCGGACAATCAACGCTCTACTGTACACACATACTTTATCCTTCGCATCCAACTCGATTTCCGGTATCATCGACAGGGATGTTATGACGTCCCGATGGCCGGCGACAGCTGCATGGTGAAGTGCCGTTGCCCCGGTGCAATCGGTCGCGTCGACGTTGAGAGCTTCGACAGCCTCAGCTAGATATTCCACTACCGCCACGCTGTTGCCTCTCGCAGCGCACATTAACAGCGTGTATTGTTTCTAAAAAAATAATAAAACGAAACACGGTCGGCTCAAAGTTGACAATTCTCAAAGTGTTCCTTTCACGAACTCGAAAATTTAACAATCAACTGATTTTCGTCTATAATTGGGTAAGAATACATTCCAGTGTACTGGCAAAAACTGCGCTAAGCATGTAACAAATTCTGAAGATTCTGTAACGACAATAAAAACAGGGGGTCCCCGAATGTTTACAGAAAATATTAATCTATATACAGGGTGGACCATTTAACGTGACCACTCCGTGGTCACGGCAAATATCTCCAAACATTCTTCAAACATTTGTTACAATAAATTTTCTGCACAAAAAATTCAATTACATTATTCGGATATTATTATTGTCAATACCATCACGATTTCCTGTTTTTACACGTGTAATTTGGTGAAAAATCATTTCCAGGTCATGATATCAAGGTCGTTGAATTCGTCTGAATATCAGCTACAACGTATTAATAAAAAAAAACATGTTCCCGTTTAAAAAACCATTAATGACGTTGAGAACGCAAAAACTATGACCTTAACAAAAATGAATATTTCACCACTGTATCAGCCCTTCAAAATCAATCAAATTACCTCCTGACATTTTTTCGTCACTCTAAAGGCAACGGAGATATTTGGGGTGGTCACGTTAAATGGTCCACCCGTCCAATAAAATGGTCCGCCGTCCAATAAAAAAAAAAAAATTGTTTATAAGGAAATTCTCTGAAAAGGAATCAAATACTTACACTCTCACAGCGTCATAAATTCCACGGGGAGGAAGTCACGGGTAATAACTATAACGTCATATATATATTTTCGGAAAATAAATTCATTAAAAAAGAGTCCCGCGTTAATTTAAGTTTGCGAAATCAGAAAATTCATAGATAAACAGACCAACTTAGCCTTCTCCGTTTAAATTCAAATAAAATGTATCTCCGAAATCTACGCGGTCGAAGTCGCGGTTAAAAGTTATATTAATAATAAAACTTAGAAAAATACTACTAGCAGAAGAACTTTCGTAACCGCGACTTTTCAGAGAAAGTGTAAAAATGTCTAAATCTACAAAATTTATGCGAAATTTTTCATTCCAGTTCATCGTTTGATATAATGATTGATTGTAACTTATTTTTATTAAGCGCCACTGTAATTTACTAATGATTCGAAAGGGCCCTGCTAATGCATCCGCAAAATACGGCCCTTCGCGAAATGAACACCTTAAAATAAAAATAAAATGTTTTCATTCGTATCTAGGGGATGAAATATTCATTCAATTTTTGTCTATTTAATGAAATAAAATTGTAGATTGGCTCATAATGGTTAAAGTATTAAAAAGTTTAGCTTAAAGTGTTATTGTTTAGAAATTTTTAAGTATGATTGTTTTTATTTCATTTTATTATTCTACCGATCTTTCTGAATACGTCTGCGAAAACTGTTTAATAATTCTAATAAAATTACCCGAGTTACAGAAATTATAGAGTACGCTCGAGGAGTGCTATCAAGACACAGAAAACTATAAACGCGTTTTTCACGAAACTATGTTTTTCAAATAGGCAACGACGACATCTCTATAACCAATTGGCCGAACCAAGATTTAGTATGCCGCCATTATCTATTAAATAGAGGATGAATCCTGAATGCTCGTGCTAAACAAAGTTTCATGATAATTATTGATTTTTACAATAATTTAGTGAGCTGAAAGATAAGACTTATAAATATTACTAAACTTTATTCCCTGTCCAACCCTATACGTAGCGAATATATTTTTATTCCTTCAAACTGTACGTGCAGGTAAATGAATTTTCCTCTACTTGTTTGTTTCAATATCAATAAATATGGGAAAATATGTACTTTGCACTACCATAATTTATCTTTGATCGAGTATACCTACATGTCGGTCAGCCGAGAATTTAATATCCATAGAAGATGCTCATCGTACAAATGGATGGAGCGTACCCGGAGGCAGATGTGAAAGAAGGTCGGGGGCGAGCATAATATACGCTAAGTAAACTCAAGAAAAGTTGGAAAACTGAAAGGAGCGGGAAGTGCTCGTGTTTGGTTGGATGGTCGATTGGTGGTCGGATTATCCGCATACGGCGCCCGATAGTACACCACCTCTTATCAGGTGGTTTCAAAAGTAGGCTTTTATCTGTATATACGTTGGCGAATAGAGAGCAGTGAAACGTGCATGAGCATAAAACCGGAAGTATATACACATTGGCCGTAGCGAGCATTTTTTTCTGGGGGGCCCAGGAGGGCCCGACCTGACAAGAACTGGTTTTATTCATAATCATATTTGTTTTAAAATAAAATTTATATAATAGTCGATAATCACGTAACATACATGAAATATGAAACTTGCTTTAATCACACGTTCATGTTGACATTAATATCAAACTCTTGCAATATTTTAAAAACTAATCAACTTGTTTTTCATCTATCTTTAATCAAGTTACCATTCTTTCAACTTCACTTTCAGTAGGGACTCAATTAAAGAAGTTTTAGTTCAATAGTTTTTTCTGCAAATCGGCCCAACACTTTTTCAGCTGAAATTTTTTTTTAACAATAACATTTTATATATTCAGCAGTGGCATATGAGAGAATCGTTCCTGAAGCATTGTGCTTCCAAGCCACATTTGTATCCGCCTTATGGCAGAAAGAATTCTGTCACAGCCGGCAAGGTTTCTGGGCGTACTATCGCTGCTTGAAAAAGTTTTTATAAGTTAAAGCAGTACTCCTTATTCATATGCTTTCCTAAATTTTCAGTCTTTATTTTATCATTTTCGAATTGAAGTATGTTTTTAATGATGATCACTTCAGCTGATAAGAGCCATCATCCACCAAAGCGGAGATGAGCGGAGCTGAGAAAAAGCAACCCCCCCTGGCTACGCCAATGTATACACGGAAAGAATTAAAAAGTAATTTTTGTCGTGAATTTTACGGTAAAAATTACCGTGATATATTTTAATGTGGTGACAAGTGAGAAAAGCATAATAATTCATATGCGACAAGTTTTTTTTAACTCACGTTACAGAAAATTTCAAATACGTAGCTAAAATTTTACTATACAAGAAGGGTAGCGCGCACGATAATTTTTACCGAGAGCACAATACATTTTCCTATAACACTCATTAAATTTTATAATAAATCTTAAAATAACTGTTTTAAAGACGATACTTTTTTATAGACATTTTTGAAAGGCATAAAATAATAAAATGCACAGTAAAATTTCGCTGATATTATATATTTTTTAAATTTAAGTTTTGCGTATTTTGTTACACATGAAAATTTACTAGAAAATCTGGTAAAATTTTCTATCTGAAGAAGAAATTTTATTTTATTTTCGTGAAAATCTGTGTTTTACTCAGTAATAATAAGCGAAGTTTCAGGGTTGTCATCTGGTTATCGTTACTGCACGGTAATTTTTAACATTTAATTCTCTCCGTGTATACATAAATATATATAAACGAAGACTGATTTCTTTCAGTGTAAATAAATTTGATATCGTGCAAAGTTTTCGAATAATATATTTTGAAAATGATGTTAGCTTTGTTTTTGCGCATTAGGCGAGCAGAAGAGAACAAAATCAGAGAGAGTCGGAAAACGAGAGAGAGAGAGAGGGCGAGGGATGGAGTCAAAAAATTTCGAAAAATTTCGCGTGGACTCTCTTATTGAATTTTACTCGTGACAGAGAATTTTACGACTTATCGGAGCTCCTTTGATCCTGTCGCAAAAGCGGAGCAGTTTATTAAAAGCCTGTCGATAATTGTTATATCTGTACTTGTGTCGTACCTTATTCACGGCGGTCACATTTGCCCCGGCGTTGATCAGCATTCTAACAGCCTCTTGATGTCCGTACCAGGCTGCCATGTGCAACGGCCTCATACCAAACTATCCATATTCATGAGTAAGTTAACGTGACTTGCCGCCTTACGGCTAAGGTATTCCGTTAAAATAGTGACCGGGATTATTTATAAAAGATCTGCAGTCAAATAATTTTTCCTTGATTATCGAGTCAAGAGCATAGGTAAGAATGGAAAATGAAGTATTACGAAAGCTTCATAAACTGGAAATTTTTCTATTTTTTGATATACGAAAAAAATTATCAAGATTTCAGGCTGGAGGCAATTATTTTTGTAAATTTTACCTTGTCCCTTGCTTCTATGTCACACTTCGCTTGAATCAACATCTCTATTATTTCTGCATTCCCTCGAGAAGCCGCCCAGTGTATCGGAGCACGTCCGTACTGCGAAATTTCGTCGAATAATTGATTCAATCGAATACACAACGGTAATACGTGCAGAGGTTCAAAATGGCTATCGCGATCCGGAGCGGTAGAAATCAACGCACAATTATTAAAAAGGTTGCAAAACATAGATACATTGTTGTAATGATTGGGGCATAAAACATTATAGTGTTGGATTTTTCTCTCAATTTCCGTCAAGATCGATTGAGATTTTTTTTTTGGTTGATGATGTACAATATATAATTATCTTTTAATAATATATATTAATAATTGTTTATATTCGAAGATAAATCTGAGCGTTCAGTAGTCTGAAATAAAAATACAGCTGACGAAAAGACACCGAGTATTTTAGATCTAGTAAATCGAATGGATATTCAGAACAATGAAAGAGACGGGGTAAATTTCTACTGAAATGTTTGAAATCTTCCGCGTACGGTGACGTTTTTTTTTTATATCTTAGACATGATCAATGGTTATAGGTAGTTCGATCAATACTCACATTATTTCTGGAATCGACATCGACTGTTTCCCTGAGCACTTTACGAACCGAGTCAGATTCGTTCTTGATTACAGCCTCGTGCAGCAATAGGTCGTTCTTCAGTACTATTTTCAGTTGAAACAAGATTAAGTTGAAACAAGATTCAGTTGAAGAAGTTTGAAGATACGTGGACGATCATGAAAATGTTTAATCAATCGCACGTATCGTAGAAGCACACATTAATATAGGAAATGTTCGACAAAAGGTTTCATACGTATAATCGATAAATGATAAAATAGCCAAGTGAATAATTGATTTAGAAAAGTCTCAAAGTTCGAACAATCCCACGAGATTCGACAATGACAAAAAGATTATTCCTTGTGTTAATTGTATTGTTTGTTTGTCTCATGAGATAACGATTTGCGCGTGCGCCACCCTGTGCTGCCACTTTCTCCATAGAATTCATGTAACTGATGTGAGTACATAATTAATTTGGAGCAAATGGATGTATGCCCTCGCGGGCACGAGAATGTATACGCTATAGAAAAGCGGTTATTATTAAATGTATGGGAACGTTCGTATCTGCTGTCTTCTTTAAAAAAAGCCTTTCAAAATAAATGTGTGGGAACCAATCCAAAGTGTCACAATTATCAGCTGATTCCAAAAATTCCGAATTGAGATGAATTCGTTTTTGTTTATTTGCTTCTATCACAATATTTATCAGGCTTTAAGAAATGGTTGTAGCTGAAGGATTCTTGCTATGTTAAATAAACTTTACATTGAGTGACACCTCCAAAGGTTTATCCAAGTTAAATAAATGTTGGAGAGTATTTTTGTGTACAAGCATTATCTTTTTATGATGAATTATATATTTGTTTCAAATAACAAAGAAGTTTGTTGCAGTACGCAAAAAAGACTATTTAAGTTAAATAAATGTTATAAGTAAAATAAACGGTTCTTTTTAGTCAGTGGATCCAATGAACCGTATAGTTGAAGTTACTACGTCTTGACATTGAATCGCAGACAAAAGTCTAGTAGGCGGAGTTTCAGCAAAATTTTACTTTTTTCCAATATTTCTGTCGGTGAATTGAAGAAAACTCAAAATTTGGCTGCATAAACGCGAAAAGAAAACAATTTTATCGAGTTGGATATAGCAGAATCATCCAGCTTAGTTATCGATGTTTCCTTCGTTTTTTTAAACTAAGCTTGCAGTATATTTTGTGGAAAGTTCGACAATCTAATGCATTGATTATAATACGAACACATACGCTAGGCGCAAAAACTAAAGGATGAAGAAAAAATCTGAAATTTTTTAGTGATTTTCAACAGGCTGCAACTTTACGAAAAATGGTCGTAGGATATTGAAACAAAGCAAATTGAAGCTTGAAGTCAATTGAAGTCTCTAGTTTTGAGTCTCAGCATTTAAAATGCTGAATAGTGGACAGTTTTTGAGAAGTTACAAGAAAATCAAAGGGAAAAAAATGTCAACATTTATGCTCGACTTCAGAAAGGTCCACGGACCTAAATAAATGTTTTCTGGCAATTCCATTTCATAGATTTTTGAGGTTGATTCTTCCCCTTTAATTTGAGGTGTTGCTGCCCTCTGTACGATGATTTGTCTCCGAGTTATCGGTTGTCAAATCCGAAACGATACTTTTGACTTTAAAGACTCATAACTCGTGTACTAATGATCGTACAGAAAATTAAAGCATGGTTCTAAAAACTTCAAAGTATCCTCTATACGTTATTTGCATTGTTTTTGGATGAATTTTTTCTTTTTAATGTGAGAAACTCTATTTGAAAAATGGTAGAAAATTGCGTTTTTACGATTTTCCACATAACTTATGATTATTTTGTAAATAATCGATAGACTAAGGATGTTTTCGGTTTTTTTCAACCTCAAAGTATCCCGAATAAGCGCTCGAGAGTTCAAATCCCTGCGATTTTTCTTTCGTCATGATCCGAACGATTGAAATTGTCACTTTCGTGAAAAATGATTTAAAATATAAATTTTTCGTGTTTTTTTAAATTGATTTTGAGAAATGACATTTTTTTTTCTTTCAATATCAAACATTTTTCTTGTAAAAAATGTACATTATTGAAAAAAAAATGCGGGAACTCGAAACTAGAAACTCCAAGCTTGGATTTGCTTTTTTTTCATTGTTCTACGACCATTTTTCGCCTGTTACAACCTTCGAAAATCACAAAAAAATCTGATTTTTTTATGCTTTCATTTTTGCGCCTTTCCATTTTTTTGCTGATATGCTTTTTGTAATATAATTAGAAACAATGGTGTAGTTTGGAATAGACAACGGGGGATGGTTATCAACGAGGAAGATTTTCTTTAATGTATACATCGCGATCCATGTTTCTCCTTAAACATTAATCATTGTATCCCTCGTATCTTTAGTCGTTATGAGAATAGCGAAGCGAGTGTATGGTTTCATGAGATGGGGAATCGTCTGTTTATGGCGGATAGTTCTGATTTATGCGTATGGCAAATGCAGAAGGGATCCGCCGTCAAAAGACTAACCCAATCATTCTGTAGCCGAAAATGAATGAGCGAGAGGAAAAATTGCGTTGGGAAGGATCCGGGATAACTTCAACAAACTCACTTCTAGCAGTCTTTTGATTAAGTCCCTCGTCCTGTATTGCGTCGTGAAGATTCAAGGGTGGGGGAATCTTTACCCTCGATGACCTCGATCTGTCATGGTCTACCATTTTTTCGGGGTGCTCGACTTGCAGGGGTCTTTTCTTCACATGACGCGGAACCTCTTTAAATCTGTGTATCCATCTGAAAATCAACATTACATCTCGAAATTAACGAATGTTGCGGAGTAATGCTTTTGTTTGGGTGGTTTATAAAAACATCAATATCAGAAGTTTTTTCTACAATTTTTTAAGGTGTCACTATGGGAAATAGAGTATAGAGACATAATGATTATTGTAAATAGCGTAGGTAAGAAGGGAACGATCTGCGAGCGTTCGAAAAGAATGGACGTTCTCCGAACAAAAGTTAATCCCAGATGTTTTAACCCAATCACATGTTTCGCTACTTAGTTACCGTAAGCCGTAACTATGGGACTGGGGGTACAACTTTGGGACATCGCGTAATATTCGACTTTTGAATTTTCCACGAACACCATGCCTTATGAATTGGAGCGCAATTACCGCTACTGCATACGCTGGTATTGCTACTACCTCGCGGCAAATATTTACAGCTGTAGTTGTGCTGACGTCCGACGGCAGTCCATCTTGTTGTTCACCGTTTGTTGTAGCGTTTTTAGTTCGTGTTAAAACTTTAATTCGCCTTAGAAAAACTGGAAATATTTCACTACCGACAGGTATGTGTATTCAGAAGTACATTATTTGACATATATTCGAAGTCCTATTTATTTTTTTTAATTTTGTTATTTAATTTTATAACTTGAAAGTTGTAAATTTTCAGCAATGAGTGGGGTAACATTGGGGCCGTCCCAAAGTGATTTGGAAGAACAGCTTACTCCATCAGCGCAACCCCTACAATCTTCAAGTTGCTACCAGAACCTCATGGTGGGCAACTATGTTCTGGTGAGTCACGAAGGTGAGCTTTACCCGGGACGGTTCATTGAGATAAAAAATGACGAAAAAGTACTTATCTCTGCGACGAAGAAGACTGCCCTAAACTGGAAATGGCCAGCTAAGCCTGACGATTTTTTTTATCCGAACGATGAAATCGTCCAGAAAAGCAACCAGTCTACTCGAATTGGCCGACGAGATATTTTCAAAGTTCAAGAACTAATACTGTTTACGAACAAGTTTTTAATTCACTTGAGTAATTAATTTATGTTAAAAAGTTTCTTACCTTCCTATCAAAAATTGTCTATCCTTCTTAACCAATTATGTTATTTTAAATCCTAATATTTAAAAACTATTATTGTAATTTGTATAATTTTAATACAAATTTGAAATAAAACCTTTAGTAAATGTTGTAAAAACTGTGTCTTAAGTCGCTACTAAAATACTTCTATGAAAAAGAAATTCATAACTCAGGAACTAATCGACAGAATCAAATTTTCTTCGTGGATATTGACAGGACAGAGGTAAAATTTTAAGAAAAAAAATATGGTGATAGAATTTTTATCGTTATCAATACAACCTCCGAGGGGGAAATAGGTCGATTTTCGGAGTGTCGTTTTTCGTTACAGTTGATGTATGGTCTATCTTGAGGAATCACTACGGTGAAAATCCAATATTTTCGAATTAATTTTTTATACATTGCATAAAAGTATTTATATCATAAGATTTTATTGCGTAAACGCAGAAACAACGCATATCCGTAAGTTTTTGGGCAGGAATCCGAATTGTGATCCTCGGCATCTTCTTTGTCTTCGTCGGTGTTTGGTCGGTTATATTTACGACAGCTCAATTTTTTATGTCGGTTTTATCGTCCAAAAGCTCCTCTTCGCGTGAAATTCCCATCTGCTTTTGAATTTCTAGTATAGTGCGCGTGTTACTGCGAGTAAGCATGGCGGCTACTAATAATAAAATCAACAAATACACATTTTCGTTACTTATTTATACCTACACCTATTTATTTATTTTTTCTGTGGCTTTACATGCACCTGGCAGCGAGTATACGTATTCTGTAATACATTCATAGCAAAATTACACTTATAAATAGAAAAAATGGTTAATATCGACAGACTATAATAAAATCATTTGATGTATTCAATACAACTTATTTAAAATCGTATTAGTGAAAAAAGAAAGGATGTACTTACACTGCAACCTCTCCAAATGACACCTCCATAAATGAAATCAGCTCCCCACTAGGTGCCGAATATCGATCGGTCTAGCGCATGGTGGGAGAAGGGCCAGGCCCCAGCGTCAGGCTCGCCGCATGCTAGACAATAAGAGTGGGATTGGAGGGTTACTGCTATCTGCTACGTTAGCTGCGCAGAGTCCGCTTGAGAGGATGGCGCGCAGCTTTTATGTTTACAAGTGTGATGCGGAACCCGCCACTCTGCCGATTAGAGAGGTTGCAGTGTACTTTGCAATTCCGACCGACTCGAGCACACTTGGGTCTAGGAGACCCATGCTTGTATTTCGACTTTCACAATTTAGCAGAAAATCGATGACTGAGGGTCTGCTCTGCGGAAAATCGTAGAGGAAGGGCCAAAGTGAATTTACGTCACATGCAGAAATATTGTCGTGGATACAACCCGATTCGGATTAGGATCCTGGTTTCTCAATCGGGATCCGGTCGGACATCGGATCGGATTTGGGAGCGAAATGTAACGCTCGCAAATCGGATTCTAGCTAGGATCCTAATTCGGAACTATTAAGGGTTCTAGTCAGAATCCAAATAAAAACTTTGCATAGGATCCAGGCTAGAATTCTCTATATTCGGCTGAATGACACGAGAAGGGTGCACATCTTCTCGACGCTTACCTGTTCTCGGGTCTGTATCTTCGAAAATACTTCGAGTTTACATCTAGGACTTTAGGAATATATTCTCTAATAGTTAAACCATCGATTAAAGGAAAAAAAATATCGATTTTTTTTACCCTCTACACTAGACGACTGCCTTAAGAAATTTCTGCATAGGGTGGCACGGTCGTATATCTAATGTCAAGGGCCTCGCGGTATTAGGCCCCTGAAAATTTAATCGTGTCTGTGAGACTCAAGAGTGTACTTCTAGGGTTAAGGAAAAAATAATTTCTATTATGACTGCACTATTATTGCATTGGTGCTTTTTTTGTTGCCTTCCAGCAATGGAATCACGAATTTCGTCCAAAACGGAATGAATTACATTTGCGCCAATAAACGCTGACCCCTTGCGGTCACTCGTGCACGCATATAGTTGTGCACATAGTATTGAATATGCCGGATCGCCGATTCAATTGTATTCATTGTCCGCACTGGAGTGCCATTTCATTCTTGAATAAATCGAAGACCAAGTGTTCGCTTTTAAAAGTGAATTTAAAATAACAGAATTCCAGAGGTAAATTAAATATGCCAGATGTCAATTGCTTGGAAAATAGCAGTGCATACTTTTTGAAAGTATGGTTAGAAAATAACGTCAAAACGAATTGGCGAGGAAAAAGATGCGCTGGAATTATTGTAAAATGGATTAACTACGTAGATGGAAAAGAATATGCAATTGTTCCGCTGCTTGGTATCGTGTTGTGAGGAAACGAATTGAGATCTGCTGTAATTTACAGTTTTAATACTTACAAAAATGTTTAATTGTTCCGTTTCGCCAAATAGGATTAACCTTTCATTGTTACAGGAAAAAAATAAACAATATTTTTTGCTTACGCAGATGTAAAATTGTTTTAAAAATGTATTTCTGATTAATTGAGATTCAAGTCATATTTTTAAGCGAAACTACAGTTTATCGAATGATCTAGGTTCCTTTTTGTTTTTAATATTCTCGTCTAGCCTTAATTTTAACGCATTGTTTAGTTTCAATTCAGTGATAAATGTTTTGGTAGACAGCATGGCATACGGTCCATGTATTACGTCGTGTTTCGCTCCCAACCCTACATCCGCTTAGTAAACTAGATCTTGGTTGTGGAGTTGCATTCCTCGTTATATCGTGCTACACATTATGGGGAGACCACGTAACCGCGTTATATCGTCAATGCAGTTGAATGTACTAACGAGACTCCCACGAAATGCGAGCGAGACAATGTATAGGTATTGTCTTTCATTGTAATTACGTTTGCCAAAATCTTTAGTCGATAAATCTACCGATTTCCAACGAGGAAGCACAAAAATCCATTATCATAGTTCCAAGGTATACCAAAGACAAACGATTCGCCAGCAAATTCGGAACGAAAAATATGAATGGATGATAAATAACAGGTCCAATACTTGGATGGGCGACAGTTTGGTCGCATACTAGCTTACGTACTGATCACTGAGCGGGCGGAAACTTTATTGAATCTGCCACGGTAGCTACTGCTGAAACTCAGTAAACCGTGGTTGGCTGTATCGGCATCGGTTTTGCCTAGTTTCCATGTGCCCTTATTTGCTAATACGATACAGTAGTGCATTGAGCTATTACTTCCACACTGAGAGAAGAATATATTTCTATGTATCAGGATTTGTTAACTGTTAACAAATGGTAAAGTTGGATATGGCGAAATAAATACCTTTTTATAGTTAATGAATCATTCATTTGAGCCTCTGAATTGCCCCGAATAAATATTTGGTAATAGTTAATAAATGGGTACTTCAATGGAACATACCCTTTCTTAACAGCCAATACATATACAGTTAGTTTAACCCAATGCTTAGTATTAATATACTATAAATATTTGTTTCCAATAACTTGGACCTTTATTTAATGCGATCAGGAGAGAAAAGTTGTCCTAGATGTAAAGGATAGTCGAGTGATCGATACTTTATATTCGCACAAATCAAGATTTAATAAAAATGATTAATACATTTTTATCCTTTACAGCGTTCGACTACCCTCCACGTCGATTTACTGGTGGACGAGTATCCATTTATTGGCAATGTCTTCCATTCACTGGCGATTTAGTCATTTCGCTACTTATTTATCAATTCCTCCAATATTATTAATTCGAAAACATTTTTCTACTCTCAGAATAATATCTATTGTTAGCTATAGCAATTAAAAAAAATTGTTTTCATAATATTTTCATTTTACAGTCAATATGAATCCTACAGTGCCGTTGTTCGTCCATTCACTGGTCGGTTTACCCTATTGGGATATATTTTTACTAAATTGTAGAGGAAAATCAGTTAATTGTTAAATATTCGGATGCGTGAAAGGAATATCTTAATGAGGCAGTGGTCGAAATAGTGACAAGGTGGAGTAAACCTGCATTCGGAGAAACATTATAAGGACAAATTAACAATAAACAACTATAATGTCAGTCTAGATATTTCAAAGTGAGAAATCTCTTAAATTCGCACGAGTTTGACATTTTCGTTTCCTATTCAACGCGGGGAGAATTAAAGCTCTTTTTGTTATTAACTCCCCTTGGCTGTTACTCGTTTAATTCGTCGACGAACAATGGCCCAAATATAGAAGTTAGCGATTCCCGAATTCAGACTACGTACGGTGACATAGCAATTTATCTCGGTAATGGAGGCACTGTGCGCAGACGAGAGGGTGGATTGCAGGATCGGTAGTCACATCATGGTTCAAATAGCATAAAAACCGTCGGACATTGCATAAGGCTAACGTGGGGCTGGAAATAAACCTTCATACGATGCGTGGACTGTTGCTACACATGTTCAATGACGTCAAAAAACTGCTACATATAAACACACATACATATATGTTTTTACATGCATGGCGAGAGTTTTGTGTTCTGCAAATGCAACGGCGCGATAAATGAGTACGAAGGGATGGTCCAGGAGACGCAGTGGCAAATATGAACAAACTATCACTGAAAGCCACTTTTTTGCAGGCCTCGATGAATACTGTATTCGGTTGAAAGGAAAACGCTACCAAAGCAGAAATACTAGGATAAAAACTATACGTATATGCCAACTAAACAGAACGCAGTTGAACGGAATTCGAATCAAAGATGTTTCGAATTCGAGAATTTGAATCAAATTATGTAAAGAAAAAAAAAACGAAATATTGACGATTATTGTAATATGACATATATTATTTTAAAGGTAGTAGTCTCGCCAAGGCGTTTTTCTATAGATTTTTCATTTTAATTTTGAGGACTTATCCAGGACACAATTAAATGATTACCTGCAAAATTGCAAAAGGATTCACCGTGTCGTTTTCGAGATATTGGCAATCAAATATTTCATGGTTTTACACGTGTTCTTATAGGGAGCAGTGGAAATTTTCACATTCACGCAATAACTTCGAAACTTTTCTACAGATAAAAAAAATCTCAATTACAGAGAAACATATGATGAAGTGGGTAAAAAAAATCATGAATTTTGACCGTCTAGTTTCAGAGATATAGTGACTTAAATAAAATAATGTTTAGCGACGCTAGCGCCACGAAGCGATTGAAGCAGACTAGAACTAGATTACAGTAGTGTATGCATATCTGTATACGCAAAGTATCTACGTATTAGTAGCCGGAATGGATAGTCTGATACAAAAGTGAGACTTAGGTAAACATTGTATTAAGCGTTTTGATCACTACTTTATAAGTTTTTACATCCCGATAAGATCTACAACCTACATTATACGGATATTTCGCAATATTTCGAAGCTTTCATCGATTGAGCGGAGAATAAACTTCTCAACGTGACTGTGGCGAGACTACTACCTTAACTGTGGTGAAGGCAGTGGAAATATTGCGGCATATTATTAGATGTAGAAATGAGCTCTCGGGTTTTTTCATGAAAATAATCATTTATTTACTTAAAATCAAGGTACATTTTAATGGGAGAAGTAATCTCCGTTTGCTTCCACACATTTGGTCCTCTTGTCAGGCAGATTGCGAATTCCTTGGCGATGAAAAGATAATAATTTCGAGTCGGTAAAGTCGGTAATGAAATTTTTAACTTCGTCGAACGTTTAGAAGTGGCTATCAGACGAATGATGTTGGAGCGATCGGAACAAATGATAATTCAATGGGCTGTAAAGTGTATTGTCTATAACAATGTCAGTCGAAAAAGATCATGGTCGAAGCTCGGGGAGGCTGCTCAGGTGGTCGCAAAGGCTGAATTACACCCGAAGAAGGACATGCTCTGTATCTGGTGGGAGTGGAAAGGAATCATCTATTATGAGCTGCTGCCACCCAACAAAATCATTAATTCGACCAAGTATTGCTCACAACTAGCCAAATTATAGCGAGCAATCGATCAGAAGCGGCCCGAATTGGCGAACGGCAAGGGCGTAGTGTTCCACGAGGACAACGCTAGACCACACGTTCCTCTGACGACCCGGCAAAAGTTATTGCGGCTTGGGTCGGATGTTTTCGTGCACCCACCGTATAGTCCGAACCTTGCACTTTCTGACTATCATTTGTTCCGCGCGCTACAGAACATTTTGAATAATAAAACTTTCAGTTTCCTGGACGTCTTTAAAAACTATTTGGATGACTTCTTTGCCCAAAGATCTCAGGACTTTTATGAAAGAGGGATAATAAAGCTCATGGAAAGATGGCAGAAAGTCATTGAAGAGAATGGGATGTATTTAGCTGATTAAAATCGCTTTTTTTGGGAAATATTTTGCGTTTGAAATTCACTCAATTTTCCCTACGGAATTATACATAGATCCACTACATGGATCTGTGAAGAATCATCTAGTCCAAATACTTCATCCGATCTGTGGCGTCGGCCCTTTTCTGTAGAGTGGTCCAGTTCTTATGGAGAAATGATAAATTAGCTCATAACTGGATCGCTTTGTAATCACCATTAGGTGGTTTTGAAGCTTTGCTTAGCTTCCAGGCAGTAACGTTTATTGCCTGAACGATGGGCGAAGTTGGTAGCTTCTAATGGAGTATATTTTGAAAATATTATTTTTTGAATCAATGTATTATTCTATCAACATATCCGTGAATTCATACTTGCACACGCAATATATTTGTTATTGCAGTGAATATCGTTCATGAATTAGGTTTTCAATTTGTAATTAAATAATTCACTGATTAATTGGTTAACTGCTTAATTGGTTCATGAATGACTCAAATGATCGCATTTAGCTTGGAATGGATCCTAATAATTCATTTTGAGGGATTTTCCTAATCTTTTAAATTTGAGGAGTAATTAGGTCATAATTCAGTGCGATTATTATAGTTAGCGTAATTATATTTTGCAATAATTTAGAGTATTAAATACATAAAAATGATTTGGACTATTAATATCATAGAAATGAAGATACTTTGCAATGATTTAGAGTATTTTATAGCATTCCGGCCAAGTGGCTGGAAAATCTAATAACGTTGGACGAGCTAAATGTCTATGATGAGTCCTGACCTCCGAGCGTAAATTAACTCTCAGGGTACTGAAATGAAACGGGCACATGGTACTTTTGATCTTGGTCGGTTCTAAAGTCCCCTCCATCGAAGCACATAAGTGTCCGTATATTTACGTTACTTTAATCCTTCGTACTCGTTTTGTGAGCTATTGGATTTCCCGAACTATGAGCCCTATAATTTTCATTCACGATGGAGCAAATGAAAACAAAATAATAGGGTCTCGATTAAGACCAAGGGGCGTGAGAATCGCTTTTTGAGACATTGTGAAAAATGGAAAGCGCCTTGAATATCTTACGATTCAATTTGTTAAAATTATTTTTGAGTAAGTCAATTACTATACTTTTTTGTTTTGAAAAAAAAAAGAAATCCCTCGATGCGTAAATTATTATTAGTAGCGTTGATTACAACATTAATAATCATTATTGTATTGGGGTAAAGAAATTATAGCCATGATTCAGCTCAAGCAAACGTTATAAAAATAGTTCAAAGCTAAGAAAAAAGCAGGTCGACAAAAATCGATTTTACACGATACCCTTTGCCTCGAGGACGTTTACTTCAACATGCATTAAGATATTGACTCGTATTAACCTATATTTTACAGCGGTGTAATGCAAAATTTTGACAAACTCTATATTTCAAAGCTCTCATCCTGCTCAGTTTCCTCTTTCACACTCTCCTCGACTCAGCATTTCCTATGCGCTTCCCCAATGAATTTTTCATTCGATTTTTTTTTTATGTTCTTGGACTACCCATCGCTATTTTTGTTATTCCATTTTTTCCCAGAAAAACAAGGTATATCGAAATTGAGCGAAAGGTTAGGAAACACCGTTTTTTTCCTTTTTATATATCACGAAACCGGTGTTTCACAAGTTGTCATGAGCTTGAGAGACGAAATTATACTCTCGGCTCGCAAGGGTGTGTTATAAGCGGTGTAATTAAAATTCTCAGGTAACCGTGGAATACGGAGAGACGTCAAGGGGATTAAAACACGGGGTTGAAGATTTCCGCCAGAATTCAGAAAAACGAGTAGTTTCATTTTTGGTCTTTTAATTTTATTTAATTAATTTGATAATATTATTTTATAGTTAGAAATCGAAATAGTAAAATTTCTACACGCAGCGCTATTAGCATTCATACAGTATTTTCGATCGTTCAATAAGAAAAAATTAATCTTTTTCGACAAGTGGGGGTAATATTTGTTTATTTAGATTCAAAACATATCAAGTGTTATACTGAAAATGTAAATCTTTTGAGTATTTGAAATTGAGATTATTAAGACTATATATACACAGGTAAGCACATGGGGAAATATGATTTAGAGGACATTGAACTTCGAGGATCGATCTCAAAAGAAGCGGATGTTCCGATAGCCAATATTACATAGATATAATGGGTTTAAAATATCGATATATATATATATATATATATATATATATATATATATATATACCTATTACTATATAAAAAACAAGGATATAGATAATATTAAAATAATATGCGCATACAAAAAAAAATGAATCATGAGGCCGAAGGCCGTACATACAAGTTATTGGAAAATAGTTTTCCTCCGTTTTGGTACTTTTCTGAGGATGTTAAATCGAGGAAAACCAACTGGTGAAACCGGGACCGTAGAATTTCAATTTACTCGGCTATTATTTGCTGGTAACGAGCTTTCTCTTGCTCGTAGTGATTATTCTCGATCAGTTCTCGAAGGTATTCCTAATTAAAGTTTTTTATTCGATAGTCTTCATTGGCTGAGTGTTGAAATGCCTTCACTAACGTTAAAAATGTATTATTGAGTGTTTTATAGATGCTGCAGAAGGTGATTTTAAAGATTTGAACAATATGACATGCAAGAAGCCAAGTTTATAAAAATAATATGGAAGGGTAATTGAAATATCTTTCGTTTTTCCTGAATTCCAACATAATTCCAGATTCTAGAAAAGTATTTTACCTTCTCCTTATGTAACTTCTTTTGACCTAATTCGAGAATAAACATGTATTTTAAGAAATGAACCGTTTTTCTGCCCCGAAATATTCTCGTCCAATCGATATTTTCGATAACCCACTTTAATCCTATTCTTCTTATGACCTTGTTTCGATCATTTACGTGATATATGTAATCCTTCCGCCTTCCTGTTACTCTTCTTTCAACCTGTTTCATGTTTTCACATTTGCTTTGATGTTCTCGTAAAATCGAGAAAAAAACAGCTGTAAATTCTACCGTTACTTCTTGTTTTTTTTACTCCATATAAGTTTTTGTTCAGCCCTAAGCTGTTTGTCAGCTTTCCATCAATTCAATATTAAAATATACCTCTATGAAAGCTTTCTCCTAAAATACCCTCCACACCTCAAGTCCTGATACCGAAAAGATATTTTTTATAAGTTTCCTTTACCATAGGAGACTCACGCCACACGTCCACTGTATTTATTTGAAGTGCTCCAACATACACACACACATACACACCCACATATATATGTATAAAATAAGAGGAAATACTCCAATTCTATATATACGAATTGGAAGATTTTCTGTTCGCGTTGAAAACAAGTGTATAGCATTTGTAGCGCAGGGATGGAGAGCCGGGAGGTTTTAGGAAGAGAAAGATATTCCCGCTGGTATTAGGGAATAATGGAATGTTTCTTTTTATGAATTCCAATAGAGAACTAATCTTTCGCAATGTAGTAAGAATTCTTGTTCACTATACCAACTGCGTCTTTGGATCGTTGAACAATTCGAGTGCGTGCTCGCGTGACAAATCCGCGAGATTTATTCGTAAAATTAAACTTTGCACGCACACAGCTTTATTTATTGCTGTTGGCGATAATTATCCGCGTTATCACATTTCCAACCCCGATCGGTCTCACTTTCTTTTTTTTTTTCTTCAAGTATTGCGTATACCGTCCTTCAGTGAGGATCAACTTGGAAAGTTTGCCCGCGGCATCGATGTAAAAACGCAAATCAAATTGGAGCACATGTAAATGTTGAATAAGTCGATGGTGCAGAAGAACTCGATGGCTTGGAAAAGTAAATATTTTACGACATTTTTGGCTCGCAGTATTCGAGAAAAGTATTTTTCTGCGGATATCAAGATAATTACAGTTGCAATTATATCGATAACCGAGGGGGCAATATTAATTGAAGTGTGATCAGATGGGACGTATAGTAATGAAAAAGTGTATTCGAGCCGCTTGTTCATTCATGGTGGTTTGATAATTTACCACGTGCTCAATTCGCGTCCATCGTTCACTCTAATACACATTCATTCATTGGCACTCGTCTCGAGTAGGCGTTCACTCGTTGCCTCTAACGCGTACGGTCATAGGTTTGCGTATTCCATTAGAATCTCATTCATTGGGACTGAATCGATTTTTGACTGGAAATTCACTTCTACTAATCGCCTTCCATTCGAGAAGAGTCTCTCTTTCTGCGCTTAACAACTATTGTGTTTATCACCGAAAAGGCTTTTGTTCGAGACTTATTGGCGATAAGAATTGTCCATTTATTTTCATGCCAACTTTGCTCAGACAGACAAAAATTCTAGAAACAATAGGTATTGTGCGAGCATCGTATTCAAACACTACCTGTTCAAATAGAGCTTGAAAAAACTATTGCACAGACGAAAAATTCAATAAAGTAGGAAATTCCCTATAGCCTCAATTGGATAGGTTTTTTTGAGGGATAACATTTTTTCGCTCGTTTTTTACACGTTTTTTGTACGCCAAACACACGAAGCAACTCCTTGATTGTCGAAAATTATGAATTAAAAAGAAAAACAAAACATTTCCTGCATCGCGATGCATGACAGACACTTCAATTTTTTAATATAGCGGCATGGTTGTTCTCTCTATCACGAAAGACGTTTTTTCGTTGCGAAATATATTTTTTTAAACCAAATAACATGCTTCACGACTGGAATTGTACATTAAACGGTAAACAGTTTCCCTCACTAGTGACTATATAAAAATAAAAAAACACCTATAACTTTCGATCGTTTGAATTCGTTTCTGGTTACTCGAACAATGCACAAATTGTTTCAAACTTACCTGTTCGAGACCAGAGCCTGTTGATTTTTTTGTCATCGCCGAAATATTGAAGTGCCGTTATGATTTTCTTTCGTGATGTTGTCACAAAAACTTGTATCAAGTACTTTTGACGAATGCTTCGTTAAGAAGAATGCAGGCGCGTCGTTGATCCACGATCTCTACGACGGGGTGGACAAAAAGGACATCTCGTGCTACCAGGCAGCACGAGGATCGACATGCTACTGACCCGAAGCACCCTGCTCGCATATTTCATCCCCCGTGAGACTAAAACTACCCCCTAACCTGGTCGATACGAGCGCAGCCACGTGGTGGAAACATGCACTAGCATACTCTCCTTATAATTGCGTGATCCTTTTCATTTTGTTCTTACTCCCTACGAGTTTCTTTTGATAATACAGCGTGTGTACAAATTTCGTGTAAGCCGAATAAAATTGTTTCCGTGCTTTCATTGGACTCGATTTATTTTACGACACTACATTCTTTCGAAATAACTAGATCCGCTAAAAGAGACTAGTCTATTGCTGATTTAATTTGGGCAGAACTACATTTCCCAGCTTATTTTATTTTGCGATCGATTTGGCGAATATCGATATAATTTCTTTATTTTACTGGAGTGTTGGAAAAGGAGTAGTATAGATTATGGGTATTTATTTTTTGATGTCTGGAAATTAGCAATTTACGAGCGTTTTACCGATAAATGTTGAAGTGTACTGATTTTTTTTTAGGTGTAGATACAAAGTGTGTAAATTAAGTTATGAAAATCACTTTTTTCAATTTTTTTTAATTCGCATAGAATTGTAATTCAATATTGTCTCCCTTAAAATAACTTCCTTGGGAAGCCACACAGCACTGGAGACGTTGCTTCCAATCCTCATAGCAGTGCCGGAACTCGGATACTGGAATAGCCTTCAGCTGGTCGGTTACAACCGTTTAAATGTTTTCGAGTGTCCGAAAATGACGTCACTCGAGGTGATTTTTCAATCTCGGGAAGAGGAAAAAGTCACAAGGACTCAAGTCAGGCGAATAAGGATGCTGAGTAGAGACAGGAATGTTTTTACTGGCCAGAAACTCGTTTATTGAAATTACTGTGTGACAGCATTTTTTCTCATCCCCAATTCATTGGTCAAAATCTGTTAAACGGTGGTGTGAGCCAAATTCAACTCTTCCCCGATTATTCTAAATGTCAACCCACGATCTGAACGCAAAAGATCCCGGATTCTTTCGACATTTTCATCGGTTCTTGAAGATGAAGGTCTTTCGCTGCGTGGTTCATCTTCGAACGACCCTCTTCCTCCTGAAAAAGCCTTAAACTACCGAAAAACTAGGGCCCTTGACAAAACATTGTCTTCGTAGGCCTGCTGCAGTTTTGCAAAAGTTTTCGTTGCACTGTGCCCAAGACTGAAGTAAAACCTGATAGTACACCGTTGCTCGAAATTGATGTCACTCATTTTTAGAACGCACTAGAAAGAACTGCTTCACGAAAAAAATCTCTACGGACAACCAAATGACTTTAGCGAGTTCAAACTCGTACAGAAGGCATATCACATGTTCTCCTGCCGCTTCTCTAAGTCCCGCGGCCCAAGTGTTGCCATATCAAACGCTACATTGCCAGTCTCATTACTTAATTTACATACCTCATACGTTTAATAAAAGTTCATCTTCTAAGTTTCCATTAGCGCCACTGCGTTATTTACAAGAAAAAATAAATCTGCCTCTAGATAGTTCTCTAGAACTTAACATTTCTTGTGGAGAAGCCTTAATACCCGTGAAGAAATTTGAGTCGGGAAAAAGTATTGCTCCCATTGGCGTAGCCCGCATATTATTCTGGGCCGGACCTAGGAGGGGCCCGACAAAACCTGGCTTTGATCACAATCATCTTTTTTTAAATACATATTTACGTGATAGTTGGTAAGCATGTAACATACATGAAATATGAAACTTGACTTAATCACACGTTCATGTTAACTATAATATCAAACTCTTGGAATACCTCAAAAAATGATCAGCTAATTCTTCATCATTCGTCAATCTATTTACCAGTCTTTAAACTGCACCTTCATTAGGTACTCAATTAAATGAATATTAGTCTTCTAATTTTTACAGCAAATCGGACCACTTTTTCAGCTGGTTTTTTTTTCAACAATGTCATTCACTATGTTCAGCAGAGCCATATGAGAGAATCGTCCCTGAATCATTATGCTCCGGAGTCATAGTTTCATCTGCCTCATAGCAGAACGTTTTGTCTCACGGCCGGTGGAGACCACTGGGAGTACTATTGGTGCTTCAAAAAGTTTATATGAATTAGACCAGTACTCTTTTTTTAATATACTTTCTTAAATTTTCCGCATTTACTTTATCATTTTTAAATTGAAGTATGCTTTTCGTGGACATCGATTCAGCTCCTAAGGCTGACGTATAAATTTTAAGATTTTTCTAAAATTATAGACGAAATCTTTTCCGTTCTTCAAAACCAGTTGAAAAAAATACATTAGTTGCGTAAGCTAACGGTAGATTCTCAAAACGGCGTTTTAGATTTACAATTATATTATCTACTACTCAGTAGTAAACGTTGATCTTCCAGTATTTTTCCGGTTGCGTATCGGCCAGCAAATATAATTTATTGCGTTTGCCCATAGTTGACTTAATTGTAAAAATTCAATATCTAATTAACGTAATGGAATTATTACTTTTCATACAAATTACGAAACTACAACGAAGGCAGTAGTTCAAGTTTAATTACATTATTTCTTTATGCCTGCTTGTGAGAAACGTAAATAAAATTAATCGATCATTCTGATGGTCTTAACTGGTCAGGACCTGGTTGGGAACTGATGAGGCAAGGGATCGGAAGATCGCCACGAAATGACGAGGAATGGTACACCGACAGGGATTTTTAAAATAATTAGACTTACATAAACTACATGCGCCTTGCATTATTTTGTGTGTTACAACTGACTCCATTCACTCTTACGACTGACCCTGGCATTGGGGTCGGTTGAAATGGCAAACTGTTTCTTGAAATGTCATTATCGGAAAACTAATTAACAATAATTCACTTTCTTGTGGTTTTTAGAAGACGGATAAACGTCCTTTCGTTTGATGTATTTTAACCCGCGCTCGGCAGTACATTGATGATTCTATGAACGATAACAGCAAAATTGTTTCAACCGTACCTCGTTTACTATATGGTCTGTTTCACTTGGCCGAGTTGGCACAGAATGTCTCATACGTGTACGCACGCACAATCGACAATGCGATATGCTATTCATCTTACTTACAGGACGGGTAGGTCGATCCACGCACCGATATTTCACTCAAGCAGGAGAAAATCTTTATTCGTCATAAATAAACGGTCCTCGAGGATCGCGATCATGCAGGGGATGCTTGTTTTTTTTTATAATTTACTTTTATTTTTAACACGGTTATCGCTGTGTATAAACCAACATAACAATAAATCGAGAAGTAGCGAATTTTGAAAAAAGAGAACACGTTGATATAATGGTGCGTTGTGGATATCTGCGGAACGTTGGATCGTAGAATTCAATAGCCCTCTGAATACTGAAACATTGGAAAAAAAATGATTTTCGAAGGATTCATTATTTTTTGTATGATATCCCGCATGATTGTTTCTTGGCAAGAAAAAAAAAATGAATGGTGAAGCGTTTTTAAGATTGACTAGGATAATTTTTTTCGAGGGCGCTCATGCAATGTATCGGTATAAAGAAATAAAGATGGGTGCTTACATTAACGGATTCTTCGATCTCAACTGCCGAGTATGCGTGCGAGCCAATTAGTTCCAAGGATTCTCTCAACTCTCGGTGCATCTTGGATAATATTTTCCTCGCTATCGTCCATTTCGTTCCATGGAATAAATTCGGCTTCCTTGTCCATGTACTTGGGGGATTCCAAATAGTTCTAAAATTCGGTATCTTTTAATTCATTGTTTTTTTTGTTTTGTTTCAAATAGGGTAATTTCGGGGGAGTTGGCCATAAGGGAGACATGGCCAATAAAGATATTTCATAGAACCATTTAATAGGTGTCACCTGTTACTACTTAATTCGCTTCATGTCTTGCACAGCTATACGTGTACGAGCAAAAGATTGGCGAAAAAAATGAAAAAGAACGTAAAATTCTTCTCAATTGTTTTGTCTACAGCTACATTTTTTTTAAGGGTTCTTGTTTTACATTGTGGTAATGTTATTTTGTAAAAATAATGGTTATTTTTGTATTTCTTGAATAATTGCTTTGTTATAACCTCAAGATTTCGCATACTTGTGATGCATTGGAATAATTGTTTTTCCATCTATGTTAAAGATGCCTAATAAGTACAAGAGAAAAAAAATCGCTCTGCGAGGCAACTGGACTGAGAATCATTAAGAGCAGTACACTATTAACATCTGACGGACATAGTAAGATCGGAAAATGTAAAGAGGAGTTAAAATAGTTGAAAAACGGAAAGACAATTATCAGCGAAATAATTTTTTTTAAACCAGTACTGCAAGAAAAAGAAAAGCAATTCGAAGGATATCTGAGCGTAGTATGACGATGACGAAGAAACAATATTATGCGATTCATCAGATGAAGATGTGAGTACAGAAGAGGATAAGTGTGTTGGTTGCGGAGAAAATTATTGTGAAACCCGTCTCATCGAAGACTGGCTTCCGTGCCTGTCAACTTTGGATACACGAAAATTGAACTGAATTCGATGATATGTGTTCTAGATGTGGCCAGAAGAAGAACAAAATTAGGAATCAAATAATCAAGCCAAGAGTAGCGTTAAGTACTGGCCATCTCTCCTCTACTCCTATAGTCATCACACCTAGATACTCCAGGTGAAATGGCCAATTATGATTAAAAAAAAAACACTAATTTTAAGGTTGATCTCATAACAGTTTGTTTTATTCTTGTAAATTATCTTAAAGCAAAATGTTCAAAGCTTAATTACAAATAGAGATAAGCGAAGAAACGTCTATACTTTTATTTTCAAGGATCCTTGAAAGAACTGTGGCCAACTACACCGGATTTACCCTAATTATTTATGTTCCTTGTTCGGCGAGCCTTGATTGATATTCGTTTGGTTTCTCACTTTACTTTTTTCGATACATTTATTTTTCAATCGCATCCATTTGAATGGACTTACTAGCAGAAACGGTTCTTGGGCAATCTAAGATGCTCATTTATAAGCTCGGCGGATGCTACGGGCTGAATAAATTCAATGAATTACCATTTTTCGTATTCTGTTGTACTCGTCGTTGTATATTCTCGGACCGTTTTCGCGATATTTCGGCAGTACGTTGGTACCATGAATTATCAATGTCAAATCTTCTATCGTTCCGTTGTTGGTTTCAGGTCCGATCTGCGTCACACCGAAATTTATTTTTTTTCCTCGTGTACATGCAATGGTACTTGAAAGTTTTTCAGATTCGTGAATAGTTAATTGAACAAGTGTCATCACGTTCGTATAAATTATTTTAGTAAATCTATAGAACTTAAATGAAAAAATCATGGAATTACTTTCTGAAGGATGCAATTCTTTGTATTTTCGAGGATCCACGTTTTTTTATTGATCCAATTGATATTGCTACATCTTTAAACATCTCTTTTAAGATTTTTTTATAGCGACGAACTCACCTGATCCATAATTTGCAGTGTCCAAGTTCCCCGAGGTACCTCGCCCCAAGTGGCAACCGACATGAATTTCCACTTGGTAAACCCCTCCTTCGAATCGTCCAATTGTCTTGGATTGAGCATCGCTATTTCGGTTCCTTGAGGTAAAAAATCTCCGCTGAAGAATAATCTTACAAACGGAATATATCGCGCAAAAAGAGAATTTTGTGAATGAAAGGAAATAGAGTGCTTTTATAGTCTTAGTCTTTTTTTTTCATTCGTTCAAATCGCAATATCCATCGATGATTTTATTGAGCAGAAAGAGATGGAAAATAATTGAATTTATGTCTTCGCGCATTTAAAAACCTTGAAGACAATATATTTCGACACAAGACCATTATTTGATATGGAATTCGATTAAGTTACGCGTAAGTCGATCAAGTTTCGCGTTTTCGAACTTCCCATAATAATTAATTCGTCTAATGTATATTGCTAGACGCTTTTTTGTCTTCTGGAGCGACGATCATTATGAATATTAAATGATTCAGGGATTCGAATAATTTCTTATTATCAACCGATATGCACGACTTGTGACTGAACAATTTTCCGGGCCAACGTCTTCAAGAGGAAAGAAAAGTAGAAAAGAGACGCTGTTTTATTCCGTTTCGTGTCTCTGCCTCTCCCGCAAAAAAATCAGCGGAGAAAACGTGAATAACTGTAGAGAGACACGGAATTATGTACCTGAAGGTGATGTCAGATGCATTTGGAGTGCACCACGGCGCGTGTACTTGATGCTCGTTTCTATTTGTACATGCTCCAAAAAGAAAAGCTTCACCCTTTCTTCTACCTGACATCCATCGACGTTGAATTTCACGATTCTTACATTTCCATAGACGAGACTCCTATTAACTCTGATATGGAAGAAAGAAATCACAAGTAAAGAATACAACTGAAAATTTTACCGCTTGACGGAATAAATTATACGATTATTATTTTTCTGTTATATTTCGAGTATTGTTACGATTATTGCAATTATTATAATATCGGTGAAATAATAATAATCTTGATACTATTAAATATAATGATGATAATGTTGTTATGATTATTGGGTTTTATAGTAAAAAAACGGCAGTACCGAGAACAATAATACAAACAATATTAACTGTAGAACTCATGTAGGGGGTAGAAACCCACCCCAGTCAACTTTCAAAGTGCGCTTCTAAGCTATAAGAGCACACTGCAGACTTTTTGTCGGTCGATAGTTTGGTAGGGTTCTTAATCAGTATGGAGATGTATGAAAGTGCGCACATTATAACGATTTTGTATCGGCCGATAAATAAGTTGGATGGACTACACGATTGCCTTCAAACTGAATTGTTGGCAAACTATCGGCCGACTGTCTAATCGGTCGGCCGATTGTCTAGTCGGCTGACGCAACCGATAGCTTCAATTCACTTTGTGACTTTAATTCTAATAAAATATAATTAATAATATTTGTTGGGTTCTCTCTCCTCTCCTCCACAGGTATAGATAATCTAAAACTTGTATCCTCTTTCGCTATTGCTGGCCCAATTAATTTAAAAAGTTCATTGAACCTGGTAACGCTCATTCCATGAAAAGCGATTTTTTGCATCCATAAATGCATCACGTAAAACTTTTCTTGCAATAATCTATCACTGTAGATGGGATCCACGCAATAGTCTCGGTTTCTCTTTTTGATTCTTCTCCACCGTTGTATAAAAGCAACGATAACATTCATGGATAATATTATATTGATTTTCATTACGCGACCGCTCTCTTCAAGAGCCTTTCTTCAACCAGCAAATTAATCGAGAACTATCGGCCGACTGTTGGCTGGTGTGCACACTCACCACCAACCAGACGGTTTGGTTGGCCCAGTGTGCGCGTTAGCAGCCCAATCCGACTCAACTATCAGCCGATAGAAAGTCTGCAGTGTGCGGGGACTCTAAATCGACATTTCCAACTGGGGACCGTGATCACAATTCCGTTTTCCTGTCCGGCTATGCGGACAGGCCGATAGTGGCATCAGTTGCTCGCTGGTTGTCAGGCAAAACGGCTATCAAGAGGGTCCGGGTGGGTATCTACCCCAGTGTAAAGTTGTCGTTGGTGTTTCGTGGCGGTAAGTAAATTTTACTCTTCCTACTAGAATCAATATATTTTACGTAATATTACGTAATTTAAGGCCTTAGGCCACTCTAGAGGCCAAAAAAGGGCATATTTTGTGATTTTTTTCAGCGAAACCATAAAATAAATCGGAATTACAAAATAGGGATTTTATTATACACGTAATTGACTATACAAAATTATTTTTTCACAGCGATACATGTCAAAATGGCGACTGTGCAGCATTTTTTCGATGATGCCTTTATTTCTGCAAGGTCAACGGCTGGACCAACAGCTCCTATAATTTTTGAGTTATGATGAGACACTACAGTTTTTTCGATTATATATAAGAATAGCTATAGAAGTACGTAGGATTTTTTTGATATTTCGTTTTTTGTCAAAATGGCGCATTTCTAAAATAAAAAGTATAAAATGCCATGAGAAAATCGTCAGAAAATTGTTTATAAAAAAGCAACTATGCAATATAATTTAAAAATCCTAAGTAGTGCCTCAGAAAATGTAATTATAAATATACAGTGAAAATTTCAAGTGAATCGGTTGAAATTTGTTTGAGTTATGAGTCCGGCCGAATTGAAAAATTTAGTTTTGAGATACACGCGTTTAAAGTTAGCAGAAAGTCACGAAATGAATCAAGAGAGCTTACGCTAAAATTCGAAAATCGAGTACTTAGAGATTTTTCACACCCATAATCTTTTGGAATATAATTTTATAGGTACTAAGGTACATTTTAACAGAAAAAAATCGATTTTTCGAAAATTCTAGAGTGGCCTAAGACCTTAAGTGCAAAATCACATACATTATCTAAAGCCAAATATTTTATATTTAATCTGAAGAAAAAATTAACGCGATGATGCTCCACAATTTCAACGCGGATCTTGAAAATATTAATCGGAGGATCTTCGTAAAAAGTCTCGTCAAGTCTCTTATCGAGCCTCATCTGCGAGCAAGGCTACTCATTCGGAATCTCCGGCGGGACTTGCAAATGTCCATTAGTATCATTTTGCAAGAAGAAAAACCAACAGCACCAAGGGTTGTGCCAAAAAAAGCGGGCAGATGTGCATTCTGTCCTAGAGCAAAGGATCGCAAGCGTCAGGTTTTTTGCCAAAGATACCAAAGGGCCGCTTGCGAGGAACCCAAAACGGTGCATTGTTGCATCTTTTTATTATTTATATTCTCATTTTTAGCATCGGTATTAATTATATACTATTTTCTCAATAAACGAAGTGAAAAATATACGAAAAAACCCAGCAAACACTTCTTTTGTTGCGTTTACATTGACGTTTTCCGTATTTACAAACTCCGTCTTTTCCCCATTTTCATATCTCAAAATAAATATACTTCTTGAACAGAATATAATTCAACAATTTTTTTTTCATAAGCTCCATATTTCTCCTTTAAAACACCATGCTATATTTGACGATCTGTTGATTATTAAAAAAATATATTAGATGAAGTAAAAAGTTCTGAGCGTTTTTTCGCTTTATTTCGATGATGAAATTAACATTGTTAGGATTATCCGATTTAGATCAAATATGCGCCGTTTTTTTCGACAACTTTTGTCCATTTTGAAGGCAATTTCATAATTCCGCGATTGAAGAAGTCCTCGTCCCTATTGGTAAAAAACTTGATCAGCTCATTTTCACAAGCCTCTCTTGAGGCCAGTTTTGTACCATCAAGAAAATTTTGCAAATGCTTGAAAAGGTGATAATCGCTTGGTGCCACGTCTGGACTATACGGCGGGTACGATAGAACCGCCCATCCAAGCTCTCGGAGCTTCTGGCGCGTCGTTAAAGATGTGTGAGGCCTGGCGTTGTCTTGATGGAATACAACACCCTTCCTATTGGCCAATTCTGGCCGTTCCTAGCCGATCGCCTGCTTCAATCCGGTCATTTATTGACAGTAGAGGTCCGAATGTGTTTGGCCCGATGGGAGCAGCTCATAGTGGATGATTCCTTTCCAATCCCACCAAATACATAGCAAAACCTTCTTGGCCATTAATCCGGGCTTGGCGATCGTTTGGGCCGGCTGACCGCGATTGGACCACGATCGTTTTCGGCTGTTGTTCTAGTATGTGACCCATTTTTCATCGCCAGAAACCATTCGCTTAAAAAATGGGTCGATTTCGTTACGTTTCAGCAGAGAATCGCAGGCATCAATTCGGACCAAGAGGTTCTTTTGCGTCAATTCGTGTGGCACCTATACATCGAGTTTCTTCTTGAGACCAGCCTTATGAAAATGGTTCCAAACGGTTTTCTGGCTAATTTTCAGTTCCTGAGCAATGGAATAAGTGCTCACATGCCGGTCTGACTCGACGCTTTCCATGATTTTATCGCCATTTTCTACGATTGGCCTACCAGAGCGTGCCTCATCTTCGACGTCCATATTACCAGAACGGAATCGTTGGAACCACTGCTTTGCTGTTGCATTCGATACTGTATTGGGTCCATAAACAGCAGACATTTTTTTGGCCGCCTGCTCCGCCTTTTCACCTTGGTCGTAGTGGCACTGCAGAGTGTATCGAATTTTCTCGTTTTTACCTCCATTTTGGAATGCGGTAACACAACTGGCTTCACCAAACACAAAACTGTCAAAGAACTTTTTTTGAAGCGTAATGTCACCTTTAAATCGCCGTATAGTATGACCCGATGCAATGTATACATCGTGAGATATGGCTCACTAAAGACATCTAGCGGAAAACGCTCAGAACTTTTTACTTCACCCAATATTTTTTTGTTTAAAAAATGCTATTTTCTCTGATTTTTCGGCCTATGTCGGTGCCTAGACGGGTTTTTCAATTAATACATTTTAATAAAATCGAATTTGCGTTACACCATTCTCTTCCGCATTGAAAAACGAAGATTCATGTACTGATGTTTCTATTTACTGCTCAATGGAGTGATTTTACCTACAAGAAACCCGTGGGGTGGGTATCTACCCCAGTCATGAGTTGGAAGGTCGAAATAATGATCCATGAGTTCTAGGGTTGATAATGCAGAATTTTTAGTGTATCACGGAGTATAAACCATTCATTGTTATTAATATTCGTAACGAAAGGTTTACCTCAAATCATTGCTGTGGAAAGTGTATGTATGTTGGAAATCTAACATTCCAATGAAGACCAACTTTAAGAATCCATGTACATTTTTGGATCTACAGCCACGAGATTACGTAGCGAATATCTGTACTCACATAGGCAACGGTTTAATCCGGCAAAACTTCCTCTCCGGAACGTTCGTCCAGTTTTGTGCTGCTACGACTAAAGCGTGGGCGTTCATGAGTCCAAAACCAAATCGAGGATTGAACCAGTAGCCCGCGGAATTTTTAAACCAGCCAGGATTGTCTCTGAAAAAAACTATATTTATAAAGTGACCATATTATATGACATAATTATCCATTACGACCACAGAAGAATTAATAATTAACGAGGATACAACTTTTATTTGTCAGATATCTGTAGCGAATACATTTGTTTGAATAATCGGCTGTGATCGTATTTCAATGAAAATTGTCATGTTCCACACGTAATACACGAGTTAAAAAGTGTAACTTGTATATTTTTCCATTACTTTCGTAGCCCGAATTTGCTGAGACAGGACTTAAGCACGCTCCTTGTTTATGATTTATACTTCGTTAAATGCAGAAAAATGCTCGTTTTCATAATGCTCTTTTGAAAATTCTGTCGTCACATGCAAAATACACTCGCCACTTCAATTTTCATCCTCTGCTCCATTTTCGACCTCGATTCACGCGAATTAAGATTTTGTTGATTGCAATTTCGTGGCCTAGATCTTGCCCTCATCTCGACAGACGAGTGCCGTAAACACTGGCGTGTATACACAAACACACACGTATACGCGTCAAAAGTCTTTTTCCTTAGCTCGTTTTTAACCAAGTGACATTCAAGATGCACCGGGAGTGGAAAAAAGTGGTTTACAATGGGCAAAAATGAAACTTTTGGAATAGCAGCGAGTTGAAAAAGTAAGGGATGCGACGAGGGAAAAAAAATCTGTCAATATAAACATCCACAATTTGTTTCCCGTGTCCAAAAACTGAGATGCACATAATCTTCCTCGACATTTGTATACGTGGAAAGTAAATTTTCATAAACAGTAGGAAATTACCGTTAACGGCTTGTACCTAGTTGAAATTTTAGAAAATATCGATTTTTGCTTTTCGACGGATTTTCAAAATATAACATTTCAAAAATATTCTCTGAGATTCCAAATCGATCCGTTTGGAATTGAGGAAGTTATGGGCTTTTATAGATAGGGTCCTCGAACTGGCGAACTTCAAAGGCGTTTTTCTCCGAATGTCTTTTTCAAAATCGGTGACCACGGTATCTCAAGAATCACTGCACCGAACAACTTTAATTTTTAGAAACTTCTTTTACATCTTGAAGACCAGTGCTTTAACGAAAAAAGTTCATTTTTGATGTATAGTTTTTTTTTTATCAACGAAAACAGAAAGTTTTTTCACCAAAAATCCATACTTTCACTTTGGACTGCGACCATTTTTTTTAAATTAATATTTTATTAAATCCTTCGCCCAAGGAACTTCCAACATAATGTCATGCAGAAACTAAATGCGTTTGATTTTTTTTTTTTTCGGACTAGC
The DNA here is from genome assembly GCA_963932345.1 of Ophion ventricosus. Classification (NCBI taxonomy): domain Eukaryota; kingdom Metazoa; phylum Arthropoda; class Insecta; order Hymenoptera; family Ichneumonidae; genus Ophion; species Ophion ventricosus. Next base: position 16,989,620 of record OZ010714.1, read on the forward strand.
TTCCGCCCGCGGCTTCGCCTACGTCGAATTGGGCCCGTAGAAACTTCACTACAAATTGTAACGAAGTTGTTATTAGGGGTTGTTTTAAAAAATCATAAAATATGCAATTTATTATTTGTTTTGAAGAATATTTGTACCGAATTTAAAGTTGATACACGCAAGAAATTCAATTTTCTATGCAAACTTTTACATCCCATTTCATCAGTTACAGATGTGAACATCATTAAACTTTGATTGTCTCGTATTATCAAAATAAAATATCTGTTTAAAAAATGTACCTACTCTCAACATTTACCATGTAATCTCGAAGAACGAGGCGCCAAATATAATTAAGGGAGGTTTCTACTTTTTTGGGCCAAAAAATGTGCGATTTTTCACCAATTTTAACGCGAAAAATATTAAATATGGAATGTTGAAATTTTGCATGTTTACTAAGCGGTCTTTATTGGACATGATAACCTTTATTGGACATGACACCTCGTTTGAGATTATTACATCCCACCCTTTAAACTCTTTTTACTCTCATGTTTTTTTACTCAGTAATCATCTCAATTTTTTGACACGTTTAAAAAAATAAAATTATCCTGATAGGTGGGGGAGCGACGTCAACAAATTTTCCTCACTCTAAAACAAGTGGCGATATCGTATGAGAAGGGCGTACTACCATGTTGTCGTCTCGAACGAGGCACTTCATATAATCTAGGATCGAGCTTCACTTGGTAAGTTCGTTTGATCTATTTATTTTCCATGCAAACGTTTACACCCCATTTCATCTCCTTGAGAGTTGATTTTCGAAAAATCCTTTCTTAGTGCACCTCTACACCTTCCTAATTCCATGTATCTATCTTCAGCAGTTTATGCTGTGCGTTGTCTAAATGTCAGTCAGCCAGTCACGGAACTTTTTTATATGTATAGATGATTGGTTTCTGAGCATCAGTTGTCTCCACTCCCTTTTTCAAAGAGCGCTCTGCACACCCAATGTATCCATCACAATCATAAATATTTTTCAATACTAAAATTGTAGAAGATACATGAAACTATACTATTTAATGTTAAAACAAAAATGTTAAACCTGCACGAGTTTCCCCAGAGAAAAATCACGAAAAATCTTCCATTTTTCGACCACTAGCCCGGTTCAACCCGTTAATTTAGTTAATTATATATGGAAATAATGTGACAAAACAGAATAACACAATATCATTTTGGACAATGTTATGTAAAAAAAAAATATGTATATTCGAACGTGTTGCTCGTATGTCACAGAGATTCGATTAATAAAAATAACTGCATATCGATTATATCATCTTTCATTTTTAATCCTTGTAGCCAATGACCTTTTTTTTACCCAAGTTTTGCTCTTGCGCACCTTTTAGCAAAGTACGAAGTAATTCATGCAACGAAAGTCAATACAGAAAAATACTGGATTTCGATATAAAAATAAAGTACCAGAATGTAAATACGTACCTGAGAGGGCTGTGCTCTGAGGTCTCGACGACCAGATGCTGAACGTCTCGCCAGGTAAGCCCTTTGCTTGTTGGAAAATTACAGAAAAAGGAAGAAGAAGAAGACGTGGCTATCAGCGTGACAGATCGAGTTTCATGATTTAGGCTTAATTGAACGAAGTTTCGTTAAAGTGGTTGGAAACTAAAGGGGAGTTGAGCCAACGATGGTCGCGGTTTCCTGTTGTATACGAGCACGAGAAATCGCGCCAGCGGCATTGAAAGGCAAAACAAAAAAAAAAAATTAATTAAACTACCATGTTTGTGATATATATGGACTTTCACTGGCATCTGCCCAGGTCGAAAAGCGAATCTCCGTTCCCGCGAGAAGGAGTTTGTAAAAGGGTGGCTCTCGGGGATGAAAAGTAATCTTAGTTCGCTCGTAAAGTCAACGTTATGTACGTACACACGTATATGTATATATGTGTATATGTGGCCGGCTTTATTGAGCTTTTTTGCGCTGGTTTTTTTTCTTCCTTACTTCACTTGAAGAGCGAGGGCAAATATACCGGCGGCTAATGGCGCCGAGGCAGAAGTTCCGGTATGACGAGTGGTACACTTGTTTCTCAGATCTGTCGTAGCCTGAAAAAAAATACAAAAAAAACCCGAACGAAGCGTCAATAAGTGAAACAGAAATATTGTCTAATTTTTCGTCGATCTTTCCACCGCATAAATATAAGACAAGATTTTTCTTGAAACTTCAAGACAAATCTTGTCTTTCGCAAGTGAGGTTGGTTTCAATACAAAACATGAAAAAAATACAGCGAAAGAAATTAATGACTGAATGTGGCACGTTCAACTATTTTTGAAAGAAGCAACTGTATTTTTATCTGCTTCTAATAAAATGTTTATTAGATTTGTCATTCATCTTATTTTATCCCATTCATGTTATTAAAATTGATTTATTCAATGCCTCATTCTACTCTGGACACCCGGTTTCATATTGTTTTTAGGTATTAATTTTGAAAAAAAAACTATTAAACCTATAGGGCAGTGCTATTGCACACGTATCTAGTAATATTATTAGTATTATTATTTCCTGAGTTGTAACCCTTTCCTGGCACTCCCTATCAGTCCTTCGCTAATCTAGCCTAACTTCTGTTGCGTCCCCAGCCATCTTAAGCTAAACCATACCACATTTGCCCAGGGTACGGGAAAACTGTGGAAAGCTCGTATCGGTATAGATGGTCCCAAATTCTTCTAATTCTCTGGTGCACAGACTTTTACTCAAGTATCTCCACCAAGGTCTCAGAAATATTGCACTAATCTGCCTTTTGAGGCGTTACGCCACCTTGGCGCTCAGAAAAATAGATATAAAAATAAAAAATTGGTTTGACCCGACTATTAAACATATGAAATAATTGTTATTTTTCACAAATACATTCTAGTTTCATGAACAAATTTAAAAGAAATGAATTTTTAAAATTAAAAAATAGCGCCTATATAAGCTCAACCGAATTTGATAAAATGTATACCACATATTCTTTATAATATTATCTAGGATGTAGAATAGGATTTGTTTGATTGGATGGCGCGTCCATTTTTTCATTATATAAAAAACTCAAAATTTTGGTAAACATCAGATTTTTCTTTCAAACAGTTGTCATTTCTACAAAAAATGTAAAAAAAATTCTCCTATGCTACACTTTAGCTATTATCATTCTTTACAAGAATGTTTATTTTTTCGAACGCTGGCTGGCAGAGAAAAAAATTCCCCTATCGGCAAGGATTTTCAAAAGAGGGTCCTACTAGAAGACTTACATGTCCATTTTTTATTTTTCTCAAATATGTTCATAAAACTATAATGTATTTGTGAAAAACAAAAATTATTTAATAAATTTAATACGCGCGTCAATTTTTTTCCTTTTTATACATATTTTTCCATGGCCGAGGTGGTGTAACGCCTTAAAAGGAAGGTCTGTGCAAAGTTTCAGCCCGATCAGAGGGTGGACCTTTTCGGAATTTACACTCTGTTCCCACGATAATTCTGGTGAGCGACAATTTTCTTTTAATCTGTAAAGATGACGAAAAAATACGCCGAAATAGTGGTTCAATTTTTTTTTAACAAAAGGCCCTCTTCCTAAATATTTACTTTCTTCCACTGTACAACTCTGGGGTCATTCTATGTATGCATGTACTTAACTGTGATTACATGTCTCTTATTGATACGAACATGTCTGTTATTTACTAATCTAAAATGTCATAGCTTCAATGCTACAAACTCGCATTAAATAAAAATTCTGGACGAAAATGAAAAAAATTGAGCGGCTCAGAGGTACTGCTATTAAAAAATATCGCAATTTATGCACGAAATGCCAAAGAGTTTCAGATGCATACTGTATTTCACTTCAATATTATTCTTGTTTATACGTCATACTTGCTGTACTCATTGAAAAACGTATCATTGAACTTTCACTGTATTTCGGAATCCATTGATTCGTGCACAAATTTTAGTTCGATATAATCATTCGTGATGTTATGAAAGTATACAAATCTTCACGGTAATTTTCACTCAAACAAAGACGAAGAAACACACAAAGTTAAAGTTAAAGTGTTAAAAGTATTATAAATTGTGTACGTTGACACGCGAATCATCATGTCGTGTATAATACTTGTACCACTAAAAAAAAAGCAACGAAGGGATAATTTCCGCGCCTTAGTATGTAGGAGTGAAGTTGTTAGGAATCATCTGAAGAACAAGATACTGCAAGGTCAAGTTCATCCAAGATGAGGCCATCTTTCTGTATAATTACGCTAAATATATTATTTTGTTGAAGTTGGGGAATAAAATGGAATAAGGTGGGCACGTAAAAGAGGAAGCAACAATTCCGATGGAACAAAAATAATAAAATAAAAGATTATTTTATCGAATGTCAAGATGTAATAAGACCGGATACAAAAAAATCGTTATTTGATTGAAGCAAACTATTTCTCTCGGTGTATGTTTTCTGTATGTACAGAAACATTCTCTCCTTTTGATGAGTCATCATTTTTTTTTCTTAATTTTTCAGTGCCACAGGACGTATAGTTTTTTTGGAAACCGTATAAAATTGAAAAGAAAAATGTACCAACGGCGATAACCTACTATCATCTGGTCGTGATAAGCTCCACTGCTGTAAGTGGTGGCCAATGTTGCCGGGCATCGCTCACCGTACCAGGGAAATTTGCCAGTTTGACTGGCCGAACCGACTGCAATTGTGTAAATACTGCCCACGTAACCGTCGCAACCGCAATCATCGTGCTTCGAGCCACCGTTACCGGATGCCCACACGTAGATGTTTCCCTTGCCGTCCCTACCCTGTCGCAAAACAATGCACTTCGACTCGATAATGGAAACAAAAGGGTCACAAGCTTTTTTCACTCTCTCGTCTTTTTGCTGGGGCTTGGGGAGTTTTTCATCGAACTCATCATTTCAGCGAACTCACTTGCAAAAGGCGATTACTTTGGGAGTTCTCTTTCTGCTTTTTGTCAAAGTACTATGAGAGTTCGATAAAAGCGAGGGTCACATTGCAAGTGAAATGAAAGCTTCGTTTTTCACCTACAATGCAATGTAACCCGGCCCGGTTGTTTGCGCTGGGAACCGGAGCTTTTTTTGCGAGTAAAAATGCAAAGGCAAGGCTTGAACGTTATGCCTTCTCATACGAAATCTGGCGAATCGTCGATGTCGCCGAAGAAGTGTTGAAATTTATTCTAAATTATTCTTTAGGAATAAGAATAGAGATAGAAAATTGCAGAAGTCTTGGAGCGTTGCAACTCTCAAGAATTCTGTTTCAATAAATGATATTAACAAATACAGGTAAAACAATAATCCAGAAATACTTTTAACTGAAAAGTGAAGATATGTCTTACTGTCATATTGTTCGACATCTGGGAAATAGATTTGACAATTTTCAATTTTAACTATGTTTGTCTGGGTTTGTATGTGTCGTACAGCCTCAAATAGGCTCGAATCGGGTCTGCGTAAGCTTGAAATTTCAAAAATACGTTTTTTTCATTGCCTCTTTCAAAAATCTTCGCAACCAAGGGCTTTAACTTAAATTCATAGCTCAGATTTTGTGAAATACCAAAAATTAACCGAGTTATGAAGATTTTTGCGAAGGGTCAGATCGCCCGCTTCCCTATGGCGAACTGCCTCGTTTCAATTTGTTCTTTTTGCTTTTGCGTTTTTTCGCGAAACTATGTTTTTCGAAACGGTGTAAGCTGTATTTCAAAATCTATGCATCCGATTCACTTCAAATTCAGACAGAGCATGGTTTATAACATTTTCTATCGTATTAGCAGTTGATTTTTTTTATATGTTTATCCATTTGTTAATAACGAATGATTAATGTTGTTTTTTTGGTCAAAAATCGAACGTACTGTTCTACTGCATGGCATTTTCGTAATTAAAAAAAGTAGCTGATCATACAAAAGTTTTATTATTATTCTAAAAGTACATTTATTTATTTTAATTCAAATGACCCCAGTTTCCAGACACCATCTACACCGATTGGTCATGCAGAAACCCCAGCATTTTGGTTAAATAATAACTTCATGGTTTATCAATATTTTCCAATAAACAAAAAAACTCAATCTCAGCAAGACTATGTATTAATTGTGTGTAAAATCCCGACCTCGTCGTCCCAATATTCTCATTAGAAAAAATTATTGAAAACCGAGCTGTTTTTTAGGCCCAAGCTTATGCAGACCCGTTAAACTTGCTACTCCGAAACTTTCGTTTCTCTCGCCTTTTCTATTTTTTGGTATTTCATCAAGCTCCCGAAACCATAAGAGAGAAAAAAGCATGGACCGAAGGGTGCAGAAGCGTAAGATTAAAGCAGATGGAACCTAAATAGAACAAAAAAAATAAGAGTGAACCAACCTCCGCGATTCCACGCTTCAGTGCCTCTGTGGCGAGTCTCCCCGGTGATTCCAAACTTTTTCCATCGTCCGCTGGTCCCCAAGAAGCCGTATAAATATCGACGAGCTCTTGCTTATAACCAAGTGCCTCACCCTCGACACGATCGTTTACAATGCCATCCAGAAGCTTTATACCACCGATACGTGCCTCAAACGCAACACCAACTCCGCATTTTTGGTTGTTCGCCTCCATCGCTATCTCACCGGCGCATCGAGTGCCATGTCCGTTCATCCCTTGGAAAATTGTATTCCTTATTAAAATCTCAGTAGGTGCCGTTCTCAAGAATTTAGTAAAAGGGCGAGGGTGACAGTACATACACGCGCACACCCTCATATACAGGGTGGATCATTTAACGTGACCACCCCAAATATCTCCGTTGCCTTTAGAGTGACGAAAAAAATGTCAGGAGGTAATTTGATTGATTTCGAAGGGCTGATACAGTGGTGAAAAATTTATTTTTGTCAAGGTCATAGTTTTTGCGTTCTTAAGGTCATCGATGGTTTTTCAAATGGGAACATGTTTTTTTATTTTAATTAAGATATTGTAGGCTGATATTCAGACGAATCCAACGACCTATGATATCATGAACTTGAAATCATTTTTCACCAAAATACACGTGTAAAAATGGGAAATCATGATGGTATTGACAATAAGAATGTCCGAATAATGTAATTGAATTTTTTGTGCAGACAATTTATTGTAACACATGTTCAAAGTGATGGCCATTAACCTCGACACATTTTTGAAGACGTCGGATAAATGATTCTCTTGACCTTCGAATAGTTTCTGGTGTAAAACCTAGTAAAACTGTGGTAGAGTAAAGAATGTTTACCATCTACCAATATTAGAATCAGTAAACAAGTGTATCCATCCAAAGTAACAAAGTAAGTAAAATAAGGATCGTGAAACAAAAATTGTTTTGTATTTGCCGGGATTTCAAAGGTGTAATCTATTATGAGACACTCAAACCGGGGAAACCACTACTGCTAAGCGTTATCAGGAGCAACTCATGAAATTGAGTTGCGCCTGTTGAGGCAAAATTTATATGTAAAAAAAATAATTTTTCAAAAACAAGCTTTTATTTAATGTACTGAAAAGTAGAAAATATTTTTTCTTACCAAGTCACCTTTATGTGATTATAAATAAAAGCTTGGGGCGCTGAACTTTTTAAATCTTTCATTAAAGATTATACGTCTAAATTTTGAGCACCCCAAGCTTTTATTTATAGTCACATATAGGTGACTTGGTAAGAAAAAGTATTTCCTACTTTTCAATACATTAAATAAAAGCTAGTTTTAAAATAGTAATTTATGCTACAAGTGCGGAAAACAACGAATTCCATCGCGCGTGAAGTTGCCGCATGAGCCGAAGGCTTATGGTGCATTTCACACGAGTACGAGTGTGAAATGCACCATAAGTCGAGGCGAATTCGGCAACTTACGCGCGATGTAATTCGTTTTTTTTCGCACATGTCCCATACATTATTTTTTGCAATGACTGTCTCGAAAGTGGGATTTGAGATTCAACAAAACCAATAACAATTATATTCAAATATATCACATCAGTTCAGATCATTTCCTTGTCAGAAAATACGACTGTGATAAGTTGACGTTTCATATGACATGAATTTCGCTACATTCAAGTTTGTTCAATCGGTCCAAAATCGTAGAACAAAAAACTATCAACTGTGAAAAAAACCGTTTTTTCGCGAATCAATGTGGTAAAGTGAGCTATAAATAGATTTTTTTCCGCACTAGTGCGGGAAAGTCTCACATTCCCGCACTAGTGCGGGAAAGTAAGCATCGTTGAGAAATAAGCCACTTTCCGCACGCTAAACACCAATCGAAAATCGCACTTTCGGGGCAGGCATTGCGAAAAATATATTTTTTTACATATAAATTATTTTCTACTTTTTAATTTAATTTTTTAATGTCGCATCATGCCGTGTCACCTCTTAAATGCATGTTTGCAAAAGTTCAGAGCTCTAAGTAGTCGGTAAGTGGGCGAAATCTCGATGTTCCGTTTTGCATCTCACAGAAAGTCGTTATTTTTATTTATTTTTTTTAAATTATTTTTTTAGAGTTGAATCATGCATCGTCACCTCTTAGATGCATGTTTGCAAAATTTCAGAGCTCTAAGTAGTCGGAGAGTGGGTGAAATATCGATTTTCCGGTTTGCATCTCATAATAAGTGAAGTTAAATAAAAGCTTGTAAGAAGAGCCTTTAGCGATAGTGGAATGAGATAAGTGATTCCGCTCCAGGACAACACGGGGCCACACACAGCAAAAGAAACCCTGAAAGTTATCCCCACGTTGGGTTGGGAAATTCTCCCTCATGCGGCACATTCTCCAGACCTTGCACCTTCTGACTATCACCTTTTTCGGGTGCTACAACGTCACCGGGTTGATACCCAGTTTCGATCTCCTGAGGAAGTTCATCAGAGTATTGGCGACTTCATCCACTCAAAACCACCATCTTTCTTTCGAGCCGGGATCCAACAATTACTTAATAGATCAGAGAAATGTGTGCAAAGTGACGGCGATTATTTGGAAGCTGTCAGAATGGTCGAAAAAGACCGATAATTAATGGATACACCTAATATACGAGGGTCATTTTAAAAGTTTCCGGCCTTAGCAACAAAAAGTGATAGGAGGAAAACATTTCTTTCACCGTCCAGTCTTGATATATATAAACCGTAAAAATGTCAAGTCATTCTAATAATTACTTTGTCTATGGCACTGACAAAGTTGCCACCTGACGGTGTATGTCAACAATGGAGAAAACAGAGTATCGAGCAGTGATAAAGTTTTTTCATTTGAAAGAAAAAAATACTCTGAAAGTAAAAGATGAGTTAAATGAGTTTAAGAACCTTAAGAAGAAAAAAGATGAGTCAAAGAAACCTTGATACACCACCATACGCCTAAGACCAAACAACAGTCAATGCAGTGGATTGCGGTGGGGAAACCAGCTCCGAAGTAGGCAAATGTCCTTCTCTCTGCAGGAAAAGTTATTGCGACAGTTTTTTTTGGGATAGCCATGGAATCATTTTTATCGATTACCTTGCAGAGGGTGAAACAATCAACGGACAGTACTACGCTGTATTGATGGATGCTTTGAAGGCCAAAATTGAGAAAAAAAAACGTCCGCATTTGGGCAAGAAAAAAGTCCTACTTCACCGGGATAACGTCCGAGTTCACACGTGCATGGTCGCGATGTCAAAATTGAACGAATTGAAGTTTGAATTGTTTCCGCACCCACCCTATTCGCTAGATATAGCGCCCAGCGACGTTTTCATTTTTCCCAATTTGAAAAAACATCTCGAGAGAAAAAAATATGGGTTAAATGCCACGGTGGAAAACGCTGTAAAAAAAATCAATTTTTTGTGCCGGTTTGAAAGATTGGAAGAAGCGTTGGACCAAATGTAGGGAGTTGAAGAGAAACTACGTCAAAAAATAAATTTTGTTTTGCTTCGAAATATGTGTTTTTCTTTAAAAAAGCCGGAAACTTTTCAAATGACCCTCGTATATATATATATGCGACATTTCACTCCAGTTCACCTAGCCCGTGACTTAATCCATTTTTGATTTTTCTGATTTTTTTTTGTAAAATTGTACCGCATGAAAGGAATATCCACACCAGTTTTTATATTTTTATCTCTTCTCTTTTAGGAGTTATAATTTTCCAAAAAATGTCGATTTCGAAAGTTTTGGAAACGTTTAAACGCTGATAACTTCTGAACTAATTGAGACATCGACAAATGTCAGTATATATATTTTTTGTCATTTTGAATCGTACTTTCATGAAAAGATATTTAAAAAAATATCTATTGAACTGGACCACGTATTTCTTGCTTCGAAAGTGGAAAGTAGATTTTTTTAAGATAATTGCCATTTTTAAATATTTTTTTAAATTCTCTAAAATAGACTGACCCATTCTATGATTTTCAAGACTAGTCTCATCGTGGGTCCATTTTTTCTTCTATATTTTTCGAATGAATCATATTTTTTTGAGAAGATTTTTATCATTTTAATCTCTAATAATGTTAATAATGAAACGGTTTATTTTTCATTTGTGCTGAAATTAGCGAAAAAGAAGATTTTTTGTGCAAAATAATTTTTTTTCACTAATAATATTGACCTAGTATAGGTCAATACATAGTACGACAATTCTCAATCGGATCCAATAGTCATAACTATTCCAGTTTTTTTTTTATAAATAAAATGAGCTACATAAAATTATATGAGAATACGCGAAGTTAAAAAATAATCAAATTTTATATATATAAGGAAAAATTTCACTCTTTTTTAAATTCACGTATTCCCATATAATTCTCAATTTAGTTCATTTTATTTTCCTAAAGGATCAAAACCAGAATAGTTCTGATTATGAGATCCGATTGAAAATTGTCATACTTGAATTGATCAATATTATTATTAGTGAAAAAAATTCATTTTGCACAACAAATCTTCTTTTTCGTTAATTTCAGCACAAATAAAAAATAAACCGTTTCATTATTAGCATTATTCAAGATTAAAATGGAGATATATAGCATTATTGGAGATTGAAATTATAAAAATCTTCTCAAAAAAATAAGGTTAATTCGCAAAAAAATAGAAGGAAGCATGGGCCCACGATGAGACTAGTCTTAAAAATCATAGAATGGGTTACACTCTATTTTAGAGAGTTTTTTGAAAAAAATAACAAATGGCAATCATCTTTGAAAAAAATAGTTTCCACTTTCGAAGCAAAAAACACGTGTTTCAATATAAATGATAATTTTTTTCATATTTTTCGTGAAAGTATGCCTCAAAATGAAGAATATATATACACTGACATTTGTCGATATTTCAATTGGTTCAGGAGTTATCAGCGTTTAAATGTTTGCAAAAGTTCCGAAATCGACAGTTTTTGGAAAATTATAACTTCTAAAAAAGGAGAAATAAAAATCTGAAAATTGGTGTGGATATTCCTTTTATGGGGTACAATTTTACATAAAAAAATCAGGAAAATCAAAAATGGTCGGGGTCACGGGCTAGGTGAAATGGCGTGGAATGCCACATATATACACTGTGTATGCAAAGTATTTGCCCACCTTGCTTTTCTATAATAATATTACGAGAAAAAAATTTTATTCGATACCTTTAATATAAATACTATACGTAGATGTACAATTTTTGTTTGGTTGGACATACTCCAAACACCGCATTGAAAAACAGCGGGTCGTGCAAATACTTTGTTTTAAATCCTTTTATATTACTCTGTATTGTGCGGCTGACGAATTGTGGAACGGGGCACTGAGGCATTGTGTTCCAGACCACAGAAAAACGTAAAAGGGCGATCATGAAAACGTTTTTTTTTCTATAGCACAATTCACTTTGCTGTACCTTATTTAAATAGTGAGTAGGAGTACAATATTGCTTTGGGGTGTTGACATTGCGGAAAAAGCTTCTTTTGGAACTGAAATTTATAAAAAAATTCCGCGGATAAATTTTGGATAATTATTTTCTACTCTAGATTGTCGTGAATCATTCTGGAGATGAGTAAAAATTAATTACTTCGGTTTCTGCGAGTAAATTACGAGTTTGAAAACAACACGTCGCCAAAAATTGACGAATTAATTTCAATAGAATTTTCATTACACCGAGTTTCGTCAGTCAGGAGGTTCGTTAAAAATATTTTACCTCAAAAATAAACGCATTAAATACCTGTCAACTCGTAACGAGGAATCGGATCACCGTCTGCATTATTGACATCGTAACTTATTTCCGGATCCTGGATAACGATACAACAGTTGTAAAGTCATACACGTTATTTATGAATTTCGTATCGTTACGTTATTTGCCAAAAAGTTACGAAAACAATACGCGCGCGGATAAGTTTGTTGTTTAAAACGCACGTAGTTGGAACGAAGGTCCTCGTGGGTGTGTTCAAGACCGTCATCCAGTACAGCAACTCTCACGCCACGTCCGGTTACCCCGAGTCGATAAACAGGAATAACGTTGAGATCGAGCTTGGGAAGTGCTTTGTTGGTTCGTGTATCTTGCTTGAATAACAGGGTAACAGAGCAAGTTTAGGTGAAACATTTCCTTTGGCTACATTGCGACAGATGGTGCTTTCATCAATTTTCAAGCTGAGAATCGTGTGATGTTTTTTTTTACCGGCAAACGGTAAGCCAATAGAATGCGGAGCGCATCAATCTTAATTTCATTTCATTTTACTGTTTACCTAGTCAATGAACAAAACGAAAAAGTCAGCTTTACCAAATACCACTCCTCGTTCCAGAGTTCGTCGTTGAACATCGTTGAAATATCGGATAGTTGATCTATTCCTCGTATCCGTTTTCGGCTCAACGATAGCCCGTAATTGGATCCCAGGCCCTCGAACAAACGCTTTTCTCGTACAAGAGGTTTTTCCGAATCCGGCAAATCGATCATAACATGATCTCGCTTATGTCGTTCGAAGGTCCTCTGCTGGTCTGCCCAGAGGATCTGTCAAGTGGGTGCACTTGATTATCCCTTATAAGTTTTCCACTTAGGATTTGGTCGAGTAGGATTTACCTCGTTCACCTCAAGGGTGTATGATTGGGAGGTCCAATTATCGATACTTAAATCATCGTGGTCGTATGCTATACATTGTGCAGAAGTCCAAAGTTCCGATGAAATCAACACTAAACTGGTGATTTTTTTTAATCCCCTTAACTTCAATCACTGCTATTTAGAGGGTCGCGAGTAAAGTTCGATTCTCAATCCCTGGGGAAATTTCAATCCTCGTGAATAATCGATTGCGAAGGGTCGCGATTCTAGAGAATCAAGTTATGGCAGGAAAAAAGTCTTTCCCCGAAATATGGTCTTTTTTCGACCTTTTTCGCTATGTGCCCGCCCTACTTCTATGCAATGCGAAATCTAGGAAGGTTGTAAAGAAAGGAGAAGCTCCATGAATATGTACGGTTTACAGGAAATTGGATGGATGGTTGTGGATCAAGGGGACTTTGCAAAACTGCGATATACGATGCAGCAGTTTATTGAAAATAGATCAGAATACCTCAGGATGCGAAGTGATGCTCTTGTCGAATTTTATATTTCCTCGTTTCCGGTGCCGTCGTTGATCGTCCTTGCACCACAGATATGTGTTCTTGAATCCCAATACCTTGAGAATATTGAACAAAATATATTCCAATTTGAACATAAGTAAGGTAATTCAACATAGTGTGTGCAGATGATTAGAAGCCGGAGTTCGAAGGATGCTCCGTTACAGATAGCTCTCAGCTGGCAGAACGTCTCGAGAGCGATGTTTAGTTGACGACGTTATCCCAATAAGATAGAATGGGGACAGGACGAGCTTGGGGGTTTGCGAGTTGAATAAGGGCCACGACGCCCCAATTTCCGGATTCCCCGAAGGGGAAGCTCGTATCAGGAGAGCACGAGAGGTCAGTCGGTGGCACGATTACCCGGATAGTCCCTCATATACTACCCAAAAGTCACATTCCAAGCGTGCTCTGAGTTCATTGGATGACATTATCATTATTATGGAGGGAGGCGTCATGTGTGAGCTCGTAGGGTCACGTGCCGGTCGCAAGAACACCATATGGTTTTTGTAAGGTATCTCTGGGATATGGTATACGGTTGAATCGGTGACCGGTTGGCCCGGCCGGTTTCATGAGACCCGGACAAAGGGGCGTGCGCATACGACGCTAACAAAGGACAAAAGAAAAGAGACTACTTGTCGTATATAGAGAGCACACCACAAAGCGGGTTCTCATCAACTTTGTGTGGCTAACATACATTCATATACCTGCAGGGTAATATGATCCGTGTGCTCCGCCCAACTTTCATCCACGTTTGTCGGTTCCGCGCCTCATTTACCTCTTTATTCATTTATACTAAGCCCTTCTGTTGGTTCCTGCTCCTGGTCATACTGAACGGTGGTTTTCTCGGCCGAAACAGCTAACTTCCAAGTGAGGAGGGAGGTAAGAGCAAAAAGAAAAATTTACAATCTTGCATTCAATATGCTCAAACAAATAGTATTGGCAACTACGCGCAATTGGAGGCAGATACAAAAATGGCAGACTTATGCAACATTTAGAGATGTACATTTGGAATTGGGGAAACCAACATCTATTGGATGTATAAATTCATTCTCGGCCTGTAGATTAGATTGATTAAAACACCTATTTGAATTGAAAAAAAATGTTCATTATGTACGGCGTTTCGAAGCACGATCTATAAGCTATCAAATCACTTAGTCCGATTGTGGTCCGATTAACCCAAAAACATAGTAAATAAAGACGTCGTTCGACTAGCAATACTTGAGGCTCTGACTTCTTTTCTCCTTCCAACTTAAAAAAAAAGCTGCATAAGCACAAGAAATGATTTGTTCGGCCTTTGGAGAAAGTGCTGTATCATATAGCACATGTAAAAAAATGGTTTAAAAAATTCCGGGATGAAAATTTTTATCTCCATGATGAAGAACGTCCTGGACAACCGAAGAAGGTCGAGGACGAGGAGTTGGAGAACCTATTCAACAAAAATCCCTGTCAAACACGAAAGGAGTTTGCTAATACTCTCGGAGTGACTCCACCAGCTGTTTCGGTACGTTTAAAAAAAATCGGGAGGGTACAAAAAGAAGGTCGTTGGGTGTCCCATGATCTTACCCCATAAAATCAAAGTCGACGCTGTGAAATTGCAATGTGCCTACTGACCAGATTCAAACATAAAGCCCTTTTTACATAATATTGTGACTGGGGATTAAAAGTGGATATTGTACGACAATCCTAAGAGGCGAAAGACGTGAATTTCTCCAGGCGGCCGTTAACGAGTACTGCAAAACCAACCATCCATGGGAAAAAATTGTTATTATGTATTCGGTGGAATTTCAAGGGTGTAATTGATAATGAGCCACTCAAAGTGGGGGAAACCATGACTGCTGATCGTTATCAGAAGCAACTGATCAAATTGAGCGATACTATTGAGGAAAAAAACTGTTTAGCGGTAGTGGAACGAGGTAAGTGATTTTGTTGCTGGACAAAGCGCGGCTACCCACAGCAAAAGAAACCCTGAGGGTTATCTCCGCGTTGGGCTGGGAAACTCTTCCTCATGCTGCATGTTCTCCAGACCTTACGCCTTCTGACTATCACTATTTTCAAGCGCTACAACATCACCTGGTGGATCTCCAGTTTTGATCGTCTGAGGAAGTACATCAGAGCATTGACGACTTCATCCAGTCAAAACCACCACCTTTCTTTCGTGCAGGGATCCGATAATTGCCAAAGTGATGGCAATTATTATGAAGATTAGACCTATATTCATTTTTTATTATAAATAACTGTTAAAATTGTCGAAAAAAGATCGAGAATTAATTTATACACCTAATACATCTATCGTAACTCGGAATGTAGACCTCGATACTAAATTGTTTTACACCAGCTTTTTCAAAATCTGTTAACCATCGACATTATCTTTTCTTCTATTGCCACAATTGGATTGTGAGCTTCATACTGTGCGGTGCATATTTACATAAAAATGAAACTGAATGCACTATGAACGTAGCTATATTCCCGCACGGGAATAACCGCACTTTGTCTCACGGATCTCTGTGTATGTACTTTAACCCCACGGAGTTGTCTCAACGGTGCTATAGAACGTTGAACCAGAGTCAGCAGACAGATCTCCGACCAGTGGGCTGCGAGTCGAGACGTTGAACAAGGACGCTGGTTTGTATACGTGTGTGGTGAGAGAATATACACACGCATGCATACATAGGCAGCTATATATATATATATATATTTAGAGATAGAGCACAGGAGGGTTGTTCCGCTTGCGACTAGATTTGTCTGACGTACATGAGCCAAGCTAGTCGTTGACTCGTACGCGGGGTCGCTGCGAACGGCACCCTTGTGGATATGCGTTGTGTGCCGTAATATAAGTGGAGACCGCGCTTTCATAATACATATATATGGATGTGTTACATATATAAGTGTGTGGATTCATGCTGGCATCATACTCGGCGCAACACCTTATGCATTGCCAGTCGGAATAGAGTGAACGTCGTTCCTGTTAGTTCAATGACGCTATCGAAGGGTGTCAATCTTGAAAAGCTTGTTACAAGAACGCAGAGGTAGGAAAAGTGCTATGAATATTGAAATAAGAGAAGTATGGAAGGATTAGCCAGACATATTCTATTCCGAATATGTCTTCGCTTCTTGTCAAGTATGGTGAAATGTTTTGGGCATATAGATTCGACCACCATGCTATTCTAAATGTACAAATAAGTTCTCGATCTGAGAATAAAAACAGCTGTATTGAATATTCGAACAAAACATTTTTTCCCTTCAGTTCTGGTATCATATAATACCAACCAAGTAACTATTTTTCCGGACCAACAGCTCAAAATATACATCGGGAGCACAGTGATCAAAATGAGTTTCAATAACGCGCATATGAGGCACTGTATGCTTTTAGCGTTAGAATTGAAAAAAAATACTTCTGAGGCTAAAGGGATGATTTGTGAGGCGTTGGGAGAAGATGCTGTATCCAACAGTACCGTGAAGAAGTAGTTTCAAAGGTTCCGGAGTGGAATTTTCGACCTCAAAAATGCCGAGAGAGCAGGGCGACCAAAACAATTTGAAGACGCGGATTTAAAGCAGTTGCTGGATGAAGACCCTTGCCAAACGCAATCGGAGCTTGCTGCTACATTAGGAGTTACCCAACAAGACATTTCCAGTCGTTCAAAAAAGGTCCGTAAGATTCAAAAGGTGGGACGCTGGGTTCTGCACGTGCTTTCGAAAACCAACAAAGTGGGACGATGCGACACAGCTTTGGCTTTGTCGTCTCGCTTTGAAAGGAAATACTTTTTGCACAAAATAGTGACTGGCACAGAAGTGGGTGTTGTATGACAATCCAAAAAACATTGGTTAACCCGGGTGAACCATCCAGATCGGGCGGTAAACCCAATATTCACGGTAACAAACTCCTTCTGTGCATACGGCGGGATTTCATGGGTTTTCTGTACTTTGAACTACTCAAACCTGGTGAGACCATCACTGCTGAACGCTATAAACACCAACTGCAGCTTTTAAGTGACGAAATTGAGTGTAAGAGGCGTTACACAGGCCAAGGACCTAGGCTGATCATATTGTTGCATGACAATGTCAGATCACATACGGTAAAAAGGACCAGAGACGCTTTAGATTCATTGGGCTGGGAAGTTCTGTTACACTCGGCGTATTCGCCAGATTTGGCTCAAACGGATTTTCACTTGTTTTGATCGTTCCAACATCATTTGGCTCACAGCCACTTCAAAACGCTCGATGAAGTAAAAAATTCCATTACCAACTTTATCGACTCAAAACCATTATCTTTTTACCGTCAAGGATGTCGCAATCTGCCTGACCGGCGGAGGAAACGTGTGGAAGCAAACGGAGATTACTTTTTTTTTTTATTAAAATGTATCTTGATTTTAAGAAAATTAATCATTATTTTCATGAAAAGAGGCCTAGAACTTATTTGTCCATCTAATAAGTGCAATTCGAATTATGTTCTCTGTCTTCGTATCTTTCACGTTCTCTTTGAAACTAATCATTAATATAGTTTGTCGGCCCGGAAGAAACTCCTGCCAAGTCAGTTACCCCATCAGCGCAGCCTGAAAACGTCTCTGCATTGATAGTAGACCGAAGAAAAAGGAATCGGCGAGTAAGACGAATGATGCTGATTCGTACTAACATTTCCTTCTTCAATTATTCCTCGATCAATCAGCGAATCCCCATTTCTTTTCCAACGCTGTCCAACCCTCGGATCACCCCCAAGAGTGTAAAATAATGGAACACTATCGCGGAAACGCTGCGCAGCTATTGCCCATCCCCGTGAAGATTCCAGTTTGTAGGAAAAGGTTTCGAATGCATGCGGGAACTGTCATGTGAGGAATGAGAAGACTCGTATTGGTTGATGGTTTCCATGAATGTTTCGGTCAGTGAGAGAGGCTTCGATGTTGAATGTCGCCTACAGAAAACGGTAGAGCGAGAGGGAGAGAATCAGAAAGAGCAGTGAAACGAAAGAACGGCACATCTATCTAAAGAGCTACGTGGGCGTACAATACGCATTCGGTCAAAGCAGGGCGCACGCTCCCTCGCACTTTGGGCACCCCCCTGTCGGATGCGTCGTGAACGTCGGAGAATACGAGGGAAGGAAAGGCGTCATTGCTTGGCGATCAGTGGACGATCCGTCTTATCGGTATTCAGATTGTGTCTTCGTACGTGGCAGGTCCATGGGGGAGGGGGGAGGGGTGGGGGACTGCGCGCTTACGCCGATGGATCGAGGAAAATGAGAATGGACCGGTGCGGCGAGGGATGAAGGATAGAAGGGTGGAAGGGGTCGTTGCCGGCGCCAGAGAAGAAGAAGAATGGGAAACGATCGAGCTAGGCAAGTGCCCAGGGCGGGGTAGGAATGACTCGGAGGTGCGAAAGCGTGTTATAGTGCCAGAGTGCACAGATTGGTTGAAAAGAGAAGAGAATTACGGAAGAGGAATGCAAGCGCCGAACGGTATTTTCACAGTCCATTTGTTTTGATCGGATTCCCAACTGTCTCCGTCGTAATCTTCAGCCTTAAGCTCTCTCCGGGTATCTCGTCAGTCTCCAATGAAAAATCTTAACGTCTATACGACCACTATATCCGCTAGAACTTCACGCTGATGTCTGCTTCCTTTTTTTTCTCTTTGAACGAAGCTGACGCTACCATTGCGTGCGTTCGCGTTCTTCTGCCACTCCGCTTCTGTATCCTCCGTGGCTGAGCCGTTGTCCTCTTTTCCCGCCAAATGAATCAATCTGTTGCTATACAGACGACCGTTGAAATTCCACTTCAAATACTCTATCGTATCTTGTTACTGCGCTGAGGCATATCTATGCACGTGCGTTTATTTCTCCATTCTTCTTGGAACTTTCGTACGTCCAACCTTATTAATTGGCAATCGATCCGTTCGAAGAAATCGCAGTGTCGATAGTCTCCTCGGAAGAATAATTAGTATTTTCATTCCAGAGAGGAGAATTTATCGACAAGAGGATGGTCAATGAGGAGAAACTGCTCTCCAGGGATTTCACTGCAAGTATCTTGATCAACGGAATATCTCTGTGCATATAATTAAGAACATTGTTTTCACGACCGATTCTGCAGTTTTAATGACGTTAACCTGAGCTAACTAACGTCAAGTAGGAAGTTCTCAGGATACTTCACCAATTTGTTGAAGACGATTTTATTCCACCGTCACCCTGTTTAAGATTGCATAAAGCTCAAGGGGCATTGATGGATCTCAAGTATCAAGATGGTTCATGTAGGAGCTTTGAAAAAAAAATGTTTGTTCTACATTTCAATAGGACCGTCTTCGTATTCTCGTAATGGTTCGAATGAATAAAGTCAGTAAATGGAATTCGAAGGAGGCCAAAGAACGTAATTCAACCACTATCATCATTGTTCACCAGTCTCCAAATACTGCAAGTTAAATTACATCGTAAATTTCCAAAAAGAGGCCCACTTTTGTTGAACTAGGAGACGGAAGAAGAGTTAATCCGCGCGGACAAATCTTCCAGTCCCTTTTGCCTTCTTCCGGTCATTCCATTCTCTTGCAGCTTTTTGTACTCCCTTATGTTGGCTCACGAGGTATAGCTTAATTATGCAAAATAATTACACGTCGTAGGGAATATGGGCTGAGGGGGGGAAGGCCACGCATTGCGCTACGTGGATTGCGGTTTGCCACACAGGCCTCCGGGGCCACACAACAAAACCAAAAAACATCACTACCCAATGCAGCCGCATTCCCAGGTTGCAGCTACAGTTGCAACGGTACAGAGCATGCGCGCATTTCTGCGTGGGTCTACCAACAGTGATGCTATTCACCGGGCAAGCTAGACAATTGGAATTGTTGGTGACCAAACGTTTCGTGATATATGCATCTCTTATTCACATACATTTCTGCTACTACTGAATACACCATTGAAACAAAAAAAAACAAACATGAATGGGCGCCTGAAAAAGTTAACTTTCCGCGCCGCCTTTAGTTGCGGATGAAAAACATTTGGATCAACGAAATTGTTCATTCAGAGGTGGTCAACGAAATATTGCGATGAAACGCCAAAGTATTTGATTATTCCGAGTATTCGTTAGTTCAGTTACCATTCCCCAATGACGGATTTAGTCAGTCCAAGCCATTCTTTTTCAGTGTTGAATGCATTTGTCGCATATGAATTTGGAAAATCTCAATTGTACCCACATTTTTTATTCTAGTTGAGTAAACTGGGGGAAAAAAAACTCGATCAAAAGGGCAGTACTCTCCATTCACATAAAAAGTATCCAAGCGATGCACTATTATACACGTAATTAATGTTTGAACGAAAATAATGAACAGTCTGAAGGTTGAACATAGGAAGCGCGGATTTAGGACTACATGTAGTTATTCGAGAAACGCTGGAACGGTAGTGTGAGGAAATTACAAGGTAAGCGAGAACTTTCGCAGGGTGTTAAACCTCCTCGTTTAAACGTCTGGTTGCCTCGCAATGTAACGATAAACGTGACGACGATGAGACGACGTCTGATTGTAACGACCCTAGCGACATGGGCCTTAAATGATCATATATACGAAATAACGGAAAGAGAAAGAGGATGTGCCGAAACCTCTATGGTCGCTATAACTGTCTCTCTTTTCGCGCCGTTCGAGCCTCATTTCTGACGCGATGCAGTTGAACATGAATAAATTCAGAGTTACTATTATTTTTACGAGTAATCTAGAGTCTGCTCCAAATTCTCACGGTTTCGGTAAATTTTGACAGAGCTCGTCGGTCACAGGAAGCAATTCACTGCAGGTGTAAGTGATGGAAGGATATGGTGAGGGTCAATACTACTATCCAGAACCATTTTTTATCCAGATTTTATAAACATCTTCTGTCATCTCTTCGTATTTGACTTCCCATTACAGTGAGCATATATTGGTCCTCCAGAAGAATTTATCCAGGGAAGGCCAAAACGCGACAAGAGTGTTGCAACTGTAGTAGTCTGGCCGGTTGATTGGCGTGCACTTACAAAGTAGCATAGTAGGGGAGAGTGGGGCACCATGTGTCACGGGGTACTGTGAGCCACATGCGGTTTCTCGGAGGTTTGTAGCTCGTAAATTTCGAAATTTTATGAGTTGGACCGCGATTTATATTTGGTTTCGTCAACCCTAAAAGAAAGCCGATAGCAATTCACAAAGAATTATTGAAAATTAAAAATTTATTTGAGGCTTGAAAAAAAAATATTTCGTTCACCGGGAAAACGTAAAATATAAATACACTTTCTGTAGCGACTTGGGTTTTCGGTCCTAATCGATAGTTTTATTATTTATTATGCACGCAATGCCTTGTGTTTTTCCATTCGTAGTTTAATTAATAGTTATTTTCATCGATAATCAAGTATTTTGATAGTGGGGTACAATGTGTCACCGAGTTGTGGGGCACAATGAGTCGACTCCTAATGAGGAAACAAAGAAGTGGCGACGCTCCGAAGAAGCGCAATGTGTCACGGGCAACTGTCAACCACATGAAATTGGTCGGAGTTTTGTAGCTCGTAAAATCCGAAATTTTTTGTGTTGGACCCTGATTTATATTAAATTTCGGCTGGCCTAAAAGAAAGTCCATAGCAGCTCACAAAGAATTATTAAAAATACAAAATTAATTTGAGCCTTGAAAAAAAAATTCGCGTGCCGGGAAAACGTCAAATATTGTGGGGCAATTGTGTGGGGCACAATGTATCATCGAGTTGTTGATCACAATGAGTCGACTCCCAATTTGATTGGCAAATAATACCCTTTGTGAAATTATCGGTGTATAAGAAAATCTGTTATATTAGGAAAATATAAGAGTTTCAACCGACTCCTTGTACCCTACGTTTCGCAGCACTTGACACACTATACCCACCTATCTGAACCCTACCCGTGGGGTACAATGAGCCAATCCGCAAATTTTTTCGATCCGATTATTTTAGGATTTTTCATCTTTTTACAAAAAAAATATGGTAACTTTATTTTACGCCCAAAGGTCTATAAAACCGGTTATGACCTTTTTTGTCTAATCGGACTACTTTGGTAAGAGTAAAAATTCGTTAGAAAAAAAGTGACACACTGTGTCCCACCTTTTCTTACATATCTATTTCCTAAATTCGAGATGTGAAGACCGGTAGAACATGGTCGCGTGCGTTGATGACTAAATTATTTCACAGCAAAAATTTAGTCTGTCTCGGTATGCACTTCAAGGGAATAAAGCATGACCTCATGCAATTTTTTTCTCACGAAATTGCATTTGCCGAGGAAAAATGGTTTTCATGCACTTGATTTCGTTTCTCAAATTCAAATTTTAATTGGTATTTCATATATTCTTATGGAGAACAATAATTAATGGAATGGTTGGAATCTACAGCGAGCACGATATTTTGATGTTGGTGTATGTTAGGAGTAGGAAGTGGCTTTGCGTGTAGTCAGTTGAAGAAGACACGGGCTAACTCGGACGCGCGTAATACGAAAACGAGCAGAAGAAAGGTCGCAGGGTAACTGCGGTACGCTTTAACCAATTAAAATTCGTTCCTTGCTACGGAAGCGGGGTTGCTTTGTGCGCTAGCAAGTTCAACCATGGAGACCATACTATTAATAGGGATAGTGAGTGTACCATAGATAAGGCGGTTACAAAGTACCATGTCTTATGAAGTACAGTCGAAGCTCTCAAATCTTTATTCGATAGAATATGCGAGATATTTGTCGCATATTCTTGGTTCGTTATTACTCCGAGTTATTACTCGGATATGGCTGAGAGTCGATCACGATGATTCATTCCATATTACTCTCATTTCCATATAATTCAAAGAACGAAACAGTTAGGATACCGCCAAATGTTTGTCACCCTAAATCAGTTTCTTTTGTGTCCTTCCTAAAGCAGTTTCTTCTTTTCTCGAAAAAATCTTATGCACAAATTCATGCAATATTCGGAAAATATCAACATTCTGTTTAACTGCAACATTCTGGACTTTCACATTGTCGTAAAATGCAAGAAAATTTGCATTTTACAGCAGTGGCAGCAGGAACGGTCTGAGAAGTTTTGCACTACGTGTAGTAATTATGTCCTGCTGCGCATGGGCTTTTAGTAATGAGGCGTAAAGGAATACAGAGCTTGAAGAGAGCGAGACCGGCAGGAGAGAGACAGAGAGAGAGAGGGGGGGAGAGAGAGAGAGAGAGAGAGAGAGAGAGAGAGAGAGAGGGAGAGAGAGAGAGAGAGAGAGAGAGAGAGATGAGAGAGAGACGAGAGAGAGAGAGAGAGAGAGAGAGAGGAGAGAGAGAGAGAGAGAGAGAGAGAGAGAGAGAGAGAGAGAGAGAGAGAGAGAGAGAGAGAGAGAGAGAGAGA